>OY982960.1:11645187-12845187 GCA_963890685.1 Plagodis pulveraria | reverse complement strand
TTTGTGAGAAACAGTTGGTATGGTATTTTTTATATAAAATATTAACAGGCTAGCCTTTGACCACTATATCACCTGATGGTAAGGAATGATGTTGTCGAAGATGTTGTTCAGGCTAACCTTGACTTACTAGCTCTCAAGTACAGCTGTCGGAAAACACCGTTAGGTGTTTGGTGACAGATTTTCTACATAAGGGTGGTAGCTAAAATTGAGGTAGGGAAAAAAATGAAGTAATTTAATGTGGAATATATGTCGTGTCTAAATCACAAGAAAATATATTTTTGTTGCCTTTATGTATCAGGCAAAAAAATACGTATTAATAAAAAGTTACGATATCAGTTTTATGGCTAACTTCCTGACGCCAACGCTCCGTTTAAATGCTTGTATTGGTATTTCGGAGCCCTATTGCGCCCCCCCTATCCAAGGCTGAGTCAACTGCGAGGATACACTAAAGTAACAACCGTATAATGATTATACTCGTATGCATGAGTTTGAACTGCTTCGATGGGAGGCATGACCTCGAACGATTCGTTATTATTTTTATTTATGTTCCTAAGAACAAATAATACATAAGATTTTTGAAAAAAAGAACAGTAATTTTACGAAAATTGGAACTGTGACCTGTAGATGGTAAGAAGATTTTTTCTCTCATGTAATATGGGGGCTGTAATAGTGAGCACTACTACAGTTAAATCTGTAATCAGTAAAATCTGGCGGACTGGAGACTAGACTAGACATTTTAGAAACTACTGCCTACCCTATCGAGAAGCTAGAAGAGATACCTATATTTATATGTGATATGTTAAGAACTAAATAACTGACATAAAAACTTATCCTATATTCTTATATCCTAAACTTTTACTATACTTCAGTCATTTTGAAAGAGCTTCAGTTGATTCATTTGCTTTATTATGACCATTAAACTTTATGGAAATAATATTATAGTTATATCGGCAAATGGAATTGAAGAAATCGACGAATACAAGCTTAAATACTAATCATTTATTACAATGCTATAAAACATAACCCATCTATATACAGATTACCCTGGCATGGAGTAACGAGTTTAATTGGAAACAGTCTAGCGAAAAGCGGTTCACCACCTGTTATTATAGATCTATTATGTAAATGTAGCCAGTGTTTTCTTGATTAGTTTGTCACGCAAAATTAGTCATGTTTGGTCACGCTTTCGAAATTAATCACAAGTCATTATTTTTGACCTTGATAAGTCATTATACTGTAGCGACTTCGCTATTTCTTTAGATGATCACAGCAAGTGGTACTATTTTTGATAAGGGAGGGATAGGTAGGGGAAGCCCGGGCAAGAAGCATAGTGTGGGCAAAACGTATATGGTGGGCTATTATAGATTTTTGGAAAATATCAGATTTTCCAAAAATCTATAAGTGATAGTGTTGTAATACTTTCTATACATATAAGTCATGAGACGTTTACAATTTAACCACAATAATACGTATTTGTTGTGGAGATGAAAAAAAACAATGTCATCACTTTCTTACGATTTTTGTAAAGGCATTTATACCAACTTTTTCCATTACCAGCCAGTTATTTACCTATGAATAAGTTTTGTTTATTAAATTGTATGATTGATTAGGTATAATGTGTTATTGTCACTATTTAAATACCTTTGTATGAAACGCCCATGACTTCTTTCTTTAAAATGGTATATGGGGCAAAACGGATATAAATAAAACGCTAAAACGGATAAGTGTGAATGTTGCCCGTTTCAGTACAGTCAAAAAAAAACCATCTTTTAACAATTTTAAGCAAGTCAAATTTATTTCACACAAATAAATGTATACTTAGACTTTAATATTACTGAAATGTTTCCTTTTTTAATATGATAATATGTAAATGGTAACCACCATTTTTTTTCTCCATTTTTTTTTATTTGGTGTTAAATTGCAAAATGTGAACATGAATTCTTATAGGGACATCGGTAATAAAAATATATATTTATATTATTTAATTTTGAGACGGATGCGTATATTGATCTTAATTAAATAGACATTATTTTTGCCCTTGGAGTGTGTCCGTTTTGCCTGACCTCTCCGGGCAAAAAGGATAATCAGCACTATGAGTGCTTAAGTAAGTCTTAAGTAAGTCTTTGTTGTAGCTCATATATAATGTGGAAATTATTAAAGATTTTTAATTTTAAATTGTATTTCCTGAAGATGCTTAGACATAGTGCAAATTCAAAGTACAAAGACTTCAATTGATTGTAATTTTATTTAAACTTTCCCATAACATAAGCCTCTTGCCCCGCTTAAGTCGAAAACTCGACTAACTTCCACTAGTTAGTCGGTTTAAGTTTTCAATCATATGTTGTAGGGCATTTTGCGAGTGCTCGCCTGGCTAGCTCAAGTAAAAAAAATATCACCTTATATTACTTATACTATTATACTAGAATTCATCATTATATTTTTCATTTATTTTATACATTTATTATAAAAATAAAATTTAATCCTTTTCTCTCGTAAATTTGTAATTAAAATATGTATTTTTTTTATTAACCAGTGGTATTCCTTTATTAACAAAATGCTACTAAAATTAAAGCATTTAGACAACCTACAAGTCAGTCCAACCCACCACCAGTTGGCAGCGTGCTCAGCATGCTGGCAGCAATGCCCCGTTGAATTGCAATGCTTATTCGTTGAGCCAAATAGATGCCAGCATTTTAATCACGCGTCGCATCGACCAAGCACTCTGATAAGTATTGGAAAATAAGATGAGCTCCCGGTCTCCACGGACCCGACGTGTCTACACCAAACGGCTCAAATATGTAACCACTAAATATGTATTTATATAAAGGTAAAAAATAGTGTGTAAGGACTTCTTAACGTCGACCGCGTGATTCATCTGAAAACCAGCGTCGTGTTCTCAGTGCACTCGGCATTATGCTGAGATAGATCCCATTTGACACGCTTAATATCAGATATCTATTGGTAAACTTACTCTTAACCTTATTACTGCATTGTACGTACCTACATACTACAAACATTTTATTTAAATTGGTTGTGTCAATATATTTTCTTTCTTTCTATTACAATATAAATTGTGTTAATAGTATCTATTTTCTTTTTGTTACAGGCTGGGCGAGCGATGAAGGGGTGGTTCGACGCGTTTCGCGAGGAAGGCGGGCCGACCCTGTATGCTTACCACAACCGCACGGCCGTCGCCACTGACGTGCCTGCGCTCGCACTGCTCGTCGCCGCGCTCACGCTCTACCTCGCCTTCCTCGCTATCTTCCCCGGCATCAGGAAAGAGGTATTCTTCTCTTAAACTCAGACACCAAACACGATTTTCCTACCGTATTTCATGGATTTGTTGTCGGTACAATATGCAACCTCTACCATCACAAGAACATATTTCGCTAACAATACACAGGACCACACAAGGACATAACTGTCGATTATGGCCGTCAGACGCGACCTATTCTTGGGAATGTTTTTCACCCAACACCCATCAGGTAATCTGGGCATTATGGTGATAAGAAGCTCTATTCTGCGCCATATGGGCAGTACCACCCTACACATATTCTAATGAGTGGTGGCATGCTGCTCATTGGACACATTTTCCTTTAGTCACCTTTTAAGACATTTGACAAGAAGATATGAAACAAGCAAGACATAAAATGTGAAAAATATACTCTCATTGAACGCCATAATGACTGAGTAGTCATTTGCACCCATCGCAACCTTACACGTGACACTATGTTTTTAGGGTGGTATATTTTTTCTTCTTTTTTGGGCCAGAAAAGTGTACTGTGTTCTCTAAATTGTTAGATGACGTAAGCTAAGTAATGGTTATCCACTTTTTTTATAACAACTGACGTTGTTTTCACTCATTTTAGTAAATAATACGGGTTAACTCACGTGAATAAAAGTTCGGCACCTCTCAAAAAGACCACTGAATGTGGTTGAAACTGTAGTCGGAGCTATCTGACTTATTAATGTGAGTTATCCCGTACTATTTACTAAAATGGTTATCCACTTAGCAATAAGCAAAGGGGCCAATGATACCTCATGCCTCCGCAGTCAGTCGAGATGTGGCGCTTAGTTGATTAATAACAGTTCCAAGGGCCTTTTCTACCAGACCGGATTTAAAACAAAAGCCTAACTCAGAAATGACTTTGACCAGAATATACATGTTGATAGGTTTGAAGCGTACCTTTGAAACGATGCTCCTTCGAAGTATAAAAACCGGCTTGTATGATATTTTTTTGAATTTGTTCAATCTTATACGTTATATCTCGAACCATAGTCACACCAAGTTTTACAAGCGTTAAATGTGCTACCTACCCTTATTATGCCCAATAAAAACAAAAACATAAATAATCCTTTGTCTTGCATGGGGAGGGTCCTAGCTATTTTTAATTTTTATTTGTTACAATTATCATTCGTTAGGCAATCCGCTATAGTCACACATTAGTACTCGGCTTCATTTTACGGTTCCAAAGAAACACTTTAAAGCTGCGTGTCCATGAGTCCAACCTTTAGTCAGCGTCACGTGTGCGAGGAAAAATCCACCAATAGGAGCGCTGTGTTCAGCGAGGGTTGGAAAATGGAGCGACCCTATTGGTGGAATTTTCCTCGCACACCGCTAATCTACCTCACGCACCTCTGGTGGATCGCAGCCTCAAGGTTACACTGATGTATAGATGGCAGGACGGATAGCTCAGGCTTAGTAATAGCCTCGGGTAATAGCATATCTAACAAATTACACATATGATAATAGGATCCCGTTTTCTAGTACAGAACTCTTAAATATTTAATAAACGTGGTCGCTGCTGAAGACGCGGAAGTAAATGAAGAGTAGCACAATTGCAACAAGCTCAGTTTTTCTATAAAGGGAACTCATGAGATAAGAAATGCATGGTTTGGGTGAAGAATAATATGTGTACAAAAAGGTAACATCCAGTACTGTTACCTTGGCATGGCATGTTTTATAATATTATAATTAGGTACACATACAATATGATACTCGGAAATGGTTCGGATGATATCGATAAAAATACAATAGGGATGAAAATATGACCAGCGTGATCTCACATCATCTGAAAAAAAAATCGTTTTATATCGGTACCGAACTATGCTTGGCCTCCCGGATTTACTTCAAAGTGAGTCAGTTTATAGAAACTTCTTAATATATTAGGGTAATTAAGGTAAAGTATGAAACTACCGATTTGTACTGAAAAATTGAAATTCGATTGTTTTTTCATTTAAAACATTAAAGTATGACATCGATGTAAAATGGTATTATATTTTTTATGAGATCGATGTTGATAGGAGGTATATTGTAATTATAGAAATATATGTACATATAATAATGGATAACAACAAAATACCTAACAACATGTTTCATATAAACATCGATGTTAAATGAAAAACATTATGAAAACAATTAGGTACAAATGGTTTTTTTTTTAATTTTACAGTCATAATCAATCGAAATTGACATTTGAATTGCATTACAAATCACAATTGTTCATATTTTGGTACACAAATAACGAATTGTTCACTTTAAATATATCCAAGTGAATATTCTCGGATTAGTTCCACAAATTCATCGTTTCAGTTGCTCACAGTAATATATATTGTAAAATATCTTGTATATTATCTGCGCTCTATATACAAGATCGTATCGAGACATTGGTCTGCACCTATAAAATAAATGAAATAATATTTTTTCGTCGTGTAATGAGTTTTATAAATAACAATTTAACTATTATTATATTTGGACCAATAAGAGGGTTAGTAATCCTCCTCTCTCCTAATAATTGTGTGCCCAACAGGGTCAGTAATGAACTTTTACTTATTTTGAACATCTTTGTCTAAACTACAGAAAACAATAAAGTATTGTGTATTAAGTATTGAGTCTGTCATATAGCTGCAAACATGGGGTTCCGTTTTTCAAAAATATCGATTTTAGGAAACATCTGTGTGTCAACATTTTTTGAGCTCGATAAACATCGACCGTCGACCATCAATGATAACATCGGTCTGTCGATGATAACATCGATGTTATTCCAACATCAATCATCCCTAATATCGACGGGTTAAATTAAAATAAAAAACTTAATACATGAAACTGGCATAATACGCAAACCGCGTCATAGCCAAGAAGAAAGAAAAAAATAAATAAAAAAAAAACTTAATGTACTTGATATCTCACTTTTTTTGTTTGCTACGCGATTACTCCGCATATTGTGAACTGATTTTGCTGATACTTTGTTGGGTGGAGTATACTTCCAAGTTATAGGTAGTTATAGTTGGTCGCATTTAAATTTCATCAAAATAGATTGGTTATTTTTAAGTTATAGAAAAAAAAATTGCATATCATCAATTTTATAATAATTGCAACTATGGTCGATGCTGAACAGTAATACTTTAGGCTAGTGAACGATGAATGATATTGAAAGATGTATGCATCACTAAAAAGAATGAAAAATAAATTATAAAAAAACGAAACCAACTTCCAAAACTGAAAAGTATGATTGTTTGACGACCATGTTAATGTGAGTTCAGTATTTTGTGCATGGTATCGACTTTAACAAGTTATTTCATATTTTTCAATGTTGGAAGTCAGTTCCGTTTCTTTTTAAATATTTTATAAACTTATGTCGTATATGAGGTATCTTTTTTTTAAATAATTAAGTACCTAGTTAGAACAAATTGTGAAATGTTTTAAAAGCGAATAATATAATAATAATAACTGTAACGATTTCATATATTCATATTAAAAAGAATAAGAGCCACTAACATTTATAATGGCATTGGATTAAGTATGGCAATGGCTTCAAAAAAGTATTATTATTCGTATTATTAAGTCAGATTATTATTTAATTTGCTTAAAATAATTTGATGTAGTGCAAAAGAAGTCATATTTATAATTATTTATCTATTAGTACTTAAGGTCATTGTCTTCGTAGCTCTTTCCATACAAACGCAGTGGCCTCATATTTTGAATACCAAATGTTCAAACTCATTGATATTTTGAAGGCATGTCTTTGAGCCTTATTCTTGTGGTTTGTCAGTTTTAAGTTTTATTATTGATGTCACATCTAAATAAGAAAAAAATATATTGAAAGAAAATAATTTTATCGAAAACTGACAAACTGGAAGTAACCAATTTTAGCCTCAAGAACATGCATGCTACATTTCTCTGAGTTTAAACACTTGGTTATTATACTATGACGAAACCAAGTTTTGTATGGAAAGCGCTGTGAAGACACTTCCCTTAAGGCGAACTCTGGCTTTTTCGGCGGGATATACAAAATTTTAATATATATTCACGTTAAACGCGAGGCTCCAAGAAGGGTTTTTACATTATCTGATACATTTATTATATACATATTGACTTTATTACATTTGTTACGGTTAAAAGTATAGTAGTTTTGACGCTATCAGGAGTAGTTTATAGAATCATCAGCATGGTGTCCAATAACTGTTCAAGATAGGTAATACGCGCAATATTATTATAAACTCGTACCATGATCTTTTTTTTTTTTATGCCTGATAGGTTAGCCTTTGACCACTTATCTCACCTGATGGTAAGTGATGATGTGGTCGAAGATGTTGTTCAGGCTAACCTAGAAGTACTGGCTCTCAAGGACAGCTGCCGGAACACACCGTTAGGTGCTTGGCGACAGACTTTCTACTTGAGGGTGGTAGCTAGCCAGGCGGGCATTCGCAAAATGCCCTACCACCATGCTATAACGACTGCCATCCTAAGACGACAACCGGGACCGACGGCTTAACGTGCCCTCCGAAGCACGGAAACGCTCAGTAGTAATGTACTAGCGGTCACCCATCCAACTCCTGACCGCGCGCGACGTTGCTTAACTTTGCTGATCGGTTGAGAACAGCAAACTTCGCTACGAGTGCTTTGAAAAAAATCTTATAGAATGTTTGAACCTAGCCACAAGCGTGAAATAACTGTCTAATTGTTGAACTCCCGGCCACACAGACGTGAGTTTCCAACAACGAAATGACTTACCTTCAAGTATGCTAACCTCGGTATGGGTTACATATTTGAGCCGTTTGGTGTAGAGACGTTGGGTCCGTAAGGACCGGGAGCTCATCGTATTTTCCAAAACCTATCAGAGCGCTTGGTCGATGCGACGCGTGATCTAAATGCTGGCACCTATTTGGCTCAAAGAATAAGCATTGCAATTCAACGGGGCAATGCTGCATGCTGGACACGCTGGCAACTGGTAGTGGGCTAGAGCATTTGGACTGCATGTGAGTCTGCAATTACTTATGGGTATCTAAATGCTTTTATTGTAGTAGCTGTAGTGTTGTATATAGTTCGTAGTATTTTGTTAATAAAGGCATCCTTACCTTCATACCTAAATATAGATAAAATTATTAATAACTAAGCATACACCTTCCTTTTCCATAACTTTCTTGTATTGTATAATTCATCTGAACACTGGTCACACCAACCAGATACAATCTGATTTATAAGTGCCAATTTAGTTCTCTCGTAACAAATGGAAACGGCGAATATAGTCATTGTGGTTTCGTTCAATCCTGGTTCAATTACACAAATCGTTGCTTGTGGTAATGCCATCATCACAACTATAAACCAAGCCTGTTATTAACTACGTACCTGCACTGATCACCTGAATATTACGCCTGCAACAACTGACTGGACCAACTGGTCATTATCATCATTATTTTTCTCGACATTTGTACAACAGTTTGATATATTGCTAGATGCAATATTGCACACGTTTAATGTACCTGCTGTGTGCGCTGATAACATAGTCCTTGAAGAAGGCAACTGAGCAACGGAGCCCGTTAAAAATGGCGGGAAAAATTTAAGTGTCGAATTGAAAATAACAGAACGAATACTATCTGTCATGGTGTATCCAAGGCTGCTCCGAGTTTCGGTATCTCGTTTAATTCGTCCAAAAGAAAGGTGACAAATATGTCAAAAATGAGAAGATAAGGATAAAAAGGGTGGATGAAATTGTCCAGGACCAGAAGAGACTCGTGAATGCTAGAAAAGCGCAATAGAAAAAAATTATATGACATTAATGAGAACTGTCTTTAGTATTGATGATATTGGACAACTACTGACGAAAAAGAACATGACATATTTTTGATATGAGTCTATCAGTGGAAACTTGAATAGGTAGCGCCAAAACGGAAAATGTGGGGGGAAGTAGGAAGGAATGAAATACACGTAGATTTGGTGTGAATGTGGACAGAACAAGAATTAAAGAAGACTGAAATCGCATAGAACACAGTCATGTAATAGGGGTAATAATTTTTGGCCCAAACCCAGTTAGATGTTAAATAAACTACGTGTATTTAGATAACTGCATGCGTATTTGGCAGAATGACAGTGCTTCATAAATCTAATATAAAACAGATAAACGAAACAGAGAGTCATTTATACTCAAATAAAAACTCTGAAAATCATAGAGGCAGACAATTAGACCTCTGATTGACCTAGGTTGCCGAGGAGCTCAACAAACACCCCAACGGATCCATCAAGTCGCCAGAGCAGTGGATGACAGTAAGTCTCAATCAAAGATTCAGTTGGTTTTGAATAGTAAGTTCATACCGTGTCAGTTTTATTTATATTTACTTGAATAAATTATCCTACTTATAGGTTTGGAGGGACTTAAAAAGCCGCACCTGCACTAAAGCGTCGTGCACACTGGCAACCGAGGGGTCAACACAGCTCTTTTGACTGAGGTGTAGAGACATGTAACGTCCATAGTTGGTGTAGATTACACATTTGGCACCAACTGCCCCGACGCTATACCAGAGAGAGATTTTATTATTTGAATCACTGGTACTCTAGAGACCATTAAGATACAATACTTAGTACATCTAACTTTATTACAGATGCAGGCAGCTGCAACTCAAGTACAAGCAGACGCTGCCAAGATGCAGGCTGAGGCAGCCAAGACACAAGCCGAGGCGCCACTGCTCTTTGCGCTGGCTGCAACTAATGTAGCTGACGCTTCTACAAAAATTTTAAATAAATAAGTCAATAAATTTATATGTTTTTTATTGAAATCGCACAGAGTCAATAAAATAAGAATATAAAATTACGTAAAACTAGTGTTAATGAGTCTTCTTCGTATGCGTATGTATTACTCGGCTTACTGACTTTTGGCTCATGCTGCAAGCTAACAGGTAGTTGGTAGTACCCACATGCGTAATCTTAGATACTAGACATAATATACCTATATAAATTTTATTAAGGTACGGTACCTAATCCAAAGATACTCACATGCGACTCCACAGAAAGTCCGTAAGACCGTTGTCTTTGAATAGATGGGCGCAGTTCATTAACGAGCTCATGGAAAATGTACTTGTTTATTCTGTATAAGTACAGCAATTGGCCATCCTCTAAATACAAAGGATTTTTATTTTCACGTCCGTTTCGTGAATTTGTCGCCGCTTTAACATGTCACGTCTGTGTTCAAGCACGACCAAATCCCACGCTAAATATTCTACAGCCATAATTCTCTAATTATTATTTGTTTATTGTTTTGTAGCCTCAAATCCAAAGTTATCGAACATAGCGAACACTTATCGGGCTGTCAAAAATGGTCGCAAGTAAATTCGATAACTTTACGATAAATCGATATCTCAGCGAAAATATTCGATAAGTTTGCGATGACAGTCGGTAGCTTTGGCAGTTGAGACTACCAAAAATCGTTATAATCGGATCGTTAGGACGTAGCGACCGATTTTTGTCGCAAAACGATCGCTATCGATGACTGCAGCCACAGGTTCAACCTTAAACGTAACGAAAACAAACATTCGGTTATAATATTTTCATTTTTGCAATGACGCATGCTCTGTGGCTTAGGATTACACGTGGATGGCGCGGGTTCCAATCCCGCACGTAACTATAATTTTTCCTCTCGTTGTAATTTTGTCATAATGAGAAATTGATAATAATGAAGAACGTTTTGTTTTCAGAGATTCTCAACCTTCACAATAGTCACACTCAGCCTCTTCGTCGGCACAGTCATATTAGGTAAGTGCATGCTAATTATAATATTAGCAAGGTATTTAATTTTTTGTTTTTACTTATAGATATTAACATAATCATTCCGTCTCTGTAATTGGCTGTCAAATGTTGCTATTGACGACGGAACCTTGAAGCTGAGTTTGCTAGTCAATTACTCTCATTTACTGATAAAAAAAATATAATAGACATACGAGTTAGTTGGGGCAACCTATACCTAAAGCAGATGCCTTATTATCTTATTAACAACTATATTCTGATGCCTAGGGTAGATGGATCTCTGGATTTAGTGGAGGCTCTCAGAACTCTGATTGTTTCACGACGACATCTGTAGATTTTTTGAGGGTTGAGCTAAGCGACTTCTTCTATACCTTTTTGTAGATAAATAAACTGAATATTGAACTGAAGTTCTTGACAAAATTAGGTTAGATAGTCTAACAATTTTGCAATTTAAATAATTAATTAGCTATTGTTCTCGGATGATCGCTCAAGTGATGAAATCTTAGGTGAAATAAACACCCAAGTCGGTAGTTGTTATCGTCTATCAATCAGGTTGCATTTTGCCATTGACCGCGATTTTATATATTTGCGCCGAGAGCAATAATCTACTTCCAAAATATTCATTACGCGTCCATTGGAATGTTGACCTCTTAAATTATTGAATAATAATTTGGCATTCATCTTAATATTTTTATTTGGTAAACATACTAAGACGTTACATAGGACGATCAGAAAACTTTATATAAATACAATATATCTAATACGAGTCCTGCTACAACCTACACTCTTAACGTATATTCTGATACGTTAGTGTCGGTTTTAAATGTTGAAATGGATAATAGGACTTGGGTGCAAGCTTCCCTCCCTGAGAAGTTGGGGGATACGTAAAATTTCTAGTGTAGCATTACCAGCTTCTTTGTCTTCTGTACACAGTACACACTAATTAATAGAATTAAAACATATCTGGCTGAGGCCAAAACACATGGAGACTGGCTTGTCCAAATACGTATTCCCAAAAAAATTGTCATCTCAGAAACAGTCGGATCAGCCCGTATGCAAGCTAGCAGGGAAAGATCTTTTGAATACGATCTTTTAAAGTCGTAGCATCGCAGAACATTCTCGTATTCTCGCTGTTTCTGTGTAGGAATCTAGTCTTTCGTTACAAATCATTCCTTTTTACAAAAATGGTAGCCTTGTCCATCCGCTTTTCATCTCGCTATTAGCTTACGCTTGGGTGCAAGGTGTTGTGTTGTACATCACTGCCAGTGTGGTACTGATCAGTCCGGTAGTTGAACAACTCGGTCACCATGGCCTCTCCTGCTCTCGAAGTGCTGGTCGAATTACCCGCCACGCCAGCATTAACGGTATCATTCGCCGTGCTTTTACCAGCGCCAATGTAGCTGCTATTAAAAAAAAGCTAACAAGAAAACCGCATCAAAGTCGGTCCATTTGATCGGTGCTACGACGCCACAGATAGTTTCCTCGCATAAAATAATAATGCAAGGAAAGTATTATGTGCAATATTTCACTTCTTTCTTGGCCTTGACCAGTGGAAAGAATAATAATGTATCATTAACTGACCCTATTTACATTCCCCTAATGCCCGGAGTCGTCACCGCGATTTAGACGCGTGAACTCACCTGATGAAGGGCATCGGACATGCCCGAAACCTAGGTCGACAATCTCGACCAATACGCGTGAGTACAGCCGGTTATTGAAAACATTAATTCCCCTAATGCTTTGTGTTTCAGTTTGTAAGCATGGCTCATCATGGCACGTAGCAGGCGCGCGCATCGCCCGTGCTGCATATCGTGCCTTCTCCCCCGAACGCGTGGACTGCTGGCTGGCCGTACACGTCGGGCTGGGCCACGTCAATGTAACGCTCACTGGTGAGCTCTCATTCTACAACGTTAAATGGTACCTAGTGAATGTAAATGTTTGCTAAAGGCTTCTTGTAAATTTTGCTAGGCCTTTTGCACGCGCAATATCACGATTATGTATACAACGGATATGACATCGCGAACCTTTGGAGAATTATCTCCAATATGATAAGTTTACCCGCTGTGGTTGTTTATATCATGAGCAACAGAAAATTATCACGTATATACAGTAGGAAAACTTAGTAGAAGCCTTAGACTGCGTATCCACCAGGATGTACGTGGAAGATGAGCGCTGTGGGAGGAAAAAACCCTACCAATAGGATCGCTACGTTCAGTTATGCTAGGAAAATAAATCGATGATATTGCTGCATTTTTTCCACACTGCATTTTTAGCCTAACAGAAGGCTCACAAAATCATATACCTGGATGTAGATATAAGTTCAATCCATACATAAAGTACGCAGTAGTGTTAAATCGGGTACCGTCATGTGTTCTCTAGAACTCTCGACCTGAGTGGAGTACGGAAGTCCCTATTGTCCCGTGCTTCACTTATAATATGTACAGTCTAATTCCGGCTACACCCAGCTACACCAAACGCATGTTGAGGTACATCAACAACGGTAATATATGAAATCAATAGAACGACATCGTACCATCGAACTTATTAATTATAAACTATTCATATTAGATCAGATTAAATAGGCATATTTTTACATGAGGATTTGTTAAACTGTTTTATATTTCAGCACTATCATGGGGCAACACAAGCTTAGGTGATCCTGGAGTCGACTTCAATGAAGAATTTCCCTGGGAGGAAGCCGGAGCTATCCAGGAGTGGTACAAGGCAGGACTCACCCGAGGACTTCCTTATCCGGTACTGTCTGTAGCAGAGCATTTCGCTGTTCAACATGAAGGCTTTGATTGGGGGGCTAAGTACCGTGCTGCGGGATACACTACTTCTACTTTACTGTGGTATGTTCTTCTTACTGTAATTCTATATCAGCGCTGATATGCAGCCGCATGTTGAATAACTTACTCGTTCGTTTCGAACATTAAAACTCTTTAACGAAAGTTGCCGGTCCTGACCAAGATCAAGGTTCTCCTGCACGGCACATAAGTAGCAATCTGACGTACATAGTTTATCAGCACTTGCAAGGTTTATGTGTGCAGGTTTCCTGTGATTCCGGGCCAGGGTTACGAGTAATCGTAAACATAAAATTATCGTCGACTTGACATTGTAAATGACTGTAAAATATTACTCGTGAGAAAAAATATCGTTTTTATAAGTATTGTGGCAATAGAAAAACCAAGTGATGTGGTGCACAGCAATGTGATATCTAAATGATATGCCGTGTGATGTTACTTGGATAGTATTTAGAATGGGGAAGTAAAAGAATCTAAGCTTTCTCTAAAAATAAACAAGTGTATATATTATACAGGAAAAGGTTCTTATGAGACCATCATTTACTATACCATTTTCTGTCTACAGTCACGAACTATTTAAGAAAATATTTTTATTCTATAATATTTTATATATATTTATTTTTATCAATTATTTGGTCTATTATAATGTTTCTCAATTGCATTATTTTTACAAAAGATCGATTGCCATCCTAGGAAGATTTGCAGTTTATGCCGCTAATACAGTAAATATATATTGCTCGAAAAATTGGCTGCACTGTTGTACCGATTTATTTGATTTAGAATTGATCGCTTCAATCGTATGTTTCCAGGACAGCACTAGCGATGTGGTTGCTGATGAATCTGCTACTAGTGGTGGTGCCCCGTTACGGAGCATACGCCATGGTGGTGGTCGGCGTGACGTTGTGTGCCGCTGCTGGCGGGTACTGGTCCTCTCTGCCTCATGTGCCGCTTGTCGTCAAGTTGGACGGCGCTATGCTGTTCTTCTCATTAGGGTGGTGCTTCTGGCTAGTTCTTATTGCAGGTCAGTCCTTATTGATGAGGGTTATAGGTATCAACTGTTTGCAATAAGCCTTTTCATTTTATCATACACTAAGGCGAAAGTTTTTGTGGCTTGGTATAGATCGGATTCAGTATAATTACTGATTATAAAATAGAAAATCTCAAAGTAGAAGTTCTGAAAGATAATTATAAAAATAAACTGAATAAAACGTTCAATTGAGTCTCCGAAAACTTTGAGATCAGTTTGCAAGTCATTTAAATAATATTGGAGAATAAAGAAGTTAGTGAATGTGGCTTCAAATGTATATAACATGTAATAAAAAGAAAAAGTGAAATGAAGTGAAAAATGTTTGGTGAGACAAAAATAACAAATAAACAGAAAATAGTGCTGTATTGCTAGAGTAACCAAAAACGTGATAGGTGCTAAAAACGAAGTCGATGAATCTAAATAGGAATTTGAGGGAAATATATCATAAGGATGGATATGGATGGATGGCACTATTTGTCACTATTAAAGAAAACTAGATTATGAAATGAATGAAATGATATATATAATTTTTAAGAAGTCCTTTTGTACAACTAGAGATACATTTCAAATCCTAAAGCTGAACTCAATCGGAGACCACAATGGAAGTATAGAAGAGAAGATTCATTCATCTCTTTAATGTATTATTATAGAGATGAAGAACTAACTTTCATTATGAATGGAAGCAACGATGCTAATAAATGTAATTATGGTTGAGATTGTAAAACTTTTCAAATGTATAAAATCACAAATGCTGCTGGATATGGAAGAATATTGGTTAAGATGCTTGGTGGACAAGCCGTAGCAAATAATGTATCGCTTTCTGAACCTTTTCTTAAACAAGTAATTTATTAGTAAGAACTGTGTCTTAATAATCATTCCGTTTGTGAAAAGAAAGACTTCACCAAAAACCTCATTCATATATACGTGAAAAGTCTAGCTATCTATGAGCACCCTGTTATTGTTTGCCATTTTCTTTCCAGGATGCATTTGCGTGGTAGTGGGCCTGCTGGTCGCGATGCTGGACCTGATCTGGCCTCATCGTTTCTCTACGGTGCTGGAGGTGGACTACGACACGCCCTACGACAGACACGTGCTCATCGTTGACAGCCGGCAGCGAGCACGACCGCAGAACACGGCTTCATTACCTACTAGAATATTAAGGTAATCGTTACCTATTAACTGCACATTGTTGTACTTTATATCTGATATAAACAGGAGGAGAAAATAGTTACTTACCTAGAGAGTCTTGAGACTTTGTATCTGTCAAAATCCCCTTTTCCTCTGCGTCCTGATAGTACTAAAGACATATACTTATGTGTTCCACAAGGAAGCAAGGCTTGGTTACTAAGTATTTATAGGAAAAAAATTTAGGTCCACGAAAACAAGCCGTATTTCAACGCTTTATGATATGCGTTCTAGAGTACCCAAACGGTCTAGGGTTATGCTATTCCGTACGAAAAATAAAAAATTGTCAACGACGACTAATAAACATTATTGCATTGCATTTCTATCGGTTTCATCCACCGATGCAGATTACACATGGTGATTCCAGGTTCATTAGTGACTGCACTATTACAGCTATTTTCAGCATACAGCTATGTAAATATAGCTGCTTGCCAACTGAATCAACAATTCAAGAAAAATCGAGGTTCTTCAAAACTTTAGACATCTGAACACTAATTTCAGACATATATTATAATATATAGAATAGTGATATAGTCTGCCAATATTTTTATTGCATAGCAGAAATGGGCCCTCATTTTGCTGCTGCTCTTCAGACCGTTTGGACGTAAAACGACGAAAACATTGTTGTTTTGGTCGTGAGCTCGCGGACTATATAGATAAGACATACACTTAAAGTACAGTTACTTCTGATTCCTTTTTCATTTATATAATATTTATTTTAACTATTATTTTCGCCATATTTGTTTTAAAGCACATTGACCATTCAGTGCTAACACTTAAATTATTCGCCTCCCTGAGACCCAAATGGTTTTCTTTCAGGAGGTTATCTTCAAAAACCCGCGAGACCGAGGGCCAGGTGTCCATGTCAGTGGTAAGCGAGAATGGACGAGGAAGGGACAACCCTGCCTTCCAGCATGAACAGAGGAAACCCAACTCGCCGTGGAGGTATCCACAATTCAGGAGGCAAATCGATCGGTAAGTATTTCTCATTTAACTTTGTATGCTTACAATAAAGGCTTTATTTTCCGAAAGGGAAAGGTATGACGACATGTTTCGACTTTTGACAATCCTGGTACACCTCATTAACTTATTAGGAACCGGCTAGGACCCGCGTTATATTACTAGCTGGTTCCTAATAAGTTAATAAGGATAAAACTCGCGATAGTTTCCAAAGTGAACTGGTACACCTCTATTTCATTTACTTACTTTATCCCACCACCTATCAACGTTGTATATCAACCGATTATTTTAATCAAATCCAATCATCCCAGAACACATTTCACCCCATCTTCAAATACTTAATTAATTTTCTGGCTACCAATCAAGTTGAAAATCGGTCATCAAGCACCTAACGATGTGTTGCGGTAATAAGTCATTGAGAACCTGTTTCCATTATACGTTAAGCCTGTTTTAGCTTACACATTACGAGTATAACTTACCATTGAGTGAAATTGTGCTCAAAAGACCGGCATTAAAATGGACAATGTATCAGAAGGTATCGGTGGTGAACCTCGTAAAAGGTGGCACGAAAATTTTAACGCTTATGAAATAAGATAATCTGGATCACGTAAATCGAAGTAAATAGGGCCCAGGAGTACTGCAACAGAAAAAGAAGGTCTAGTAATCGTTGAGACTGGCAGCCTAGAATATATAAAGCTATTGAAGCCTTCTCTACGATGTACGTCAGTTAGTAAGCCTTCACTCCTATAGTTTTCTCCCCTACCTAGCTATATCGTATCTAAGATCTTAATATTCTTCTCATAAGATCGTTATTTTATCGTCATTATCATAATGATCGTTGTTATTATGATAATGCCGCTCTTTAAATAGTTATTTTTAATAATAAGCGTAAAAGTTATAGTTACTTTTTTTAAGGTGATAACTTTGGAAAAAAATGAAAACATCTCGTAGTAAAAGACCAAGCCAAGATCGCCCGCCATTGCAACAATGGACCGCGCCGCGCTCCCTTTCTATAGAGTTAAATATTTATGTTTAGCAAAGTTATAAAATATATGAAATAATAAATTACAGGCACAAGAGACTTGACTGCAGGTGGTCCTCGTGCTTATTCCGTGAAATAAACATAAACAAACACAGAAAAAAAAACATCACAAAATGTTTGTTAGGACAAGCAGAAGTCAAACCCAATGTTTACTACGAGCGGGATTCGAACCCGTAACCATCCGTCCCTAAAGCCGGGGCAAGCTCTTTCAACTGAGTCATCGTAGTGAGTGAGCCACAGGTCAAATTTATCCCTTTGCTCTTATCGCTTAGCTATTTTAAGGGGACAGACATATTTTTTCCTTTCGCTGTAATTTTGTAAGCGTCGCTTAGCAGGCGTCAATGGAAAAATGTACAATTAGTAACTTAAAATATACTAGCGGCCCGGACCCAAAATCGCAAGGGCATTTAAAAAAAACATATTTTAAATAATATTCTATAGTCTTATGTACATTAGGGATAGTGTAGGATTCTACAGAAGAGAGAATTTTTCAAATCGGTCCAGTAGTTTTTATGTTTATTCGTTACATACAAAAATACAAATCTTTCCTCTTTATAATATTACTATAGATTAGTTTATGTTCCTTTAATCTATATTCCAATACTGGTAGTGCCAAGCCGTAGTATCCCGGGGAATAAAGAAAATGATGATCCCCTATTCATAGAGACTATAATTATTTATCATATTTTAATAGATTACAAAAGTCAAAACCCTATATTTTCATGGGTGTTTTTGTAATTTTAATGTATCGAGCCAATTATTAGGAAACATGTTTTGAGATCAATTAAAATGGTACTTATATCCTTGAGTATCGTGTATATAAATTGCAGTACCATGCAGTATCTGGTTTATGAGATTTTCTGCATATTGTTGGCATTATTTCTTATTTTCTAGGCCTTAATATTCTTCTCATAAGTAAATATTTCTTTTCCAGAGTGGATTCCGCGTCAAGTTTAGGCTCAAGTATTAACGGTAACAATTCAGGAATAAAAATGTCACCGTTAGCAGGAAGTTTGCCTGCAGCTACACAAGCCATACCACCTCACAGGCAAGTCCTTTATTCCAATAACTAACGAGCAATTTTTGTATATATCATAGGTTCGTGGGGACCGGGAGTTCATTGTATTTTCCAAAAGTTATCAGAGCGCTTAGTTGATGCAACGCGTGATCAAAATGCTGGCCTGAGATTACATGCACATGAGACTTAACAACTATGTCTCAAGGTGACGAGCGGAATGCAATTCGTGACCATCTGTTATAGGCAGAGATTAGTCCGCTTAGCATCAGGTGGGCCTCGAGCTTGTTCTGTTATTTGGCTCAACGAATAAACAATTATAGTAGCCCTGTAAATAGTTCGTAGTATTCTATTAAAAAAGGCATATCACCAGTTAATACAAAAAATATATAATACTGTAGATAAATATCTCGGCTCTAAGGAATCGGTTCAGATTTTGTTTATAGATACTGTTTTATTTTTTAGGTTTATAAATTTAAAAAAGTCGTTAGTTTTGCTAAAAATATTTTTACAATCGGTACTCTACAATTTTGTACGTTCATTTGCCGTGGTACCATTAGACAGTTCCTTTGATGGTACCACGGCAAAATAAATTACATCTCGTATTTTTTTATAGGAACTACTTGTTCTGTTGCGAGCATTAGCTAACTGGTTTTCACCTCGAAACTCTGTTAGATGGCGCTATAAAAAACAGCGAGTGTAACTCGGTCACCCAAGTACTAAATGATAAAAATCGGTGCGGTACTCTACTTTTTAATAAACAAAATAACCTTTTCAACACCTTTGCTCGTAAAGTGAGCCTTATTATATCGTTCTTAGGGCCATAAACCGAACTATAACACCCTCGTGCATAATAATATTATACACTAGTGCGTAATAGAATTATCCCTACAAAGTTAAGACAGTACCTGACTGCAAATTATATACGAGTAAACAGAGCATTCTCAATTTAATCGGGTAATTTATCCCTATAAAGTTAAGTTAGTACCTAACTGCAAATTATATACCAGTAAACAGAGCATTTTCAATTTAACCGGGTAATACAGATTTGTAACATCAAAGAGGTTTATATGTAGTCAAATATCACATATTCGCCGGGCGCAAAGAAAACAACTTGCGCGCTATTTTCCATATTTTTTGTGTGGATCGCATTTGTGCAATATATACAGTTTCTCCTCGCAAGGGTGTTGAAAAAGTGCGTATGAAACTCGTGCGCGTTGTTTATTACAATCTCTACTCCTCTGATCCTCAATCCTTCGTTCTTCAATCTCAGGCCTAAAACCCGTCTTGATTGTAATAAACAACTTTACGCACTTGTTGCATAATGTTAACACTATTAATAAACAAACAAGCCTTCTTATTTGACAATACTGATCTCGAATCGCAATATGTACTCAAGCCCTAGTCGTAATAATATATTAACCCTTCGATAAGGTATTTTTTACACTTTAGGGGGCTTTACTTATATAGTAGTTGCAGATATTAATAAGCGTCGTTTAGTACTGCGTAAGGCAAAGCTCCTGTGTGAGGGGGTAGATGGGTAGGCGTACACTTATAAAGGGGTTTGGCTGCGGTAGCAGGTGGCGAGGTATCGTCTGATGTTATGCGATTGAAAGATCGGGATCAACTTGATCTAGCTAGAAGATATTCATGCCAATTCGCTGTATATGAATATCTCATTCTTTAATTAACTGTCCCAATACATATTAAACAAATTGCCAAACAAATATGACACCACAGAAAACCAGATCGCAGAAACCAAATAATTTGAGAACCAACCGCGAATCAGCCGAGGTCTTCCTTAAAGACCAATCAGTATGCGGTACTAGTTTTATCAGCCCCTTCCTCTATTTACTTGACTTTTTACATTATTAGATAAGTTTTCAATTTTTCTTTCCACTTAACCAAACATATCTGTAGTTAAATAATACTGCTTGTTTGTTGATGCGGTTTATTTTCAGTGCTAGTTCTAATATAATCATTTATGTTTTACAAAGATACGATAGACGAGATTATTTATTTATTTCTTTGTTAATGGCTTCTGCGGTTTAAGATAGACGAGATTTTTTGCAAACGTTTTTAATGAGACTAAAGATTACAAAGATAATAAAAAGGTGTTGCCATTCTATAACAATATCTAAATTAGGGTGGGTGTTTAAACATCAATGTATACTCCTTCGGCAGATATGAGTATACAGGCTTGATAATATGATGTGTTACAGTTTACCTCTAGATATGCTGATATTAACAATTCCATTTCAGAATTCGACCCACAATACCAGCAGCAGAACGAGTAAAAGAAATGTGGTAATTACGTTTAAGAAATCTAAATTGCGTACCACATTTTTCGATTGGACTAAAATAATGTATTAAAATAGTTGATCTCGTAGACAGAATATTCCAATGCTTTTCATCGAGTTGATTAATTAATCGGTTTTATTAAAATTGTAAATATGTAAATTTAGAATAATAAGTTAGATTTCTAAATTTTATTGTAAAAACTGTCCAGTGTCATAAATTGTAAAGTACTAGAAAATAATAAGAGGTGATAAGGAGTGTAGGCGTATTATTACACTATATTTTCGTTAAAAATAAGTTCTATTTTACTTTAAATTCAACACACAAGTGAATGTCTTGTGCCATGTTACTGAAACTTTGTGATTATGACGAAAAAACATGACTTGAATGAGAATATCTTCACGGAAATTGTTTTGACTTCTTCTAACGTCAGAACTATAGACTTTCTGAAGTCTGAATCAATTGATACATTCCATATTTGAGCGTTTAATGTCTTTTGTTTTAATTACCAATATAATAATATCATTAGTATCGTAAGTTAATAATGACGCTTCAATTTGGTTTTAGAATGTCGAGTATTATAATTACTAGAAAGAAGTCATGTAGATTAACGACTTAGATAAGTTATTTATTTCCTAAAGTTTTGAGTGTGAATGAAAATGTGATATTGATGTATTAAAATAACTGTCACAAATTGTTATATTCTATGTCATATAGGTAGGTACCTAAGTAAGGGATCACGGATCATGTTCAATGTTGTGAAGATGTGTTTGCAACAGTGAATGTGTATTGTTACCTAAATGTATTATATAACCACTCTTCTTGGCTATTTATGTACTAGTAATTCGGTTTATTTCTACTTTTTCTTAAGGGCATAGTCCAATTTGATTATATACTATACTTTCTATCAATAAAGAATAAAAAGAGTATGGAAAAACTATTTAGACAGTTTCAAGTTAAAGGATTTTGTGTAATGTGCCTTTATGCTGAAAAAATTTCAATAATTTAATAACACACAGTACAGACTTCTTGACATTGATCTTATTGTTAGTAAATAGTGCTGACGATGCACATAAATATATAAATGTCACTAAGTTCAACCGTTCAAAGTGAGAATAACGAAGAGTGACTGATCGATTATATTTATTGTGATCTAGAAAAAAATACAAATTTTTAAACTAAAATGCATTTTTTATTTTGTAAATACAATTTCGATTACTGCTATAAAACATTACAAAATAATTGAAAGATATCTAAATTCAACACACAATAAGATCTAAAAATATCCATAATTACGTAGGTACTATATAATTTAAGTATTTTGATCTTTGACAAGATGGTCGAGATTCAACTGGCAGAGGAATGCATTCCAGTTGACATAGCCTTCTCTTATATAGGATTCTGCATCATACCACGACTTGCACTGAAAAGAGGAAATCAATTATTTAAACTTTTAGGAGCGAATCTACCGCTTAATACCACAGCAAGTTTTATTTTAATATCTTTCGACAGGAAATAAAAATCTATTCCAAGATAATCAACACAAAAAGTGAAGCGAGATAGATAAACATTTAACTGGCATGGCAAGAAGAAAGAGAAGAATAATATTGTCACAGAAGATACATATTAAAGTTATTTTTTTTAAAGATATATTAGTATTCAATTATTGTAGAGACTACATTCCAAATGTACTACAACAACACGCATGAAAGTTTGGAGACAGATATATAGGAACTAAGTGATGAAGTATATGTACATCTTGTGGTTTTGTAACGGAGTTTAGAAGAATCAAACTTAACTCAAAAATACCACATTTTGATTCGACTACCAAGCGTATACTACCATTAGTGTTGTGGGGAATAGATTCTGTGTTGTTGCCTACGCTCTTTATTCTCTAAATAAATGACATTCTCCGTACTAGCAGCACGCATTGCTATGCGGATGTCAGCACTGGTAATATGACACAATACACCGGTCATGCAAATACTCCTCGCGCCGTTATTGAAGGAAGAGAGGAATAAGTCTAAAATTGAGACTTCTCGAATTTGGAGAAACTAATCCAGGTACAGATTAACCCCGCAAAGACAGGTTTGTACAAAATGTCATTTGCTAGATATAGCTTCTCTTTTCCAGAACATTCCCCTCAAGGTTTTGGAGAGCGTTGGAATTCTAAGAGCTGAAATTTCTGCGACTGTACAGTACCGCGACTATATATCATGTCATAAAGATCATAAAGATTATCTTACGTCTTCAAGGTTGGTGTGTTAAATAAGACCAAGCGGTACTTCACATTTTAGTCTGCTTATACGGTGCATAAACAAGAGCTTTACGAGCATGAGAAGTGAAATTAAAATTTACGCTGTTTTTTATCTGCCAAAACTTTAAGTGTGGCTTGACAAAACAACATAGGGCTCTTCCAAAGGATTATCAACAGACTAATTTTTTTTTTTTTTTTTTTTTTTTTTAATTATGATAAGCAAGCATTTGACCGCAGTCTCACCTGATGGAAAGTGACGACGCGGTCGACGGTGGAGCATGCTTGCCTAGCAAATACCTGTTTACTCTGTACTTGAAGACTGCCAGATTATATATATCGGGAAATAGAGACGCTGGTAGGGTGTTCCATAATTCGGCCGTACGCATTATAAAGCTAGATTTAAAACGCTTTGTGCGTATTTTCGGGATATCGACCATGTATGGATGCCGTGTTCCTGTGCGTCTTGTTGTCCGATGAAAAAAAGGAGAGGAGGGAATAAGGTTGTGTAAATCGAACGCACATTCTCCGAAGTGTAGCCTGTAAAAAACCGATAAACTAGCAACTTTGCGTCTATGCTCGAGGCTTTGGAGTCTAGCCTCCACCAACGCATCGTCACCAATGGCTTCTTAGCTCGGTTATCTATCGAGTCCAAGGCTTCGAGCTGGTGCTTTGCCGAACCGTCCCAGAGATGGCTGCAGTATTCCATACAAGACCGGACTTGAGCTTGATATAGGTTTAGAAGCTGTCCCGATGTGAAATACCGCCGCACTTTCCAGAGAACACCCAGCTTTTTCGCAGCTAATTTAGCCCTGGACTCAATGTATGACCCGAAATTGAGTTTTGGTGTAAGAGTTACACCTAGTAGCTCGAGTTGGTTCGTTATCGGCACAGGCACACCTCGGAAGAGAGGAGTGAGAGAGAAAAGACTCTGTTTAGCACTGAAGAGACACGCCTGGGTCTTTGTAGCATTGAATTTGACTAAATTAGCGTCACCCCATTCGCAGACTGCCTCTAGGGCCAAATTCATTCGCTCGACCATCGCCTCTCTATGAGACTGGATTTGTACATCGCCAGCCCGCGCATCGGATATATACCTCTCTACAACTGTGCTGTCATCTGCATACCCAACGATACCGGGTTTAAGCAGATCATTTATGTGCAGCAAGAAGAGAGTAGCAGAGAGAACCGACCCTTGAGGTACCCCGGCATTTATTGCCAATTGATCGGACGAACATCCATCAGGGACAACTCGTAACGATCTTTCCCTCAAGAAGTCGGAAATCCAAGAGCACAGGCCAGCGGGTAAGCCATACGATGGAAGCTTATTCACAAGACTGTCGTGCCAGACCCTGTCGAAGGCCTTTGAAATGTCTAGAGAGACGGCGAGCGCTTCTCCATGCATATCAATGGCCTCGCTCCAGACATGAGTGACATACGCAAGAAGGTCCCCAGTTGATCGGTTTCGGCGAAACCCGTACTGTCGATCACTGAAGATATCATTTGCTTCCAGGTATGCCAGGAGCCTGTTATTCAATACACGTTCCATACTTTTACAAAGTATGGAAGTGATTGAAATGGGTCTGTAGTTAGCAGGGTCTGCACGACTGCCCTTCTTGGGCACTGGCTGCACATTTGCGAGCTTCCAAGATTTCGGCACTTTACCAGTCTGTAGAGAGAGGCGAAAGAGACGTGTCAAAACAGGAGTCAATTCAGGTGCACACGATTTTAGGACTATGGCGGGAATTCCGTCCGGACCACTAGCCTTGTTCACGTTTAGATTGCGAAGCGTCTTACGCACTTCGGTCTGACGAATGCGAATTTCCGGCATTGATGCCTCGCATCGAGGTAGACATGGTGGTGTTTTGCCCGCTGCATCCAAACGTGAAGACTCCGCAAACAGAGAAGCGAACAAGTTCGCTTTCTCTTCGGCAGTGTGAGCCAATGATCCGTCAGGCCTTAATAGTGGAGGTAGATTAGGGCGGCTGAAATTGGATTCGATCGACTTCGCCAGGGACCAGAATGCTTTGCTACCCGCAGGGTGAGAAGCTAATTTGGACCCAACACGGCTTATGTGATCGAATCGTGCCCTTTTTACAGCCTTTTTGCATGCCTTGGCAGCCTTGTTAAAGGCTCTCTTCTTGTTACGAATATCCTTAGTTTTGCGGGTTCGAGCATCGACCCAGGCTAAGTACGCTTCATGTTTCAGCGCTTCAGCGCGTCCGCAATCAACACTAAACCAAGGAATTGCTTTGCTGGTCTGCGGTGCATCACAAAATGGAATAAAATACTCCATTGCTTGACGCAGCACATCAGTCACAGCATCCGCGCAAGTAGAAGGATCACAAGAAGAGAAGCAAAGAGACTGCCAAGGATAGGATGCAAAAAAAGACCGCATCCCATCCCAATCTGCTGACTTGTATCTCCATATCCGCCGAGTGCCTTTCTGGCAGCGGTCGGGCGGAGAGTATAGAGATACAGATTTCACCAGACAGTGGTCAGAGCTACCTAACGGTGAAGAAACTGACACAGAGTAGCGATCTGGATCTGTGGTCATCAGAAGGTCGAGGCAGTAGGCTGTATGCTCAGCAACGTCAGGTACCCTTGTAGCCCCATTGACAAGCTGGGTGAGGTTTAAGGTCAGGGCTAACTTATGCGCCTCTTTCCCAGCGTGATTGGTGTCCTGGTATGGGAATAGCCATTCGTGATGGTGAGCATTAAAGTCCCCCAGTAACACAAGTTGAGCAGAAGGGTACCGTTGTTGAGCTATATCCGCCGTCACACTTAGATAGTCCATAAAATCGGTAATCTCCTGGTTACAGGTGTGCGATCGATATACTCCAGCGTAAAGAATTTTCTCTACACCGGTTTCTACCAATATCCACAGAACAGAGAATCTGGAATCTTCAAGATTACGGAGACGCCGAAAACAGATGTCATCACGAATAAATACGCACGCCCCGGCACGTGGGTTAAAACAATGCTCCAGGACGTAGCCAGGGTATGTCAAATATGACGTGTCATCCGGACATCTGATCTGCGTCTCCGTTAAAAACAAGAGGTGCGGTTTCGCAGTCTCGAGGTGATGATGGACTGGGCTGAGATTTGAGTGGAGGCCTCGGATGTTAGAGAGATGCACTTTAAGTGAGAGGACGTGCATCCGCTGTGAAACCGTTTTCTTGATTCTTGCTTTCATACATTTAAGAGTGAGGTATAGAAGGGCGGCAGTGAAACGAGGCATCACCTACCAACTCAGACACACACACGCAAGATGCTGCATCAAGGGATAGCTAGCTCGGAGACCGCGGGGACGCCCGAGCCCCCCCAAGAATGTCCATCGGGTCCTCTCTTCCGGTCGCCAACCGGCACGATGGCGCATTCCCGGGATTTTTCGCAAGATGGCGAGGCAGCCTTTCGTGTGTGGCTAGCACATTACTTGGGCCCCCTACTATCTGCGGTCGGCCAGCGGAGAACCGTGCCTCGGATCTCGCTGCTCTCCGGAACTAGCCATCGGGATGCTACAAACATGCTGTGTGTGTAAATTCAGTCGTTTTCGATGACGCAACTGTTTCGACCCGCCCTTCGGTGTGGCTTCATCAGACATCATGCCGGAACACGACTAGGCCGTTTGGCGACATGGCTCCGTCTGATGGGTGGTGACAAGCCGCGGCCGAAGCCTACCACCAGAATTTTTTCGCCCATTTAGCACCACCCAGGGATCACGTGTAGGGTCTCGAGGGTAAACAGACGCGGGCGAAATGACCCCCAAAATTAACATATTAATAAAATTAACATTAAAGTAACATATTTATCTTATTCCCCCGGTGTTACAGATACCCGAAGTATTACCATCACCTGCGGGCGACGGTTTGCTTATAATCAGGCGGCACATCTGCTTGTCATTTAAGACTGGAGGGAAGTCTCGAATTTTCAAACAAAAAGAGAACTTTTCTACCCCCCAAAACAATCACCAATTTTGATGATTTTTGGACATGTTATAGATGTTATCAATATCCAGGTTTACAGATTTTGATTTTTATCATTATATTAAAGTATTTTGAATTAATGGGTATTTAAATACCGATATTTTCACAAAACTTGTATCTCTAGTCTGTGAATTATTCATTGAAATAATAATGATAAATAAAGAAAAAGGAAAACCTATAAACCTTGTTTATTGTATCAGTTATAAAATAAGCACAAAATTTTTAGATTTGATGAATGTTTACTATAGGAGAATAGTTTTCTCTCAGAATGCAAATTATGCGCAAATTCTAAGTCAAAACTTGAAGAAGCTGCAATTGTCCTTATCGCACTATTCTGTTCGGGCGTTTAGCGGCGAGACAGCATCACTTTGTTATAATACCTATTTTTCTGTAGAAGCTTCTCTTCCCGTTCCTCTTAAGGCGTAAAAGAAGCCTGAACCAACAATCCGTTGGTACGATTATTTATTCTACACTTACTTCAGTATCTTTGACAGGCGGTGCATGTCGTACAATTTTCTGATACTCAGACTCGGAAAGTGCGAATACTGGCCGTGTTTGGAAATCCAAGAACGCCAACAGGTCGTCGTATTGAATATTACAGTTTTCATCTCTTTGTAATCTATAACAAGGCAAAGTATTTTAAAAAAGTACACAATAACTTTAATAAAATTTTATTAGTGTACTAATAAATATGTAAAGAAGTGTAACTCTCATACAGTTACCGCTTTAATTACGGACTCATCAAGTTCAGAATTAACAAGACACGCACAATCTTCATAATATAATTGGATTGGTTAATTGACTTGGCGCTTAGAAATGATCGCATCCGATTGGTCACGTCAAAGTAATGGTGTTGCGCCGCACGGTACACTTTTCAAACCACGCCCGCCGCGGTAAAGATTTGCGTTCTGCTGTTTTTGAGCTCGACACTTCTTTATTGATATATTCGTAGGTGTGCATATTACAATTTAATACAGACTGGTTTGAAGGTTTTCATATTCAGTCCATAAGCAATTTTGATCATATTCAAGGGAGTATGATACCACGTAATATTTTAGTAGGAGTAGAACTCTTTATGCGAGTTCGTCTGGGGAAGTAGTGCCACCAAGCCTATGTCTACCGCCAAGCAGTAATATTCGCATCACTGTGTTCCGGTTTGAAGGATATGGTAATACTGCCAGTGAAATTACAGGCACATGAGACTTAACAACATGATTTCTCTTAGTGAGTGGCGCAGTAGTTAGCCACATGTGACAGACTACATCTGTTATAGGCAGAGGGGTTACCGCTTATCACCAAGTGGGCCCTGTGCTGGTTCCATCACGAGAGCATAAAAAAATCACTTGTTTTTAGATAAATTATTGAATTGTTAATAGTCACTTACATGGCCTAATTTACTTTGACCATGTAAAATTAAGGGTAGTTTACTTACATTTATATGCTAGTCAAGAACAGTGAGAATACATCAAATAATATTTGGAATCTCTGTGTATAGGAGAGAATACGAAATAAAAGCTTATTGCTAAAGCAGGCAGTCCCTTTGCCCTCAAGATCTACCTATATCACTTCGAAAAGCTCCTCATCTAAGTCGAAAAGCTTTAGCCAAGTCGAGTAATATCATTTCAGGTTGCTCCAGCACATGATAAATCACAGAACCGGGTGATAATGACCATATACATGAAAAATGCTACTCACACATCCAACATACAGTCCATAAGGTCATTGTTGATAGGCAGTCGATTTGCCCTCAAGATTTGCCTCAGTCTTTCCTTCGACAGCACTCCGGTGCCAGTCTCATCTGCGTGCAATAAACCTTCCCGAAGTCGGGTAAGATCATCCCACAGCCCGCGTGTTATATCAGAAAACACAAGAGATCTAGAAAATTAATTAAGGACACATTGTTAAAGACACACATCCATGACGTCACGAAGTGGCTCCAGCCGAAGACCAGCGCTAGATTTAAATTAAACTAGCATATGCTGAGTTGGAGACCTGTTTATGACGTAAAGCAATTGATCACATGAATTATATTTATCTCTATTATGTTACAAAATCACTAATATACGATAGGCAAAATTTAAGTCATGTGCGGGATTCGAACCCGCTTCCATCCACCTCTTGAGCCGGGGTATGCTCTAACCAATTGAGCTAATATGACATGACGTCATAACTCGAATCTTTCCTATCGTTCTTAAACCATCGTATTGGGATAGAGCGACATCTATAGTACCACTTGCGTTGTACTACTCTTTTATGTATATTGCTAAAGTAATATTTTTTTTTTCATTTCATTTCATGTTTTTGAAACAACACTAAATCTTATGTAATAGTTTAAAACAAGGTTTTGTATCCAACCTTCTTCCACCAATGTCCAATATTGTTGTAGTATTTTAAATTAAAATGGTTAAAATGACTTTTTTATGAAAATTGCCATCAGGCAGATGGCTGTAGCAAAGGAAAAAATCGTATCCAAGATTAAAAGATTATACCGTCGAATTTGGCGGTATAGCTAATATGTGAGCTGCATAATCTCAAGACAAATACAGCCACTTTGGTATAGCTGATAATACATATATATTTGTCAAGTAGTTTTCTTTTTCCACAACAAATTTAAAATCTGCTCCTAAGTATAACGGTGATAGCAAAGGCCTACATTTTAATGGTTTATTGCTTTAAGTTATCCGCATATTAATTAAACCCTAGATTGATGATACGGGCTCTTAATAGTTTTTATAGACTTTATATGTCTGATATCGTAACCATTGAAAACTACCTTGCATTTATGACTATGATAATCTTCTAAAATTATAACGAAAGAAAAAGTTTAAACCACAAGCGGGCTTCAAAACCGCGACCACCCATCCCTAGAGCCGGGTCATTATCTACTCCGTCCCCTATAGACGGTTAAACAATAACAAATTAAGGGATAAATTTAAGCCATGACTCTTCACTACGATAGCTCAATTGGCAGAGCATGTATTGGCTCTAGGGACGGATGGTCACGGGTTTGAAACCAGCTCGTGGTTCAAATTTTCCGTTTCGTTGTAATTTTGTAACATAAAAACTATCTCATCTGTGGTCAGTGCGGATCTGGTTGAAGACGTTATAGCAATATGCTCACATTACAATTGCGAGAACACACCGTTAGGTGCTTGACGTCTGATTTTCCACTTAAAGGGGGCAATGTAACTATCCAGGTGAGCACTCTCAAAATGCTTTATTTAAGTACCAATATGTCACTAAACATGATTAGAAGCACAATCATGAAAATGGAAGGGCATTTTGCAAATGCCCGCCAGGCTAGCGACCACCCTCAAGTAGAAAATCTGTCGTCAAGCACCTAACGGTGTGTTCCGGCAGCAGTCCTTGAGAGCCAGTGAAATTACAGGCACAAGAGACTTAACAGCTATGTCTCACAGTGACGGGCGCAGTGCGATTCATGACACTTGTGATGAAATGCATAAGTTATAGGCAGAGGTTAGTCCGCTTAACATCAGGTGGGCCTCGAGCTTGTTCCGTCACCATAACATAAAAATAAAATAAATATATAAATACAATCGCGTGCTGAGCGAAATCACATACATAAAATCACGCCTCTTTCCCGTAGGGGTAGGCAGAGACCACATATTTCAACTTGCTATGATCCTTACGTACCCCTATCGCTTCATCTACACTTATCAATCAAATTCATACATAAGCGTCGGTTCAGGGTACTCCTGACCTGTCCTTTTTTTAGAACGTCTTCAATCTGATTTCGTAAGGCCAAATAGTATTTAAAAGCAGGATTCGAACACCGAACCACACGCACACCAGGCTACACTCATTGTCACATGAGTATCATTGATACAGTCGCCTAGAAAACATCATCACACAAATGTGTTTAGTACCAATACGTGCTTTTACCTTTCATATAAAAGTACTAATATACGATGACCTGAAAGTTTTGTTCAAACTATACGATCGGAAACTTTCCGCTGATTCATAACACCAACCTCATTAGCACGGTCCGACTTCCACAAGTTATTTCATACTTTCAGTGTTGGAAGTCGGTTGCAATTTTTTTTCATGTACGTCGTCTACTTATAACAGCAAATACTATTAAATCATAATGATATTTGCTGTAATCCGGCAGCTGTCCTTGATAGATTCTAGGTTAAGCCTGTTAACAACTTCGACCACATCATCACTTACCATCAGTTGAGATTATGTTCAAAGCCTTACCTATCAACAATAAAAAAAAACTCTCAGGTTAGCGAATGAATTTTTCAGTTAATTGACTATTACTTATAAAATACTCAACCGATTTTGATGAAATTTATATGGCGCCACCTCAAAGGTATGTACCTAAAAGGTATAAATAAGAATGGGACTACTCTGTAAAAAGTAACTATAATATCTGAATAGTCATAATTTTACTATTTAATTATTTATTTTGATGCATGTTAAATAAATGTATAGGTTATTTTACCTGAAATAAATTAATTTGAATTTATTTGAATATACGACGAACTGAGAGCTTTGTCCAAACTGCATTAGAAAACTTACCGAATCATCTCTCGCCTTGGACTTTTCTCCATGCCAGTATCTCCGCGAAAGTGTCTAGTTATAGTTAAAAATTCATGCTCGGTCATCTTTTCGCACATTACTTCTTTAAGGGCTTGCCTGTAAGTAGAATGAGATGTGTCGTTTTACATGAAGATGCAAATTTTAGATGACGAACAACTCAAAAAAAACAAGAAAAATGTTACCTTTGTGCGCGTAAACCTATATAACAAACTTCCCAAAAACATTAAATAGACACACGTACTGCTAGCGCATTTAACACAAAACTGATGTGAGTAGGGTTTTGTGTGCATTACATGCAAACCATCTTAGTGCCCTGCCAGGGTTTCATACAATATGTTCTTGTGTTCCTGTCTTAGATGTTGTTAGCGGAAACATATCATTCGTAATATGTTATTGTCTTTCGTCCAGTGTGTTAGAGAAAACATTTCGTGCCCGGTAAATAGCAATAGGCTCACCCTCTATTACATGGGATCAAACCCTAAATGGCGAAACGAAGGTGTCTACCCACCTCTGTCTACGCCTATGTACGTTAAATCGCTGCTGTTCGCCAAAGCTTACTATTCAGTGACAGAATTTCTCACAGACCAAAATTACATTATTATTACTTTCATAGTATTATATGAAATAACCTGTACAAAATCTTAAGAATAAATAATTCTAAATAATTAAATACATTATTTCTTAAACTTATATAAAGCTTACTTAAAGCATCTGACAGACATGAGATCCTTTTGATTCGGAAGCACAGCTTCCATATATTTTGCTACGAAATTCTTGTAGCCGTTCTCAACAGTAGCAAGTGTGCGCCGAATCTTATCCATAATAAGTGCAATGTTCGCCTTCGGGTACTGAAATTAGACAACATATTAAACTTTTTTAAACTATTTATAAAACATTAAATTAAGATATATGAAGTAAAGTATATGAAGAAACATCCAGACACTTGTTTACTCCGAATTATATCTCTAAAAAATATTATTAGAGACAAGAAGAATTACTAAGCATTCCGTGGATTCACCGTGCGGGTGCCGGGTCCATAGCGTTGCAGAGGAAGAGGCCGGAGGGGCCTGGGACTTGCAACCCAGAGAGTAGGGTTAAGGGGCCCCTTTACGATGTCATCAATGCTCCCCTTCACTGCTCGAGCCTCCTCCCCTGCCGAACCAAATTTGGTAAGATCCCACTGAAGCCGCCAGGAATCGTTCTAGGATTGAAGTTACGGTTGTTTTTGACAGGCCAAGATCTTTTAGTAGGTTATATAGTGATTTCGTTGGTATACCCGTTGCTCCGACTTTTGCATATAAATTAACAACATAACCGTTTTTGGTTTATATAAATAAATAAATATTAAAGTTCATCTAAATATCTTATACAATATCTACTTTTCTACGCACCTGATTGGCATTGACCTCCATGTACCGCAACGCGTATTCATCAGCCCCAACCAACCGGAACCTGTGATGATTGACCACTAGCTCGTTACCTATCCACATGTCCTTATCGGTATACGCCGGAGGCTCTTTAGGCACGAAGTAATTCACATCCGGCAGGTACATTTTGCATGGACGGAAAAATTTGCCACCCTAAATAGAAATTTATATTATAGTAATTTTAATATTGTTATGTAATTCGTGTTTGTGCGGTACTAATTGAATAAATAAATAAAATAAAATAAAAAAAAAAAAAATGTTTGCAATAACGCCTGCTATGCGGATTACATAGACATTAGACAGGAAAAATTTAAGTCATGTGCGGGATATCAATTTTTCCTATCGTATATTTGTAATTTTGTAATTTAAATATATTAATTAGTAAAAGTAACATATAAAAACTTTTCATCACACTTGCATATAAACAGTATCTAAACATATTAGTTAACTTGGCCGTAATGCCCCATATAAAACCCTCAAGCTTTCTTTTTCTCATGAAACCCATAAGAAGTATAAGTATAAGTATTTTTTTTTAATTTATAGCACAGCAGACACGTTATTCAAGTTAAAACAAGGAGTTTACAAGCAATTGAAAAATTTCCTTAAAATGTTATCTAAACAGGAATTTCATTGCAATCTCGCTACATCTCTCATACTCAAGTAATGTTCTTAATAATCTCATTTTAGTTAATTCTTAATAATCGTTTTTTTTATCAACAATTTAAAATTATTTTACTCTTTTTACTCGCAAAATGTTTATCACATTGTATGTCACGGGCTGTAGGGAAATCACGAACCTCGACTCAGAAAGCCCTCAGTCTACGACTTTGGGCTTCTGCTAGAGCCTCGATCGTAATTCCTTACACATTGTACTACTAATAGTACATTATGTAAGGAATTACGACACTAATCTCGTGTCTCCCATAGTGCATAACCTGGGAGACTCATCACGAATTTTCCGGTACCGTAGAAAAGATTCTCGTTACCATAGAGTAAACGTCACGACCGATATTATTAAATACTTTTCCTGCATTTTAATTGTGATTGCCGGAATGCGGTTACAGCTATAGTTTTCCCGGCTACAACTAAGTGTGATGAGTGATCATTTTCGAAGCGCTCGTAGCGAAGTTTGCTTAGCTGTTCTTATCCGATCAGAAAAGTTAAGCAACGTCCGCCGCGGTCATGAGTTGGATGTGTGCCTGCTAGTGACATTTCTACTGAGCGCTTCCGTGGTTCAGAGGGCACGTTGAGCCGTTGGTCCCGGTTGTCGTCTTACGATGGCAGTCGTTATAGCATGGTGGTAGAGCATTTCGCAAATGCCCGTCCGGGTAGCTACCCTCAAGTAGAAAATCTGCCGCCAAGCACCTAATGGTGTGTTCCGGCAGCTGCCTTAGCTGCTGCCGGAACACTGTAGTAGTTTTAGGTTAGCCTGAACAACATCATCGACCACATCATCACTTACCATCAGGTGAGATAGATGTCAAAGGCTAACCTATCAAGCATATAAAAAGCTGGTTAACTTGGGTGTTTTTAGGGCAAAGTTTTATATAGGTGCGACGGGCGAACCTAGGTGGTTACTGGTGACCACAACAAAACGGGGGCTGAACGAGCGAAGTGAGCGTGTCTCTGTAACGACTGGCGATAAGCAGAAAAGCAGAGCTATCACTTTGTGACCTCACTTCGGCTAATTAGCCGTAACATATGCATGTAGGTATGATATTATGAAGCAAAGATAGCCGAACGGTTATGGCTTGAGCTTTAATGCATGGTGGAAGGGCATTTTGTAAATGCCCGCCTGGCCAGCTACCACCCTCAAGTAGGAAATCTGTCCCAAGCACCTAACAGTGTGTTCCAGCAGCAGTCCTTGAGAGCTAGTGAAATTTCATGCACATGACGAGACATAACAACTGTAAGTCTCAGGGCGAAGGGCGCAGTGCAGTTCGTGCTCGTCAGTTGTGACGAAATGCATTTGTTATAGTCAAAATTATTTATTCAATTTAGGCGTCTACGACGCTCTTATGAATATCAATTACAAATTTTAGTATTGAAATATTCTACATTGTACTGCCACGTTCAGCAAATAAATTGTATAGAGCCACTGCGAGAACAACGGGCAAGAAACTCGGGGCCAGATATATAGGCAGAAGATACCGCTTAACATCCGGCCTTGTGCTTGTTCCGTCACAATAACATAAAAACAGGTATTTCTGATTTAAATGTCATTTTTTGAAAAACGGATTCAGATTAGAGTGAATTCTCGCCTCAATCTATATAAAATTGAAAATAACCACATACAATGTAACAAAACATGAAAGACGTCTTAGTAAACTCAAAATAGTATACATACCTGAAATCCCGAATTACGCTCGCCTAATTCAAAAATTCCGATAGTATCGTCGCATAGGAAATATTTAACGATGAAATATCGTCTGATATCGTCAGGGTTGTCAGTGATTAGTCGCGCTGCGAAACGCAGCACGTGCGAATCAAATCCAACTCTGGAACAAAAGAACACCCAAATTCTTAGAAAATACGATGCTATCAAAAGTGGGGTCCAAAAATACCATATGTGTATGTGGAGCAATGGAGCCAATGGAGGCCTAGTTTTAATAGCTATGGACTGCTGCGCTGGAGGTTCATGTTCCAAATCCTACCGCAGTCTTGAGCTTCACCGCATGCTAGTAAGGCATGTTGCGGTTGCTCGCTTACCTGCTACCGCCCTTAAAGCGAGCCCTCTTAACCACCCTCATTTTTTCAGCAGCTATCCTAAAGAGCCTATTTATATTCTAAGTAAGTCTAAGTACACTAATAACTTAAGATAGTGGCCAAAGGCTACCCTTTTAGTTATAAACTTATAGGCACAAAATAGTCACTCAAGGAATGTGACACATGTCACAAAATATGCCTATAAGTAGGTATAAAGTATGTCAAAGTAAGTGCATATTGCTAACCTGTCCTTGTGGAGGAACTTCATAAAATCCCGGTGCGGTGCCTTGGGCTGCACCGTACGGCAGTTCTCCGCAGAGTCCTCGTATGAACCGTAGCCGTTCCAAGGAGGCAGCTGCCGTTCCTTGATGCTGGTCCCTATGCATTCCTTGCTGGTATCTTTTGGAATGGGCAAGGGAGTGAATGCATCTGAATGAAAAAATAAATAAGCAGTAAATTAAACAACGCTGTTGGAAAAGAAATAATAAGTCTGACATAAATGTTAAAAGTCAAATATCATGGGAGCATATGATTCTAGCCAAAAAGCAAAACCTTTGACAATATAGGATTTAAGTTAGTATTTGTTTCATTTCAAAAGATTGTAGCTGTGCATCCGCACTCCGCAGTTAGACTTCACACAACCGAAATAGGAGATTTATTTCGTATAATCGACAAAACAAGATTGTTGTTTAAAATATTGTTTATTTAGATGCATAATCAACAAATCTAAATAACTGCACGTAAGAAAGTGTAGACAATATAAAGTAATCCTTTCTAATATTATAAACGCGAACGTTTGTAAGTATGGATGCATGTATGGATGTTTGTTACTCTTTCACGCAAAAACTACTATATTGATTTTAATGAAACTTTACAATAATATGGCTTACACATCAGAATAACACATATGCTATAAATGATAAAGATATTGTGTGAATTGACCAAAATATGACGCTAAGTGTCACGTAAGTAGGAAAAAGTCTGCCATTATGCGACCTATTCTGCCGTGCGCTGTAAAAACCTTTAGTATCACACGTACAAAAAGTATACCGGAAATATTTATCTTTAATTGTCCCACCAAAAAGCCCGCACCATCATACATCTATCTCTTATGTGTAAGCTATTATCGCCAAAATAGTGAACCATAAATACTATTAACATTTATAATTTATTTTTAATGCACATTTGGTAGTAACAAATTCATCCTAATCAAACTAATATAATGGCGAACGTTTGTGAGTGTGTATGTATGTTTGTTATTTCTTCACGCTCAAACGGATGGATCAATTTTGATGAAATTTCTTACGGAGATAGATGAGATGCTGAATTAACACAAAGGATAGGTAATTTTTTATCATTATCATCCATCACCGCGCGGGTCTAACCGCGGGGCGCAGCTAATTCAACATAATAATGCTGCTAAACGTATTCAAATTGCATCAAAGGCAATAACATCTTTGTCCAAAACTTACCGAAACCATATGTAATTCGATAATATTCCTTAGTAAAGAGATCACAGTCTGTAAGCACCACCTTCCGGCCGTACACGTTGAGCACTGCGCCGATGCTCATGTCTGCCGGGGAGTACGATGCGACCTTCGGACCCCCAGTCATTTCCACGTGAGGAGGGATTTTCTAAAATTATATTAAGATATCAGTGCTTTCCTGTCGTTTATATTGAAAAATTATTCATAGTTAAGTTTTCTATAATCATCACATCAATCAGAACGTCCACCGTAGATCGAACATCATGGGGATTTGTCTTACCCACGCTTGGCAGGCGTCTTAGGGATTGCAGTAAAGTTGTCAGTTCCTCAGAAGGCGTTGTTTCGCACCTTCCAATACCTTTCCCTTAGTCGCCTCTTATAAAACCCACGGGAAGAAATGGGGAGTGACATTATATCCCGGCGCCCATGGGTTTCTATAATATTCGATCACAATATTTTTAACCATTTGTAAGTATGTTTATGATTCGGGCATTTAGCAAGGGCGAGAACAGAAACTACTGGCTCTCACGGAGAACTTAAAAAACACGGGTTCTAGTAACGGTTACGAAAAACTTCAGAATGTCGACAAATATTTTCTGCATTTTTTTTTTTTTTTTTTTATGTTTTTGTGACGGAACAAGCCCGAGACCCACCTGATGTTAAGTGGACTAACCTCTGCCTATAACAGACGCATTTCGTCAACGACGAATTGCACTGTGCCCGTCACACTGAGACGTCCAGTTGTTAGGTCTCATTAGCCTGTAATTTTTCTGGCTCTCAAGGACTGCTGCCGGAACACACCGTTAGGTGCTTGGCGACAGATTTTCTACTTGAGGGTGGTCGCTAGCCAGGCGGGCATTCGCAAAATGCCCTTCCACCATGCAGTGAAACTCAAGCTCTGGGCGGGATTCGAACCATGGACCTGCTGCGCGGCAGTCCATAGCCAATGCCACTGAGCCATCACTGCTGCTAATACTCGTATATGGAGATATCTTAAAAAAATTCAAATGTATTCACTCGCGGTATACGCATCCTCTTCAAGAACATTGGTCCAGCTTCGGTGCCGGAGTTAGGAGGCATAACTTCTTTTATCTCAATGGTATCATCCGCCAAAAAGTAATGGATCTCCAGATAGTGTAATACTCCAAACTCCGAGTCACGATCATCCCAGTAACCGTGAAACCTATGTGAATAAATAGAAAATGACGTCAACGATATAGAAGAACTAGTTAAAATGAGCGTTCATAATTTGTTAATGATTCTTACCGTAAGACTCGCCTATCAAAATCCAGAAATTGTTTAAATGGGCGATCTTTTGGTGGTTTTGCTTTACATGGCGATCTCTGAAAAGATTTTAATGTTTTACCATACATATTATAAGTATTATAAATACATATATAATTATTTCCGTTATATCTCGTAGGTCTACGTGATGTCTTATTTTATCATATACGTAGTGACGAACCAAAAAGCGATTCTTCTCTTGTCCTTGCATGAATGAAAAGAAACGACCACGTTTTTTTTTTTTTTTTTTTATTGTTATTGTGACGGAGCTAGCTCGAGGCCCACCTGAGGACTAACCTCTGCCTATAACAGATGCATTTCATCACAAGTCATGAATTGCACTGCGCCCGTCACTTTGAGACGCAGTTGGTAAGTCTCATGTGCCTGTAATTTCACTGGCTCTCAAGGACTGCTGCCGGAACACACCGTTAGGTGCTTGGCGACAGATTTTCTACTTGAGGGTGGTAGCTAGCCAGGCGGGCAATTGCAAAATGCCCTTCCACCATGCGGTGAAGCTCAAGCCGGCGGTGGGGATCGAACCAGGGACCTGCGGCGCGGCAGTCCATAACTATTAGCGCTCGACCATCATTGCTTCAAGACGTATATCTGGGCAGCATAATTACGCTTTCCATTCAATTTTTTTGGAGGGCGTTGATATTTCCATAAGCGTCACCTGCCTTGTGGCACTCATAGTTACTAATCTTACCTCGGGCTCAAACTTCAAGGGCATTTGATATGCTCTCCTGGCTAGCTACAACAACGCTAGAATTTACAACTCTTCGAATGCTCTGCGGCTGTAGTTCTGCCATGTTCGTAGGTTGAAAAATTTCTTCAATTTAATGTTGTAAGCTTACTAACCTCGGGAGCGTCTGGCCAGTTGATCGGGTCGGGTACGTTGATGCCGAGCCGGTTGAGGAACACTCGTGTGAAGTTATCGCAATTTATAATCTGCCAATTGTAATTAAGGTGTAAGTTTATCTAAGATGTTTTACAACTGGCACACAAACCGTAGAATCTGTAGTAGGGTAGGCCAAGTATAGTTCATGGATACTAGGCATTACAGTGTTGAACGTTGATCTATTATTTTGCAGACTAGTGATATTCATAATTATGAATTTGGTACTAGTTCAAATTTGATGGATGAAGGGAGTGAAAAGAAAAACAAAGTGCCGACTCCATATAAGTAGTTTAGGGGCAGGACGATGATAGCGATCGCTCGTTTAACGTATTTTTTATGGACCTTGGTGTTAATCGTTGTTGAGGATCACCGCGGACAGAATTAGAACGAGTAGGTATATAGTGGAAGTGACAGAATAATACATTGAAAACCGAGTAATGAATTTTTTTACACATCAGTTAGGTAGGTAGGTACCTATACAAATCGTATCTTTGCTTTCAAAAGTAGAACCAACAATAATAAGTAGGCATCTAGGCAAGCATATTCCACAGTCGGGCACCAGGCCTGACCACCGAGGGCAAATGCTTAATTATGAAATATAAAAATATATACTAAGTCAACATTTACTATAAATTAGTTTAAAAAACAGACAGTAACCATCACGACGTTATTCACCCAAGCCGCACTGCACCCAAGTGAATGGCAAAGAATCATTGCATAATCAATCATCTAATTCTTTCGCCATAAACTGCACCTTGTAAAAATAAGCGAATTAACCTACCTTAAAAACCTTCCCAAAGAAAGAGACTTCAAGTCCTATATTGAGATCGAGCACGTCGTAATAAGTGTCGTAACTGAATGGTAGTCGGATCCTTTGTCGGCCGATCATTACACCTGTAGACAAAAAATACGAAATACATTTATTTTAAATCGAATAAGAATAATTCAGAATTTCACTCAAGAGCATATCTCGATGAGTAAAGATTTCAAAAAGCTGTGTAGATTAATTCTGAAACTATTCAATCTACCCTAAAGCCATGTAGCCACGTGTACATGCAGGCCTGACCATACTTAAATAATACGCTGACTCCTATTTTCTTTCCATTCATCGAACACTCACAGTTTCTAAGCTAAAGCTTCGACTACAGTGTGTACCAAGCACATACTGAGCTAAAACCATCGCTAAGTGTCGCAATTCCCGTCGCTACGTGATGTAGCTTCCGCCTACGAGATGTGCTACGAGTCGATCCACAACCACCCTGGGTCAGATTTCACCGATGTAACTAAGCGATCAATTCAAGCTAAACTCTATTCACGTGACTGAAATCATAAGCTCCAATTTGAATTTCACCTACTAACTAAACACGTTCAAGAGCTTTCACTATCATCAAAAAATTGCCGCAAATCGCATAGGAGATCTATTTGACATTCCACCACCCACATTATACGTTGCCATGGAAACTAAACGCGATAAAATGTAACTGGTGAAATCGTTTTCACGTATACCAAGTTCAAAGCGGATATTTGGTCTTGTTTATAGTTTAGACGAAAAAATATTTGCAATGACCTCAACAATGCACAAACGTCGTGTTAAGGCAGCAACCGGCGAAGCGCTAAAAATAACTTTTATACTCTACCATAGAACATATAATGACTCTATTTATATTGCTCATTTAGGTAACATTCGCAACAAAACGTAGTAAAATTTCTGCCACACTCTTCTTACCCGCTTTAACATTATGTTATGTTAAATGTGGTTTTTAAACTATAAAAACAAAAGAACAAATAAAAAAATATATATAAGCATCGACAATAATAATATACGACGGATATATCGCGTAATTTAACTAGACAAACGGTAAATGTTACTTGACACATTTCCTTAACAATTACCGACATTAAGTATAGGTATATTCCATATATTTATACTAAATAATTCGTTAAATAAGAAATTACACACAATTTCTATAACGATAACATATAGGTAACACTTTACACGCTGCACCTTTGGTCGTTCCAATACAATGATCTACTACAAAAACTATTGAAAGAAGGTAAGTTTGGTTAAAATAGTTACCTTGAGACAGCCCACTGTTGTCAGTCTTCGGTTCCATAACTTTTATAGTGCCGTCTTCAAGGTAAAAAAATATGTCCACCTTGCGGAGAATATGAGACGCGTCGCGCATCTCGTGAAGCGACTGTTGGAAATATGCTTGGAACCGCAAGATCTGGAGGCGGGAATCAAAATCTTTACACTAGGTCAGGAACATAGGTAGACGATTTCCATGTAGTAGTTTCAGTGACATTTTCATTGAGCGCAGGCTCTAAAGTCTTAAGAAAGTCGGCTGGTATGGTTTCTTTAATACGTACCTAGTAAAGGGCTGCCATGGTGTGGACATCTATTAATACTTATGAATGAAAACAGGATGTTAAAAGCCCCTGTTTTGACAAACAGAAGGAAAGAAATGGCAGGCCTAAAATTTAGCTTTAGGTAAGACCGCTCAGATCACGTATAGTAATGCAGTGCCGTGATTTGTAAAGTTGCTTTCGCCATCCATTTTGTAGGCGCTAAATTAAGAATGGACAAGGCAGTTATAAGTACTTATTATTATGTAAATCTTGTTACGTCTAAATCGTGACAGTTTAACTACAATATGTTGTCGATATTTTCTAGTAGGTACCTACCTACTTAGTTCTACTCTTATTACCTATTTTTATAATGCTCGTTCGGTGCCGGGCTAGAATGTCACACCGCCCATTTCTTCCCATCGGTATCGTAACACTACTACTAAGGGTAAAACACTGGAAGGTGAGCAGCAGCACCTTCTGAGGAACTGCTATGCCCGCCAAGCGTGGGAATTATGGCTAGCCCTCTCTTTGTGTTCAGCAGTGGACAATCCGGCTGACATAGGTACACATATTATGATGTTCTTACATGTTTGTCATACATGATCCAAGTTGGTAAATCAGGCGCTTGTTTCCTGCAATAGATAGAAGGAACTCTGTTCACTCCCTCGGGTTTGTCCACAAGCATGTTAACCTTGTCGATGGTTGTGAATATCGGCCGAACGCCGAAATTCTTCTTCCCAATCTGCAAAAAAATACATTGTCCTCGGTAGTTTCTAGAAGAGCATGCGATATTTTAATCAATTATTTAAGGGTGCCTTGGAATTGTGCGTTTCGAGATGAGATGACGAATGTTGTACGTTTTCCATCTGAAACCAAATCCATTCCCTTGCAAATCTCATAGTGGAAATAAAACTCCTCAGTCATTATATACTTTCAGCGTTATTACGTGTACTGAGTGAGAACTGTACAACTAGTAGAGGAACTAGAAACCTGCCCAGGCTTTGCTAATTCCGGGTCCTCGTGGAGGAAGCGACCCAGGTTTGAAACGCATCCAGTCGTTTAATCTATTTTGGCATGACCTTCCTCTACCCTCTAGTAGGACGGCCAAAAAAGTATGGATAGACTGCGAGAAGGATAATTCCATCCATACCTTTTTTAGCCTTTTTTGGTAAGCGACAGTTTACCTTCTAGTAGAAGACAGCCAAAAATGGTACGGATGTAGTACTGCGTGAAAAAGAATAAGGTTGCGAAATGTTTACAGATAGCCAAGGAAGGGGATACATACGCAATGTCAAAACTCAATTGATCAACGTTAAAAATACCAACACGAAAAGAACAACAGATTAAAAGAGCAATGGTTCAAAATACCAACACTTTAGATGATCAGCAGTTGAAATGAGCAACCGTTAAAGTTACCAACACCTTTAGAATTTGCTTAAATTTTTTGGTTTTTAGGGTGTATATTCGAGTAGGTAGCTATATATTACATATGGTACCTATGTATGTACCTATACACAATCATGTCCATTTATTTTGTAACTATAATGCAAAGGAGTCAGTCAGTGCAAGAGTGGTGTATGTATACATTACTTACTTGCGTTGACAACATCAACGACAACGGTCTTTTCGAACATATACTCTTATCCATTGCGTCCAGCCATTTTGTTCAGTGAGAAGGCATGCCCGTCGGCGTGTCCGGACTCCGCTCCAATAAAATAGCTGGACAAGTGCGATTTTAGTTCTTAAGGCCAGAAATTCTAGATTCCTAACTTTTTGAGGTCAAAGATATTGTTCAGGCTAACCTACTTGCTCTCAAAATCAGCTGTCGGAAAACACCAACACACAAAAATGGGCCCGTTTTTACCTGTGGATATGCCCTAAAGTCTAAGTAAATTCTGAAGGTGTTGGTAACTTTTACTGTTGTTCATTTCAATTCTTGATCATCTAAAGTGTTGGTATTTTTAACCATTGCTCTTTTAATCTGTTGCTCTTTTCGTGTAGGTATTTTGAATGTTGACCAATTGAGTGTTGACATTGCGTATGTATCCCCTAAGAAAGGTATACCTACTATAGCCGATCACGGGGAATGAAAACAAATTACAGAAGTACGAATGAGTTGTTAATAATTATGGTGAATCAGCTTTTGAATCTCTTGGTACATAAACAACGACATTTTATTAAAAGTTTTTAGGTAGGTAGGAACTAGGTAGATACTAGCTTCTGTACGTGGTACTCATTCCTCAGTGGTGGTAACTAACGTAGTTTAGGTATATAGGTAGTATACACTTACTAAAAAGAAACGAAAATTGCTATACTGCTATGTTGTGGATCACAAACCAGCTTGTGACACTTAATTGTAAAGTGTTTATCTCTTACCATAGGATTACTTCCATATCCGGGCAAAAGTGGCAATCTTTGGTTTCGAATAGACATGATTTTATATTGTATATTCTCAGAAAATTACATAAATACTCAAAAACACAGAAGAAAACTACAACAATCAAAGTTACATTCTCAGACAAATTGGGTATGCTTGCATTATGTACACAAATAAATCACAAATTGGTTGCTAAGCGACAGTTTACTTCTTTTTATTTACTTGGCCAGTGGTCACAAATACCAACCCCGCTCCCCGTAGCGTTTATCATAGAGAAAAGTAAAATGGTAGTGGGCTGGAGCATTTGGACTGCCTGAGTCTTCAATGGGTTATAGGTTGTGTTAACAATTTTAGGGCCTGTTTCAAAATGTTCGAGTAAGTTCCAGCCATACTACCCAGGACATAAAATAACTGAATGATAAATTTGACAGTTAACATGCAGCGCGTTTCAAGCTTTAACCGATGGATAGGCTAAATCGATGACTGCGAATAGCAAAGATAGTGTTTTATTTATTAAATATGTTCTGGGTAGTATAACCGGAACTCGAACATTCTGAAACAGGCCCTTAGTGTAGTAGCTGTAGTATTGTGTATAGTTCGTAGTATTTTGTTAATTTGAGAAAAGTGTTATAATAGTGTTAGGTATGTTACATAATTCCCATTATTTTTATAAGTTAAAGAGTAGGATGGACGGGAATGACTAAAAGCATTTTTCACACGTAAAAATGAGTTAGGTGGGAACATGTACCTACATGGGGCATATTAGGTAATATAAACATTATAGAAATCATTTAAGGTCTTATGTAAGTTTATTTCAATAGATATCTACTTAAGTATTTCAGTATGAAAAAAGCCGCCAAAGTAGTTTAGGAGATTTTAGTGACATGGCATTTTAGAAGAAAAATAATAAGAGTAAATTTCTGTCAGGGTTGCCGGTTTGCACATTAAAAGCTGATCTACACAGTTGGCAACCATGGGTAACGCCCATTGGCCTTGACGGGCCGCTTGTTGCTCACCACCGTCGGAATTTGCTACTACACAGTCGCTCACCGCAGTGTGTTTCGGACCCAATTCGGACGCCCGCGCAGATAACACGCATCTTACGAAAGCCAAAATACACAATATGATATCGCTCCTTACGTTTGAAAATTACTACTTGGTATGAAATTTGGAATAAAAATATGTCTTAAATAATGAGCAAGATAAAGAAACACGGGTTGGGATTCAGCAATCAGCACATACGAGCAAATGAACGTACAGAATGATGGGCAGACATGACAGATGTCGAAGTGACAGTTGATGACGTATCCCCAGATTTTAGTTTTATATTTGTATATACAAATATCATAAAAAATACTGGGCTATAGATCTTAGATGTGACAGATGTCAATATAGACACTCGTGATATATCTCGATTTTGAGTTCATTGAATATTTGGGTTGCAAATATTCTAAACTTTAATAGGAAAAATGCCTTCATAGCAGCTCTCAAGGTGGCACTTGACGACAAATTTAATGTACTGTAGGTAGTGAACAAAATCTATTCTGATTTTTCTTTTAGATTTCGATATCGATATCATAAAAAATACGTATTCAGAATAACGACGTCCATAACAACCTAGATATCGATTTTCAGACAAATCGGAGTAACTTTTTTCACTTGGCAGATGTCATCGAAAAACAAATTCCAAATTCGTAATATGGAGGTCTAGAACTACCTAGATATCAATTTTCAGCCAAATCAGAATAACTTTTTTCACTTGGCAGACGTCATCGGGGAAACAGTTCCGTGTTCGGAATGAGGACGTCCAGAACAACCTAGACATTGATTTTTAGCCAAATCGGAGTAACTTTTTTCACTTGGCAGACGTCATCGAAAAAAAAGTTGGAAGCAAAATATGGAATTAATGTCCTACATACCTATAGAACATATATATCCTATCTACACTAAGCTATGCAAATATTGTTGATATACCTACTATATTTCATAATACATAACTACTAAGATAATATAGTACATTGTACATCGAGGGGAGAAAACGATCTATGCGGAGGGCTTAAAGGCAACTCGAGAACAGAAATAGAACTTTCTCCCGAGTGATACATGGTGCTTTATACTACACCTACGAGGAAAATAAAATAATTATAGGTTTTCTCGTACTTACCTCGAGCCTTCTGAGGCAGCAAGTTCTTTATGACTTCTCGAGCTGCATTTCTTATTCCTGGTGGCGTCATCATTATAAAATCGTCACTTTCACTATAAGATGACATTTAGGAAAATTATTTAGAATAATTAAAAGCGTACTGTTAAAATATCAATAACTTAAATAAAAAACAAAATTTAATAAACATAACAAATTGCCGCACTTTTTTTCTCGTATAGTACAAAAAAAGGTTGCCAACGTCCTTTCATTGAAAATCGAGTACAAAATAAAAATCACACCTCTTTGTTCTAATTATTTGTTATAAAACCTTTTTGAGATTGAATTTTTTTATGTATGCAGCCAAAAACAAAAGAACACTGCCAGGGCAGGTATGGATTTTCATACAACATTCCTTCACTGCTACGGAGTGAAGAAATGAAAATCCTTATAACTTTCCACGCCGTACATTTATAAAGGAGAAATGACGAACTTTATAACATGTTTTTGAACGAGTAATGAGACCTTTTCTGAGTGGGTGTGGTATAAAATCATTTATTTTGCCATTGTTATTGAGCTCAATTTTTAAGAGTATCTCATTTTCTCAATGATAGTTGATACTACCCATAATGTTTGTTAGGACTAGCAGAATTCAACCCTAAGAGGTTGTTAGCATTTTACCAATAACCCTATATGAGTGGTAGGACGAAGTAAATTGATCAGAGATAGTGTTAATAAAAATTGCAAAAAGTAGAGGAGTTAAAACGCCGCCCTGAGGAACACCTGTTGTCGTAACATGCCATGAAGAAAAAGTATCATCAATCTAAATACGTTGCCGGCGTCCGTACAGGTAACTATGAAACCACTTAATTACTGTAGGAGATATATTAAGAGAGATAAGAATTCCAAGTAGTAAGTCGTAGTCAACACTATTGAAAGCATTGCTGAAGTCAAGTAGCGATAGAACGGTCACCTGCCTATCAGCTATGCTGAACCTAATATCGTCTGTGACTTTAATTAGCGCTGATACTGTATTGTGGCTAGGACGAAAACCGGATTGATAAGGATTCATAAGATTATTGCAATTTAGGAAAGAACTAAGTTGATAGTAGGTATATACTCGTAAGGCGCTCTAAAACTTCAGAAAGAAAAGGTAAGATGGAAATTGGACGATAATCGGAGTAAAAAGGGGATTTGAGTTTTCTGGAAGAGGAACAATTTGTGCTTCTTTCCATATAGATGGAAAGGTGCAGCTGTCAATGGATTTATTAAATATATGTTGAATAATAGGAAGGATTTCGTCAAGTACAGGCATTATCATATTACGTCTGATATTATCGCTACCAACTGCATTCGACAAGATGGATAATATACTCTTCTTAATATCACTATCAGTAAACTGACGGAAAACAAATGATGAATATCTGGGAGCCGGAAATGTAGAAGGACAGCTTAATGTAGATGCTTTTATATTTGCATCAAAAGATGAATATGTTAAACAATATTGATTGTGATTATTGATATCCATGTTATTAGGCAACGTAGCATGGCGTTGCTTGCCGACTCCCAAAGATTTAAGAAACTTCCATACAGTGGAAGGATCTTCATTTTCTACTGATTCATGAATGTGCTGTCGTAATGCATTCCTACAAGACCTATTGCAGAGATTACGGTTTCCTACATATTTTATTTTGTTTGTATCGCTTGAGTTCATTTTATACCGTGATTTGGCTAAAACTTTTTTATACATTAACGATCTTATATCATTAGTGAGCCAAGGCGCAGGTAGATATTTTATTTTGACTGGTCTGAGAGGAGGACTGGTCTGCTACAAATTTAGCAAAGTATTATTAATGCTTTTAATTTTGTCGTCAATATTGATTGCGTTGACTACATCTGACCAGTCAATTTGAAGAGCATCGTTACGTAAGCAATTAAGATCAATACCACCAAAACTACGTTGTAGAAGAATTTTGGGCTTAGCTTTGGACGGACGGATTTTATAAGAGAGATATATCAGATCATGGAAAGAGAAAGCTTCCGCCGCACACTGACCGTGCTTGCCAACGTAATCTGAAGAAGAAACAATCATCAAGTCAAGAAGTGATGGTGTTGAATTGGGAAAGTAATGCGTGGCATTTGTGAGAAGGATGGTCAGATTGCTAGCCCTAATGATAGAGTCTAATTTAAAAGAACGAGAATCTTTCTTTAGGAGACATTTGAAGCAGTGATGGCTCACTGACATTGGCTATGGACTGCCGCGCAGCAGGTCCATGGTTCGAATCCTGCTTCGAATTCATCTTCACCGCATGGTGGAAGGGCATTTTGCGAATGCCCGCCTGGCTAGTGACCACCCTCAAGTAGAAAATCTGTCTCCAAGCACCTAACGGTGTGTTCCGGCAACAGTCCTTGAGAGCCAGTGAGATTAATACAGGCACATGAGACTTAAGAACTTTGTCTCAAGGTGACAGACGCAGTGCAATTCGTGACTAGTGACGAAATGCATCTGGCAGAGGTTAGTCCGCTTAACATCAGGTGGGCATCGAGCTTGTTCCGTCACAATAAAATAAAAAATGTATTAAGGTCACCCATGATTATGGTGTGCTCATAAGACGGACAGTTAACTTCGAGAAGCGTCTCAAAAGAGGTGAAGTAATCAACACCAGAAGAGTGTCTATAGTAAACTCCGAGAAGTAGCTTAAATATTTCATTATAACTCATCAAATTGCAGGTAAGTGTTGCCAGATAGCAGTTTTGAACACCACTGGTATAATATATATACTTTATACCACACCCACTCAGAAAAGGTCTCATTACATGTTCAAAAACATGTTATAAAGTTCGACAGTTTTCCCTTATAAATGTACGGCGGGGAAAGTTATATGGATTTTCATTCCTTGACTCCGTAGCAGTCATAGAGAAAAGTAATATGTAGCAGTGAAAGAATGTTGTATGAAAATCCATACCTGCCCTGGTAGCGTTCCTTTGTTTTTAGCTGCTTACTTAAAAAAATTAAATCTCAAAAAGGTTTTATATCAAATAATTAAAGAAAGAGGTGTGATTTTTATTTGTACTCGATTTTCAATGAAAGGAGGTTGGAAACCTTTTTTTGCATTACCTACGAGAAAAAAAGCGCGGCAATATGTTATGTTTAGTTAAATTTTGTTTTTTAATATATTGATATTTTAACAGTACGCTTTTAATTATTCTAAATCATTTTCCAAAATGTCATCTGATAGTGAAAGTGACGATTTTATAATGATGACGCCAACTGAAATAAGTAATGCAGCTCAAGAAGTCACAAAGAACTTACTGCCCGAGAAGTCTCGAGGTAAGTACAATGCGATTAAAATAAGAATAGGACGGGCTCTCGGCTAACTTCACTCATATTCACTCTAATAAGTACGATCAGCAGAAGAATCTTAAAAATGGAGCAGTGCCATATATTTATACGTAATTTTAAATGTGTGACCCGAAATTGTTAATTTTAATAAATTCATATTTTTAAGGTTGACAGCACAGACGCCATCTTGGTTTGATGACAACGCGGGCGTCATGGTCTTATTCTATCCGACAGTTTACTACTATGCGATACGTTTCCGAGTGTTTATTGATCTTCTCGTTTAATTTGCTTTTTTTGACTGTTTTATTTTTTCCTGTTGACTGTTTAATATGTTTTTTGGTGATTGTTATATTTGTTTTTGTTACCCGTGACGATGATAACGATAAGTCTGACTCAGCTGACCATCAGGACATGCGGCTGTGTTTGCTGTACCTACAGTCACCTACAACTTCGTTTACCTACCTATGACTACTTGTTTTTTTGGTTGACTGTCCACATAAACGTGTGTTAAGTTTTCAGGTTTCATTTCGAGCATCGAAGCAGTGATGGCTCAGTGGCATTGGCTATGGACTGCCGCGCAGCAGGTCCATGGTTCGAATCCCGCCCAGAGCTTGAGCTTCACCGCATGATGGAAGGGCATTTTGCGAATGCCCGCCTGGCTAGCGACCACCCTCAAGTAGAAAATCTGTCGCCAAGCACCTAACGGTGTGTTCCGGCAGCAGTCCTTGAGAACCAGTGAAATAACAGGCAAAATGAGACTTAACAGATATGTCTCAAGGTGTTGGGCGCAGTGTAGTTCGTCACTTGTGATGAAATGCATCTGTTATAGGCAGAGGATACCGCTTAACATCAGGTGGGCCTCGTGCTTGTTCCTTCACAATAACATAAAAAAAAAAAAAAATATGTATGTGAGTTTCTTTATTTCATCATAACTTCTAAACAGCATAACCGATTTTAATGTACGAGATATGATTAGATTTATCTTGATAGCTCAAGTGACACTGTGTACACAAAAAAATAATAAAACAAACTGGTTGATTTTAGACGCCATATAGTGAGAAAACCAATTTATTTTTTCTTCCAAAGCCATCGTGCTGAGCATTAAAATGAAGGGCTTTAAAAAACAATTGCATAAATATATATAACTTTCAGTTTTAATTTCAATGGATCATTGTTTAGAAAATCTGATGAGATGTGCTGTTTAGTGGAAGCTTGGGATAGCGGAAAACATAACAGAAAAATAAATGGAGATAATAAATATAAAGAAAACTAGATTTGTTATGACTTGACACACATATACCTTTTTATTTACACTTGACAGATCAACGACAAAACCATCACTATCTTCCTTTTAATCTAAATACAAACTTCAATGGCCAGTGCTGGTGTCTTTGAGGCCAGCTCTAACACTCTCCCTCATTGAAGATTTCTCAAATAATACGTAGAGGAAGAATCATTCCAAATGCTTCTCTTAAGCCAGTAAATTTAGGCTTAGGCAAACCCTTTGTCATAATATCTGCAAGTTGGTTTGAAGTGCTTACCCTTTTAACCTTAATTGCATTTTGAAGCACCATTTCTCTTACAAAGAAATGCCTGATTCTTATATGTTTCGTGCGTTTGTGAAACTCTGGGTTGTGGGCTAAACGGACTGCTGCTTCATTATCAACACTAAGTGTCGGGGTACAAGTAAGTGTAGTGATTTCTTTGAACAGTCTCGTAAGCCACACAAGTTCTCGTGCAGCTTCACTTGCTGCTACCAACTCAGCTTCTGTAGTTGATATAGCAACAGAGGCTTGTCTTTGACTTAGCCAAGATATGGCTCCACCTGCGTATAGGCACACTACGCCAGTTGTCGATCGACCTGTTGTGACGTCACCACCGTGATCTGCATCGCTATACGCTTCTAATATGCCTTTTAGGTAACTGGGATTATAGTGAATTCCGTATGAGCTTGTTCCTTTAAGGTAACGCATTATTCGTTTCACTCTAAGCCAATCTGCCTTTGTAGGAGATTCTAATTTGCGCGACGCCACTCCTACTGCGAATGCGATGTCTGGCCGGGTGCCCACCATTAAGTAGGCTAAAGCGCCTACAGCATCTCGATATGGGAAGATATCAGACTCTTTAGATTCATCTAAGTCTCTCCCTGATTCATTATCTATCGGCGTAGTTATTGGATTACAATTGCTCATATTAAAACGTTCCAATACCTTCTTAACGTATGACTCCTGTTTGATAACAATTTTTCCACTGCTGTACTGATGAATTTCAATTCCAAGGTAGAAATTGGCTGGCTTCGTAGTAATCTTCAACCTTTTTCTCAGATCATCTAGAAATTCATTAGCTAGTCTAAAGCTTGACGCTGCTATGAGCCCGTCATCAACATACAAAGTATGGATAGACTGCGAGAAGGATAATTCCATCCATACCTTTTTTAGCCTTTTTTGGTAAGCGACAGTTTACCTTCTAGTAGAAGACAGCCAAAAATGGTACGGATGTAGTACTGCGTGAAAAAGAATAAGGTTGCGAAATGTTTACAGATAGCCAAGGAAGGGGATACATACGCAATGTCAAAACTCAATTGATCAACGTTAAAAATACCAACACGAAAAGAACAACAGATTAAAAGAGCAATGGTTCAAAATACCAACACTTTAGATGATCAGCAGTTGAAATGAGCAACCGTTAAAGTTACCAACACCTTTAGAATTTGCTTAAATTTTTTGGTTTTTAGGGTGTATATTCGAGTAGGTAGCTATATATTACATATGGTACCTATGTATGTACCTATACACAATCATGTCCATTTATTTTGTAACTATAATGCAAAGGAGTCAGTCAGTGCAAGAGTGGTGTATGTATACATTACTTACTTGCGTTGACAACATCAACGACAACGGTCTTTTCGAACATATACTCTTATCCATTGCGTCCAGCCATTTTGTTCAGTGAGAAGGCATGCCCGTCGGCGTGTCCGGACTCCGCTCCAATAAAATAGCTGGACAAGTGCGATTTTAGTTCTTAAGGCCAGAAATTCTAGATTCCTAACTTTTTGAGGTCAAAGATATTGTTCAGGCTAACCTACTTGCTCTCAAAATCAGCTGTCGGAAAACACCAACACACAAAAATGGGCCCGTTTTTACCTGTGGATATGCCCTAAAGTCTAAGTAAATTCTGAAGGTGTTGGTAACTTTTACTGTTGTTCATTTCAATTCTTGATCATCTAAAGTGTTGGTATTTTTAACCATTGCTCTTTTAATCTGTTGCTCTTTTCGTGTAGGTATTTTGAATGTTGACCAATTGAGTGTTGACATTGCGTATGTATCCCCTAAGAAAGGTATACCTACTATAGCCGATCACGGGGAATGAAAACAAATTACAGAAGTACGAATGAGTTGTTAATAATTATGGTGAATCAGCTTTTGAATCTCTTGGTACATAAACAACGACATTTTATTAAAAGTTTTTAGGTAGGTAGGAACTAGGTAGATACTAGCTTCTGTACGTGGTACTCATTCCTCAGTGGTGGTAACTAACGTAGTTTAGGTATATAGGTAGTATACACTTACTAAAAAGAAACGAAAATTGCTATACTGCTATGTTGTGGATCACAAACCAGCTTGTGACACTTAATTGTAAAGTGTTTATCTCTTACCATAGGATTACTTCCATATCCGGGCAAAAGTGGCAATCTTGGGTTTCGAATAGACATGATTTTATATTGTATATTCTCAGAAAATTACATAAATACTCAAAAACACAGAAGAAAACTACAACAATCAAAGTTACATTCTCAGACAAATTGGGTATGCTTGCATTATGTACACAAATAAATCACAAATTGGTTGCTAAGCGACAGTTTACTTCTTTTTATTTACTTGGCCAGTGGTCACAAATACCAACCCCGCTCCCCGTAGCGTTTATCATAGAGAAAAGTAAAATGGTAGTGGGCTGGAGCATTTGGACTGCCTGAGTCTTCAATGGGTTATAGGTTGTGTTAACAATTTTAGGGCCTGTTTCAAAATGTTCGAGTAAGTTCCAGCCATACTACCCAGGACATAAAATAACTGAATGATAAATTTGACAGTTAACATGCAGCGCGTTTCAAGCTTTAACCGATGGATAGGCTAAATCGATGACTGCGAATAGCAAAGATAGTGTTTTATTTATTAAATATGTTCTGGGTAGTATAACCGGAACTCGAACATTCTGAAACAGGCCCTTAGTGTAGTAGCTGTAGTATTGTGTATAGTTCGTAGTATTTTGTTAATTTGAGAAAAGTGTTATAATAGTGTTAGGTATGTTACATAATTCCCATTATTTTTATAAGTTAAAGAGTAGGATGGACGGGAATGACTAAAAGCATTTTTCACACGTAAAAATGAGTTAGGTGGGAACATGTACCTACATGGGGCATATTAGGTAATATAAACATTATAGAAATCATTTAAGGTCTTATGTAAGTTTATTTCAATAGATATCTACTTAAGTATTTCAGTATGAAAAAAGCCGCCAAAGTAGTTTAGGAGATTTTAGTGACATGGCATTTTAGAAGAAAAATAATAAGAGTAAATTTCTGTCAGGGTTGCCGGTTTGCACATTAAAAGCTGATCTACACAGTTGGCAACCATGGGTAACGCCCATTGGCCTTGACGGGCCGCTTGTTGCTCACCACCGTCGGAATTTGCTACTACACAGTCGCTCACCGCAGTGTGTTTCGGACCCAATTCGGACGCCCGCGCAGATAACACGCATCTTACGAAAGCCAAAATACACAATATGATATCGCTCCTTACGTTTGAAAATTACTACTTGGTATGAAATTTGGAATAAAAATATGTCTTAAATAATGAGCAAGATAAAGAAACACGGGTTGGGATTCAGCAATCAGCACATACGAGCAAATGAACGTACAGAATGATGGGCAGACATGACAGATGTCGAAGTGACAGTTGATGACGTATCCCCAGATTTTAGTTTTATATTTGTATATACAAATATCATAAAAAATACTGGGCTATAGATCTTAGATGTGACAGATGTCAATATAGACACTCGTGATATATCTCGATTTTGAGTTCATTGAATATTTGGGTTGCAAATATTCTAAACTTTAATAGGAAAAATGCCTTCATAGCAGCTCTCAAGGTGGCACTTGACGACAAATTTAATGTACTGTAGGTAGTGAACAAAATCTATTCTGATTTTTCTTTTAGATTTCGATATCGATATCATAAAAAATACGTATTCAGAATAACGACGTCCATAACAACCTAGATATCGATTTTCAGACAAATCGGAGTAACTTTGTTGCCTATCAATGAGTATCCCATTTTTTTACATATTCCTTAAGTTTCAAATGTACACCATCGAATAGGACTTGTGGCAGACAAATCCAGTCGATTTTGGATATCATCCGTGAGCTTCCGATAACTTTAATCTGAGTTTTCAAGGGATTTACACTAATTCCATAAGATTTACTCCATTCAAGTATGTTTTGCAGATTGGAGTTGGTAGAACTTATTGCCTCAGGTAGTTCGTCTATGTGTGAATGTCAATAAATTTGAAGATCGTCTGTATACAGGGTTATTGGTAAAATGCTAACAACATATTAGGGTTGACTTTTGCTAGTCCTAAGAAACGTTTTGAGCTGATGTAATTTTGTTATGTTTTTTTTTTTGTTTGTTTGTTTTTGTGTTTTAATGCCAACTCTGAGTCAAGAGCGGCCGCCGCGGCAACACTGGACCGCGTCGTGGTCCCTTTGAATAGAGTTTTGAATATTTACATCGAGCAAAGTAATAAAAAATATGAAATAATACATTACAGGCACAAGAGGCTTTTGACATCAGGTGGTCCTCGTGCTTATTCAGTAAAAAAATATAAAAAACACATAAAAAAAATATGAAAAAATGTAATTAATTTTTTTTTGCTAACCAAAAAGATACTACCCATAATGTTTGTTAGGACTAGCAGAATTCAACCCTAAGAGGTTGTTAGCATTTTACCAATAACCCTATATGAGTGGTAGGACGAAGTAAATTGATCAGAGATAGTGTTAATAAAAATTGCAAAAAGTAGAGGAGTTAAAACGCCGCCCTGAGGAACACCTGTTGTCGTAACATGCCATGAAGAAAAAGTATCATCAATCTAAATACGTTGCCGGCGTCCGTACAGGTAACTATGAAACCACTTAATTACTGTAGGAGATATATTAAGAGAGATAAGAATTCCAAGTAGTAAGTCGTAGTCAACACTATTGAAAGCATTGCTGAAGTCAAGTAGCGATAGAACGGTCACCTGCCTATCAGCTATGCTGAACCTAATATCGTCTGTGACTTTAATTAGCGCTGATACTGTATTGTGGCTAGGACGAAAACCGGATTGATAAGGATTCATAAGATTATTGCAATTTAGGAAAGAACTAAGTTGATAGTAGGTATATACTCGTAAGGCGCTCTAAAACTTCAGAAAGAAAAGGTAAGATGGAAATTGGACGATAATCGGAGTAAAAAGGGGATTTGAGTTTTCTGGAAGAGGAACAATTTGTGCTTCTTTCCATATAGATGGAAAGGTGCAGCTGTCAATGGATTTATTAAATATATGTTGAATAATAGGAAGGATTTCGTCAAGTACAGGCATTATCATATTACGTCTGATATTATCGCTACCAACTGCATTCGACAAGATGGATAATATACTCTTCTTAATATCACTATCAGTAAACTGACGGAAAACAAATGATGAATATCTGGGAGCCGGAAATGTAGAAGGACAGCTTAATGTAGATGCTTTTATATTTGCATCAAAAGATGAATATGTTAAACAATATTGATTGTGATTATTGATATCCATGTTATTAGGCAACGTAGCATGGCGTTGCTTGCCGACTCCCAAAGATTTAAGAAACTTCCATACAGTGGAAGGATCTTCATTTTCTACTGATTCATGAATGTGCTGTCGTAATGCATTCCTACAAGACCTATTGCAGAGATTACGGTTTCCTACATATTTTATTTTGTTTGTATCGCTTGAGTTCATTTTATACCGTGATTTGGCTAAAACTTTTTTATACATTAACGATCTTATATCATTAGTGAGCCAAGGCGCAGGTAGATATTTTATTTTGACTGGTCTGAGAGGAGGACTGGTCTGCTACAAATTTAGCAAAGTATTATTAATGCTTTTAATTTTGTCGTCAATATTGATTGCGTTGACTACATCTGACCAGTCAATTTGAAGAGCATCGTTACGTAAGCAATTAAGATCAATACCACCAAAACTACGTTGTAGAAGAATTTTGGGCTTAGCTTTGGACGGACGGATTTTATAAGAGAGATATATCAGATCATGGAAAGAGAAAGCTTCCGCCGCACACTGACCGTGCTTGCCAACGTAATCTGAAGAAGAAACAATCATCAAGTCAAGAAGTGATGGTGTTGAATTGGGAAAGTAATGCGTGGCATTTGTGAGAAGGATGGTCAGATTGCTAGCCCTAATGATAGAGTCTAATTTAAAAGAACGAGAATCTTTCTTTAGGAGACATTTGAAGCAGTGATGGCTCACTGACATTGGCTATGGACTGCCGCGCAGCAGGTCCATGGTTCGAATCCTGCTTCGAATTCATCTTCACCGCATGGTGGAAGGGCATTTTGCGAATGCCCGCCTGGCTAGTGACCACCCTCAAGTAGAAAATCTGTCTCCAAGCACCTAACGGTGTGTTCCGGCAACAGTCCTTGAGAGCCAGTGAGATTAATACAGGCACATGAGACTTAAGAACTTTGTCTCAAGGTGACAGACGCAGTGCAATTCGTGACTAGTGACGAAATGCATCTGGCAGAGGTTAGTCCGCTTAACATCAGGTGGGCATCGAGCTTGTTCCGTCACAATAAAATAAAAAATGTATTAAGGTCACCCATGATTATGGTGTGCTCATAAGACGGACAGTTAACTTCGAGAAGCGTCTCAAAAGAGGTGAAGTAATCAACACCAGAAGAGTGTCTATAGTAAACTCCGAGAAGTAGCTTAAATATTTCATTATAACTCATCAAATTGCAGGTAAGTGTTGCCAGATAGCAGTTTTGAACACCACTGGTATAATATATATACTTTATACCACACCCACTCAGAAAAGGTCTCATTACATGTTCAAAAACATGTTATAAAGTTCGACAGTTTTCCCTTATAAATGTACGGCGGGGAAAGTTATATGGATTTTCATTCCTTGACTCCGTAGCAGTCATAGAGAAAAGTAATATGTAGCAGTGAAAGAATGTTGTATGAAAATCCATACCTGCCCTGGTAGCGTTCCTTTGTTTTTAGCTGCTTACTTAAAAAAATTAAATCTCAAAAAGGTTTTATATCAAATAATTAAAGAAAGAGGTGTGATTTTTATTTGTACTCGATTTTCAATGAAAGGAGGTTGGAAACCTTTTTTTGCATTACCTACGAGAAAAAAAGCGCGGCAATATGTTATGTTTAGTTAAATTTTGTTTTTTAATATATTGATATTTTAACAGTACGCTTTTAATTATTCTAAATCATTTTCCAAAATGTCATCTGATAGTGAAAGTGACGATTTTATAATGATGACGCCAACTGAAATAAGTAATGCAGCTCAAGAAGTCACAAAGAACTTACTGCCCGAGAAGTCTCGAGGTAAGTACAATGCGATTAAAATAAGAATAGGACGGGCTCTCGGCTAACTTCACTCATATTCACTCTAATAAGTACGATCAGCAGAAGAATCTTAAAAATGGAGCAGTGCCATATATTTATACGTAATTTTAAATGTGTGACCCGAAATTGTTAATTTTAATAAATTCATATTTTTAAGGTTGACAGCACAGACGCCATCTTGGTTTGATGACAACGCGGGCGTCATGGTCTTATTCTATCCGACAGTTTACTACTATGCGATACGTTTCCGAGTGTTTATTGATCTTCTCGTTTAATTTGCTTTTTTTGACTGTTTTATTTTTTCCTGTTGACTGTTTAATATGTTTTTTGGTGATTGTTATATTTGTTTTTGTTACCCGTGACGATGATAACGATAAGTCTGACTCAGCTGACCATCAGGACATGCGGCTGTGTTTGCTGTACCTACAGTCACCTACAACTTCGTTTACCTACCTATGACTACTTGTTTTTTTGGTTGACTGTCCACATAAACGTGTGTTAAGTTTTCAGGTTTCATTTCGAGCATCGAAGCAGTGATGGCTCAGTGGCATTGGCTATGGACTGCCGCGCAGCAGGTCCATGGTTCGAATCCCGCCCAGAGCTTGAGCTTCACCGCATGATGGAAGGGCATTTTGCGAATGCCCGCCTGGCTAGCGACCACCCTCAAGTAGAAAATCTGTCGCCAAGCACCTAACGGTGTGTTCCGGCAGCAGTCCTTGAGAACCAGTGAAATAACAGGCAAAATGAGACTTAACAGATATGTCTCAAGGTGTTGGGCGCAGTGTAGTTCGTCACTTGTGATGAAATGCATCTGTTATAGGCAGAGGATACCGCTTAACATCAGGTGGGCCTCGTGCTTGTTCCTTCACAATAACATAAAAAAAAAAAAAAATATGTATGTGAGTTTCTTTATTTCATCATAACTTCTAAACAGCATAACCGATTTTAATGTACGAGATATGATTAGATTTATCTTGATAGCTCAAGTGACACTGTGTACACAAAAAAATAATAAAACAAACTGGTTGATTTTAGACGCCATATAGTGAGAAAACCAATTTATTTTTTCTTCCAAAGCCATCGTGCTGAGCATTAAAATGAAGGGCTTTAAAAAACAATTGCATAAATATATATAACTTTCAGTTTTAATTTCAATGGATCATTGTTTAGAAAATCTGATGAGATGTGCTGTTTAGTGGAAGCTTGGGATAGCGGAAAACATAACAGAAAAATAAATGGAGATAATAAATATAAAGAAAACTAGATTTGTTATGACTTGACACACATATACCTTTTTATTTACACTTGACAGATCAACGACAAAACCATCACTATCTTCCTTTTAATCTAAATACAAACTTCAATGGCCAGTGCTGGTGTCTTTGAGGCCAGCTCTAACACTCTCCCTCATTGAAGATTTCTCAAATAATACGTAGAGGAAGAATCATTCCAAATGCTTCTCTTAAGCCAGTAAATTTAGGCTTAGGCAAACCCTTTGTCATAATATCTGCAAGTTGGTTTGAAGTGCTTACCCTTTTAACCTTAATTGCATTTTGAAGCACCATTTCTCTTACAAAGAAATGCCTGATTCTTATATGTTTCGTGCGTTTGTGAAACTCTGGGTTGTGGGCTAAACGGACTGCTGCTTCATTATCAACACTAAGTGTCGGGGTACAAGTAAGTGTAGTGATTTCTTTGAACAGTCTCGTAAGCCACACAAGTTCTCGTGCAGCTTCACTTGCTGCTACCAACTCAGCTTCTGTAGTTGATATAGCAACAGAGGCTTGTCTTTGACTTAGCCAAGATATGGCTCCACCTGCGTATAGGCACACTACGCCAGTTGTCGATCGACCTGTTGTGACGTCACCACCGTGATCTGCATCGCTATACGCTTCTAATATGCCTTTTAGGTAACTGGGATTATAGTGAATTCCGTATGAGCTTGTTCCTTTAAGGTAACGCATTATTCGTTTCACTCTAAGCCAATCTGCCTTTGTAGGAGATTCTAATTTGCGCGACGCCACTCCTACTGCGAATGCGATGTCTGGCCGGGTGCCCACCATTAAGTAGGCTAAAGCGCCTACAGCATCTCGATATGGGAAGATATCAGACTCTTTAGATTCATCTAAGTCTCTCCCTGATTCATTATCTATCGGCGTAGTTATTGGATTACAATTGCTCATATTAAAACGTTCCAATACCTTCTTAACGTATGACTCCTGTTTGATAACAATTTTTCCACTGCTGTACTGATGAATTTCAATTCCAAGGTAGAAATTGGCTGGCTTCGTAGTAATCTTCAACCTTTTTCTCAGATCATCTAGAAATTCATTAGCTAGTCTAAAGCTTGACGCTGCTATGAGCCCGTCATCAACATACAAAGTATGGATAGACTGCGAGAAGGATAATTCCATCCATACCTTTTTTAGCCTTTTTTGGTAAGCGACAGTTTACCTTCTAGTAGAAGACAGCCAAAAATGGTACGGATGTAGTACTGCGTGAAAAAGAATAAGGTTGCGAAATGTTTACAGATAGCCAAGGAAGGGGATACATACGCAATGTCAAAACTCAATTGATCAACGTTAAAAATACCAACACGAAAAGAACAACAGATTAAAAGAGCAATGGTTCAAAATACCAACACTTTAGATGATCAGCAGTTGAAATGAGCAACCGTTAAAGTTACCAACACCTTTAGAATTTGCTTAAATTTTTTGGTTTTTAGGGTGTATATTCGAGTAGGTAGCTATATATTACATATGGTACCTATGTATGTACCTATACACAATCATGTCCATTTATTTTGTAACTATAATGCAAAGGAGTCAGTCAGTGCAAGAGTGGTGTATGTATACATTACTTACTTGCGTTGACAACATCAACGACAACGGTCTTTTCGAACATATACTCTTATCCATTGCGTCCAGCCATTTTGTTCAGTGAGAAGGCATGCCCGTCGGCGTGTCCGGACTCCGCTCCAATAAAATAGCTGGACAAGTGCGATTTTAGTTCTTAAGGCCAGAAATTCTAGATTCCTAACTTTTTGAGGTCAAAGATATTGTTCAGGCTAACCTACTTGCTCTCAAAATCAGCTGTCGGAAAACACCAACACACAAAAATGGGCCCGTTTTTACCTGTGGATATGCCCTAAAGTCTAAGTAAATTCTGAAGGTGTTGGTAACTTTTACTGTTGTTCATTTCAATTCTTGATCATCTAAAGTGTTGGTATTTTTAACCATTGCTCTTTTAATCTGTTGCTCTTTTCGTGTAGGTATTTTGAATGTTGACCAATTGAGTGTTGACATTGCGTATGTATCCCCTAAGAAAGGTATACCTACTATAGCCGATCACGGGGAATGAAAACAAATTACAGAAGTACGAATGAGTTGTTAATAATTATGGTGAATCAGCTTTTGAATCTCTTGGTACATAAACAACGACATTTTATTAAAAGTTTTTAGGTAGGTAGGAACTAGGTAGATACTAGCTTCTGTACGTGGTACTCATTCCTCAGTGGTGGTAACTAACGTAGTTTAGGTATATAGGTAGTATACACTTACTAAAAAGAAACGAAAATTGCTATACTGCTATGTTGTGGATCACAAACCAGCTTGTGACACTTAATTGTAAAGTGTTTATCTCTTACCATAGGATTACTTCCATATCCGGGCAAAAGTGGCAATCTTGGGTTTCGAATAGACATGATTTTATATTGTATATTCTCAGAAAATTACATAAATACTCAAAAACACAGAAGAAAACTACAACAATCAAAGTTACATTCTCAGACAAATTGGGTATGCTTGCATTATGTACACAAATAAATCACAAATTGGTTGCTAAGCGACAGTTTACTTCTTTTTATTTACTTGGCCAGTGGTCACAAATACCAACCCCGCTCCCCGTAGCGTTTATCATAGAGAAAAGTAAAATGGTAGTGGGCTGGAGCATTTGGACTGCCTGAGTCTTCAATGGGTTATAGGTTGTGTTAACAATTTTAGGGCCTGTTTCAAAATGTTCGAGTAAGTTCCAGCCATACTACCCAGGACATAAAATAACTGAATGATAAATTTGACAGTTAACATGCAGCGCGTTTCAAGCTTTAACCGATGGATAGGCTAAATCGATGACTGCGAATAGCAAAGATAGTGTTTTATTTATTAAATATGTTCTGGGTAGTATAACCGGAACTCGAACATTCTGAAACAGGCCCTTAGTGTAGTAGCTGTAGTATTGTGTATAGTTCGTAGTATTTTGTTAATTTGAGAAAAGTGTTATAATAGTGTTAGGTATGTTACATAATTCCCATTATTTTTATAAGTTAAAGAGTAGGATGGACGGGAATGACTAAAAGCATTTTTCACACGTAAAAATGAGTTAGGTGGGAACATGTACCTACATGGGGCATATTAGGTAATATAAACATTATAGAAATCATTTAAGGTCTTATGTAAGTTTATTTCAATAGATATCTACTTAAGTATTTCAGTATGAAAAAAGCCGCCAAAGTAGTTTAGGAGATTTTAGTGACATGGCATTTTAGAAGAAAAATAATAAGAGTAAATTTCTGTCAGGGTTGCCGGTTTGCACATTAAAAGCTGATCTACACAGTTGGCAACCATGGGTAACGCCCATTGGCCTTGACGGGCCGCTTGTTGCTCACCACCGTCGGAATTTGCTACTACACAGTCGCTCACCGCAGTGTGTTTCGGACCCAATTCGGACGCCCGCGCAGATAACACGCATCTTACGAAAGCCAAAATACACAATATGATATCGCTCCTTACGTTTGAAAATTACTACTTGGTATGAAATTTGGAATAAAAATATGTCTTAAATAATGAGCAAGATAAAGAAACACGGGTTGGGATTCAGCAATCAGCACATACGAGCAAATGAACGTACAGAATGATGGGCAGACATGACAGATGTCGAAGTGACAGTTGATGACGTATCCCCAGATTTTAGTTTTATATTTGTATATACAAATATCATAAAAAATACTGGGCTATAGATCTTAGATGTGACAGATGTCAATATAGACACTCGTGATATATCTCGATTTTGAGTTCATTGAATATTTGGGTTGCAAATATTCTAAACTTTAATAGGAAAAATGCCTTCATAGCAGCTCTCAAGGTGGCACTTGACGACAAATTTAATGTACTGTAGGTAGTGAACAAAATCTATTCTGATTTTTCTTTTAGATTTCGATATCGATATCATAAAAAATACGTATTCAGAATAACGACGTCCATAACAACCTAGATATCGATTTTCAGACAAATCGGAGTAACTTTGTTGCCTATCAATGAGTATCCCATTTTTTTACATATTCCTTAAGTTTCAAATGTACACCATCGAATAGGACTTGTGGCAGACAAATCCAGTCGATTTTGGATATCATCCGTGAGCTTCCGATAACTTTAATCTGAGTTTTCAAGGGATTTACACTAATTCCATAAGATTTACTCCATTCAAGTATGTTTTGCAGATTGGAGTTGGTAGAACTTATTGCCTCAGGTAGTTCGTCTATGTGTGAATGTCAATAAATTTGAAGATCGTCTGTATACAGGGTTATTGGTAAAATGCTAACAACATATTAGGGTTGACTTTTGCTAGTCCTAAGAAACGTTTTGAGCTGATGTAATTTTGTTATGTTTTTTTTTTTGTTTGTTTGTTTTTGTGTTTTAATGCCAACTCTGAGTCAAGAGCGGCCGCCGCGGCAACACTGGACCGCGTCGTGGTCCCTTTGAATAGAGTTTTGAATATTTACATCGAGCAAAGTAATAAAAAATATGAAATAATACATTACAGGCACAAGAGGCTTTTGACATCAGGTGGTCCTCGTGCTTATTCAGTAAAAAAATATAAAAAACACATAAAAAAAATATGAAAAAATGTAATTAATTTTTTTTTGCTAACCAAAAAGATACTACCCATAATGTTTGTTAGGACTAGCAGAATTCAACCCTAAGAGGTTGTTAGCATTTTACCAATAACCCTATATGAGTGGTAGGACGAAGTAAATTGATCAGAGATAGTGTTAATAAAAATTGCAAAAAGTAGAGGAGTTAAAACGCCGCCCTGAGGAACACCTGTTGTCGTAACATGCCATGAAGAAAAAGTATCATCAATCTAAATACGTTGCCGGCGTCCGTACAGGTAACTATGAAACCACTTAATTACTGTAGGAGATATATTAAGAGAGATAAGAATTCCAAGTAGTAAGTCGTAGTCAACACTATTGAAAGCATTGCTGAAGTCAAGTAGCGATAGAACGGTCACCTGCCTATCAGCTATGCTGAACCTAATATCGTCTGTGACTTTAATTAGCGCTGATACTGTATTGTGGCTAGGACGAAAACCGGATTGATAAGGATTCATAAGATTATTGCAATTTAGGAAAGAACTAAGTTGATAGTAGGTATATACTCGTAAGGCGCTCTAAAACTTCAGAAAGAAAAGGTAAGATGGAAATTGGACGATAATCGGAGTAAAAAGGGGATTTGAGTTTTCTGGAAGAGGAACAATTTGTGCTTCTTTCCATATAGATGGAAAGGTGCAGCTGTCAATGGATTTATTAAATATATGTTGAATAATAGGAAGGATTTCGTCAAGTACAGGCATTATCATATTACGTCTGATATTATCGCTACCAACTGCATTCGACAAGATGGATAATATACTCTTCTTAATATCACTATCAGTAAACTGACGGAAAACAAATGATGAATATCTGGGAGCCGGAAATGTAGAAGGACAGCTTAATGTAGATGCTTTTATATTTGCATCAAAAGATGAATATGTTAAACAATATTGATTGTGATTATTGATATCCATGTTATTAGGCAACGTAGCATGGCGTTGCTTGCCGACTCCCAAAGATTTAAGAAACTTCCATACAGTGGAAGGATCTTCATTTTCTACTGATTCATGAATGTGCTGTCGTAATGCATTCCTACAAGACCTATTGCAGAGATTACGGTTTCCTACATATTTTATTTTGTTTGTATCGCTTGAGTTCATTTTATACCGTGATTTGGCTAAAACTTTTTTATACATTAACGATCTTATATCATTAGTGAGCCAAGGCGCAGGTAGATATTTTATTTTGACTGGTCTGAGAGGAGGACTGGTCTGCTACAAATTTAGCAAAGTATTATTAATGCTTTTAATTTTGTCGTCAATATTGATTGCGTTGACTACATCTGACCAGTCAATTTGAAGAGCATCGTTACGTAAGCAATTAAGATCAATACCACCAAAACTACGTTGTAGAAGAATTTTGGGCTTAGCTTTGGACGGACGGATTTTATAAGAGAGATATATCAGATCATGGAAAGAGAAAGCTTCCGCCGCACACTGACCGTGCTTGCCAACGTAATCTGAAGAAGAAACAATCATCAAGTCAAGAAGTGATGGTGTTGAATTGGGAAAGTAATGCGTGGCATTTGTGAGAAGGATGGTCAGATTGCTAGCCCTAATGATAGAGTCTAATTTAAAAGAACGAGAATCTTTCTTTAGGAGACATTTGAAGCAGTGATGGCTCACTGACATTGGCTATGGACTGCCGCGCAGCAGGTCCATGGTTCGAATCCTGCTTCGAATTCATCTTCACCGCATGGTGGAAGGGCATTTTGCGAATGCCCGCCTGGCTAGTGACCACCCTCAAGTAGAAAATCTGTCTCCAAGCACCTAACGGTGTGTTCCGGCAACAGTCCTTGAGAGCCAGTGAGATTAATACAGGCACATGAGACTTAAGAACTTTGTCTCAAGGTGACAGACGCAGTGCAATTCGTGACTAGTGACGAAATGCATCTGGCAGAGGTTAGTCCGCCTAACATCAGGTGGGCATCGAGCTTGTTCCGTCACAATAAAATAAAAAATGTATTAAGGTCACCCATGATTATGGTGTGCTCATAAGACGGACAGTTAACTTCGAGAAGCGTCTCAAAAGAGGTGAAGTAATCAACACCAGAAGAGTGTCTATAGTAAACTCCGAGAAGTAGCTTAAATATTTCATTATAACTCATCAAATTGCAGGTAAGTGTTGCCAGATAGCAGTTTTGAACACCACTGGTATAATATATATACTTTATACCACACCCACTCAGAAAAGGTCTCATTACATGTTCAAAAACATGTTATAAAGTTCGACAGTTTTCCCTTATAAATGTACGGCGGGGAAAGTTATATGGATTTTCATTCCTTGACTCCGTAGCAGTCATAGAGAAAAGTAATATGTAGCAGTGAAAGAATGTTGTATGAAAATCCATACCTGCCCTGGTAGCGTTCCTTTGTTTTTAGCTGCTTACTTAAAAAAATTAAATCTCAAAAAGGTTTTATATCAAATAATTAAAGAAAGAGGTGTGATTTTTATTTGTACTCGATTTTCAATGAAAGGAGGTTGGAAACCTTTTTTTGCATTACCTACGAGAAAAAAAGCGCGGCAATATGTTATGTTTAGTTAAATTTTGTTTTTTAATATATTGATATTTTAACAGTACGCTTTTAATTATTCTAAATCATTTTCCAAAATGTCATCTGATAGTGAAAGTGACGATTTTATAATGATGACGCCAACTGAAATAAGTAATGCAGCTCAAGAAGTCACAAAGAACTTACTGCCCGAGAAGTCTCGAGGTAAGTACAATGCGATTAAAATAAGAATAGGACGGGCTCTCGGCTAACTTCACTCATATTCACTCTAATAAGTACGATCAGCAGAAGAATCTTAAAAATGGAGCAGTGCCATATATTTATACGTAATTTTAAATGTGTGACCCGAAATTGTTAATTTTAACAAATTCATATTTTTAAGGTTGACAGCACAGACGCCATCTTGGTTTGATGACAACGCGGGCGTCATGGTCTTATTCTATCCGACAGTTTACTACTATGCGATACGTTTCCGAGTGTTTATTGATCTTCTCGTTTAATTTGCTTTTTTTGACTGTTTTATTTTTTCCTGTTGACTGTTTAATATGTTTTTTGGTGATTGTTATATTTGTTTTTGTTACCCGTGACGATGATAACGATAAGTCTGACTCAGCTGACCATCAGGACATGCGGCTGTGTTTGCTGTACCTACAGTCACCTACAACTTCGTTTACCTACCTATGACTACTTGTTTTTTTGGTTGACTGTCCACATAAACGTGTGTTAAGTTTTCAGGTTTCATTTCGAGCATCGAAGCAGTGATGGCTCAGTGGCATTGGCTATGGACTGCCGCGCAGCAGGTCCATGGTTCGAATCCCGCCCAGAGCTTGAGCTTCACCGCATGGTGGAAGGGCATTTTGCGAATGCCCGCCTGGCTAGCGACCACCCTCAAGTAGAAAATCTGTCGCCAAGCACCTAACGGTGTGTTCCGGCAGCAGTCCTTGAGAACCAGTGAAATAACAGGCAAAATGAGACTTAACAGATATGTCTCAAGGTGTTGGGCGCAGTGTAGTTCGTCACTTGTGATGAAATGCATCTGTTATAGGCAGAGGATACCGCTTAACATCAGGTGGGCCTCGTGCTTGTTCCTTCACAATAACATAAAAAAAAAAAAAAAATATGTATGTGAGTTTCTTTATTTCATCATAACTTCTAAACAGCATAACCGATTTTAATGTACGAGATATGATTAGATTTATCTTGATAGCTCAAGTGACACTGTGTACACAAAAAAATAATAAAACAAACTGGTTGATTTTAGACGCCATATAGTGAGAAAACCAATTTATTTTTTCTTCCAAAGCCATCGTGCTGAGCATTAAAATGAAGGGCTTTAAAAAACAATTGCATAAATATATATAACTTTCAGTTTTAATTTCAATGGATCATTGTTTAGAAAATCTGATGAGATGTGCTGTTTAGTGGAAGCTTGGGATAGCGGAAAACATAACAGAAAAATAAATGGAGATAATAAATATAAAGAAAACTAGATTTGTTATGACTTGACACACATATACCTTTTTATTTACACTTGACAGATCAACGACAAAACCATCACTATCTTCCTTTTAATCTAAATACAAACTTCAATGGCCAGTGCTGGTGTCTTTGAGGCCAGCTCTAACACTCTCCCTCATTGAAGATTTCTCAAATAATACGTAGAGGAAGAATCATTCCAAATGCTTCTCTTAAGCCAGTAAATTTAGGCTTAGGCAAACCCTTTGTCATAATATCTGCAAGTTGGTTTGAAGTGCTTACCCTTTTAACCTTAATTGCATTTTGAAGCACCATTTCTCTTACAAAGAAATGCCTGATTCTTATATGTTTCGTGCGTTTGTGAAACTCTGGGTTGTGGGCTAAACGGACTGCTGCTTCATTATCAACACTAAGTGTCGGGGTACAAGTAAGTGTAGTGATTTCTTTGAACAGTCTCGTAAGCCACACAAGTTCTCGTGCAGCTTCACTTGCTGCTACCAACTCAGCTTCTGTAGTTGATATAGCAACAGAGGCTTGTCTTTGACTTAGCCAAGATATGGCTCCACCTGCGTATAGGCACACTACGCCAGTTGTCGATCGACCTGTTGTGACGTCACCACCGTGATCTGCATCGCTATACGCTTCTAATATGCCTTTTAGGTAACTGGGATTATAGTGAATTCCGTATGAGCTTGTTCCTTTAAGGTAACGCATTATTCGTTTCACTCTAAGCCAATCTGCCTTTGTAGGAGATTCTAATTTGCGCGACGCCACTCCTACTGCGAATGCGATGTCTGGCCGGGTGCCCACCATTAAGTAGGCTAAAGCGCCTACAGCTTCTCGATATGGGAAGATATCAGACTCTTTAGATTCATCTAAGTCTCTCCCTGATTCATTATCTATCGGCGTAGTTATTGGATTACAATTGCTCATATTAAAACGTTCCAATACCTTCTTAACGTATGACTCCTGTTTGATAACAATTTTTCCACTGCTGTACTGATGAATTTCAATTCCAAGGTAGAAATTGGCTGGCTTCGTAGTAATCTTCAACCTTTTTCTCAGATCATCTAGAAATTCATTAGCTAGTCTAAAGCTTGACGCTGCTATGAGCCCGTCATCAACATACAAAGTAATTAATACTTTTTGATCACCAGTTCCTCTCATGTACAGGCAAGGATCTGCAGTACTTTGTCTGAAACCAAGCTCTAGTAAAATTTCGTGCACACAGTAGTTCCAGCAACGTGGGGATTGTTTTAAGCCATATAAGCTCTGCTTTAGACGGCATACTCTAGTTGTGCCGTCTTCAAAACCTTCAGGTTGTTTCATATAAATTTCTTCGGTAAGTTTGCCATAGAGGAATGCTGTAGTCACGTCGAATTGGACCATATACATCCTCTCACTAGCTGCAACACTCACTAAAGAGCGTATAGTGGACATTCTTGCTACTGGACTATATGTTTCGTCATAGTCAAGACCTTTTCTTTGTCGGAAACCTTGAGCGACTAAACGTGCTTTATATCTTTCGACAGAGCCATCTGGATTTCCTTTTACTTTAAATATCCATTTGCATGGTATCGCTTTTCTTTCTACCGGCAGATCTTGTAAAGTCCATGTACCATGATCTTGGAGAGAGTTTATCTCAGACTTCATAGCATTTATCCACTCTTTCCTTTCATTACTGTTTATGGCTTCTCGGTACGACTGTGGTTCATTCACAGTGCTACTTAATACTGAAGAAACGTAACTGTCGAGTTGTTTTGGACGTTGAAGAGTAGACCTGTCGCGTAGATCGTACCTCGAAGGTGCGGGTTCATCTTCGGTATCAAGAAATTCATCATCGGGTTCGTTAACTAGATTTTCATAATCGTTACCTAGTGCGTCGATGATTTTATCTACATCAGTTTTCTCTTCATCTATATTCTGTCCCTCAAACTCGAGCTGTTCTAAGTTCATGTCTTGACTTAACTCATTCGTTAAATGTTCTTCTTGATGAGCCCTGCTACCGTTATTAACTCCCTCAGTTTCAATAGAAGGATTAAGAGGTACGCATTCTGGCAACACTTTAAACTCGTATTCGTTTGGTTTTGTGTCTTGCTTTTCAAAAACTTTTCTTACCTCTAATCTAGGTAGCGGCTTCTCATCAAATTGGACATCTCGCGCTCTTACAAGCTGATTTTTAGTACCTTCTGTAACCCAAATACGATAACCATCATCGTCATATCCTACTAAAATGCCTTTAACAGATTTCTTATGTAATTTCCTCCTCTTTTGTTTTGGAATATGAACATAACACGTACTGCCAATTACACGTAATTGTTTGACGTTCATTTTCTTACCAAACCAGAGTTCGTAGGGTGTTTTACCTTCTACACGAGTTGGACCAGTTCTGTTTAGTATATATGTAGCTGTATTCACAAGTTCTGCCCATAGGCACTGTGGCAGTGTCTCGTTTGCATACATAAGTGTTCGGGCGGTTTCAACTAGTGTTCTGTTTTCACGCTCGCTGCAGCCATTCTGTTCCGGCGTATACGGCATTGTTAGTCTTTGTCTTATACCACTTCGAGCAAGAATATCTTTTACATTCCTATTATCAAATTCTCCTCCGTTATCGCTCAGGATAGTTTTGATAACGTGACCGTTAGTTTTTGCTTCAGCGATCATCTGTTCTAAATATTTACATACTTCTGACTTCTCTTTCAAAAAGTAAACGTATCTAAAACTTGTATAATCATCTTTAAAAAGCAAAAAATATCGATAATTAGACATCGAGTTGGGAAACGGTCCACATACATCGCTATGTATCAATTCTCCTGGTTGGGAGGCTCTGTCTCTCGTTCCAAATTTTAGTCTATGAGACTTTCCAAACATACAGCCTTCACAGAGGTCTTGTTCAACTGGAAGGTCAATTCCTAGCTCACGTTTGATGAAAGTTCTAACATGTCTTTTATTTTGATGGCCAAGTCTTTCATGGTACAATTGAGTTTCGGATGTCATGAATACTTCTAATTGCCTAAATGGTTTTATATTTTTAACATTAAGTTTGTACAAACCACCATTTTGACTTCGTTCGCCAACAATTTTAAGCTCCCCGTTTATAGACATTCTGCATACCTTTGGACTCGAAAAGAATTCGCTATTCTGGTTCTTATCATGCGTAGCTAAGACAGAGAATAAGTTCTTTTGAATTGATGGAACATACCACACATCTTGAAGAGTTATTGGTACTGTTTTACCTTTAACATCAGCTTCAATCATAATCGATCCCTTTCCTTTCGCTTGAATCGTCTTTCCATTCGCTGTTGTCACTGTATATGACTCGTCGAATTTCTCGAAACTTTGAAAGAGGTCGCTTCTATTTGTAATGTGGCTCGTGGCTCCATTATAAACGTACCAGTTATTCTTGTCACATTCAGCCGTAAAATTCGCTGTTTCTGTCTGTGCTACCTCTACAGACATCAAAGTCATGTTTGAACATTGACTGGTAGAAGGAAGGTTATCACTTTTTGGTGGTCGGCCGTCACGTATCCACTTGTGACAATTTTTTACACGGTGACCAATTTCAGAGCAATAATTGCATTTTAACCTCTTGTCCTTCACTTTGTTCTTGATGTGCTTCTGCGTACTCGTATTAGCAGTCAGAGCTTCCTCTTCAGGTACATTTTTACTAGACAAAGCTCTCTCATAAGCACATAAGTGGCTGGTTAAATTATCAATAGTTCTGTCTGTTTTAGGTATTAAGAGCCAGCTGCTTCTAAATGAAAAATATTCGTCGCCGAGTGTATCTAAAATTTTACACACCAACAAAAGTTCTGGCAACTCCTTGTCGTCTTGGTATAACTCCCGGTTCAACTCAGACCATATATTTTTCAGTTTACACATATGTGACGCAATGTCGTCATCTGGATCTCTTTTCAGTCCGAAAAATGTCATACATAAATTATACGACTTGTCTTCAGATGTACCTCCAAACAGTCTGTGTAATTCTAACCATACTTCGTTGGCGCTTGTAAATCGCATGACTTTGCGTAGTGTGTCTTCACTCATATTTGTTGTAAGTAGGAGAAGAGCGTTGCTATCAGCTTTGACAAATCTGACTAGTTCACATTTGTATAACTTTATATCTACGTCACCTGCTCCATCTTGCACACAATCTGGTCTTTTAAGTTTTCCTTCGACTACATCCATAGCATCTTCAATGCTTCGTAAAAGAATGCATATTTTATACCTCCAAGTTGACCAATTGACTTTTCCTTCAAGTAGTCCGATTTGAATTTTTCCCGATATATTTTCCATTTTTGCTAGGGACATAACCTGATAAGATGTGCTGTTTAGTGGAAGCTTGGGATAGCGGAAAACATAATAGAAAAATAAATGGAGATAATAAATATAAAGAAAACTAGATTTGTTATGACTTGACACACATATACCTTTTTATTTACACTTGACAGATCAACGACAAAACCATCACTATCTTCCTTTTAATCTAAATACAAACTTCAATGGCCAGTGCTGGTGTCTTTGAGGCCAGCTCTAACATTTTGGTGATTGTTATATTTGTTTTTGTTACCCGTGACGATGATAACGATAAGTCTGACTCAGCTGACCATCAGGACATGCGGCTGTGTTTGCTGTACCTACAGTCACCTACAACTTCGTTTACCTACCTATGACTACTTGTTTTTTGGTTGACTGTCCACATAAACGTGTGTTAAGTTTTCAGGTTTCATTTCGAGCATCGAAGCAGTGATGGCTCAGTGGCATTGGCTATGGACTGCCGCGCAGCAGGTCCATGGTTCGAATCCCGCCCAGAGCTTGAGCTTCACCGCATGGTGGAAGGGCATTTTGCGAATGCCCGCCTGGCTAGCGACCACCCTCAAGTAGAAAATCTGTCGCCAAGCACCTAACGGTGTGTTCCGGCAGCAGTCCTTGAGAGCCAGTGAAATAACAGGCAAAATGAGACTTAACAGATATGTCTCAAGGTGTTGGGCGCAGTGTAGTTCGTCACTTGTGATGAAATGCATCTGTTATAGGCAGAGGATACCGCTTAACATCAGGTGGGCCTCGTGCTTGTTCCTTCACAATAACATAAAAAAAAAAAAAAATATGTATGTGAGTTTCTTTATTTCATCATAACTTCTAAACAGCATAACCGATTTTAATGTACGAGATATGATTAGATTTATCTTGATAGCTCAAGTGACACTGTGTACACAAAAAAATAATAAAACAAACTGGTTGATTTTAGACGCCATATAGTGAGAAAACCAATTTATTTTTTCTTCCAAAGCCATCGTGCTGAGCATTAAAATGAAGGGCTTTAAAAAACAATTGCATAAATATATATAACTTTCAGTTTTAATTTCAATGGATCGGTAAAACTCTTAATGAAAATAAATTATTTGCTGTCGGGTTTTTTATTTTATTTATTAATTTATACATGTTTTATCATTTCTTTTTTTGCACACTGTAACAAGTTCTAGTTTTGACGTCACAACATGGCGCTAGGTCGATCCTATTCTTATTTTAATCGCATTGTACGAGAAAACGTATAATGATTTTATTTCGTATGTGTAGTATAAAGCACTATGTATCACTCGGGAGAATGTTCTATTTCTTATTCTATTTCAGAAATAGATCGTTTGAATCTAAGAAATTGATCAGAAATAGACTATTGTTGGTTAGGTACATCCCTAGTAAAGCTGTCATGTCATATACATACAATACTCTCATTAATCTATGGTCGTGTTAAAGAGTATCATCTGTATATTAGGGATGCATGATGATGCAAAAAATCGATGATGTCATCGATAACTATCGAGCTCCAAACATCGACGTTGGGGGACATAGGTGTAATGTAATGCCACCTGTCTCCCAGCTGTTGGTGCTTGCAAATGTGCAAGCACCATTTAGTTATCGTGGAAACTCATCCAAGTGGCGGTAAATTCAAAATATCGACAGTCTATCATGCTTGTAGCCAAGTTTGGTAACCATTCTCTATGATCGTTATACCCGTGAATAATTTAATATTATGTTGCTCTCTATTTCTATATATGAGTACAAGCACTATCGCTTGCTAAGCAAACATCTTTTGCTATGATTGTTATAGTTTATTATTATAAGTTATGTTTTTTTCTTGCTGATAGGTAAGCCTTTGACCACAATCTCACCTGATGGTAAGCGATGATGTGGTCGAAGATTTTAACAGTAATACAATAAGCGCAAAAAATTCGGCTCAGTCAAGCCCAGCTTTTTGCTAGTTAATTCATCTGAGTTGAGATTCATATTCTGGATCGAAAAAAATTGTGACAAACTGTATCGATCCAAGATACAATCGATTTGTTTTATCCATCCGTTACGTATAAAGTATTTTTTAAATAAAACGTAGCAACAAAGTTATTTTACAATAGTTTTTTTTCATGTTGGGTAATCTTTGACTAAAATCCAATCAAATCAATCATTTATTTGTCAGAATACACAATCATTAAATTTTCCCATGTTAGGAAAATAAATAGTAATGCATTCATTCTGCAAGCAGGCGTACAAATATTAGTATTTATTCCTTAAATATATTAACAATCTTTTAAAACAACGAAATATTATATTTACATGAATACATTCTGTCATGCTATAAAAAAACAATTGTCTAATAACCAATTGTGCAGTTTAGTTTTGAAGCTGTTTCCGGCCAAAGTTTTAAAAGTTTTCCGGTAATTTGTTAAAAGCAGCATTAGCCATATTATAAAAAAAAAAATTCATACATAACTTTCTGGCATAGAGGATGGTATAATAAGTTTTTATACCTAGATCTTTTTGTCTTGGAATGACATTACTTCTTTTTTTTTAAATAGCTTGGATTTGCCTTTACAAAGTTTTTTTTATGCTTGATAGGTTAGCCTTTGACCACTATCTCACCTGATGGTAAGTGATGATGTGGTCGAAGATGTTGTTCAGGCTAACCTAGAAGTACTGGCTCTCAAGATACATACGAGTCTCTTTTTTATACATACATGGTAGAGGAAGTATATTATTGTTTTAATACATTGAACCTACTTATTATAATTATAACATATTTTTTACATGTATTTCAGGCAATAAATAATTTGATTTGATTGTTTTTAAATTTACTACTCGGACTCGGACACACTGCTTCTGTAATCGGCTTGAAATCCTTATCTAACTCAACGGAGTTTTCCCAGATTGTAAGGCTATAACCAAGAACCGATGAAATATAGCCATGGTATTCAGCTAAGGCATCCTCAACAGATATTGTTTGTCTCTGCTTTTTTAAGACAAACTTGTAACGGCTAAGGTTGTGGTAAACTGTATTATCATGTTCTTTCCAAATAAGATACTTTTCCAAATGTATACCTAAAAATGTATAGCAGCTAACTTCTTTTACTTTTTGATTAAGATATTTAATGTCAAGGGACAGGGGAATTGAATTGTAAGGTACGTAAAAATAAAATTTTTGATTGTCGCTCTGGATCTAGGTGGTAATGGCCTTTCATCTAAATGTGGTTGGCTAACTAGAAAACATGTCGGTGGGCACAGACGTTCCTACCCCTGACAAATAACGTTGGTTTATGAATGAAAGAAAAACTTATATTAGTGTAATATGAACCTTTGTCGTAGTTAAGGAACGCGGCCTTAATGTAGGTCGCGTGTTACGAATAAATATTATGGTAAAGATTTGTTTAAGAATGTTAAAATTTAATACAGATCATCTGATTTTTCGTTCCGATCCTCATTGTACATGTATCGATCCACTAATGATTAATGGATCGAAAGCCATTGTATCGATACAAAAATCAGATGGATCGTATTCCTTTGTATTGATTCACACATGCATCGGATCGAACATCCCTATTTGTTTGTTTGGATTTTGATTGTTTTTTCTGGACTGGATGTTAAAAAATTGCTAAACTCAAAATTATTTCAGAAATTCCACTTCAAGTGTTAGCGTTTATATATACTTAGTGGTTTCTTTTCTAATATCTTATTAACTGTTGCCATCCAATTAAAGTTTATAATGATTGATGTGAAAAATAAAATAATTGCTTTATTTGTATTTAATTCTAGTTTTGGTCCTCAGGAAGGTGATGTGAGTATAATAATGACTCTCAAAATAACTCGTAAATCTCATATTACTCACTTAAGCATATGCACTAGCATACCTTCTCTATATTTTGTTTTTCTAGGAATTAAAAAGAATATTGTTTTACCACCCCAGCAATATTAGTCCTGATGCTCGTAAAATGCAAGTTGGGCTGTGTGAAGCAGTTGTCAAGTTTATGACGTAAGTAATACAATTAAAATGTAAAATTAACCTTGGCTTTTGAAACTGGACTTGACTTTGGAACAGAAAAGACAATGAGGAAACCTAATCTGCACATGTAAAATCGTAAATGGATATTATATTCTCACTTACAATTGGTAAAGCACAAAAGTTTCACTTAGAGGGTGAGTCAAAACCTCGCTAGAGGGTTTGATTCCCAAATGATGTTATTACCGAGAGGTTTTACACACAAGTTGCCTAACTGCACAGCCATTGAGATATTCTGGATGAGAAGTGATATTGTGCTTTAACTTTTTAATATTAACAGCATAGAGGATGACTACTCTAGAAACTTGTAAATATGATATTTGCTTAGCATGCAATAGTGTTCAAAATCATATTTTGAAGCATAGAAGAGTAGCAACTTAATCAAAAGGCTTATGTTTGAAACAATGCAACTTTCAGTCAGATGAAGTCCAGTAGTTGGTTTAGGTTGATGACTACACCATCCCCTGTACCATTTGCCCCAGCAATGCTTCCCTTTGCCCCAGCAATTATATTTTGTCTAACACTGGCTGGAGATAAATCCAATCTCCAATGCTAAATATAGTTTGATCTGGTTTCTCAGAATTGGTGATACAACCTTAAGTTATGTTAATTTGTTTCCTGATATATATTTCTAATATATTCAGTTCTTTATCTTATGTTTTTATGGTTGTTGTTTTTTTTTTATGTTATTGTGACGAAACAAGCTCGAGGCCCACCTGATGTTTTTTTTTTTTTTTTTTTTTTTATTCATAATAGGTTCGCGTTTGACCACACCCTGCCTGATGTTAAGCATTGATGTGGTCTAAGATGGAGCACGCTTACCTAGAAGAAACGGACTAACCTCTGCCTATAGCAGATGCATTTCATCACAATTCACAAATTGCACACTGCGCCCGTCACCTTGAGACATAGTTGTTAAGTCTCATGTGCCTGTAATTTCACTGGCTCTTAAGGACTGCTGCCGGAACACACCATTAGGTGCTTGGTGACAGATTTTCTACTTGAATTTACTTCTATTTTCTTGTAACATATAGTATATGACTTGGAACAATTATGTAGGAGAATAACATATTTTTTTTCTTGTAACACAAATGTAATATTCACATTGATTTTCGAAAATTTTAAATGTTTGCAGCTTTACTGTAATCTAAGTCTACATATATATGTGTAGTAAAAAAGATGAAAGTGGTATTTTTTGTTTCAGTACATTCTCTCCTGAGCCCTGTGAGGCTTTGCAAACACAAACAAAAAGATACATTTTTTATCAACCCGAGAAAGGATACTGGATGGTTTTGGTATGTGTCTAAACTCGAAACCATTTGATTTGTAATAGCAAATGTTATGATTACATGCCTACACTCCTGTTTGCATGTGGTGGTATATTATGGTGGGGACCAATGACCAAATATGATCCTAACTACCCTCTTAATTTTTTGTGTGGGATTGAGACTAAACCTGCTCTCTAGGCGCACCTAATGTTAAGTGGAAACTTCTGTCTATAACAGATCTTCGTCCATCACCCTGACACATACAGTTATAAATAAAATGTCTTAAAAAAAAATATTGTTAATCATGAAAATATAGTTATTTGTAAAGTTGTTGTTTGCACTAGTACTTTTATTAAATTCTGAGGAAGATGGATTCTAGGAATGAACCATGAGCAAAGAAAATGGTTCAAAATTTGCTTTGCTAAAAAATCAGTCCTGAGAGAAGCAACGGTTTCAAAGGTACGAGACGCACAATATTTTTGCTGCCCAGCACAACACACCATTTTTCGGCGAGGAAAATGAAATCTGCTAGCAAAACAGGTTAAAATAAAAATGGTAAATTAGTGTTAATTTGTAATAAAAATTATAATCAAAATTATTACTATAATGAGGGTTGTCAAAATAACTTGTGGTTATATTGAGAGTAAATCTCAGGCACCTTGACTTGGGCCTCTTCCTCTGCAACACTATGGACCCGGCGTCCCCATGGTGAATCCATGGAATGCTTAGTAAATTCGTCTTTATCTAGAACTTTTACAAAGGTTTGAATTTTAAAAACCTTTTCCACCCTAGCAGATATAAAGCACTTTTCCATGCAGGTTTCAAATGATAAACAATACTTTTCCGAGCTTGTGAGGTACAATATATTTTTATAATTTACAAAATCTCTTCTAATACAACATTTTAATAGATATTTTGTGAGTAGTTTAACAAAAGTCTTTAGCCCTATTTGTTGTAGTCAAAACTATATTTTCCAACTGCTCTATTGTGAAATAAGGATAAGAAGATTAACAGCCGTGATCCATTTATTTGCAAAAATATGTCGCATATGTAATAGCTGATTTATGATATTACACATAAGTTAACAGTAGATATATATATATATATTAGGTCCTTACATATGAAATTGGCGTTTTTCGTACTGGCCACTTTAATCACGAATTTCTCCTCTTTGGTAAGGAATTCCAAATTCAAATTTGTACAGCTATAGACTCATGTATTTGTGCTTCGATGATCGTCATTCATTTGTTTTTTTTCTTCTGTTTTTTTCTGTTTGCGTCACTCATTTTACAAAATGGAAAACCTTAAATATCGCATTATTTACGAGTACGAGTTCCGCCGTGGCACTAGTGCTGCGGAAACAACTCGAAGGGTGAATGATGTGTATGGCGGTCGTGTTGCAAAAGAAAACACAGTTCGTTTTTGGTTCCAACGTTTTCGTTCTGGAAATTTCGACCTGCAGAACAAGCCCCGTGGACGGCCTGAGACTCAAGTTGATAATGAAGAGTTGAAGGCTATTGTGGAAGCGGATCCATCGCAAACCACGTCCGAGTTAGCTGCAGGCTGCGATGTTAGTGATAAAACTGTTTTAATTCACTTGAAGCAAATTGGGAAGATTAAAAAGCTTTTAATCTTCCCAATTTGCTCACGAATTGACTGAAACAAACCGGCAAACGCGCGTCGACTGCTGCGTTACATTACTAAACCGGCACAATAATGAAGGTATTTTAAACCGAATCATTACCTGTGATGAAAAATGGGTTCTTTACGATAATCGGAAGCGCTCAGCGCAATGGTTAGATCCTGGCCAGCCAGCCAAATCCTGCCCCAAGCGAAAATTAACCCCAAAAAAGTTACTTGTAAGCGTTTGGTGGACTAGTGCCGGTATTGTTCATTACAGTTTTTTCAAATCTGGCCAGACTATTACGGCTGATGTCTATTGTCAGGAATTGCAAACCATGATGGAAAAGCTAGCGGCTAAACAACCTAGGCTGGTCATTCGCTCCACGCCACTGCTGCTTCACGACAACGCTAGACCACACACTGCGCTACAGACGGCTACTAAATTAGAAGAGCTTCAATTGGAAAGTCTAAGACATCCTCCGTACTCCCCGGACCTTGCTCCAACAGATTACCATTTTTTTCGAAATTTGGATAACTTCTTGCAAGGGAAAAAATTCAACTCCGATGGGGCAGTCCAAATCGCCTTCAAAGATTTTATTGATTCCCGTCCGACTGGTTTTTTTAGTAAAGGGATCAATGAACTACCTATGAGATGGCAAAAGTGCATAGAAAATAATGGTTCATACTTTGATTAATTAAATATATTATATTAAAAAATATTCGACTTTTTGTTCCTCCCATACAAAACGCCAATTTCATATGTAAGGACCTAATATATTATGATGCATGCCATGAACAACACAAGAATTATATTTTCAGCTATTACTTGCTAATATTATCAAGATTAATATTGTTAGGTTTGCAATAACGCCTGCTATGCTGATTACATTACAAAATGTCATGTTAGCTCAATTGGTTAGAGCATACCCCGGCTGAAGGGGTGGATGGACGCGGGTTCGAATCCCGCACATGACTTAAATTTTTCCTATCGTATATTTGTGATTTATCAAGATTAATCCATATTAAAACAGATCACAGTTGTCAACCAGTTAACAAATGAAGTTGTCATCTTCGGAGGGCATGCCTTTTAGCCGTTGGTATTGGTTGTCGTAGGATTGCAGTCATTGCAGCATGACTGGCATGGCAACCTTCAACCACATTATTATTTATTCTGCAGTAAAAAGAACAAAGTTTTATTTAGTTTTTAAAAAAGGAGATTTATGTTTTTAGTTCATGTATGTATTTATGTTTGTGAGTTGCTGTATACCAACATAACTTCTAAACGGCTTAACCGATTTTAATGTATGAGATATCATTAGATTGGTCTAGATAGTGCAGGTGACACTAGGTACATAAAAAAAAATAACGTATATAGTGAGAGAATATATGTATCAAAATGAAGCGCTTTGAAAAACAATTCCATAAATTTATATAACTTGCAGTTTTAATTTAAATGGAACAATAAAACGCTTAACAAAAATAAATAATTAGCAGTCATGTTTTTTACTTTTAAATTCATCTATTATACTTGTTGATACATGTATTGCATAGAAAAAAAAAGCATATAATATAGATGTGTTTCAAAATAAATTCCTTACTATTTTTCAGGTTGTAAGAATACCTTACACAACCAAAGCAACTCCAGCAATAGGTGAAAGCCCTAGTCATGATATTGTAAGTACTTATATTTTATTATTTTGTTCCTCTTACTAAAATTAAACACCCTTCAACAATGAGTTTTTTGTCAATAAAACGCTATTAGCACATATCTCTTTCCTCTTCTATTTCTTTGTTCCACACACATCTTCATACACATGCACACGTTAAATGTTCTATGCATATCTGTCTTGTAAGTCTTGTAACAGTACCGGTTTTCCACCAATTCTTAGAAGTCGTGTTTGTCGTGAGCTGCTATAGTAATGGATTTTCGTGCCTATATTATTTTCGTATATAATATAAAACCTTTCAAGTACACTTAATATCTCTGGTTTTAATGAAATTATTATGCCTTTGGTTTGGCCGAATTGCAGTCAAATTTTTAGTGAATATTTGGATTGGTTCTGCTAAAACACGACCTTAATTAGGGCGAGCGATGCGATTCCTGTTACTATCCCACAACTTGAACATTTTGTGGCGCACTTTACTGAAAAACTATCACGCCTGTAGATTCGTGCTTTAACATAGTATAATTTAACTTCATATCTAGGTGTGTTATCTGTTAAATATATTATTTTATAAGCAATAAAAAAAAAATAACAATTTTATATTCATTGGATAGAATGTTATTGTACTACTAACGCCATCTTAAAAATATAGTACGGTGTTTCAATAGACATACTTTAACTATAATTAGACAATAACTAAATATTTACAGAAATACATTATTATAACGCTTCTAAATCGCAGTTACGCGGATTGCTCTTTTTTAATGAAATAAAAATGTATTTAAACAACTTTAAACGGTTTAAATCGCGTATATTTGTCATTATTTTTGTCCCGACGACGTTTCAAACACTTTGCAGTGATCGTGGTCACGGGGTGACTGTTGGTAAGTGTTTGAAACGTCGGGACAAAAATAATGACAAATATAAGCGATTTAAACCGTTTAAAGTTGTTTAATTACTATGTGTAATAATCGCGAAAACCTAAGACAACATTATAAAAATGTATGTTAGAATTTTAAGTTTTTTAGTTTGAAAATTTTTGTGAGTAGGAGACATGTTATGAATTATGTTGAATAAACAGCGTGAGTACTCACGCGCATTGGTCGAGATTGTCGACCTAGGTTTCGGGCATATATGATGCCCATTATTAACTCTTCTAAATCGCAGCAACGACTCCGAGCAACTCACCGCACGCAGTTACGCGGAGTCGTCGCCGCGATTTAGATACGTGAACTCACCTGATGAAAGGCATCGGATATTCCCAAAACCTAGGTCTCGTTCAATACGCGTGAGTACAACCACTTATCACGAGCGGACCGCAGAGGCATCGCAAGGGTATTTAAAATAAAGTTGAAAATATTCTAACGCCAATGTTCATCAGGAATAATGTAGGATTCTAATAGTGAAAGATTATTTCTTATCGGTTCAGTATAGTTTCAGAGCGTGTTGAAAACAATAAAATCTTGCTTCTTTCTAATATTAGTTGAGATATTAATATGTTACGTATTGTTGTCTTAGGTTTTCGCGATTATTACACATAGTAATTAAACAACTTTTCAAACACTTTGCAGTGATCGTCACCCCGTGACCACGATCACTGCAAAGTGTTTGAAACGTCGGGACAAAAATAATGATAAATATACGCGATTTAAACCGTTTAAAGTTGGTTAATTACTATATGTTACGTATTGTTTTCAGTTACATCCTTCAGTGATGTATGACTTGTTGGTATCAGCGTACAGAATGTTCCACATGTTCCGAGGTCCATTCAAAGATATATCCAATGAAGAAATATACTCCACTTGTGAACAGTTTTTTACACCGGTGAGTACAAACTCTATCAATATTGGATACCACGTTCTGCCCATAGAAATGTGGTTGTTTCTCATGTTATTATTTATCATGTAATGGTAACATTTGTTTATAATTATCGTATTTTGTATAGGGACAACTGGATATATACTGGCAAATTTCATGAATATTTGATTTAGTGGGCGAATTAACAACAGAGACTCAGTGCATTTTTTTTGGAATCAACAAAACTAATTTAAAATGTAAAAGAATATTACGTATACCTAATATATAACTATTACTTTATATTATAGTCTACATTTACTAAAAAAATCTTATGAATAAATCTAAATCAGTTGTTTTAGTATTTTTATGTTTCGAGGAAAATACGAAGGAGCGACTAGAGTCTGAGAGTTAGCCGCTATTTCTCATAATAAGGCCCACTTGAAAAAATCAGTTCGTACATGTTACGGATAAAAGTCCAAGTGTGGTTACATACGTTTAGACATAAGTTTGTCGGCACGGTGTACAGCCGGATCCAATTGGTTCAAAGTAGGTAAAGCTAGCTACATTCTGAAAAAAAATTGACTAAGCCTATGCCTTAGTTAGTTAAGCCTTAGGCTTAGTCCTCTTAAAAGACGCCTATTTACAAAAGCTCATCCAGATTTATTTTGAATTGCGTAGCGAAAGTTTTTCTATAATAAAACATCACAGTATGATACTATACCAACCTCCTTACCATAAAGTAATTTATAAGAAAAAAATAATCAATATCTGTATATCCACTTATATATTGTATTACGTTTATTAAAAATTTAGGAGGAAATTGATTTTAGACACAATTAAGTGACTGGTTCTTGTGTAAGTGTTTTTTGTAGTATTAAAGATACCGCAGTAATAATTATAGAAATAATGTTTAATAATATTTGCACCCCTGCTTGCAGGCTGAATCATCTTGATATGTATGACATTGTATTATATTCTTACAAATAACAAAATTGATTAGGACGTGTATGCAAAATTTAACATTTGGAATACTTGTTATTTAAAATATGACCAAATACATTTTTATGAAAAGCGCTACGTGCACACTTCCCTTAAGTATTAACGTAAAATATAGATGTTGATAAGAACTCACACACAAAATTCGATCTAGGTAGTTCTGAATAGATTTCGATTCTGGAATACTAGTTTCTTGATATCTTGATATGTATGACATTGTATTATATTCTTACAAATAACAAAATTGATTAGGACGTGTATGCAAAATTTAACATTTTGAATACTTGTTATTTAAAATATGACCAAATACATTTTTATGAAAAGCGCTACGTGCACACTTCCCTTAAGTATTAACGTAAAATATGGATGTTGATAATAACTCACACACAAAACTCGATCTAGCTAGTTCTGAATAGATTTAGATTCTGGAATATTCGTTTCAGATCTGTACCGAGCTGTCCTCAATCGCCCGAGTAGAGACTATAAGTATAGTATGCTATATATTTGTTTCAGTTTATCACATCGAAGAACTTTAACAATGATGTATCAGACATAATTCCAGGAATCAACTACCTTCCACTGGACAAAAACTCATTCTTCAAAATTCTATGTTTCATAGACCTGTTAGAAGTCAACTATTCTGACTTCAAATGCATTTCCTTTATCTACAATGAGCAACTTATTTGGTAAGCCTACAATTTTACATACTTCCTAAAGTTACCATTGTTTTCAAACATACAAGACACAAGGGTCCCAAACCAATAGATACTTGATTTATTTATTTAATATCGGAAAACCAACAGGTATACAACTATCTATAAAAATGAGTGAATAAAACAAAAAGCCTAAAAATGAGTGAATAATTACAGGTTTTCACTGATAGAAATTTAATGGAATTTATGTGAACACTCAGCATGTTAACCTACACAATTAATAATTAAAAAAAAAGTGTAAACACTATTCTAAGAGAAAAACAAGTATAAAACCTACCTAAATATTAAGGGTTATGCTCCTCCTTGCCTTGGGAATACTAGTATAGAATGGATCAATGTCAAATAACTGAGTGTATCGATTAAAAGTTCCCTTGATGCAATGATATAGTCCAGTAGCAGTTAGTATGGATTGCTGTGAATGTGGTGCATGGCTCCAATGCTGTTTGAACCTCATTACATGGAGTTCTTAAACGATCACTAGGTTAAGCAACGCTGCTTTCATGACATGGATGGGTGACCGCTATTGGCAATTACTACTTAGCGCTTCCGTGCTTTGGAGTTGTTATCTTAGAATAACAGTCATTGCATGGTGGTAGGGTATTTTGGCAATGCCCGCCTGACTAGCTACCATACTACTGCGGTTAAAGCTACGTCTGAGAGTATAATATTATCAGTAGTCAGAGAAAAATAAGCTCTACAAGGCCGGCTTTGTATAATGTGATAACAATTTTTTTTCTATATGATAGCTCGTGAAGCGCTCGTAACGAAGTTTGCTTAGCCGTTCTTAACCGATCAGCTAAGTTAAGCACCGCCGCCGTCCGCCGCGGTCAAGAATTGACTGGGTGACAGCTAGTGACATTACTACCTAAGAAAACAACCGGGACCGACGGCTTCACGTGCCCTCCGAAGCACGGAAGCGCTCCCGTGCTTCGGATGGCACATTAAGCCGTCGGTCCCGGTTGTTTACTTAAAATGGCAGTCGTTACAGCGTGGTGGTAGGGCATTTTGCGAATGCCGGCCTGGCTAGCTACCACCCTCAAGTAGAAAATCTTTCGCCAAGACCTTAACGCCAGTAATTCTAGGTTAACAACATCTTAGACCACATGATCACTTACCATCAGGTAACTTAGTGGTCAAAGGCTAGTCTTACAGCTATAAAAAAACCTTTTACCACAATATCACCTGATGGTGAGTGATGATGTGGTAAATCTGGTAAACAGGTTTAACTACTGGCTGGAACTGGCGATAAAAGACAGCTGCCGGAAAACACTGTTAGGTGCTCAGCGATAGATGTTCTACTCGTGCATGAGACAGTAGTTAGCCATGTTGGCATTCCGAAATGCCTTTACAACCATAGAAGTTATATTCTTCGTAGCCTATTAACAGCCGGAAAAGGCATTAGCAATATTGTGATGACAGATTACAGATTGTAAAATTACGACTTGTTTATGAAATGTAACCACTTTGATTACTTTCTTATTTCCAGGAATTCTCTATCTCCAAACGACATGCTAACTCTCTACCAATACTTAGTACAAACACTGTTACCTCAGCAAGTTGAGAAGGAGATTCAAGGAGGTGCAGTTGCGGCCGCTCAAAGACACGGCCGTTTCATCAGCCCACCAGACGGCATCAGGTCTAAGGATGATCTGCAGAGGCTCATTAAGGTGCATCTAATGCATGAGGATGAAACTGAAATAAAGGAGTACTATTTAATCGTTTATAGGACTATGAGTGCAACTGTATGCTTCACTGTCGACGGTAAGTGCGATTATAATATTGAGGGTACATTTCGTTGGGTTGATGGCAAGAAAGTGGTGTAGATAATAAGGAAAAGTATCCTATGTGATCATCACCACATCAACCGGAAGGTCCACCGTTGAACAAGGTCTTTTTGGAACTGCTATAATCCCCACGCATGGAAGGCGTCTTGGGATCGCAGTAGAAGGTGCGGCTTCCCACCTTCCAGTATTTGCCCTTGGTCGCCTCTTACGACACGCAAGGGAAGAAATAGAAGGGTGAAATTCTAACATAGCACAGCACCACTTTTGTTTTGTTGCTATATCGTCTAATAATTGTATTTGATGATGTTAATATGCGACATTCGGATTATAGTTCTTTCGATATCTAATATATTACGTTCATATTACTTTATTACCGATTAAATTACATTTGTAAAATAATTAAACATAATTTTTAATATTTTGAGGGTTTTAGTGGTAACTTATGAAAACATGTGCAGTGGTGTTCAATAACGTCAAGATATTACGAACACAGAGTTACCAAAACTAGGTATAGCGCGATAAAACTATATATTTTTAAAATTTTCTGCCTCACACATGTTAATTAATCAGGCAACTAATTTCAATCATTTCTCACATTCCTTATTTATTGACAGAATAAAATTATAAAATTGACTCATAATTATGTTAGTAACCATTTAGTAATATTAATATTTACTTACAGATGTATTATTGTGTAAATTTACCAATTTGGTGGTTTCTTCATAATTATTTCCAAATGCATCGCGATTTCATTTACGACAGACTTTTCATAATAAAATTACGAATGTTGACTGATTGTATTTTTTATTTATTTATATACAGTTGTATTTTTAACAAATTATAAACTATTTGTTCATTCTTACATGTTTTTGAAAAAAGCATTGCGATTCACCATCGCTGCCTCTTCCATTCCTACTAATAATTCAGTTCAATGTTTATAGACTTACCTACCGTTCTTGCCAGCGTATTATTTATTACTGTTGATTTAATTACTTACACTACATAGTATAAAACAAAGTCGCTTTCTCTGTCCCTATATCCCTATGTATGCTTAAATCTTTTAAACGCAACGGATTTTGATGCGTTTTTTTTTAATAGATAGAGTGATTCAAGAGAAAGGTTTATATGTATAATAACATCCATAGTGGAAAAATACTGTTATTTTTGAGGTTTGTAATTTGATGTCGTAAATAATTTCATTTTTTCCGCTTACTTTGCAAACGCAGGCTGAACCCTCCTAAATTTATCAAAATAATGTACTTAGTATTGTACACATTGAAAAGATGTACAGAAAACTCTGCTATGGTATATGTCTATCTCTTATGGATATCCCACAATAACATTGATTTTGTCATTTATTTTTTACGATAAATAATGGGTAATTTTTGAAGCGATTTTAACCAATACAGCATTAATCCTTATCTAATTAAATACTTTAAATACATTGTTGATTCAATATAGATCTATATGGCCCTTTACAGCATATGATTTAAATAATTATTTTCGAAGATATTACAGATTTAAAAATTGCGAGACGGGATATATTTTATACCCGTGCGAAGCCGGAGCGGGCCGCTAGTAAACTATATACTATACTGTTGTCTTTAATTCCAGTGAATACAACCTTAGAGCTGCAGACATTTAAATCGCTGGATGCATTCATGGGCCCCCAGCTCTCAACAATAGCCTCATCCATCAGCGAACAGTGCACACTGCACGCTTTACAAACGGCACAGTTGGCTAATTCAGAACATAAGTTTATCTACTTCAATAAACTCAACTTTGCATTTAAAACTTCGGTAAGTTGGGACCACTTATAATGAACTGTGTTCCATCCACAGCTGTTTTTGTTAACCGTTTCGCCGAGGTATACTTTCGATGAAAATATTTTTTATATTTTGCCTGAGCTAAGACACATCTTACAGGTACTGAGGTAAAGGGTACAGCTACGGGTCGAATATTTCTTAGCTACAACTGCTACAAGATAGGCAATCGATGGAGTTGTTCCCTCTCGATTAAAATTTATCACGGCGTGCACCTTAGCTTGTTACGAATTAACCTTAAACATGGACACTAAAAATTAAGAAATAAAATAAAAACTAACATTATCCGCAACTTGGTAGTGCGATTCATCGCGCTCCATCCAGAATCAGTATATTTAAACGATATAGTATGACTTGCCTTGCCTTCCTCAGGGTAACAAGCTGCTCTTTTTTGTGAGATTGCGGTAAAACTGGCAGTTGGTCGGCTTGATGTTGAGCTACCGATTACAATGCAATGCATGTAATATCCTCTGAGCGGTGCTTGTCTTATCCAGAAATTTGCCTCACAATGAATCTTATCTAGTAGTAACAGAGTTGATTCAGTAATAATCTTAGTGCCAAGAATCAGACTGACACTCTCTTTCACATTAAAAATGTTTTCTTAAAGTGATGTAGCTGAGTCTGCTTAGTCGTTGTAAACCAATTAACTAGGGTAAGCAATGTTCGCTGCGGTCATTGGATGGGGGACCGCTACTGGAAATTACTACTGAGTGCTGCCATGCTTTGGAAAGCACTTTAAGCCGTTGTTGATATCTTAGGATGGCAATCGCTATTGCATAGCAGTAATGGCGGTAGGACATTTGCAAACTCCCGCCAGGCGGCTTGCTACCACCAACAATTTGAAAATCTGTCGCCCAACACCTAACGGTGATTTTGGAGGCGCTCAAGGCTCTCAAGGACTGCTGACGGAAAACAATGTTAGGTGCTTGGGGACAGATTCTGGTCAAATGCTATCCAAACGGCAATAAAAATAAAATACTGTACAATTGTATTTGACTTTTATGTTTACTTGATATTGTTTTTTCTGTTTTCAGCCTCCAATAAGTAGGCTTATTCCATCAACAGCAATAAAACCTGAAGTGTTGAGCATATTGGCAGACATGCATAGAGATAAACGGAGGTGATGAGAACATTTTTACCTAACCCATGTTTTCATTGGATATGGACTTAAACTCTAAACAATAAATAAAATTGAGCTAATCTTTGTTTCCTTTCCAGTCTTGGAAATTATGGTGAAGTAATCATAAAAACACCTGATGAGTATTGGATCACTGGAAAATCATCTAATGATAGGGAATTCTATGTAATAATCCAAGAAAAAAACGCCAATTTAAAAGAAGTTGCAGGTGATATTATATTTTCTTTAAATTGCTTACAAGTTTTGTCAACAATGAATATCATTAATTGCAAACTATTATCTTACAGATGAAGTGAAGCGAATTTGTGAAGCGCAAATGAAGGGGATATTTTTTTATCCAATGTGACAATCTATCTGACCTATGTTATCATTCTTAATATCTACCTAATGTAATTATCATGTAAATACTATACATAATATAATATATTACAAAAATAAAACAGAACAGTTACAATTAACAAGTTTATAATTATTTATTAGCTTTAACATACCTAAATACAATTATTTACAATTGCTTATGTAATATCTTACATAAGCTTAACAATAATTGGATGCTAGTCTCGCGAAACCTTATCCCCTTTGTGAATCACTTTTCTATACACTTGAATGATAAGTTGTCGGTTTTCATACGCCCATGACAATAGGACACAAAGCAAGCACAGTGCTCCTACACCTATGTGCAGAATTATTGAATCATTCATCAATTTATTTTCTGAAATCTTACAAATGCAACCAGCCACAAACAACGTCAACAAAAACATTTTGCCCACAAGGAGCCCCTCTAGAGGCTTATATCCCGTATTTTTATACTTCTCATTTATAAAATGTATACTGTGCACAATCCTAGAAAACATATTTATACAATTAGATACAATAAATCCTACTGGTCCAAATATATAAGTCAGCAAATAAGACAATATTAGAAAACTTATTGATAAAAATACCATTACATAATTATAACTATTCAACTGTGCACTTGTCATGGTTGCAAATGTGTAACATTCAGTGACTCCATTAATTGCTAGCAGTACTATTGCTAAACAATGACTCCTAAGCAATTGCACCGGCAGACCACCTGCAATAAAGGCTTCTCCTCCATACAGCAATAACAGAGTACGAGCATAACTCTGCCCAAATACTAGAACTATCAGACCAATAGAGCTTACAGTTTTACAAACTTGAGACAGCACTGTACATGACTCCTGAATTTTATTCTGGTCTTGTTTATGCAGGGGAAGGTCTCTGCTCACCATTTGTGTGAAATAGAAATAACTACTGTCTTCAATTGGTCTAAAAATAAATCTTGCTGCCAGGCTGCCAAGATTATTTACAACATCATAAGTAGCTTGTTCTTTGAATGACAATACAGGGCTCACTGACATCACATATTTTTCACCTTCTGTTAGCACTTGTTTCACTACTCCTTGTTTTGCAAAACTTACAGTCAGTGTACTCAGCTTCTTATTGAATGATGAATTGAGTGACCCTAGATATCTAGGTAAGAAATCTCTTAAGGAATTAAACTGGAAGTCATCCATATTAGCATACAATTTGTGTAAAACTGCCTCAGGAACTATTTTACTTTTAAGAGCACCTTTGGCATATAAAGGTTTGTTTTTAATGTACCAGTAGAAGAACACATAATAAGCTAAAACAATAGTTCCAATGCTACCAAGTTGAGCTATTGAAAACGCAATGAGAGCTAAAGACCTGTCATAAATAATGATAGATAAGAACAATAGTGTCCTGACAAAGATATGCAAAGTATCAAGTGCAACTTTTAATTTGATGAAGCAGAAAAGTTGAGCAACTAAAACAACATTTGCATTGCAAAGATCCAATATGCAAGATAATGCCACACTCCAACAACCAAATGCATACTGAAATTCATGCTCCGGGTGACCTAGAGGCAGCCAGTTCAACCAAATGTACACAAAAATTATTGACAAAAAACAACTGATGGGCACTGAAAGCCATATTTGGTTGATCAAGTGGCTCCAACTAAACTCATCCTTTTGACCTAAGCATGCTCTATGAAATGGCTCTCTACTTAGAAATAGAATTGTGCTCTCGAGGAGAAGTAGCCTGACATTCATAATTCCCAGAACTTCATGTCCTACATTTCTAATCACCCATGCATTAATCACAAATGTAATACAACGGAATAAAATTTGGAATAATATGTTAAAAGAAGCATTTTCAAGACTACTCATTAGCAGATTCCGCCCCATTTTCAATTATGTAACCAAGTAAATTCTACACATTTACAGTAGTTCCTTCACTTCCTGATATTTGAATGCTTCTCTTCACTATGTAAATTTTCTTGTTGGATAAGCATATAGCAAACCAATGGTCATCATAAGTTATAGATATTTTCTTGAATTTTTCATTTGGTCCAAACGCTAGGGGGTCAACTCTGAAACCAAATAAAAAATGTATGTTGAAAATTAATGATAAAAATTAGAAATTATTAATCATACATGTAAATTATAAAATAACAAAGATAATGTGGTTCAAATTCCTAGTAGGTAATATCACAAAGGAAATAATTTTAATCAAATCGCACTTTGTGCGATCGGGATAGTTCTTGCTTGAAGTGAACAAGGTATGGAATGCGAGGAGTAAAAGTTATTTTCCAGAGTTCATTAGTATGTGCTCACTTATTTGATAAAGTGATGAGATCAGTTATTATCGTCGCAACGCGTTCGTCGTTTTCCAACTCGCCACCAGACTCTAGGACAGCGCCGTCCTCTGTCAGAACCAAGTAACCGATTTGGTCTGGTATTTTATCCATTATAACTGTGAATCACCAAACAAATTATGAATTTCAAAAAAATCATTTACCACACAACACAAGAGAGCTGAAAATATTTTTTAACTCACACGGGTGGCTAGTGTTACCATTCCCAACAATAAAATCCCCCTAAATAAATTATTGTAGCTATTTTAACTGAACCTAGGAAAAGATTTTTATTTACTTACTATACAATAAGGTGGTAGTACTCTTATTTCCTAAACGGTAGTATGCCTCTAGTTTCAAAACATTACAAACTAAATAGGTACTATCAACAACATTAAGGCTCGTATTAATATAATATGCATCTCAAAGTTAAGATCAATCTTAGATGCTGTTTTTGACAGTTATTCCATTTATTAAACGTCGAAACAGGATCTTAAGTCGATCTCAACTTTGAGATGCATTTATTAATACAAGCTTAGGCAACCTAAAGACCATTGCAGGCCCACAGACAGTCTGAATAATATAGCGCACTATCAATTGGAAACGTGAGCTTGCTACTGTTTCTTACGAACCATCGAAAGCATAGAAGCGAAGAAATTAGAGAACGCTTTGTGCCGTTCGTTCGTTTCATCCGTTCTGTTATACGCGCAAGGTCACGTTCAAGAATTAGTAGTTATTGTATGTTGACCTAAGACTTTCTACGCATACACAAAACAAATTATGTTCTGTGCTCCTGTTGCAATTACATAATTTCTGCTGTTGTTTGATTTAATTGGTTATCTTGTTTGAGGACCCTAAAGACATCCCCAAAAAAAACCTTCCCCTAAATTTCCCCCTTTTAACACTTCTACCCCCTAAATTTAGGGGGAAACCCCCAAGTTGTCACCACTACTGATGGACGCGAATTACTTGCCATACATTCTATCTGATCTATGCACTTGCCAGCAAATTATTTCAAACTTATGTAGCCACCCCACTATGTGCCTATTCCATTTGACGCTAATTTCGTTATTTTTGATAATTTTGATCACATCTGCGTCTATGGTTGTGATCACTGTGATCGTTTGTAACTGTTCTCCCCTGTTCCATTTATGATAAGAACGCTAAGAATCCCACTATACTCTATATAAGTTTCCTTATTCAGAGCTATAGCCTTTTTTAGGGTATGTTCCATTAGTCGCTAAGAACGTTATTTTCGATAATTTTGATCACATCTGCGTCTATGGTTGTGATCACGTGATCGTTTGTAACTGTCATCCCCGTTCCATTTTTGGATAAGAACGCTAAGAAAAAAATAAAATTTAACTACTAAAATTTCCCACTTCTGTCACTTTTGACATTAGATGTAGCGTTTAAGGCGAAAATAACGCCAAGACCCAAGTGGAAAACTTTTTGGGAGTGTGATCGTTTGTAGCGAATCTCACTCAAATGGTACGCACCCTTATATGTATGTGCAAAGAATATCACTTCTCTCTCTCCCTAGATCTGTGGCCTGTGGCTGACTGTTTGACTGTCAAAACTGTCAAATCAAGTCGATCAAACAAAATATCTTGCAAATTGTGGAAATTAAAAATCCATTCTATTTGTTCCCAAGCATTAGCGAATTTCTGTGGTAATTTAAATCTTTTTACTAGACAGTATTGGAGTACGTTACTCAGGTATGTAATACGTATTATTAAACCACCCCCTCGGTAGCAGTACTAGCAGTTTACGACGACACTCGACTTGCAAATCGTATAATCGACAAATTTTCTTCCATAAAGTCAGTTTAGTTCGTGGGTTTTATAAAACGTAATGAGATTTTTTTTGTTTTGTATATCGTATGATTCGTATGATAAAATACAATCATCAATGCTGCAGTTATCATCGCCTTATTGCTATAAGCTTGTTGTTAGTCCTTGAACATGGCATTACTTCTAGTCAAATCCATCAAAAAGCAGTACAGTTGCCTACCTGCGATAATCCAACAAGGAATGTATAAGTTGTAAAATTTTATATCAGTGTGGCACTTGTTTTAGATTGATCATGATGAGATATCGGCCTAAGTTGGGCAGTGAGCGCGGCACCGAGTGGCGCTGCTGCTTTTGTCTTCACGTCCGCACAGGCACCATCCTCATTGGAACATGGCATCTTGTAAGTTTCATAACCCGAGGTAGATTTTAAATACCTAATTAATTTTAATCCATTTTAACCCATTGACATCGGCAATAATGATAACAATAGAATTTCATTCATAAATTGTCATAGTGGGTCAGCCGATGCCAAGGGATTAAATGGCACCTTGGAACAGAAAAGAGAAATGACTTATTGGAAACTCAATTTCGAGCATGAGACCTTTGGAGACAATAACTACTGAAATCCTTATATCTGTGCTTCCCATATGATGGGTTGCAACTGAGTATCAGACAATCAAAATAAGATACTGGGTTGGTGCATTCTCTCCTTGTTTGACAGAGTGTCCTGATGAATGAGTGTTACAAATTCATAAAATCTACCTAATGAACTCAAGATTATCCTTTGTTTAATGTAAAAAAATAAAAAGTGATCACTAACATCATATCTTACTGTGAGATGCTAAGGAAGGTTGCAAGAAGCAATATTTTTGTTTAAAAGGCTTATGGAATGTACAGCAGAAGTTAGCAATATTTAGAAAAAAATCTGCAGCTAGTGAATTTATATTTGATTTCAAGGAGAGGTTTTATGAGGTTAAGTGGCTTCTAAGAGTGGCCTTCATTTCTAGTAATTTCTTCTTAATTTTTAAAATCATTTAAATATGGCAACATATGGTTAGTAACTAGAGATGGGCCGAACATGGTTTTCACGGAATATTTGGCTGAATGTTCGGCATAATTGATTACCTTACGTTAACAATACAAGTCTGAACTTGTTCACGCAAAGCGCGTGGACGGGCGCCGGACCCTCCTGCCCCCTCCCCGGTAATTGATTGATTTCCCAAATGATATAAAATGCTATTACATTTTTTCTTAAATAACAACAATACATTTAGATAATGATTAGACTTCAACAAAAAAACACTGATAATTTTGAATAAAAAAATTTAGCTATACTACTATGAATCATATTTCAAGTTTGTACACTTCAAGGACAAACTAGAAATATGATTCATAGTCTGTTGAAATATTGCAAAATAAATACGCAACCGTTTCTTAAAATCATTAATAATCAACTTGCTTAATTTTTCACTGTAACTTACTTTTCTGCAATTACCATCTTTTTATTTACTGTTATTGGAAATACAGCTACAGACATAAACATAAAGCTGCACTGCAAATTACTTACCACATTAAAATAAAATATAGGATACATTTAACACTCAACTCATGATCAATCATACATGGCTTAATACCGTGAAAACTGAGTACCCTTTTGCTGAATAGTCGGCGATTTAACCGAATATTCGGCAAACCTGCCAAATATGCTGAATACCAAATATAAAACAAATAATCGGTCCATCCCTATTAGTAACAAAATTTAAAGTGCAAGTCAAGATAAAAGCTTAACCTTTGGTCACATCACATGAAAACAGGAAATTCAAACCATATCCTGTGTAACTCAAATAAAAAACAACATGAGTTTATTATATAACTAGTTTTATATTATTAAACCAACTCGAATTAAATAACATTGATTATGATTAGGAATGGAGAATAATGTTCAAGAATATTTTTTTCCAATTGTTTGCTATCATAGATAAGAATACTGTTAATAATATTATGAATTATAATTATTACAAATACGTAGCATAGATAAGAAACCCTTTTAAATTCAACTTAGGCTCTGGAACTAATTTGCCAGATTTGTGTAGATACATTCTGTGGGGGTACCAGACTAGAATGTCACAATGTGTTAGACCATTTTATGTAAGGGTCTATCTCAGAAACTAAATTAAGCTCCAAATTTTAGTATATTTTTTAACATATCCTATAAGTCTGCACATTTGAAGTTGTGATAAAAACCGACAATATTTTTTCTCATATGGCCTATGTTTTGTCACTTTTATCTTTTATTTTATGACTTGTTACCAGTGATCAGAGTAAGTGGACTGATTTTTGTTCTCACGCCATGAGATGGAGATCATAGGGATGGCATTTTTTCACAAAGTACTGGAATATCGTAAATAAATATAATAAAAAAAATATTGTTAATCCAATGAATCTTTAAAACAATTATTTGTTAATGCTAACATTGTACATTTTGCAGTTATGCCTGCTAAGCATATAAATCCACTTAAGTTGGTTAAACAATAGGAGCAAAATGATAAATTTGAGCAACTTTATCATTTTTTTTCCAGGTTTTAACCCACTTACCCCGACCAGGTGTTATAACACTGCTTAAATTGACGGAAAACTACCCTCTAATCATGATATAAAAATGGGACATTACTACAATATTTCTCCGATTATCTCATTCAGTACTCATCAAGCTTGGATTGAGTGCAGTGGTAATAAATAAATATGCATATTTTGAGTCATAAATGAAGTATTATAAAGCAGAGACTTTACAGAGAGTCGTTGCAAGGACTTTATTAGAGACCTATAAGAAAAGTTATAAGGGTGAACATTGTCTCACTCCTACTGCTCATAGGGAAACGCCTCATTTTGATAGGTTGCACCATATTATTGAATACAAGGAAATTCATTTGACTTGCAAAGTTTGCAAAAAGATAACTTATTTTATTTGTAAGAAGTGTGTTCATTTACATTACGTGTTTAGTGGCTTATCATGCTCCAGTTTAACTATTCAAACTACATATATATTCAATAAAATACATATAGTTTCAATAGTTACAAACATTTTGATTGGTAATAAGTACATATATCATAATTATTGCTGCATATTATATACATATAAGTTGGACTCAAAGGGACAGTATGAAAATTACTGGGCCAGCTCTATAGCATTGCAGAGGAATAGGCTCAAAACACAGGCGCCTGGGAGTTGCAACCCAGAGAATAGGGTTAAGGGGCCCCTATACTATGTCATCAATACTCTCCATTCACTGTTCGAGCCTCCTCCCCTGCTTAGCCAAATTTGGGAAGATCCTACTAATGCCGCCTTGGATACACATTCTAAGATGGCAGTTACGGTTGTTCTTGACAGTCCAAGGTCTTTTAGTAGGTTATATAGGGATTTTGCTGGTAAATCCCCTTGTTCTGACTTCTATAGCAAATATATTAATTACATAACCATTTTTGGATAATAATCTACCGAGAAACTTACAGCTTCTTGTATGATTTTGAGGACTCTATCATGGCGCCGTGAATTTGTGTGTCTTTGTGCCTTTGCCAGTGCCTTTTTAGCGTTCTTCTCAAGAGTACTCCCATTTTAGGTTTCGTACTAGAAAACGGGATCCGACTACGGTCGCTTTCCTGTACTCTTGCCGTATCTTTAGAACACAATTATTAACGTTCTAAAGAAGGTAGCTTAATAAGCTGGTTTCAATTTTCAGATTATTTTTTATGCGTTATTATAGCAGATTTTGAAGCAGTGATGGCTCAGTGGCATTGGCTATGGACTGCCGCGCAGTGGGGCCATGGTGCGAATCCCGCCGCGGGCTTGAGCTTCACCGCATGATGGTAGGGCATTTTGCGAATGCCCGCCTGGCTAGCTACCACCCTCAAGTAGAAAATCTGTCGCCAAGCACCTAACGGTGTGTTCTGGCAGCAGTCCTTGAGAGCCAGTGAAATTACAGGCACATGAGACTTTAAGAACTATTATATCTGAAGGTGACGGGCGCAGTGCAATTCTTGACTTGTGACGAAATGCATCTGTTATAGGCAGAGGTTAGTCCTCTTCACATCGGGTGGGCCTCGAGCATGTTCGGAAACAATAAAATTTAAAAAAAAAGTTCCAGAAAATTACTAACGCAATAGCATGTAAAAAATAAATGTTTGTTGCTTTCGATCCCATTTTCAAAACTACATTACAATACAACGCCTAAAGCCTATAGTGAAGCCGCTGTTTCTTAAGTTATAGTAAATTATTTGAAGCGCTCGTAGGTTCAAAGTTTACTTAGCTGTTCTCAACCGATCAGCAAAGTTAAGCAACGTCGCTCGCGGTCATGACTTGGATGTATTACTATTGAAATTACTACTGAGCGTTTCCGTGCTTCGGAGGGCACGTTAAGCCGTCGGTCCCGGTTGTCGTCTTAGGATGGCAGTCGTTATGGCATGGTGGTAGGGCATTTTGCGAATGTCCACCTGGCTAGCTACCATCCTCAAGTAGAACATCTGTCGCCAAGCACCTAAAGGTGTGTTCAGGCAGCTGTCCTTGAGGGCCTTCTAGGTTAGCCTGAACAACATCTTCGACCACATCATCACTTACCATCAGGTGAGATAGTGGTCAAAGGCTAACATACAATCACTTACCATCAGGTGAGATAGTGGTCAAAGGCTAACACAAGGACGACACGGCTAACAGAAATACAAAAAAAAAATGTGTTTAATTAAGTAGTAATAGAATTTCTTAAGTATCTTTTGTTAATTCTAATTTTGGCAAATATTAATTATTATTATTAATCGGCGTTTTCAGTATTTGTTCGTTTAATAGACGATAATACATTAAAAACTTAGAAAACGTAACTATAATGCGCTACTAACATATGAAAATGGATAACACCTGCGGAAGTGTAATAACGATGTCCCAGCCCTACTTCAAAAAAATATGCAGAATGTTCCTTCTAATATTGTATAGTTCTTATTAACACCTGCTAAGCGCTAAGCTTACAAAAATACTACGAAAGGAAAAGAAATTGTACCAGGTGCGGGATTCGAACCCCGACCGCCGCTCCCCTTAAGGCTAGACTGATCGTAGCGCTTTCGATACAAACGTAGTTTCGTCATATTTTAAATACTAAGTGTTCAAACTCGGTGAAAATGTGCATCTATATCCTTGAGCCTAATATATACACAGAAAAAAAGGAATACTTGAGCCAACGCAGTGTGTTTTGATTCAAGAATATTTGTGATTCATATATATTGAAAACAATATATTCTTGAAAACAGAACACAATATTCTCAGGAATATATTCTTGGATCAAAGTATAAATTGCGTTCTTCTTTGAAGAAATCGTTAAAGTGTTTAAATAAGAATATGGTTAGTTTTGAATCCAAGAAATCCTCAATTTTGGATCAAGCTTAACATGAAAATAAATACTTGATTCAAAAAACCATACGTGTTATACCAAGAACCGATTTCTTGAGTAAGAATAACGTTAGTTCTGAATCCAAGAAAACGTGATTTTTAGAACAATTATATAAATACTTGATTTAAAAAACCTTGCGCGTTTAAAACAAGAATCTTGTTCTTGATTTAAAAATATGTTTAACTTAGTTAAAAATATTTAAGTCATGAATTAAGAAAAAAAATATTTAAACAAATATCGATATCTTAGTTCTAAAAATGAATATTTCCTTAATTAAGAATTTGTATTTTTGATTTAAAAAAGACTTTATTTGAACGAAGCATTCGGTATTTCACTTTCAAGATAAAGCCATATTTGTAAGTAAAATAAGAATGTTTAATTAAGAATGCGATTGTTCAAATCAAAGAAAAAATATTTTATATTCAAGTATTAGTATTTTATACTCATCCTTATTGGAAGAAAAATGTTTACTTGAATTGAGATCTTGTTATTACTGACATTCTTTAGTGAATTTAATTAAGTTTCAGATGAAAACGTTTTTGGTTTTCAAATTATACATACGAATATTTTGATATAAGATCATATTCTTATATGAAATATAGGAAAATTTTCGTTCTAGATTACTAATAACAATATAATTCTTCAATGAGGATTTACGTTGTTTTGACTGTAGAATTTATTATCTTCTGGTAAATAAAATTAAAATTTTGAATATCTTGATTCAAACTATTATTTATTCTCGAATCAATTATCCAATGCATAAGCCAGGTGGCGGTGCTGCAGGCAACAACAATTAATTTCAAAACAAATACTTCTCATATTAAAAAGTAAATTTAAACACAAAGCAGTTTTTACCTTTTATTAATTAAACTTTTAATGATTGTATTTGTTTTGAAATTAATTGTTTGTGCCTACAGCATCGCAACCTGGCTTATGCATCGGATTTTTGCTTCGAGAATAAATAATATAATAATTAACAACATACATAATATATTAATTACCACATGCATGTCTAACTGAAAATGAGCAACAAATTTGAATCAAGATTTTACACTAATTAAACATTAGTCAATCCAATGTTTCTTTGGTTCACTACTTATATCTTGTTAAATAAAACACTATTGGTATCTGTAAAGACTTTTATATTTATTGAATTAAACTTCAGACTAAATCTAAGGATACATTCATATTACATAACTATTTGTTATATTTTGCGTTTAATTATAAGGTACAAGTGATACGCAGCCGGTGGATAACACGCGTTAAAAACACGATACAATTTAGATACCATGGCAAAAAAAAACTTAATCACTCATGAAAACTGATACTTAACGGTGTCCTAAACTATGTATAATGTCCAGTCTGACCATCAGGATATAAGGTTGAACAGATAATTTTGTCTGTGCCGCTTTTGTTTTGATTAATTTTCTGCTCAACTTCACCAGGAGACTGAAAAGTAAAAGTAGGAATCACTAATCTACAAAATGAAATTCAGATGCTAATGAAATAGTTTAGAAAATATCATTTTAATTACCTTTTCTTTAACAATGATCCCTTCTATTGATTCGACTGTTGAAAACTTGACCTTTCTGTTCAGTCTCCTTTTAGGTGGGAGCAGGTAACCAAATATTTCCATTTGAGATATATAAAATCATGAATGCTAGTGTTTTAATGGGCCGCCGCTCTTCGTAAGTATCCTCCTCAAAGCCTTTGGACTGGCCTGGTCACTCTCACTAGTGGATAAATCTTAAATAAAAAACAAGCACGATATAACATTATATTTACACAGCTTAATATTATAATTCCTCCGTTACACAGAGCACGACAATATGACATCCTACTTAATATAATTACTTAACCCTGATTCACCCTCATCTCGAGTGTTGCAGTGGTGTATGCTTGTGTGTAAACAATGGCTTTACCTCACAGAGAAAATATAAAAAATACTGTTTTGATTTAAACATTAATTTGAACAGCATTGAAAGATTTTAAACTTCACCGCAGCGCTCGTTTCAGGTTCTATAATACACATGATACTCATGCTAAAAATGCGTCGCCCGCGGTCATGAGTTGGATGGGCGACCGCTAGTGACATTACTATTGAACGTGCACGTGTTTCGGAGGGCACGTTAAGCCGTCGGTCCCGGTTTTTGTCTAAGGATGGCAGTCGTTATAGCATGGTGGTAAGGCATTTTGCGAATGTCCGCCTGGCTAGCTACCACCCTCAAATAGAAAATCTGTCGCCAAGCACCTAACGGTGTGTTCCGGCAGCTGTCCTTGAGAGCCAGTACTTCTAGGTTAGCCAGAACAACATCTTCGACCACATCATCACTTACCATCAGGTGAGATAGTGGTCCATGGCTAACCTATCAGGAAAAGATAAAAAGGTAGGTATAGTAGAGTCCATGTTGGAAGCTTAGGTACTTACCACGGAAGTTTTGTATTCTGGCATCATCAACGCCATTGCTTTGAAGAAACTCTATTATTTCTTCCTTTATAATGTACACGAACACTTCTAAATCTGCATGAAACTACCTAATAGTTAAGATTATAACGTACAAGAAGTCGCCGCAATAAATAAGAAAAGGTTTCCTCCGGTCTAATTTAACGACTTCACAGAACACTTGTTGACCTACATATTTGAGGATCAAAGAGACTAACACTAATTACAAATTTACAATTAACTCAGTGGGATTTAGAAATTTTTGAAGCGCAAGCTATGCACGACATTTGCGGAACTTTCGCCCACTCAGTGTTGCCAATTCCAATTCAAAAAAAGAACTCAAACTGTTACAGAAAAAAATTATTATGATTGCTGGAAATAATATATTATGATATTGAAATGAAATCATTAATATTGAAATATATATATATTGCCGTTGTGTGATAGAGCATTTTATTACATATTGGGAAGTCACATGAATTAATTCTAATTTTTTTTATTGTCTGATATGACACGGCGTAGAGTTTACTGCGTAAAGAGTGATTTAGTTTATGTTATGAAGTTTGTTCTAGAAAATTAGTACCGCCGCAGTTGGTAAATAAACATTACTTTGAAAAGCAATTTAAAAAAAGTTAATTACTAAGAATTGAAATTGTAAATTTCCCCTATATTAGGCATACCGAAAGAGGTCGTGTGCTACGTAAAGTTCCACCAACTTAACTTTGATGTTCTCGAGGGCGCTATTGGTCAAGAAAATCAACTACCAACTGTCACAATTTGAGGGAATTTTGTAGTTCTTTTTTCTGCCGCCTGAACAGATAAGTTGGTCGAACTGTACCTACCTTTCAGCGCTAACTTATCATTTTCGATTTTTCCGTAGAGCTATTGAGTTTTTTAGCTAATAATAAGTATTTACCTTATAATTAATTTATTTGAAATTTGTTTCATACAAGTATGAAACAAATTAAAACGGGTTATTAAGTTCAGAATAGAATAGAATAGAAGCACACGATATCCCTCCTAAATATTTCTTCGCGCCTTCTGGTTTGACTGCAACGCTCCTGCTACCATTTCGAACACGTTTTTGCATCATCTTAGCATTTTTTTATCAACCTGGCAGCACATTATTAAAATAGGTTCTGGAATATGATTTTTTGGTCCAAGAAAATATTCTCAAAAGAAGTGTTTCTGCTCAAAACATTTCTTTTTAGATAATATTTTAATCCAAGAAAATATTCTTATCTTAGATATTTTAACCCTGGAAAATATGCTTTCTTTTTTATTATCATCCATGATATACGGACTAAAGTTCTAGGCCTCACTTGAAAGCAATAATAGCTGAGCGTTAACAGCTATGCACTGCCGTGCCGCAGGTCCCTGGTTCGATCCCCACTGCCGGCTTGAGCTTCACCGCATGGTGGAAGGGCATTTCCCTTAAGTACAAAAGCTGTCCCCAAGCACCTAACTAAGTTGCGGCAGCAGTCCTTGAGAGCCAGAAAAATTACTTAAAAGTGTGAAATAACTTGTCGAAGTCGGTACCATGCGCACAATATTGTGATAATTGGTATATTTAAACCGGAACTATAACAAATTATTTCACACTTTTGAGTGTTGCAGTCGGTACCATTTTTTAGTAAATAATTAAGGTCCAATATGAGCTAAACCAGCCAAATGCGTGGCAAGATATCGCGGTTTCCAGTGCGAGGCGAACTACTTGTTAATTTCGTAAGATTATAGAGATCTTAATTAATATATATGAAGAGGTCTTCATTTAATACTCTATTTGTTTCGTATTAATAAGACTTCTTAAATAGTTTTGAAATAACTTTATCTCCACGAAATATTTTCAACAACTTTAATGTGATACCTACATATTATTGTAAATTTTTGCTTAAGTTATTGAAAATCTTTCGTAAAGATTATTATATTGCTTTGAAATAACTTTATCTTTACGAAAAGGTAAAGTAAATTACAATAATACAATATCGCATTGAAAACCTTTCGTGAAGATAAAATTATTTCCAAGCCAGTTAAGAAGTCTTAATACAAAACAAATGGGTTCTTATATCAAAACTGTTTCATATTTTTAATTAAGTTCTATATATTCTTAATACGAAACAAATTATTTTTACACAAGAACTCTAATTTAATCTAATTAAAACTATTGTTCAGCCATACGTAAAGACGAAGCAATTTTAAAGAAAGAATAAAAGTCTTCTAATTTCGTAGCTTATAATGAAACTATTGATGTGTTGAATAAAAACTCTTCATGTTCTTGAACTAGATATTGTATTCTCTTTGTAAAAATAAATTATTCTTAAATGAAGAATTGTAGTGTATCCCGATGAATTTAATGAAAACTGTTCCGTAAAGAATAAATTATTTTTCAGGAAGAAAAGGTAGTCTTAAAATAACACAACTCGTATTTCAAATCGTGCATGTTTTTCAATAAAGAATGTAACTTCTTAGCTTACCGTAACTTATATATTAACTATATTCGTAAGTGAAGAACCTTATTTACATTCGAACAAGAATATTTAAAAATATTTCAAGAAAGAATATAGAAATTTTATTTTGAAAATAAAATGTTTACAGAAGAATTCCTATTTTATTGTAAGAAGAATGTTTTCGTTATCTTGAAATAATAATTTGAATACTTTATGTGAAGAAAATATTTTTGGGTCAAAACAATATTCCTAAGAATATTCGAGTGTAATATCAAGACTCGATTATTTTTCAGTTCAGAATATATTCTTGTTGTAAGACAGCATCGTCTTGAATTAATTAAGACAATATTTATTCTTGGCTAAAGAAGTCTTTTTTTTCTGTGTATGCTTCAGGTTGGTCAAATTTCCGTAAAATTAAGTATATTCTAAATTAATTCGAATAATCGTTTTGTATGGGAATTGTTGTTTTGACATTTAGGGATAAAATAAATAATAAATAGTAAAATTGGCAAACCAGAAGCACAGATATTAGGCTCAGCAATATGCATAATAAATTTCACCGAGTTTGAACACTTGGTATTTAAAATATGTCGAAACTACTTTTGTATGGAAAGCGCTCCGTGCACTCTACTCTTAAGACGGTTAAACAACAAGAACGAATGGGAAATTTGTATTATGAGTCACCATCCTTCACCACGGTAGGACAAATTCGCATAGCATGTCCCGACCATAGGGATTAATTGTCACGGGTTCGAATCCGGCGCGTGGATCATTTTTTTCCATTCGTTGTGATTTTGTAAAATGTTCATTACCAAAACGTATTGGTAAATAAATACATACACATGAAAGTATGTGTGCTTTTTAATATATAAAATACTCGTTGCACAATGTTTGTAAAAAAACTCCTCCGAAACGAGCTAAACTTAACGGCTTAACCAGTTCCCATGAATTTCTGTGTTATATTCAGTAGGTCTGAGAATAGGACAAACTATTTTTCATGCCAAAAATTTTGTTGATATTTTTCCGAAAACATTTTTTAGATACATTTTTCTAAGATTTGGCAGTATAAAAAACGTACAACCCTACATTTTTATAGGCTGTCATGGTTCACAGCGCTCCATTTCTCTTTCTCTCATATATCACATCTCCACACACTTGTTTACAATAAATTATTTATTATTTGACTACCAAAATGTTCACTAGAAATAATTTATATGGCATAATACAATGCCGGGTCAGCTTGTAAACATATATAAAAAAACTCATTTGAATATGTCAAATGGATTTTACTACACTCCACAGGCCCTGGCTCCATATTAAGTAGTACTCACACCACAAAAAATAATCTGCAAGAGGTTTACCAGGATAATCCTGCAATTGTTATTTTGTTCAGATGCTGCACCTGATGGCTCTAGTGTTCCTGGCAGCCGTCGTGCGTGACTCGAGACTCATCGATGAGCTCGAGAGGGATTCCTTGCCTGGGCCCGACTGGGGAGACATGGGCAAGCTGAACAACGCCATGCCCACGCCGCTTTCCAATGTAGACTTACCAGCGACCCCCTACCCACATCGCGAGGGACAGCCACGTGATCACGCTTTAGTTTACCGTAAGTTTATTAAAAAATCAAATATATATGTAAATATTCTGCAATTTTGAACACCTTGATCATAGCCCAGAGTAGACTGCGGTCACTGGATACCACGACAAGTACAATTCGATCGAAACTTCAGTGTTAATAATGTACATACTGTTTTAATAACTATAGATGGAGATAGTTCAAAGTAGTATATTTTCTAAGCCTCAACAAAACTATATCAAGTCATCGCAGTCTATACTCATCACGATAAACTTATTTTACTAAACACTTATAAATATTCTCCAAATCATCACGATTTTTACAGGTACATCCAAATCAATGGAAGGTAACGTTGGTGGAATAAACGTAAAGACATTGTCTATATTTATTGTTGATTAGGAATAGACACAGCGAAGTAAAGACTTCTTAATTTCTCATAAGAGTACTAGTGGTCTATCGATTTTTTTAAAATTGGCGGCTATTGGTGATAGTAGAGGTTATATCTAATATCTCGACCACTTATGTGTTGTTTTTTTATGTTATTGTGACGGAACAAGCCCTAGGCCCACCTGATGTTAAGTGGACTAACCTCTGCCTATAACAGATGCATTTCATCACAAGTCACGATATGCACTGCGTCACTTTGAGAAATAGTTGTTAAGTCTCATGTGCCTGTAATTTCACTGGCTCTCAAGGACATCTGCCGGAAAAGAACGGAACACACCGTTAGGTGCTTGGCGACAGATTTTCTACTTGAAGGTGGTCACTAGCCAGGCGGGCATTCGCTAAATGCCCTTCCACCATTCGGTGAAGCTCAAGCCCGCGGCTGGATTCGAACCATAGACCTGCTGTGCGGTAGGCCATAGCCATTGCCACTGAGCCATCAGTGCATCATTGCTTGTACTTAGACTTGCCATGGGCAGGGCCAACTTCGTAACCTCCAGTGCTCCACATGCTCGTTTAATTCCATCTATCTATAAACGACTTTTTGCAAATCCCCCCTTTAAGGGGGGTGCTGTGTTCAACAGTGGACAATACGGCTGATACAGTAAAAAAATAAAATAAACGACTAACCAATTGATTCAACCATATATTTTTTAACCTTGTGCATGTCATTTAAATCAGTACCATGCTAGAGATCCATACAATATTGAATAAATGGGCATGTTATAAGTGTTTTAGACTACTGCAGCTGTTTCCTCCATTTCAATATATATCTGCACACATTGTTTTATTGATAACATTGTTATCAGCTCACGAGTCACGACTGAAATAACAGTGTTTTTTCTCATGTAGAATAGAAGTTTTATGTTGCATGTCGGTTTATTTACGTGCTATTTTATTGTACGCTTTATTTTATTTTATAAGTACTTGACAATTTAGCTAATAAATTGTCTAGGAATTTAAAATTAGTTTCGATTGTTGCCTCCTTTATTTGATTGTATGTACTTAATTTGGGGTAAAACACCAGTTGAATGGTAAGACTTTATCGAGAAGTGTAGTGACGGCAATAGCACATGAAGACCCAATGGCTTATGGGAGGGAGTACCTACCAGACAAAGGGACAAACAAAAGGCGGGTCAAAACCAAGCTTCTTCTGCAGAGATTTCGGCACCTATTGGTATTAGCGAACCCCATGACACTATGACGCCTGCCAAGCGTGAGAATTATGACCCTTTCCTCATAGGGAGGTATTTTCATCACTGGACGTTCCGCCAGACCACGAAATTGGTTATACCTATGTTTGAACAAGAATATGCTAAATCTGACAAACCAGTTTCTACAATATGTATCATTTGACGGGAGTTTTTATTATAATATGCGATTCCATGTAATAGGCGGCTAGACTGTTACGAGTGACCTGACAAAGTTCCATACTTCACTTGTGACTGAGAATACTCAAATCAATTAAAAAACATGTCCATTAGTAAAGTGTTCCGTATCCGTTAGTTTCTTAAAATAACTCACAGTGTCAGCTTTAATACGACTTATTCAACACATTTCAATAACACTTGACTTTCGTCGTCAATATCTCAAAAACTATGATACTCTAAATTAGTCGTGATAATTAGTGATACTAAGATAAATTTCATTTGTAATATTTTCAGATTTTCTATTTCGCTTGATGGGAGAAATCTCGACTGAAGCGACATACAAAACAAAAATCAAAATATAATAATTCAAAATTATAACGTATTTTTGTAAACCGGTACTTATTACATAGATATTTATTTTATGCACTAAATTAAGTAATCCAACTATCGTAATTATCACGAAAAGAAATCTTTGCAAGGCAGCTTTAAGAGAAATTAAATAAAGTAAAGCTGTTGCATATCCATCTATTATTTTAACCATAAAATAATAGAAAATACAATAAGCACTTGTATACAGTAAACTATTAGTACTAAAACAGTTTTTGTGAAAAGTCTGTACAAATTTAAGCCAATAAACAATTACAATACATTAGAACCGAAGAAGTTACAAACATTCATTTTTAACCTAAAATTATAGATAGCGGTGGCGCCTAAAAAATTTCAAACGTCTATATTATTCCGTGTAGCGATGTTATTCTTAGTTTCTGAATATAGTGACCGTGACATACAAATGTACAGATAGATGGACGGATATACAGCTATCAGGGTTCCCTTTTGCAACGAAATCGTAATACCATTTGCCCGACCTCTGAATGAAACTCGGGTCCTTACAATTTGGACGTGAAGCTTATCATAGTTGACCAATTCGTTAGAGGTATCTGCCTAACTATTAAAGCAATCTAGCTAACTCAATCACAATGTAAATCGATGTGACCTATTTACAACCCAGATACATATCTGCACTGCACCCGAAGTTAAGTATACCAAGTCTTATGCAGGATCCGAGATGTATTATAATGTTGAGTCAGTTTTGCATTAAAATGAAATAAAAATAAAGTAGTACAACGTTTGACATATTGCATCACCTTTTTTACGAATGCCCATCTGGCTTGCTAGCTACAGTAGTATATCTATCGCCAATACCCTAACGGTATCTTCCTGAAGCTGTCCTTGAAAGCCAGTTCCAAGTTCAGTCTAACATGCTCGTATAGTAAAAAAAATGCCTGTTAAAACCTTCTTGGTAGAAGGCCAAAGGCTAACCTATCAGCAAGTAAAAAAACAATATAATTATGATTTATAATTATTAAGATAAATATAAGCTGATGATTAACACAATTTTAAAAATCTGGTAAATTGCCTTGCTCTATAAGCCTAACGCATCGCAGATTGTAAAAAAAAATGGTTGGTTTTGAACACAGCTTGGGAAGTATAATTAAAATAGGCGTATTTAGTGTTTGTAGTTAAACAGAGGAACATTTCAGATTTCCAACTAATGTAGTTTTTTGAGATGGACAATATAACAAAGGGAAAAAATAACAAAAACTGTGTTCTAGGTCCTAAGAATGTTTTTACGGCTACCTTATTTATTAGATCCCCGATCCCTGAAAAATAATTATATTTTTTTGTATATCATATTATTCGTATAAGGGCATTTACCCAAAATATCTTAATTTAATTTTAGGCTTGCAACTTATTTGGTTTACGAGACCCGTTACATATGAACTGACGAACTGACAGACACAGTCATGGTTTTTAATATTAATCGAGCTGCATTTAGCCTTAGCGAAACAAATTTGATAAAAACAACAAACTTACCACTAGTTCTGCATATCCCCGAATTTGTAGGCAGAGGATGTTTTGCAATATGTAATATAGCACCAGTAATAGAGTCACGTGAGGGTATCACGCTCACATTTTTACTTTTAAATTGATATTTATTGATAAGTAGGTACCGCAAATTCATTGCGATCATTCGGTATCAGCAAATTGAGAACGTCGACTCAGTTTAGTTAGATTCTGAATTTCGAAGTTGCGATGAACTCTAGAAAGGTCTATTGCTCCTACATAGTTCTGTGAATCTTCGACATAATCGTGGACTTTTACGATATAACACTAAGTACTAAGCGGGAACAACATCGTAATTTTTAAATTATTAATGTTGTCTTTGAAGTGAAGAAATAAATCAATGGTGGATGGCACATTTGTTAGTTAGTAAATGTTGTAATGAATGTATACTGAACACTTTGTATTGCACTAGATGATGTGGATGTGGGTGCACTGGTTACAGTGTGTACCCTGGCGGTCACGCTCATGCTGATCTACGGAGCGGCGCGCGGCAAGCCTGCTCATCTCCTGCCCTTCTTCTGCCTGCAGATATTCGACTTCGCGATCACTGTGTGAGTTTCACCTCCTAAGCGTTCATTGTTGCTTGGTACCCTAGTATACTAAGCGTGCGTGGCAACTGCCTTTATATTGTCACAGATGTTAGTTTATATTTAATAACATAATTACTAAATATTCAACATGCCATATCATAAGTACAACATACATATTGTCATATAATGCCAATATACTTATGATATGGCCTTCAATATTTAGTACGAGTAATTGTTAATCTTGTTATTAAGTATAAACTGGCATCCGTAGTGGTTTTTAAGAGTTTGTAGGGAATGCCCGGAGCGCATTCCCTACAAACGTAGTTTCGGTCATATTTTAAATACCAAGTGTTTCAAGCTCGGTGAAATATTGTACGCTTATTACTGAGCCTAATATCTATGCTTCTGGTTTGCCGGTTTTTCGATTTATTATTTATTTTATCCCTAAATGTCAAAATAACAATTCCCAAACAAAACGATTCTTCGAATTATTTTTGAAAGTACTTTATTTTACGGAAATTTGGCAAACCAGAAGCATAGATATTAGGTTCAAGGATATACATGCAAAGTTTCACCGAGTTTGAACACCTGTTTCAGAATGTTCGAGTAAGTTCCGGTTATACTACCCAGAACTTAAAATAACTGAAAGATAAAAAAGACAGTTAACATGCAGAGCGTTTCAAGCTTTAACCGATGGATAGGCTAAATCGATGACTGTGAAACGCAAAGATAGTGTTTTATTTTTAAATACGTTCTGGGTAGTATAACTGGAACTTACTCGAACATTCTGAAACAGGCCCTTAGTATTTAAAATATTACGAAACTACGTTTGTATGGAAAGCGCTTCTTGAACTCTACTTTTAATAGTGCCAGATGCCACCTACGCCTAAACATTTCATGTTTTTCTAGATCTACTTCCACGTGTATCTTAAAAGTTTTGTATGTCTTGCAGCATGTAATATAGTTTTAGGGCCTGTTTCAGAATGTTCGAGTAAGTTCCGGTTATACTACCCAGAATATATCTAATAAATAATACACTATCTTTGCGTTTCAACGTCATCGATTTAGCCTATTCATCGGTTAAAGCTAGGAACGCGCTTCATGTTAACTGTCATTTTTTCATTCAGTTATTTTATGTTCTGGGTAGTATAACCGGAACTTACTCGAACATTCTGAAACAGGCCCTTAGTAATAAAGCCACGAGATTGAAATATGGAGATTGCTGTCTTGTATCAACCATTGATGATTGTTTTGTAGTGTTTTATGAGCAGATGATTGTATTTTACTTTCACTTTAGTAATTTTCAAGTGTCGAGATGTATGTTGCATTTTAATGTTCGCATTTGAGAGTGTATCTAAGTAGTAACTAGTTATACCATATATATATACAAAAACTTTCATTGTGTTGTATTCAGGTAGTAATGTGTTTTAATCTTTTTGGAGCATGTATCGTTATGTCTGTGATTTAAAATGTCGCGCCGCTGCTTTTATAGCAAAAACACATTCACCATTTTCCTCCTTGGTTGAAATGAGAGCGATATTTTTTTGTATATAATTACACATAACTATACCACTGGAGCCTCAAAGAGACTTAAGAAAATTATACGATGAAGTCTTGAAACATGCGCCGCACCTAACGGGAAAATTAAGAGAGTATTTTTTCGCTTTTTAGGTTAGGCTTTGACCACTATCTCACCTGATGTGTAAGTGGTCGAATATGACAACGATGATGTGGTCGAAGGTGTTGTTCAGGCTAACCTAGAATTACTGGCTTTCAATGACAGCTGCCGGAACACACCGTTAGGTGCTTGGCGACATATTTTCTACTTGAGGGTAGTAGTTAGCCAGGCGGGCATTCGCAAAATGCCCTATCACCATGCTATAACGACTGCGGCATATGTATGATGGTTGATTACATATAAACCTCTTCGATGTTACAAATCTGTATTACCGGGTTAAATTGAAAATGCCCTGTTTACTCGGATATAATTTGCAATTAGGTACTAACTTAACTTTGTATGGTAATTCTATTACGCACTAGTGTATAATATTATTATGCACGAGGGTGTTATAGTTCGGTTTATGGCCCTAAGAACGATATAATAAAGCTCACTTTACGAGCAAGGGTGTTGAAAATATATATTCAATAGGGTGTTTGTTTTCATTCATTTGAGATTTGGAGGAGGAAAATGGGCGAATACCCCGTAATTGTTTTGCGACTTCAACTATATGTTCATACAAAAACATTTTTGTAGAGTACGCTATATTTAACTTGAAATTCGACGGGCTATTTCGATTTTCAAGTGAAGTGGAACAAGTGAACCCAATTGTGAAAAATTTTACTTTTAGCAATCTAATCCCATATACACAAACTAATGCATCCACCACCTTTTTCTACACTTAGGCTTTGACCTATACTAATATTTTTAATTGGTCGAGGATGATAAACAGACTTAAGCTACAATGGGAACTGTCATTCAAGGATAGCTGCCGGATCTCGCCGTTAGGTGCTCGGCGACTGATATTCTAATTGAGATTGGTACGAGTATAGCTAGCCAAGACAGCAATAGCAAATACCCTACCACCATGTGATAAAGCCCAAGCCCGCGGTGGGATTCGAGCAATGGTCTATTACCACTGGGTCATCCCGTCTTCAAACCCTTCTAAAATATGATCTGGATACGACAGTGACATCTTGTTATACATAAATGTCTGGGATTTGTCTATTTTTTTTATGTTCTTGTGACGGAACAAGCTCGAGTCTCACCTGATGTTAAGCGGACAAACCTCTGCCTAGAGCAGATGCATTTCACCAAAAATGACGAATTGCACTGCGCCCGTCACATTGAGACATATAGTTGTTAAGTCTCATGTGCCTGTAATTTCACTGGCTAAAGTAGAAAATTGGCGACAGATTTTCTACTTGAGGTTGGTAGCTAGCCAGGCGGGCAATCGCAAAATGCCCTTGCACCATGCGGTGAAGCACAAGCCCGCGGCGGGATTCGAACCATGGACCTGCTATGCAGTCCATACCCAATGCCACTGAGCCATCACTGCTTCAGATTTGCTTTTAAAAATATAATTTTAGAGTATAATATAGAAATATACTCAAAAAGTTTAAATAAACGAAACGTATATATACCTAGAAAAAGTAAAAAAAAACTTGTCCAAAACAAAATAAATATTAATTTGTGAAAAAACATTTCAAACACGATTGTGGTAAGCCGTAAGAGAGGTTGTTTCCTTGTATCGTATCAATTCTATCGAGTATTGAGCTTAACTCGGACGAATTAATAAATTACAAACTGACTATAACCTCGTTCGCTTTGCGTGTTTAAATATCTCGGGTGCTGTGAATTGATAAATGACCTCTGTTTGATCTATTGATTAGTTTGTTTTGCGTTTTTCCTCTTTATTGTATGGTGTTTATGCATGACTAATGACAAACAAATGATAAAAAAGGCGTGCGTACCGTCAAACCATAATAATTATATCAAAAACAAATTACATTTACAAAAATTACACCACCGTATCCAGGTTTATAATATAAGATCCACAGATTAGTTAGTTACTGTTGGGTAACAGAGCCAATGTAATAATAAAAATATATGATATTTCCATGGAAGGCATAAAATTATGCGTGGTGTGCGAATGGCAAAAGAGTTTAAGTCCAAAGTGTAAGCCTATTTGGTAAGCCTTGATAGTTTCGTCAATTACAATTTAAAATGAAGTAACCGGAACTGCTGACTCACTTGGTCAGGTATGTTTTTAAAACTGCTATGATAAATAATTATATTTCCATGTAATGCGTTTACTATATATGGGCTCACTCTAATCAGATATATTTCGCCGAATGTGTCCAAGACTGCCGACGCACTCAGTCAAGTCTGTTTTTTGACCCCATTAGTACATTACCATATATTTAATTTTGTAATGTAATCCCCATAGCAGGCGTTATTGCAAACATAACAATATTAAAATTACCATACTTTTTCATAGTTTGACAATTCGGTGACTGTCTCTCAAGAACAGGGGGCCAACTCCTACCTGTCACGAATCCATCATAAAAAAGGAGCGCTTTGTTTCATAAAATAATCATTCGTAGTCACGAACTATCACCGACCCACAATCGCATCAAGCAATATTGGTTTGATCCTACTTAATGAACGAATGAAATATGTATCACGGATGTGCAAGCGTGATACAAGATGCTTATAATATAGCGTTATTCCGCTCACACTGCTCCGAACTACCGATGTTACGGAACGGTTTTACGACGTTATATTGTATGCTGCACAACAGCTGTCAGTAACTTTTTATAGTTTCACTCATCAAACAATTTTGCAGCATTTAGTTATAAGAATAATAGAAATAAAATCATTGTACGTAATTTAAACATTAATTAAACCCATTTAAAATTGACAAAATCAAGTTTAAATCCGCTGCTAGAAAGTAACTTTTTTAAGATGGATAAACATGACAGATTTGTCGTTGGAACAGTAATAATTCGTATTAAATGTCACATCAGAGTTCGCGAAAAGAGTGGACAATTTGTTGGGACGTCATCAAAACGACGAGCGATTCTATTGTATAACGTTTGTAAGCTTGCTTAATTGACGTGGAGGTATAAAATTTAGCAGTAAGATTGATTTATTATTACTATAAGAGGTGAGGGTTGGCTCCCAGTTCTCGGAACATAGCGTTCGGTGTTGGTTGACTGATGTTTTACTCGAAGCCTCGAATATTATTCGTAGACTTGAAGCAAATTGCAAGAACTACTAGCTAGCACTTTCAGTTTCATTTATTTTTATTATGACTGTTATATTTAATGGTAGTTATTATATTTTTATTGCACAGAATTAGTGCGACTTTTCGTCCCAATAGTTCTGTATATAAATGGCTAATTAATATTTTTCCCACTAGTTCTGTAAACGTCATGAGAGCTCGGTACCATAGTAGGTGTTCTTAAACATCACAATAATGTTAAATGTTTCCTGTAATAACACATAGGACAACAAAAGGACGTAATTGTAAAAAGATAATGAAATATTTAGGCGTTACTTTTCGGATATCCATATTTAATAATAACAAAATTTTAAGAAAATTTAAAAATAAACGCGAAATGCGTCGAAAATTCTTTTGGTTTGGTTACGTGGCGTTTATGAGGTTACGTTGGCGGAATTCTCACTTGTCACAGATATACCTATTTTTATAATTTTTTATTGTTTTACTATAATATTTATTAAATGTTTTCTTAAAATATTTGTTACTAGCTGTACCTGCGACTTCGTTCGCGATTGCCGTACCTGTAGACTAGTTATTCACATTTGAGCACTGTTTATCTCATATTAAGCAACGCTGTGGTCTGCGATGGAGCACTCTTAGTAAAGCATAGCTCAGAAAGTAGCTTTTTACTTTGGTTTTGAACACTCTCAGGTTGTATTTTCCAGAAGACACAGTAGTTAACTAACGAGAGTTCCTTCGCGGTTCGCACTATAAATGTTGAAGTACAGTACTTTGTGCGTTTCTTTGGAATTTCGATTTTAAAACGGCGTCTTTTTGCCGAGATTCTCCTAGTTTGGCGGTAGAACGAACATATATTAGATTGTGCACTTCCATTGCGCAGTCTCCAAAATGTATCCGGCAAAAGTTAGACTGTTAATAAAAGACTTATGTTTAACTTACCATCAGATAACATATAACAGACCAAAATAGTAAATGATCACCAAAATTAAACCCGCATTTAATGTAAACTTATAACCAATGTTTTATCATCTCTCTATCCTATTTAAGCAAAATGACTCCAAATAAATCATTGTTTTCCCAAAACTAGTAAATGATCACCAAAATTAAAACAAAATTTTAATGTAAAATTATAACCAAAGTTTTTACATCTTGCTATAAATCTTTTGGCGCATTGATGTGGTCACAGGTAACCTAACTCTCCTCCTCGCTTCGCTCGTCGTCGCACCTAAATATGACTTAAGTGATCATTAAATACATTTATTTATTTATTTTATTTATGCATGATAGGTTAGCCTTTGACCACTATATCACCTGATGGTAAGTGATGATGTGGTCGAAGATGTTGTTCAGGCTAACCTAGAAGTATTGGCTCTCAAGGACAGCTGCCGGAACACACTGTTAGGTGCTTGGCGACAGAATTTCTACTTGAGGGTGGTAGCTAGCCAGGCGGGCATTCGCAAAATGCCCTACCACCATACCACATTTGGTGTCCGATTTAAATTTTTGGTAAAAGAACTTTTTAAAGCGCTCGTAGCGTCTTCGACTACATCATCACTTACCACCATAGTGGTCAAAGGGCATAAAAAATGAACACTAAAAAAATTTTTTTATTGTTTATTTTATTTAATCCATTAAAAAAACTAATAGTGGCGAATGTTCCAGATTAAAGAGCTTTATCTTAGCAAGCTTGCAAAACTAAATAAGGGTGCCGGGCTGCCCGTGGGGTGCCGGGATACAGACAGACAGACAAAAATTTAATAAAATACAGTTTTGGCATCTACAGATAGCTCTAAATTTTTTTTTAAATATCTGCTATTTACAGAATTGGAGTTGTTACAGTTTTATTATAAGTATAGATTATTGTAAAAAGATTTGGCTTTGTTTTCTTGACCGCCCGCTTTTCTGATCCCTGTTTGAGAATGCTCAGATTGGTAGTTTACTCGCTACCCCTCGGGTAATGACGACGTTCAGATGGTAAGGACCCCTGTCGTAGGCCCAATGTGCTACAACACCCTACCCACATCATATTCATTTGTCGCATTTTTCCCTTGGTCCCCTTTAACAACATCCAACAGAGGATATGTGGAAAAAAGTCTCACGTCTCACAAGATTTGTGTACACAAGTACGACAGAACTGGTGGGAATAAATGATGTTAGTAGCGTGGTGTGTTGGTTGGCTGATTTAGATTAACGGCGACTGGATACATATGCTACCTGCGCTCGATCCACCGGCTGGTGGCGGAGACGCGACGCGTGCCGTGGCGCGCTGAGCTGCTGCAGCTGCCGGCGCCGGCGCTCGCGCTCGTCGTCCTCACCTCCTTCTTCGTCGCCGTTCTCATCAAGGTACGCTCTACTGCTCCACAGCTACTGCTATATCTAGACAATAATACTTTCCCTCAGGGTGACAACGACAACTTCCGAAAACGTCAAATTGTCGACACCGGAATTTGTCGTTTTAGGAATGTACAGTTAGGAACTTGTAATTTTAGAAAATTGACGAGCTTAGAATAGACTCGGATAATATATAGTTCTCGGAAATTGTCGTTTTCGTTGAGGGAACACGTTTATACCTATCCGTATCAGAGCGACTACAAAGCAATGTAGGCAAATCGACCAATTACCAAAATGACAGGATCGTAATATGTCCTTTTAGTTGTAAGGCTAGTTCTCAGAATGTCAGAAGTAATATGTCTATACATAGCTAAGTAAGGCTTAGTAGTACAATATCAGAATCGAAAGTTTTAATTAAATATCAGAATAAAAGTTAATGTTAGTCTATATAATCGTACCTATAAAGGTTTTCTCAAAGTGACAGATTGATATACAACGTTTTGATAATAAGCAGGTACGTGCAGTGCAGTATTATTTTACTATGATTTTGGTCGTAGGTATGATTTGCGTCCTTGGCATTATGATACTTAAGTGAATTGTCTGCTTGGCCGTTTTGCTTAGTAGACGTTTCGAGTCATTGACATTATGCTACTGAGGCAACTCGCTTTAGATTTTATACATACTGTTACTTGGTCGATTTGCCTACTCGGCCGTTCTGCTTAGCAGTCGCTCCAATACGGATGGTTATATACCCCTTCTATACTGTACAGTATCAGCTGGGTGGTCCACTGCTGAACTCAGCTTTCCCTATTAAGGAGGGTGTTGGCCTTAATCCCCTCGCTTGGCAGGCAGTTTGGGGATTGCAATCTAAATTTCTTCAGAAGGCGCTGATACTCACCTTCAAGTATTTTTCCCTTCATTGCTTCTTACGACTCTCATAGACAATCACTCAACAAAGAAATATCTCTTAAATTCATATTATATTATAACCGAAAGTTTTAATATACGACAACATTTTATTCTAGTCCAAAGTTTCGGTATTGGCCAAAATAATTTTATCACCCTATGGTAAGTGATGATGCGGTTGAAGATGTTGATCTGGTTTATTCTATAATGGAAACCGGCTCTCAAGGACAGCTGAAAGACGAAACGCAGTCTTTCAGCTGTCCTTGAGTGCCTACCTAACGTTTGGCTTGGTGACAGATTTTCTACTTGTGAGCTTGCCAGGCGAGCAATTGCATAAAGTCTTATCACCATGCGGTGAAACTCAAGCCTACGCCGCGGCGGGATTCGCGCCAAGGTTCTCCTGCGCAGCAGTCCATAGACAATGCCACCGAGCTATCATCGATTCAAAGGAACGCTGTGTGATTTTATACGTTCCTTATTTTGGGGGGAATTTGCGGTATGACTCAAAAAAAGAAGTAATATCGATTCTTTAAAAAATAATTATATATATATATATATACATATATATAAATTCAAAATTTCTGATATATCCATCAGAAACTTTGAATATACTCGTATCGCCCAATAATGCAGTCAACCTAGTAATTTCATGTTGCAATGTCGGATAGTTCGTTATGTTCGCTTGTGATGAATTTATTGTTATTTTTTTTTGGTTAGCGTTGTTGAATACATATTTCACTATAATAAATATGTTCTAATGATGTGACTGTTCTAGGGTTACTGTATCAACGTGGTGTGGCGTTGCTACAAGTACTGCACATGGCGCGCGGCCACCCTCCACAGCCTGACTCCGTTCGTGATCTCGAGCGAAGGTCTCACCCCTAGCTGCGGTGGTCACGTGGTCACATTCCCGACGCCCGCTCCGGACTACTCCTCCCTTCTGCCGGACTACGAGGAGGCTGTCAAGCAGACACCGCCGCCTTCTTACCGCGCTGCCACACTCTTGGCTTCTGCTGACCCCGCCATACCCGCTCCGGTCAGTATTCACGTCCTTCCTATCTAATTAGCAGTAATAGGTCGTGATCTGCCCTTGGGGTGCCGTCCTAGTATGTTACATCTCTACCCGTGTTTCTTGTAAGAAGCGACTAAGCGTGAAGAAGGTGGGTAGCAGTGCCTTTTTAGAAACTGCGGCCTTACAGTTTAGAAGCAATGATGGCCGAGCGGTAATAGGTATGGATTGCCGTGCCACAGCTTCGGTCCATGGCTCGATCCCCGCCGTCGGCTTGAGCTTCACCGCATTGTGGAAGGGCTTTTTGCGATTGCTCGCCTGGCTCTCAAGTAGAAAATCTGTCCTAACAGTGTGTTCCGACAACAGTCCTTGAGAGTCAATAAAATTACAGGCACATGAGACTTAACAACTATGTCCAAGGGTAAAGGGCGCAGTGCAATTCGTGACTTGAGAAGAAATGCAACTGTTATAGGAGGTTAGTCCTCTTAACATCCGGTGGGCCTCGTGCTTGTGCAGTGACAATAATGTCAAAAAATAACACGGCGATCCCCAAGACGTCAAGCGTAAAGATTATGGCAAATCTCTAATGTCATGCCATATTAAGGTTGAACTGGCCGGTCACTTCTCCATACAAACGTCGTAGGGTGATCACTCCCTTATTTGAGATTTTAAGTTGAGACTTAAGCATAATACCGATTGATATCGTCATTATTTACGCTTGTATGATGCCAAAATTTTAAAAAGATAATTAAGTTGTAAGTTATGAGCCTCGAAAACTTTATATGAAAATGTTTCGAGGCTCATAATTCTCAAGTTAATTATTTTATTAAAATTTCGGCATCATACAAGCCTAGATAATGATGAGATCAATCGGTATTATGCTTTATTTTGGACCTAAATCCTCAAATAAGGGAGTGATCACCCTACGATGTTTGTATGGAAAACGGGCCGGCCAGTTCACCCTTAATGGCAAAACCCATTAATATGGGGGAGGCTGCGTTCAGCAGTGGACAATCCGGCTGGTACAGTATAGGTAGTGATCTAAAACGAATAAATGAATGTCTGACGCCAAGCGCGGTGGTTACATAACCACAGTCGCCTATTCCTCGCAGTTGCTGGACTACTACGTAGAAAACCTGAACATACCCCGCTATAGCCTTCCAGTCAGTAACAAATTTCTGCTCCAGTCATAACTTACTCCGAGATTGTCTGGAAGAAACTGCTTAAGAAATAAAGCCGCCTTTTATACATTGTATAGTTGTATATAGTTTAAGTTTGCTATCTTTTTCCTGTGTACATATATCTTGTTATTTTTATTTTATTTATTGTTTAACTCTAACTTATAACTAGTATCCAGTTGTTGGTCCTACCAGGACCATACATATCTAAAGGTGTTTGATTAATCCTTTCGAGTAGAGTGCACGTAGCGCTTTCCATACAAACGTAGTTTCGACATATTTTAAATAAGAAATAGATTCAGGCGTTACTTTGCGGAAATCCATATTTAATAATAGTTATAAATTTATTAATAGGTATTTAAAATATAATAATAACAAATATTTTTAAAATATTTTATGAAACATCAAATTAATATTTTAATAAAACACTTAAAAAATACAAAAATATATCTAGTGACAATTCCGCCTAATTTTCCTATAAAGCCGACGTGACGTCACAAACGCCACGCAGCCAAACCAGAAGAATTTCGACGCGTTTCGCTTCTACACGAAGCATCCTCAGGAGGTCTTGACTATACGAGCGCACGATCGAGAATTTTGTATTTTTTAAGTGTTTTATTAAAATATTAATTTGATGTTTTCATAACATATTTTAAAAATATTTGTTATTATTATATTTTATATACTTATACCTCTAATAAGTGTTCAAACTCTGTGAAATTTTGTATGCAGATTGCTGAGCCTAAAATGTATGCTTCTGGTTTGCCGGTTTTTCGATTTATTATTTATTTTATTCCTTAATGTCACTAACAATTCCCATACATAACTATTGTTCGACTTATTTTAGAAAATACTTAATTTTACGGAAATCTGGCAAACCATAAGTGCCCAGCGCCCTCATGAAGGCGTCGCTAAGAGTTCATTGAAAGTCAATCGTTATTAGTCACATTTATTCGTCAAATCGGGGAAAGGGTGGGAATTGGCATAAATATTAGGCTCAATGATATGTTAATATAATTATATGTTCATGCAAAGTTTCACCGAGTTTGGGCAAATATTTATTAGTATTTAAAATATGACGAAACTAAGTCTGTAGGGAAAGCGCTCCGTGAACTCTACTCAACTATCAGTATTTTCAGTTTGAAAGTTTATTGTCTGTCAATTTGACTCTCTTACCGTAAACCGGTTTTGATGATTACATGTGTTTTTTTTATAATATAAAGTTCTACAACCCATTTTGTAGTGTGAAAGAAAATACATGCATCATATTTTGCTCCGCCTGTAAGTAGAAATTTCTGACGTAAGCTGTTTTCTAGAACCGAAACAACGGACACATAATGAAATTGTACTAAACAAATGGACGTTCTTGGAACAATGTATAGCATAAAACGAACATTATATACACTGTTTGCGATACGAGTCTTTATTTTGTGGATGCATACAGCTGCGAAAAATGTACCTGCGTAAACATAAAGTTTTTCATTCACAGCATTTCCAAGCAAACACACCTGCGCAAATAGTAATGAAATAGCATTTTGCGCACTAAACTAATTGAAAGTGTCACAAATCATATTGTGCAATATTCATAATGGTAGCTAAAATACGTTTCAGTTTACTGTGTCCGTATACTGTTAGATGCTCACTTAACATTATTTGACCGAATGACTAGTTGTACTAAGTAATGGTAAGTGATGTGGGCGAAGATGTTGTTCAGGCTAACCTACCAGTAACTCAAGGACAGCTGCCGGAACACACTGCTAGGTGCTTGGCGACAGATTTTCTATTTCAGGACGATAGCTAGCCAGGCGGGCATTAGCAAAATGCCTTACCACCATGCTATATCGACTGCCATCGTAAGACACCAACCGGGACCGACGGCTTAACGTGCCCTCCAAAGCACGGAAGCGCTCAGTAGTAATGTCACTAGCGGTCCCCATCTCAATCATGACCGCGGCGGACGTTACTAAATTTAACTGATCGGTTAAGATCGAGTAAGCAAACTTCGCTACGAGCGCTTATGATTTCATACGACGTTTCGTATTCGCCTGTTTTCTCCTATAAAACTGATCAGATTCAATTTTACTTTTGGCATTATAATTTTGAGAAAGAGTATATATAGGCTCCTATCGTTTACTTTTCTATTTAAACCTTACGAATTTGTTTGGTAGTTGTAGGCACCTAGAATTGCTTGGTCTTAAGGACAGCTGCCGGAACACACCCTTAGGTACTTGGCGACAGATTTTCTTATGTATCTCGTACATGATCTGCCTTATTGATTCCAAAAATAGTCGTTCTTGTGTGTTCTTCTTGGCACACTCTTAGATTTCCGCAAACTGATCACTAACATTTGGGAAGTGTAATAAATTTGGCCATATTATTAAAAAAAAAACTCAAAAGTCCAAAGTTAAAATGTTAATATAGGTTTGCCTTTGACCACTATCTCACCTGATGGTAAGTAATGGTGCGGTCGAAGAGGTTGTTCAAGTCCTAGAATTAATATTACTGGCTCTCAGGGTGAGATGATGATTTTATTCACATATTTCGAGAGAGAGATTCGCAAAATGCCCTGTCACCATCTTGTACACCATGTTTATGCCGGGTGTTTTCCTGTGTAATCTTAGCTACTTCCTTGCTGGTACAGTGGAAGGAATACCCTTAGCCGTATAACCCGACTATAATAAACTAACAGTTATCAATAGAATATTATTACATTCGTTTAAACAATGCGTAATGTAATTTTCTTATTTTATTAGTGCGATAGATGTCAAATGGGATGTGACTGTTTCCTAATTAAATGTTATTTTTTTGTAGGTGGAACCAACAGCCACCCAAGCTCCGCCACCCGCTGCTACTGGAGCCCCAGCCCCCGCTCAAGCCCCAGCCCCCGCCCCCGCCCCAGCCGACACCATGGTAGTGCTGCCGCAGCTGGGCGCTCAGTCGCGCGTCTGAATCTCTCACCGACAATCTGACTGCATCGAGGATTTCCTTCTCACACGCTCCCAACTCAACTGCCGCAAATGCCTTCAGCCTAGTGTCTTTTTTACCCTAAGCTAGAGGGGCCACGAACACACTGTACTAGCGTTAGATGGACCTTAAGTTGTAAAGCTATCGACGTTACCACCTACCCAAAAGCTCCTTAACAAAAGATGTTGAAACTGGATAGTGTTTGACTAAATCAAAAATACCGTTTGACTGATGTAATCCTAAGATTATAATTTAATAAACGTATTGAATACTTACCCCCTTATTCATAATCTCTCTATAACTTTATAATAGGTTTATCATACGTCATTAGTACTGCGCAAAATAGTTTTCCTTTGCGCAGTACTAATGACGTTTGATAAACCTTTAATAAAGTTATGGGACGATTATGAATAAGACAGTCTGTCCAGTGACAGTGTGTTAGTACTAATGACGTATGATAAACCTATTATAAAGTTATAGAGAGATTATGAATAAGGGGGTAAGTATTCAATACGTTTATTAAATTATAATCTACTAAATCTATTAAATTAGGATTACATCAGTCAAACGGTATTTTTGATTCATACCGTTTGACTGATGTAATCATAACGATTTTCTGTAAAACTCAAATTGAAATAAGGTTTGTTTATCACATGACTGCAAACTTCTATCATTGGTTGAATGTTTATAGTTGATTACATCACAGGTCGCAGATTTTCATTACGACTATTTTTCTTTAGTATTTGTGAGCTCGCACCATTTAAGCCGTAAATTACACCGCTGTGACGTCACCGGAGCCACGTAACTCACATGACAAAACAAAGTGCATTTACGCGGTAATATCACCAATATTAATTCATATGTCAAAATTATTAAGAATGTTGAAAATTTAAATAAAATCACAAAGTTACTGTACAAGAACATTGCTGTTGATATACTGTATTGTTATATTTTCGCAAATACAATTAAAACCTTACAAAATCACAAATATACGATAGGAAAAATTTAAGTCATGTGCGGGATTCGAACCCGCGTCCATCCACTCCTTGAGCCGGAGTATGCTCTAACCAATTGAGCTCAAGGAGTGGATGGATGCAGGTTCGAATCCCGCACATGACTTAAATTTTTCCTATCGTATATTTGTGATTTTGTAATGTAATCCGCATAGCAGGCGTTATTGCAAACCTAACAATATTAAAACAATTAAAACCTCTTTGTCTTTGCGCTTCAACCATCTTCTATTAAACGATGTAAGAGCGATTACATTGGTGGTTCCGCTGGCAGCTTTAAAACTTGGTGCGACTGCTTATTCGTTTCTCGTGTTCGTGGCCTTCGTGTTAAGTTGCGAGCTCGTTATCGCGATTTTTATATCAGTACACATGATTGACTACCGCGCCATCGCCTAAGGCGCCATACAACGTGCTAATACCATTGAATACCATACTAAATCGCGTTAATGCGCTCACAGCGTAACACACTTGACCCATAGTACAGTGAGTAACGCTCGCGTTTTGTTCCGTCGGCGAGACTGCGACCAGGATAAATAAGAAACAAAGATGCTAAAATCAATGTGTGTAAAACTAGTATGATTAGTTGTATGCATTTATTATACTGCAATGTTACTGGGTGACGCCGATGGAACGAAACGCCGCGCCCGACCCGTGTTTAATGTCCTCGAGCCTTTAAATGTGACTTAATATAATTCAGATTGATTTCATTTATTATAAAATGTAGTATTACTGATAGAATTACACAGCAATACGTCTTTTTGTAAATTAAAACAGGTTTAATTACACACTTAATACCACTATCAACCATGCGGACATATTTAGTAAAAATTTTAAGCTATTAATTTTAATAGCTTAGGCATATATAAATATCTCACGCAAACGGTCAGTTGTTAACTATGAAGAAGCTTTTAGTAAAATCCGAAGCTGGAAAGGATCGTAGAAGAAAGTGCTTTTCTGATTTTATTATACATAGATTTAAAGTTTTCCCTAGGAGGGTATCACTTGCGATTTCAAAGCTTATCTGGTTACGCTGTCATCTATTGCAATAAAAAGCTGAAATTTTGTGATGACACATTCTTTTTGCTTGTAATTTTTTGTCTATGATAATATAATAACGATAAGATCATAATATTCTTAATAAAAGTACACTTAGCTAATTTTCCTAACATCATAATGCGGACTGTAGAGCGGATAAAAAACTAAATGTTGTAAAAAAATCAGTACTTATATTTTTGTATCGTATTTTCCTTCGAGTGTTGAAAAGCCGTCCGCAGTTTGTTTGGAGCTTATAGTAAAGAAAGAACGTTAGGTACGTCGATGACTTTTTATAAATACATCGCTAGGGATGCTGAAGCTCAACTCGTGATGATTGAAGATTGAAACGCCATCTGTGAAAGTAAGATTGCTTTATTTCTAAAGGACTATATACATCTAGGCAGCAGGCTTTCAGCTGCGATGCTTAGTAACTGACTTAACGCCTCACCACTGATTAAAAAGGTTTCCCACGGTTCGTAATTTCGAGTACTCCCTCCACAGATTGGCTAGTAGTGTCTATGTTGAGATTTATTTTGGTAGTAAATATTGTTTGGTCTATGGCTAGAATCCTTGAAATCATGAAACGTGACACGGTAGCTTTAGTTACAGACCCACCAACTTATCTGTTCAGGCGGCAGAAAAAAGAACTACAACATACCTTCAAATTGTGACAATTTGTAGTTGATTTCCATGACTAGTAGCGCCCTCGAAAACTGCGCAGTTAAGTTGGTGGTACTATACTATCTGTATCCATTGTACCTACGAGTTTTCATAGATTATCCGTTATAGTGAATGTTTTCCCCCATACATGATTTTAGTTTCTTCACGAATCCACTGAGGAGCTGTTGAAAAATACATGTTAACTTTCATGGTTTCGTAAAACGTGTGAAAACTCGTACTAAATAAAGGTCTCGTCAAACCTACAGCGATACGGCCGCTTGGCGAATCGTTTTCATGGTTTTTCAATTCGCTTTCGCTTTTCTATGTGACTAGAGACAACCTGCAGTACAAAAACGCTTCGCCACATTTTCGTATCGCTGTCTGTTGCCACTAAAATATATAAAAAGGCCGCGTCGTCCTTTGGTCTTTGGTGTTATCGTTCCTGAAATTCTTTCAGTTTCAGATCTTTTTGCTGAGATAGATAGGTCACCAGTTAACCCGGTAAGTGGTAAGGGGATATATGATAAATAAAATATGTGTTATATTAGAAATGATATCAGCACCGAGTAGTACATTTTAATATTATTGCAAATGCTTTGACGAAATCCGCAAATATTATATTAGCTTCATCAATCCTCGTTGCTCTTAGTTTGTTAACTTTAATTGTATTTCTCTTTTCATTCCTATTCTAATGTGTGTAAAGGCTAGTATTCCACATTCGTTGGGCGTTTATTTGTATTTAAGAGATACTTAAGCTGATTTTTATTCATATTCAAGAATGTTTTTCTTTAGTTGTTTTAGTAATAAATATTTAAAATGTGTACCTATTTAAAGAAGTACATATGTGAAAAGTGAATAACGAAGTTATCAAATTTTAATCTACTTTGTATTTTTCTGGTGCCATGGTATTATGTTTGGTGAAATTATATTTTTTGTAAAGAAATTGATCAAAGATGTGCAGTGGAAAAAAAACCAAATTCAAAGTGCATAAATGCTTATATTAACTCAATAAAAAGCGATACAAGATAATTATCAGCAATAATACATTTTACAGCTTGTTTTATTCTAAAATCAATAAAACGTTATTTTTTTTCCATGTTTACCATAGTTATATACGTGTTCTTATAGGTGTCGTTAGGAACGTAGTATTGGGCAGCGCTTAATATAAAACATAATTATATTAATTAATCCGAAACTCTTAACCTTTGATATTGATATCGTAAAATTTTCCATACATTGTAAAGAACTTGTACCTATTTACTAAATGTTTATATAATATATGTGCGATTCAGTATAGATAATTATTAAGAGTATGTTAATACTGTAGCGCGTTAGCAAGTGTCTTTTAACATTCAGTAGGTAATAGGCATACCCTATCATGTATTCTATATTACTTTGGTAAAACTTTGCTATTTGTAACAGTATTACAAATAAAACAAGAGGCAGATAACAAACACATTTATTCTGAGACATAATTTGAGTATAAATTGCTTAACATTTAATGTATACTATATTTTATTAACATGGCCTAATAGTAATCCACTATATGATTTATTAATAATATTTAAAGTAATGTATGTTATTTCGTGTGTTTAAAAATTATCTGTTCTGTACTATTTAAAGAAAACTAATATATCTACATAAGATTCCTGGACAAATAAATAAATAGAGCAATAAAGCATGCTCATATCGGTTTTGAATGTACACTTATTTTTATAAAATCAATTTATTCTTAGTATTTTGTAATTTTTTTTTGCAGATTATTTGGTTTCTTGGTGTGTATTATAGTAAAAGTAAATTATACTTTATGTAAGATATTCTTGAAATAAATCATACCTACTAAGAGACTGCATTTAAATTATATTGTCCAATAAAAGCCCTACCAGCTCTCGCACAAGGCGGGATTATATGGGGGAGATGTAAGGTGTAAACAGTTGTGATTGGTTACTTTTGACCACTATATGCCCATCATTGTGGGAACTGTGGGGTGGAAAGAGCGGAGTATAATGCCCACTGCATTTATATTTCTTACCTATTTTTGGTCTCAGTAGCAATTATATCCAGGGCTATTTTTCTATTTTTAAGTACAAGCTGTTCCTCGTGGTTTCATCCACGTCATAATAATAAGAATAATTATCCTGTTCTGTAATTCAGGAAATAAACTATCTGCATTTATCCATATCGGTTCAGCCTTTTCATAGCGAAGGAGTTACAAACACACAAACTCGCATTTATATTTACAGTGTGATAATAAAGAATTGCTAGTTTAAAAAAATCATACAATGCTATGATTCTATCGAAGACATGCAGCACAAAACTACATGAAATCAGGCTATCCGGTTTCACCGCAAGAAACTACGCTTCAAGGGGAAATAGAGACTTGCAATTAAGTATATTTTGTAATATGATGCTCTCTTCTATACTTATATACTGGCGAAATTAAATTTGCAGTGCTTATTGTCCGCAATAGGTAGTATACCTACCTATACGCGTTATGAGTATACCTATCATAAAATTTTATCAGTCAAAAAAACAATAGGACTGTCATTCAAGTGAGACACTAACCTATGCTTTGACGATACGCACGAACATGTAGTGTAAATTGTAGCGGTTAAAGGTCACATTGAGGAATAACGCGCACAATATACAAACAATATGGCACATGCGCAATACGGGCTCGCCGCGGCTTCCTGACGCGCCGCCGCCGCCACCGCTGTCTTGCAGTGAACGTGGGGGCTGCTCCTTGCGCGACACTTGTGCAATCTCTATTTATATCGACCCCACCCGCCTCCTCGCCTCGCGCTTGCGTACAGTGATCCTGAAAACTAAGAAAGTGAAAATTGCACATCATGGTGTTAGCCGGTGCACCACACTACCGTTTCTGATCCAAGGTAGCACAGTGCCAATTAGCGACTTAAAGAGGTCGGCTTCGGCGAGCGTTCCGGTGGAGCTGCGGCGCGAGGATGGGCGATCGTCGCTTGGCGGCGATCCTCCTCGGCAGCGGCACTGCGGTAGTTCTGCGCCACACATCAGCTGTGAACTCGGCGGCGAGCAGACAGCGCTCGTGACGCCTCTCGCGGATCGCGTGCCGCGCCGCGGCGGCGCCGCTTTCCCGGCGCAATGGCCTCCACCATGCAGCTCGAGTTCACACAGGCAATGACCGATTTCAAGACTATGTTCCCTGACATGGACGATGACGTGATTGAGGCGGTACTCCGCGCCAACCAAGGGGCAGTGGATGCAACCATTGACCAGCTGCTGGCGATGAGTACCGACAACCAGAACGAGAGGTTGCGGCTCGAGATGGAGCGCGTAGAGAACTGCACGCCGTCTCGCCGGAAGGATCGCCGAGCTAACGCTCGCACCAACGGTGGTGGAGACGACAATGATACGACTGCACTTGTGTGAGTAGAGTAGATCCCATCTTTGCTCGCATTTTACAATCTTACAAAAACTTATAAGGTACCTAAGTACCTATCTCAAAACAAATGGTGCAGTCACCAACATTTTCCTTAAATTTAATTTAGATATCTACATAAATAATTATACCGGCAGCTATTGTACGATAAAGTGTAGTTCAAAAATCATACCGTAATCACCGTTTCCCAGAATTGGTGCATAATATAATAAAACAGTGTTACCTAATCTTACACTAGCATCACTATGGTCTACCAAGTTTTCTGTTACATAAAGCCTTCGTATACAGGCCAAGCAACAGGTTAGCATAACTAACAAAAATCATGGAAATTGACTGAAAAACACCGCGTGGCGGAAAATTTATTTCCGAAAGTTATTGTTTCGTACTGTTATACGGAGTCCGTGAAATAGGTTTTTAAAAAAGATTTTAATTCACTAAAATAATAAAAGTTTATTAAATAGAAAATTAGTAAATTTAACATAGAAAAATATAGTATGACCGACGCGGATGGGAGACGGATGAAGACTGAGGTGAGTAGGTGAGGGGCATGAGAATGTATAAATGCTAGATTAGCTGAAAGGGGTTGGTTTAGGATAGGTCAGCAAAATAGTACAGGGAAGTGGGGTATAACATCTCCCCCAACAAGAGTAAACTTACCATATGAAGGAAGTTTACAGAGGTAAGGCAAAGTGAGGTGAGTACAAGGATAATGAAGATTTAAAGAGTAAGGTAAGTTTAAGGTAAGTAGGATGCGTCTTTCAAAGATTAACATTAGCTTATTCTAGAACTAAATACAATTGATTATATGTAGATACTTATTATATTCTTAACCTAGGCAGAGAAATTTCTTCTTCTCTGGATGTTTCCTCTTCTACTTGAGTAGAGGTCTTTTTACATAGAAAAGGTAATCTAAAGTTATTGGATTTACAATAATATATTATAAATATGAAAAAAGAGATTATAAAAATGATGTTAAGAATAGGGAAGCTAATGTGGTTTTTGAAAATATTGCTATTGTCGTTAATAAAATTATCAAGTTCTGTAGATATTAGATCTGTCTGACCTTTTAGGTTTTTAAGTTGATCAAGGTTAATATTAGAAATAGTTACAGCGGATGTGTTAACGTAAGATTTTTTGAACGTGCTTAAATTACAGCATGGGTCATCAATGAGGTTAAAATCTGATTGTATATGTGGTATGTTGACTTCCAAGTTGAGCATTGCCAATAGCTTTACATTTCTGCAGAATGCCACACACTGTGGTTCAAGTGACAAAATACCTGTTCCAATAATAGTTATTTCTTTATTTTGAGAATTACATTCTAATGTTAATTTAGTAGGTCGTGTTTGTACAAATATCCAGTTATTATGTCCAAGATTTTGCCAGATATCAATATCGCCGTTAATAAATTTTGTTTCACATTGTGGAGGTAATGATTTTATGATTTTTATCATAAATTCCACTTCGCAAATAGGATTCGAGTTAACTGATAAAATATTGGAAATATCACATGCAAGATTACCATCGTATAAAGATTTACAAGAGTTTAGATCATTTAGTGTACAGTATGTAGATTTGTCCTTACTTAGCGCTACATAGTTAACAGTAGGAACAATTAAAGCATACGAGTTTGACGAGCTTACATTATGAGGTATTGGAACTGGTATGATCTTATAGAGATCATATTCAATATGGTAAACTAACGGGATTCTTAATACAAATATTATACTATTTACACTATAGTAAGCGGCAAGTTCAGAGACTTTTAACAGTACATTAATATTTTTTACACTTAAACTAACGGGGTATTCCTTATACTTAGGGAGATGCCTTAAACTACCTTCAATATCGGCACATAATTGAGTCGGAGTAGCTACTGAAGGGTGTAATGCATTGCTATTTGCAAACATTATAGAATTTACAATATCTTCTAGTTTAAAGGACATGGTAAGTAAACTAGCGTGAAGAACATTTAGGACTTCGCTTAACTTATTTCTAAATAGTAATTCATTAGTAACTAAAGATACATTCTTAAGCAGATCATTAGTGACTTCATTCAAACGAACCTCATTGTTCAAAATAATTTGTAGAGTTTTATTAAAGTTTAGAATCGCAGATTCGGATATGAAAATGTTTCGTTTTATTAAGTGAGCTAACTTTTTATCGTTTGCGTGGAGAGACTGAATGGCGTCATTATATTTTTCATAGTCATCTTCATCCATAGTACCAAACATTTTTTTCATTACTGTACCTATACCAGCAAACCAAGCAGATCTTTTATTTCTAGTAGATAACATGTGAGATATTGAATCGTAATCTCGAAGGATATCATCATAGAGGGAGGTCAGTGGTTGAAGAGTATTTAGGCATCGAAAATCGTCAATTGCTTTATTTTTTTCGCATAAGATTCTAAAAGTATCAATAATATTATTAATATTTGTTAAGTGCGGTTTAATAAACTTTAAATCTACGGGGATAATAAAATGAACATGATCATTTACAAGTTTTAAAGTGCTGACAGGGTCGAAATAGATACCAGGACTCTTAGTGATGTGTTCCAAGTATTGGTTGCCACCTGTTGCTACGAGTGCGCTACATCGAACAGCAATTCTGTAATAATAGTTTAACTAGGATAATTATATTGTATATATCGAAAAGGTCAAGTGTATATAGTAGAATTGTAAAAGTAATAAAATTTATTGTATAATTTTTTATAAATAATAATTTAATTAATTAAGTAATAATAGCGTAAACGTTTGTTTAGTTAATGTCATGTGCTGGTTTTACCTCGTCAAAATGGTGTTTAACATGACGTCGATTGATTAGGAGGGAAAGGGTATTAAAACCATGAATTTTCACAATTTTATATGGGCCTTTCCACAATGGCGAGAGGGCTTTCCGTAGTCGTACATGATTCTTTACATAAACGTAATCACCAACTTTATACTGGGCCGGACGAGAATGTTTGTCATAATATGTTTTTGATCTTTCTTTAGAATCACGTATATTTTGTATAGCTTTTTCGCGTGATACTTTAAGTCTATGGTGAAGCATTTTGATATATTCCGGGTAAGTTATATCAGGGCGAGAATCAAAGACTGAGTCCGGAATAAATGGTTTATGTCCGAATATTAGTTCATATGGCGTGAACCGGGTTGTACTGTGAACACTACTGTTGTAAGTTAGCATGGCAGTGTAAACAAATCTATGCCAGTTAGTTTGGTTTTCGTTGATGTATGACTTTAGGTATTCTTTCAACGTAGAGTGGCTACGTTCTAGGGCTCCTTGTGTTTGTGGGTGATAAGGGGTAGACCAGATTTGTTTAATTTTTAGGAAATCGCAAGTTTGTTTAAATAGGTCGGCGGTGAAGTTTGTTCCTTGGTCTGTAAGTATAGTTTTAGGGATGCCAAATAGGGATATAAAGTGTACTAAGCATTCACAAGATTCTTCTGCAGTTGCGTTAGAAATTGGATAGGCAATTGAGAACTTCGTGAGATCATCTTGAAGGGTAAGTATGAACTTTAGTTTTTGGAGACCAGCTTCAGGCAAGGGACCAACGATGTCAAGGCTTATCCTTTCAAATGGACGAGTGGATGTAGTCGTAATCTGCATAGGAGATTTGTTTATTTTGCGTAGTGCTTTATTGGATTGACATAGTTTGCAGTTTTTAACATAATTTTCAATATCTGATCGCATGTTCTTCCAATAGTAGCGCTCTTTGACGCGGTCATACATTTTGTTTGAACCTAGATGTCCCGCGATGGGGATATCGTGATTTTCCTTCAGAATCTTTGTAATTTCTGTGGGTACAGGGTAAATGATAGAGTTATGATGTATATTTACTATGACATTTGTATTATTAAATAAATACATAAGCATGTTGTATATTTTGATATAAGAACATTGTTGGAATAGGTTCTTAAAGTCGGATATTGCGAATTCGTTTATAGTTCCGGTAAGTAAAATGTCATCTCTCGCAGATTTTAATGTTTTAAAGATATCAGGATATGTGCAATCGTCGAAATAGTATACTTTTGTAAATAATAGATAGTAAGTTTTCTCTTTGACTTCTATTTTTTTGAATTTATAGAGTTCTCGTTCTTCATTAATTATAGTGGATGGATCATCGAGGGTAGAAAGGACATCTTGAAGATAAGGATTTGAGTCATCAAGGTCAATGGATACAGGCAGAAGTAAAACTTTAGAGTTACTCTTAAGAAGACTATGATTATGTTCTCGAATTTGGACATTAAACGTTTCGTTTTTGTTAGTCAAAGTTTTGAGGAAGTCAGAATATTCTTTGTTTACGTTAGGAGAAGTCGTATCTGTTTGTGGATTGGTATCACGAGGAGAGTCAACTGGGGTAGGAAGAGTAGGAGGACTAAAGTCTATATCCATTAGTTGTTCGTCTAGTGGACTTAGGTCCAAAGCACCTAAGTCTGTGAGATCATCGAGAAGATCATGAGGGATTTCCGATTCTGGATTCGGATCGGGGTTGTGTGCACTAGAAGTAGACGGTTGCGGGTCTTGTTCATTTTGTACAATCGGATGAACTGGAAATCGCGATAGGGCATCGGCATTGCTATTGATTTTCCCCTTTTTGTATTCGATTTCGTACTCAAACTCTTCGAGTTTAAGTCTCCACCTTATGAGCTTGGATCCCGGATCTTTACAATTAAATAGCCATTTAAGAGGTCTGTGGTCGGTTACTATTTTGAAACGGCGACCATATAGATATGGTCTAAAGGTTTTCGTACCGAAAATGATGGCTAGGCACTCCTTCTCCGTGACGCTGTAATTGCACTCTGCTTTATTCAGAGTACGGGAAGCATAGGCGATGGGGCGATCATTACCAACGGGTCCTTGGGAAAGTATTGCGGAAATGGCATAATTAGATGCGTCACAAGTAAGGACGAAAGGTTTCGAGAAATCGGGGTAGGCTAGTAAAGGAGCTGAAATTAAAGCATTTTTTAGATTTTCAAAGGCGAGTTGGTGTTCGTTTTGCCAATTAAATGGGACATTTTTCTTTAAAAGGTTGGTAAGGGGTTTTGCAGTTTTTGAAAGATCCGGAATAAAACGGCGATAATAAGAAACTAGTCCCAGGAAAGATTTTATATCCTTAGGACATGTGGGGACAGGGAAATTTTCTACGGCTTTCGTTTTCTCTGGGTTAGGTTTTACACCTTTATCTGTGATGATATGGCCGAGATAGGAGACTTCTTTGTGGAGGAATTCGCATTTATCTGGTTGGAGTTTAAGATTAAAATTACGGAGTCTGTCAAATACATTAGATAGGTTTTTCATGTGGGTTTGAAGGTCGTATGAGTGAATAACTACGTCATCAAGATAAACAAAGCATTGAATACCTTGCAAACCAGAGAGGACAGAGTTCATTAGCCTCTGGAAAGTAGCAGGTGCATTTTTAAGCCCAAATGGCATTCGGGTGAACTCAAAATGACCTTGTGGGACAGAAAATGCAGTTTTGGAAGCGTCGCGTTTTGACATTTCAATTTGGTGGAACCCAGATGCCAGGTCAAGGGTACTGAAATATTTACATTTACCCAATTGATCTAAAATCTCAGATATATTGGGTATAGGATATGAATCTCCAATGGTGATGTCATTTAATTTGCGGTAGTCAATTACTACACGCCATTTGCGTTGACCGGAAGCATCTGCCTTTTTGGGTACTACCCATATGGGAGAAGACCAAGGGGATGTTGAAGGTTTGATTATTCCGTCATCAAGCATCTTATTAATTTGATTTTGAACCTCCTGTTTATGTATATCAGGGAATCTATAGGATTTCGTATTGATAGGAATGGTAGAAGTTGTAGTAATCTCATGTTGTAAGGCGTCTGTGGTAGTCAAGTGGTCTTCTGGAAGGTGAAATATATCGGAATAAGTAGAACAAAGTTCATATAGTGCGTTTGTTTCTTCTGAGTTTAGGTGAGCTACTCTTAATAGACGTATTACTTCTTCAGTTCGGTTCACTGCACTATTGTCGTGGTTCACATCAAAATGGGGGGTATGAAAAATGTTGTGTTGGTCATTTTTATCTAGAGGGATCATTTTTAATTGCAGGTTTGAATCTATGGTTATTGGAGACTCTGAAGTGTTGACTACGGATATATTTATTCTCGAATTAGGTTTTACTTTAACGATGCAGTTTGCTATTAAAAGATGTTCTATGATATTTTGATCGAGAATGAGACCCTCTTTTATTTCAGGGTTCATTACAGGGCATTCGATTACTGTTTCAGTTCTAGGTGGTATAGTGTAAATCGGTTCGGTGAATTTAAGAGCAAATTTCGTTTTATTAATTATGAGAGTATTTTCAGTGTAATCAAGTTGAGAATCGGAGGTAGATAGTAGATCGTTGCCTATTATTCCATCATATGGAAAATTTATATTGGGTACAACATGGAAGTGATGGTTTATGGAGTGAAAATTGATAGGAATGTGGCCAAATGAACGCATTGGATTGTCCGTGGTTCCTATTTCGCTGAAAGTTATAATATGTTTTGTAATTTCAGGCATGTTTTCGATAGTATTTATTTTTAAAAGACTAATTGATGCGCCGCTGTCGACAAGAAGTTTTAATGGTTTGCAAGAGACGGATGTTTGAACTTCTACAAAAGGTAAGTACTTCTTTACTGGATTTGATGTAACACTAAATGTTTTTAATGTTTTATTTTCTTTTTCAGATGCTGTACACGACGGGCATGAACTGGATATTAGATTGGGGCTAGGAGGTGAGACGTTGTCATTGGTAAGGTTAGATTTTAGATTTTTAAATATATTTGGCATGTTACCATTTGTATGAATTTGCTTAGAAATTGTATCTGTTTCAAGGCCACTATTTATTTGGGGCTGGTTACCCTTGTCGTTAGTAGATGTAGGTTTAGTAGTATTATTAAGGCCACTAGTCATTTGGGGCTGGTTACCCTTGTAGTTAGTGGATGTAGATTTAGTAATGTTATTAGGGCCACTAGTCATTTGGGGCTGGTTACCCTTGTAGTTAGTGGATGTAGATTTAGTAATGTTATTAGGGCCACTAGTCATTTGGGGCTGGTTACCCTTGTAGTTAGTGGATGTAGATTTAGTAATGTTATTAGGGCCACTAGTTATTTGGGGCTGGTTACCCTTGTAGTTAGTGGATGTGGATTTGGTAATGTTAGTAGCATCGATTTGATCCCTTAATTTTCCTGCACGATGCTGGACGGGAGGGCTTGTCCGTTTAAATCATAGTCGGTCTCGTCACGTGAGTTTTGTTCTTCGAATGTGTTGACATTATGAACAGGTCGATAGAACGTATTTGTTTGGCGATTTGTTTGTTGATTTTGCGAATTTCCGAACCTTCTATTGTTATTATATTCCCGCTTACGACATACATCAATGGTGTGACCTACGGCTTTGCAGTAACGACAGACAGGCGGAGTAAAGGCGGATGTAGGCCCCTGGTTGTTAGGCCTGTTTTGAACGTTTACTCCATTTTGAGTAAAGTTGCGATTTTGTTGAAATGCTCGCTGAGGTGGGCGTTGTTGATTCGACGAAGACGCAGTGTTACTATAAGAAGGAGGTGAGTACCGCTTAGAAGACGTTTGCAATATTTTTTCTTCAGATACGGCAAAATTGATAGCGTCATTTAGAGTTTCAGGGTCACGGCATCTCACGACAGTTGATAAACGTGCATTAAGTCCTGTTGTAAAAGTGTGTAAAGCTAGGTCCTGCATTGCAGCGACGCGGCCAGCCAGTACAGCTTTCTTCTTAGTTGGTATTGAGATATTTATTTCAGTTAATAACTTAGCTAGGCAGGATTCAACTCGTAAAGCGAACTGGTTAACCGTTTCGGCATTAGATTGACGACATTCCTGAAGGTCAAGTAGTAATGCGGCGTAATGTTTACGTTCGCCAAATTGTGACTTTAGAAAATCTTCTAATTGTTGCCATGTTTCGAATTCCTTTATAGAACATGCACTTTCGGCACGGCCTTCTAATTGGCTTAAAATATATTTTAATAAAATGTCCTGTTGTGATTGTGATGCAAGGCTGATAGCATTCTTACAATTATTGAGATAGGCATTTAACTTTTCGCGGTTTCCATCGAATTTATTTACAAATTTACATAAGATGTTCATATCGATTTCCTTGTTAGTAGTCATAGTAGTAGAGTCTTGAACGTTATCCTTAGAGTCTTTAGGCATATCACGCCAGAGCGCTAGTCAAAACAAAGCTCGAGACTCGAAAGATAAGAAAGGAATGCAGAGTTAAGCTCACACTTTAGTGACTGGTTATATTACAACGGAATGATGAAATTATTGTAACGGATATGTGTATAAGGCGTTACGACTTTAAAGTTTTCACAATATTATTGGATATAAGTAAATTAAAATTATATATTATTTTACGTCACTGACACTGATCACTTTAGTTTAAAAGAGTTATTAATTGTATTTCGGACTTACAGGAATACGGTTGCTAGGATAATACGGTTCATCACGACACGGTAAATGCACTGGGTAGGTAGATGGACTGCAGGCGGCTGGATTCAGCAGGTACCAGGTGAGTTCCACAGGATACAGCAGTAAGAATTTGGAGATATGATGTACGGCAGGACTATTCTAACTGGACACGGCGAAGTAGTTCAGCATTCAGCGGTTCGGCGATATTGCAGGATTCGACGTTAATGCAGAGCACGGTGATTAAATGATTTATAGGATGCGGTAATTTCACTATTAAAATGTCGGAATAAAAGTTTATATAAAAGTTGTGATTTTCACTGATTTTCACTTTTCACAGGTTTTTCACAGTTTTTCCGACGTGAAAGAGGCGATCCGAGGATTTTTAAAATCCCTTAAGCTGCCACCAATGTTATACGGAGTCCGTGAAATAGGTTTTTAAAAAAGATTTTAATTCACTAAAATAATAAAAGTTTATTAAATAGAAAATTAGTAAATTTAACATAGAAAAATATAGTATGACCGACGCGGATGGGAGACGGATGAAGACTGAGGTGAGTAGGTGAGGGGCATGAGAATGTATAAATGCTAGATTAGCTGAAAGGGGTTGGTTTAGGATAGGTCAGCAAAATAGTACAGGGAAGTGGGGTATAACAGTACCTAGGTTCATACTACATTATGCATATGGCTTGCTTAAAAGAAATAAACATTAACCCTTAATAAGGCAACATGAACATTATTCCCACAATGAATTTCACAGTTTCAACGGTCAATGGTACACATTTTACATTTGTAATCGCTCAACAGGAATTATTTTCCCACATCGTTTCCTGAAAAACTGAAAACACGTAAAAAAATACTGATATGAAATCCTAAATCTGTATGCTTCACTAATAACATACTAGCTTTGAAACTTTTGCAAACATCCACAGTTTAGCCATGCCCTATTAAGGGTACTGTTGTAGAATTTGGCTCATGTCATGGTACAGAATAGGTCATGGTTAGCAACCTACGCACCTTGAAAACAACTGGAGCTTGATTGTAGCCTATTGTTATGCCGCAGCGATGTTTACTGCCTGGATTAGATTAGCTAACTGCAGACAGACTATTTTGATTCATTAACCAATCATCTTATATCTACTTCGGTAGGTACGGTATAGCAAATAATAAGGAAAAATGGCTTACTCTATAGCATCTACTATCTTGACTATGGTCGGAAACAGGTCATGCAGGAATGTTATGAAAAATGCGATAGATCATTTTCACTTAAGTACTCTATAGTAAGTATTTGACCATAATCCAGCAAGTAAATTGTGATATGTCTCTTTCAGGGACGTCGAGGATGAATCAATACCATTAGCAGTTAGAAAGAAATGGGTACCACGAATGCTATTACCGCTCCCACCTATGTTTCTCCGGATTCCGCCGGGTACCGACGCAAGAATCGACCTCAGCTTAGATATGGACGATGACCGCATCGCCACGCTACTGCAAAACGAAGAGTTTATGGCAGAGCTGCGTTGGAACCAGGAGTTCATGGCGGCACTAGATAGCGAGCAAGGGCAGAAAACTAAAAGTCATGATGACGAAGCAGCATTCAAGGAGCGTTTGAAAAATATGGGCAAATGTAAGTTTGTTTCGTTATTTCCGATACAGTGTTTGTCAATAAACTCTAGCTATTAGAAGCAAATCAGTTAAAATCTGTTTCATATTTCAAATTTTTATGTAGGTATTTTATTAAGGTATTTAATTAAATATAAACGACCACCATAAAATGCTTTGATACCCTTAGTTATTTTACCAAAAATTCTAATCGGACTCCAAATCTAATAAATGATCACAAAATCTCAAAGTCATATTTAGGTGCGACGAAGAGCGAAGCGAGGAGGAGCGTTAGGTTACTTGTGATCACTGAATCATGAATATGGTATAGAAAGTTTAATTTTGGTGATCACTTACTACTTTTGGGTTCACAATGATTTATTTGGAGTCATTTTGCTTAAATAGGAAAGCGAGATGTAAAAACTTTGGCTATAAATATACATTAAAATGCGGGTTTCATTTTGGCGATCATGTACTATTTTTGTCTGTTATATGTTACTATATCTGGTGGTAAGTTAAACATAAGCCTCATATTAACTTCTTTAAATATCTTTGTCAAACAGTATCACGGAAGAAGTTTGCACAACTATCTCGCATGTTCAGTCGTGGTGGGACCCGCAAGTCGGGGAGCGCCAAGGTTCCACCACGAGGGCCACCCGACAGTCTACTACTCCAAGAGGAACATAGCGATGAGGACGACCGCCCGCACCCACATCACGTCAAAATATAACTATATTTACAACGCGATGTAAAATGAATGATAGAAATTTAGCCCTACGAAGAGTTCCACAAGGTTTCGAATAAGACTGTGCTCGCTTTGTAGATAAATGGAGAGAAGTATAATACAAGTGTGGTAATGAAAAAATTGTAAAAGGGGATATCGGCCAGCACCTTTGATGGTACTTGACTGCGAATGCCGTTTGAAGGAATTGATGGATATTGATATAGGAATGGAGCTTATTTTGAAATCAGTGATAATGGGCAGGAGATGAGCAATCAGAAATGGTCTAATTGTGGCTATTAAGTTAGGGTAATGAACATTTTAATAAATCAAAACGAAATTCGTTATTTTGCCTGTACATTGCGTATGAGTAAGCGGTGTGTGTGGTTGCGTTCCAAAGAAAGGCTGAAATGGAAATATGTATAAGTGTCTTTGTTAAGTAAGGTAATGTAAATAATTGTTGTTATTGTAGAACTTTTAGTAAATTGCATTGTCTCGAGATTTCCTAGCTACTACCGCTAGATTTCTGTTGACTTATTTTGTATCATATCGGAATGGAGATTCCAATTTACAAGCAAGCTCCTCTAGATCTTAAATAGTATGCCTGCACTGCACCACTAGTTCTACATTTTCATATACCCACATAAGTTGTCTGATTAATAACCGGTAATGCTACAAAACAATATAACTATATGAAATCTTTTTCATGATATTAGGGAATATATGTACATTTTAAATAATTCAGTTATGAGCTCTCACGGTACCAGCAGGTACGTTTCTATCTGTTACCTCGTCAGGTTCTGAATCATCTGTCTTTACAATTTTATACGGTTTTGGACGAAAAACAATGAGACATGGCTTTGGTCGCGAGCTTTTACTATGAAACATAATCCTACAATAGTACCTAATACTTCATATTTGTTGGTAAGTCGCAGTTCTCTTTACCTGTTAGTTTCTTTATGAAATGCCGTGTTTTATATTTTTTTTTATTTGACCTACCTATATGACATAAGTTTTAAGGTTGATGTACCTTAAAAATACATGTGTATTAATAAGTATTTATGCTAGTCGACCGTTAGTATCTTCATGGGAATAATTTACATAAGTTTTAATTTTACATAGTTTGTCAAATATTCCTTCAACTACCTACTTCAGTAAGTTGTTAAATAAACTGAGTTATTATTTTGTATTCGCATTTGATTTTCGTTTATGTATAACTAGCTGTACCTGCGACTTCGTTCGCGATTGCCGAACCTGCAGACTAATTATTCACATTTTAGTACTGTTTATCTCATCTGTAGTCTGCGGTGAAGCACTCTTAGTAAAGCATAGCTCAGAAAGGAGGTTTTTACTTTGGGTTTGAAATCTCCCAGGTTGGTGGCCGAGGTTCTCCTTGTTTGGCGGTAGAACGAAAATATATTAGGTTGTGCACTTCCATTTCGCAGTCTCCAAAATGTATCCGGCAAAAGATAGATAGTTTAAAAAAGTGATCGTGGCGAATGTTCCAGATTTTAGAGTTTTATCTTAGCAAGCTTGCAAAACTTAATAAGGGTGCCGGGCTGCCCGTGGGGTGTCGAGCTGCCCGTGGGATGCCAGGCTGCCCGTGGGGTGCCGGGCTGTCCATGGGGTCACTCGTCACTATTCCAACAAAAATCGGACTACGCGTTAATAAATTACAACTAAGTGTACATTTTGACTTTCATCCCCTATCCCGTGGGAACCGTGCTGAATTTCGGGATGAAAAGTATGTACAATAATCTTCTTCGTAGTATGAACTTAAACAGTGTTAAGTTTCATTGAATTCCATTCAGTACTTTTGGATTAATGCGCGGCCGGAATACAGACAGACAGACTACGAATAATATTCGTAGCAGACAGACAAGAATAAAATAAAATACAGTTTTGGCATCAGTGTCAGCTACAGAGTGCTCTCAAATAATTTTTTTTTCAAAATATCTGCCTGCCATGTACTGAATTGGATCTGTTACAGTTTTATTATAAGTATACTTATTGCTGATAGGTAAGCTTTTGATCACTATATATCACTATAGCAGCGCCTTCAGAAGAACTGACAGCATCTACTGCGATCCCCAAGACGCCTGCCAAGCCTGGGGATTATGGCAAAGTCACCTACGCTGTCCGTTGTGTATGATAAACCGTTATTACGGTACCTAGCATGTTAGTACCCAACTTGAGTTCATCTCTTAGGGTTGATATCTTCACAACATAATCAATAAACAAAAAAAAAACTTTCTTCACATGTACTGTACTGTATCGGCCGAATTGTCCACTGCTGAACACAGTCTCCCCCATTAAGGGGGATTTGCCATTATCCCCACGCTTGGCAGGCGCCTTGGATATCAGTCCCTCAGAAGGCGCTGCTGCCCACCTTCCGGTATTTTACCTTTAGTCTCCTCTTACGACACCCACAGGGCAATGGGGACGTGACATTCTATCCTGGCACCCCAGGGACGACTTCACATGTACATATTCATATAAACAAAAAAAATATAACCTCTCTTACTTACTTACTCTTACTCTTACTTACCTCTAACATTCTGAAACAGGCTTTAATATAAAAACTATTATATACAACATTATGTACAAGCGTCGTACTTTTTGTATAAGCTATAGTACAAAATCTAAAGTATAATAAAAATTGGCCAATGGCGGCCCGCAACTTACTAAGTGTATCGAACTGGACAAAAAAACTACTGATCGTTAAAAGCATACAACAAATAAATTTATATATTGTGTATAGGTACGGAACTCTACTCCCTGCTAGTAGTAGGCCCCCAGTAGGTGGACTGACGACATCGTAAAAGTTGCGGGTAGCCATGGTTTCAAGCGGCTAATAGCCGTTCTTTGTGGCGTTCTATGGGGAGACATTTGTTCAAACTTGGACGTCTTCCGGCTGATGATGATGACGGAACCCACGGCGTGTGACTCATACTTTGATGTTTTAGGGTACCTCAAAAGGAAAAAACGGAACCCTTATAGGATCACTTTGTTGTTAGGGTTCCGTATCTCAAAAGGAAAAAACGGAACTCTTATAGGATCACTTTGTTGTTTGTGCGTTAAAACCCTTTTTCTCAGGAACGCGTGGAGGTATCAAGCTAAAATTCATATTAAATACTCAGGTCTACTGTTCCTTGAAGCTGTAAAAACAATCAAACTTCTAACGCAATCAAAAGATACATGCCGCAATTTTTTGACACAAACAAGGGAATCAAAACCTACTGGGTACTTCCCGTGAACTCAGAATCTTGAAATTTGGTACGAAGCAAAGTCTTATATTATCTTTATGCCTGATAGGTTAGCCTTTGACCACTATCTCACCTGATGGTAAGTGTTGATGTGGTCGAAGATGTTGTACAGGCTAACCTAGAAGTACTGGCTCTCAAGGACAGCTGGTGGAACACACCGTTAGGTGTTTAGTTACATCATAAAAATAATTTAAATAATATTAAAATGTTATGGATTTTATAAAGCAATAAAAACACCATTACATTCACTTTCACTTATATATACAGGTTTGCACGGAACCTTCGTTACGCGAGTCCGACTCGCACTTGACCGTTTGTTTTACAACTATCCATCTGCGAATTCGACGGAGTGGATTTTTTTTATACCGTTCCCTCCTAAATTATTTGCTCGATGTGTGTATTCAAATTATCGATTCGAATGGCTCTTATGTGGAATTTAACTGTAAATTCAGTAATTTCATGAAATTAATGCGAACATTTCTAAAATGTTCTGACTCGTTAGCTTATTACCTTAGCCTTCTCTTTACCTAAAGATTGTACTAATTCACTTTACGCCTATACTATTTCATGACAATAAAATATTTTGTAATGGTAAGTACCAATGCTTTAGTGTTTTCTTACACCGAGAGCTTTCTATTAGGTGTAATAATTGTGTAAATGTGAGTATCAACTCATGTGTTTACAATTTTCCAATGTTCTGCTCCAGCGAATGAGGTTACCCACTTCTTGGTAATGCTGAAAGTGCTCATAATTTCACCGTTAATATTGAATGTTTCGATGCGTACGCTGGTGAACAAAACAAATTTTAAAAGTGTTCAATGTAAACATGTTTTTTTTTAGAATGTGTAAGGGTGCTTACTGTTTTTTTATACTGTTATTCGCGATACAATCATGTGGGTCATTTGATGTTTCTCTACACCCCTACACACAATGATAATATAACGATATCTACCGTTCCGTAATCCGTTCGGATACTAAAATATTGGTTATTTTGTCTCATATCATATGTCTAAACATCCACTAGCTTGAAGGTTCAACTACCTTGTCTTTCAATTCTGAACACAGGAATGTAAACCCATCCTGATGCCTTCCTCAAAAAGATTCGCATTCTATTTATTTCATACCGAACTAAAAGAACTTTAAAGGAGAGGATTGTTGATCAGACCAATGCGAGCAGTATCGACATCTGCGGCCAAATACTAACACTATTACAGAAAATTTATAAAAACTCTTGAAAGCAGTATTTTTTTTCAAACACTATTCTTTATTGGAACAAACGATATATAATAATTTAATCTCTGAATTTGAATCGAGTTTCAACCACATTTACGGTGAAATTGTGAATCAAATGCCATAAATTAAAATAAAAGTAGATTTTGAATGGTAGTTAATTGTATTTTGCGATTTTCTTCCTACCACCCTCTAGTAGAAAATGTGTCGCCAAACAATATAGTGTTCTTGGAAGTCAGTGCCCATTTACTTTCCGCTCTTCCGAACATGAATGAAAATACGCACACATATTTCTTTAACGCTTAAAAAGACATCAACGCGCTCGCATCCATTATAATCACAATATATTATTTAAACAAGACCCACTTGCGTACTATTATATAACGAATATGACATACTACTAAGATTTCCAAATTTCATTAGACAATAAAGAATTCTAATTGCATTACAAAGAACCATAACACCAAATGCATGGCGTGGAGGCACACAATCGACGCATCAAAGAAATTCTCATCACGCCGCCCAACTGAGTGGAACGGGAAAGTCGCTCAGACGACGACGCGACCACTTGTGTTGAAAGATATATGTTAGAACAACGTGAGAAAAGTGCGCTTGAAACTACGAATTATTTATTCGTAGGCTTGAAAGTATATACTCAAATCTCTATGTTAAAAGTTTAGACTCTAAAGTGTATAGAGCTAAGAAGGCGTCCTGTTTTATCTAATATATAAAATTCTCGTGTCACAGTTTTCGTTGCCATACTCCTCCGAAACGGCTTGACCGATTTTGATGAAATTTTTTGTGCTTATCCGGTATCTATGAGAATCGGCCAACATCTATTTTTCATCCCCCTAAATGTTAGGGGTAGTCCAACCCTAAATATTTTTTTAAATTTTTAGACAACATTTTTAATTTCGATTTTTTTTATGATACATCATACAAAAATACAAACAAACCTCAATTTTCACCCTTATACGATCAACCCTTATTTTTTAATAGCCAAAATTATTTATATGGCAAAGCAACGTTTGCCGGGTCAGCTAGTAATGTTATATAATTTGGTCTTAATGTTATTATTATAATGTCGCACATAGAGATATATTGTTAACCGCGATATTGTATGACATGGAGACGATTCGCAAAATATTAACGATAACGTATGTTACGTATGATAGGTTGGTGCGACTTTGGTGTATAGAACAACCTCTGAAGCATCGCGGCGGCTGTCATGCTGATGTCTGATTTCATTGTTGTTGTTTCAATTCATTGTTGCATCAATTGTATCGTATTGCATAATGCATCTTGATATTTGGAACACATTGCGAAATTATTGACACATAGTGTTACAGGTATAATATGAAGGTATAATATGTAGACTTGTAAATGACGAGGAATATTAAAATAATCCTTCTGTGACTTTTTAGATTGGTTAGCCATTAGCTGACATAGTTGACAACAATCTCACCTGTGGGTAAGAAGAGATATTGCGGACGAAGGTGGTAGCTGAATTAGCCTAAAACGGGAATAAGCTCTTGAATATGGCTGTTGGAACACACCGTTAGACGCCTGGCGACACACGACTACTTGCAATTGAAGATCATGGAAAGTTCCCTACTACCATGCCAATGCATCTGTTGATTAAAGGTCGTACCTATAATCAACAGATGCATTGGACTCTATATTTTTCTGCACAGTTTGGAATTCATCGACCAATAAATTGGCAAAGTAAAATATGTTGAAAAACTACAATTTTATCGTCACGCCTTTATGTAGGCCGAAGGGGCAGGCGGAGGTGTCTAATTAACCATATTTTTAAGTGGTAGTGCCACGCTGTAGCTTTTTAGGTTACAGCTGCATGGGCCGGCACGACCGGGGAAGTACCACTCTCCCACATGATATCGACGTGAAGTAGTGGCTTGCCATTGCGTTTCGATCGATTTGTGGGAGTTCCGGAGGCCCAATCCCCCCCCCCCCCCTAAGGAATATGGCAGCACAGTTTAAAGAGACAGTACTCCAGGAGGGTACCAGCCGCGAAAGCGCTGGAGAATCCCTCTCCGGGCATCCACCTCCAGGACCTGAACCTGAAGGTGGATGCTCGGGCTGCCCTGCATACGCAGGGCATAGTACGTAAAGACACACCCCCGCCCGCGGCAAAAAGGAATGCTCCAGTTTGTACCCTGGGTATGTGAGGAATGAGGTGTCTGTCGGAGAGCATATCTGTGTTTCGGTTAAAAAGAGCAAGGCCGGGTTAGCAGTCTCCAGGTGGTAATGGACATCGTTCAGGTTAGAACGGAGACCCCGTATGTTGCAAAAGTCCACGGCTAGCGCGGTGTGGGGTGACTTAAGCCGCCTGCTTCGTTTGCCTCGAGCAGCAGAAATAGGTTTGAGCACTGTTTTGCCCCCTCCAGAATGGAGGGGGCAAAACAGTCTCCAGGTGGTAATGGACATCGTTCAGGTTAGAACGGAGACCCCGTATGTTGCAAAAGTCCACGGCTAGCGCGGTGTGGGGTGACTTAAGCCGCCTGCTTCGTTTGCCTCGAGCAGCAGAAATAGGTTGGAGCACTGTTTTGCCCCCTCCATTCTGGAGGGGGCAAAACAGTGCTCAAACCTATTTCTGCTGCTCGTGCACCTGGAGACTGCTAACCCGGCCTTGCTCTTTTTAACCGAAACACAGATATGCTCTCCGACAGACACCTCATTCCTCACATACCCAGGGTACAAACTGGAGCATTCCTTTTTGCCGCGGGCGGGGGTGTGTCTTTACGTCAGAGAAGATATCTGTGCTCGTCGTCTCAGTAGCCTTGAAGGACGGGGCCTATCTGACATTTGGTTGCGCGTAGACTGCGATGACCATCCGCGAATCTACGCGTGCCTTTATAGGTCCCATAGCAACGGTAATGCCGAAATAGATCAGTTCATGGAGCACATACAGATGGCTACAGATTCCGTGCTTGAGCAGATCTCCACCGCAGAGATCGTGATACTTGGCGATTTCAACGCCCACCATACCGAATGGCTTGGTTCGCGCACCACCGATCATGCGGGGAGATCTGTTCACGACTTCGCTTTGGCATATGATCTTACACAACTGGTCACCTCGCCTACGCGTATCCCAGATGTGGATGACCATACACCTTCCCTGTTGGACCTTCTGCTGACCTCTCACCCGGACAACTACTCAGTATCCGTGAACGCTCCTCTCAGTTCGTCGGACCACTGCCTGATCCGGAGTTCAGTGCCGGTTACACGCCCAACTCGACCCCGTTTTGTAGGTTGTCGTCGCGTGTGGCACTATAGGTCTGCAGATTGGGACGGGATGCGGTCCTTTTTTGCATCCTACCCATGGGGGCAAGTTTGTTTCTTGCCGGATGATCCAGATGTCACTGCCGACTATGTTGCTGATGTAGTGCTTCAGGGTATGGAACTCTTTATTCTGCAGTGCCCATCGGTGGCAGGTCCCAGCCCTGGTTTGGTCGTACTTGTAAAATGGCCTCTGGCCAAAAACGAGAGCGTTACCAAGCTTGGGCCAACTCAGTGGCATCTAAGGATTTAAATACCAGCGATCGCAAAAAGGAATATAATTTTGCCTCCAGGTCCTTCAAAAGAGTAATCGCAAGAGCGAAGTCGGAGCATATCGGCAGAATTGGCGAGAGATTAGCCCGCCTTCCTTCGGGAACACGTGCGTTCTGGTCTCTGGCGAGAGCTGTCCAGGGGAATTTTTGTCAGTCATCTCTACCGACCCTGCACAGATAGAATGACACACTGGCCCACACCGCAAAGGAGAAAGCTGATCTTCTGGGCACTCTCTTTGCGTCAAACTCGACTTTGAATGACCAAGGGAACTCACCACCGACTATACCACGGTGTGATACCTCGATGCCAGATATAAATTTCCGGCAAAGTGCTGTACGTAAAGCACTGTTCTCCTTGGATATTCATAAGTCGAGTGGGCCTGATGGCATCTCTCCGATAGTGCTGCGGACATGTGCTCCAGAATTGACTCCGGTTCTAACGCGTCTTTTCCGGCTCTGCTACACATCAGGCGTTGTCCCAAAAACATGGAAGACGGCCTTGGTGCACCCGATCCCTAAAAAAGGTGACCGCTCAGATCCGTCCAACTACCGCCCTATAGCCATAACGTCTTTGTACTCCAAGATAATGGAATCCATTATCAACAACCAGCTCTTGCAGTATCTAGAGGAGCACCAGCTGATTAGCGATCGCCAGTACGGTTTTCGTCGCGGTCGCTCAGCTGGTGATCTTCTAGTATACCTTACTCATCGATGGGCGGAGGTGGTGGATTCCAAGGGTGAGGCGTTGGCGGCTAGTTTGGACATAGCGAAGGCCTTTGATCGGGTGTGGCATAAAGCGCTTCTTTCGAAGCTTCCTTCCTATGGGCTTTCCGAGAAATTGTGCGAGTGGATCTCCAGTTTTTTGGCAGATCGGAGCATCAAGGTCGTTGTCGACGGTGCATGCTCCGACTTGAAGCCAATTAACGCTGGCGTTCCGCAAGGCTGTGTGCTATCTCCGACACTATTTCTCTTGCACATCAATGACATGCTGCAGCTCAGCAATATTCATTGTTATGCGGATGACAGTACCGGAGATGCCTCTTACACCGGCCGTGCTAAAATTTCTCGGGAAAACGTTGTGGAGAGTCGGAACAAACTTGTGTCTGAAGTCGAGACCATGTTGTCTAATGTTTCGAAGTGGGGCCGACTGAACTTAGTTCAATTTAACCCGAAGAAGACACAAGTTTGTGCGTTTACCGCTAAATTATCCCCCTTTGTCGTATCCCTCCGTTTTGACGACACTCCCCTTGCCCTATCAACTAGCATCGGAATACTTGGCGTCGACATATCGAGCGTCGTTCAATTTCGCTGTCACTTGGAAGAGAAGGCTAAATTAGCCTCTAAAAAGCTTGGTGTGCTTGGAAAGTCGAGGCGGTACTTCACGTCGGCCCATCGCCTGCAACTTTATAAGGCTCAGGTTCGGCCTCACATGGAGTACTGCTCTCATCTCTGGGCGGGAGCTCCCCAATACCAGCTTCTTCCATTTGACCGCATACAACGCAGAGCGACTCGAATCGTTGACGATCAAGTTCTCTCCGACCGGCTCGACCCTTTGGCACTACGTAGAGATGTTGGATGCTGATATTTTGATGTTTTTCATTATTTTATACAAACACCGGGAGTCGATTGACGTAGCAGTTTTTATGTCACGCAGGGCATGAGACATGAAAAACAAGATATGTTTCACATCAGTGTTGATCTATATTATAATAAATTAATTGATTAATCTTTTATTTACTAATCCACCGATACTATTAGGTACTGGTATCCAGTACAACCCCAAAAATAGAAGTGTATATAATTATTTTTTCGAACATAATAGGTAACTACCCTATTACGTAAACCTACCTATTTAACTTATTTGGTCACAAATTATAAAATATGTATTCTGGTGTCCACTTCACAACTGACTTGACAATTTTTAGATGTTAATTTAAAGATAAATGAATCTAACAACACATAAATGCGATGAAAATTACACAGGCACCAGTACAAATCATATATCCCACGCTTTCGAAGCTGTAGACACTACGAATAACAATATGAAGCAGTGATGGCTCAGTGGCATAGGCTATGTACTGCCGCGCAGCAGGTCCATGGTTCGAATCCCGCCACGGGCTTGAGCTTCACCGCATGGTGGAAGGGTATTTTACGAATGCCCGCCTGGCTCCAACCCTCAAGTAGAAAATCTGTCGCCAAGCTCCTAACGGTGTGTTCCGGCAGCAGTCCTTGAGAGCCAGTAAAATTTCAGTCACTATGTCTCAAGGTGAGGGGCGCAGTGAAATTCGTGACTTGAGACGAAATGCATCTGTTATAGGCAGAGGTTAGTCCGCTTAAAATCAGATGGGCCTCGAGCTTCTTCCGTCACAATAACATAAAATAAAATGTTATTCGTAGTGTAGACATAAAGCTTATACTAAATAGGCACTTATATATAGGCACTATAGTATACTTAGCTATTATATTCGGATATGTAGGTACAATATCTCACCATTATTCTATAGTAGGTAGGTACTCTACGTTTTACTTTTTTCATCAAACAAAACAAATGCGCGATCTCTATCTATACTTTAATAACCTAGATGAGAGTATAATTTTCAACCTTGTGTTTTAATGGAAACATCACATCAGTACAATCAAGGTCCGCTTTCCGGACCCGCTCTAGCTGGTACAGTTCGCACACGATTTCAGCCCTCTATTGTTAGAACATTCTAAATACGTACAACATAATCTAAACTCTCATTCTACCTTACGTATCGTGACGCAACTTAGAAGCTTATCAAAACAAGAGCAGACACTAAGCAGCGAAACCAGAACCCGTTGAAACGATTACAGCGGCAGCAGTGACTGTAGTTTATACTGTGGCAACTGGCAAGATGCTACACATCTTAGGGGCTATACACATGTTAGTGATTTAAGAACAGGATCTAAAACGTCTTTGGGTAATTAATATGCTAATTACGCGCTTATAAATCAGGTTGTATGTTTAGGCATTGTAATATCAAACGAGTAGTGCAAGCTAAACATAAATTACGATTCTGAGACATCCGTCCAAACTAAACAAAATACCTTCACGGAAATTAATACTTATCATAGGTTATTGGAAATGTATCCCGTACAATATTGCTACTAATCAGCGTAGTAGGCACCCCTTTATTCAGTATTCCAATCCAAAAACATTAAGATGTACTATTTCGGGTTAAAACCGTAATTCATTGCTATGCAGTCCACTTACATGTCATGGTCTGCATTGTTATGAGCAGAGGCAATAGTTTAAAATGTAACAGCCTGTCTGATCTTTTAGGTAATACACTAACCGCAACGAGAACTTAGCTCTTAACTACAGTACTGATGGGGAAGAAACTTGTACTTGGTGAATTAACGACATCCTGAGAGTCACGGGAAGACATTACGGATACAAATGGCTAATAGGACAATTGGTGAATATCTTGCAGCTGATGATGGTGATGAACCACGATTCTTTGGCATTTCAATTAACAAATACTATTGAAATTATTAAAAAGGAAGTAATTGATGTAATGATTTGCCCCTTGGGGTGCCGGGCTAGAATGTCACCCTCCCATTGCTACTGTAAGAGTCGTAAGTAAACTCTAAAGATAAAATACCGGAAGGTGGGCAGCAGCACCTTCTGATGTACCGTGTATTTTAAACCGCGATGGCAAATCACATTTATGACGGAGGCTGCGTTCAGTAGTAGTTACTCCGGTTGATACATTAGTCATTACATTACGAATTTATAGTAACAATGATATAATTCCAGTGGCAAAGTAGGTAACTGATTGAACACTGTCATTTTATAGAATCTGGAAATCAGTTGAACCTCGGACGCAGTGGTTCATCTGAGAGTTGAATCTACTGGTTGAATCTATAAGGCAACGTCACTACAGCAGCGCAACAAACCCATCCTCTAGCCAGTGTCGTATGTGCACTAGCCTCTACTTGAGATGCGCGGGCGCATCGCACGTGCACTCGTCACGCATCATGGACACCTAGAAATTCGCTCAGTCTGTCCAATCCCTCCGTGCTGTCGGTACGCATGGAGCCACGTAGCATTTCCCGCGCAAGTGACTATGAAAAACCAAACTGATATTAATCATCTTGGATCAACAAGTCTAGCAACTGTGCACGGTTCGTGGCCAATCGCGGGTTCACAGCTCTGAAGAAATAATTTCGTGAGTATTTTCCTCATATCGAAATTCAAAATGCAACGTTTTTCTTTAGATTTTCATGTGACTTAAGAACTTCAGAGCGGTTTTGCATGTGTATTTAGCCGAATATGCAAAATGATTGTATAGATTTTTTGAATTCGTGTATTAAAGATGTATTGTATGGGTGTCAGAGATTTGAATCTCCTGGCAGGTCGTTAGTCCACATACGACGGACGGGGCTTTGACCGTCAACGGCGACGCGCTCCAGGCTAAAAGTAAAGGCGATCTATACCGAACCTGTTGTTACTCTGTCTGAAGATCGACGAACTTCTTTTTCTGGAATGATTCGCGAGCGTTTTGTTCCTTTTATCGACAAAACCTCCTACCTGCGCTATACCCTAGACGCTACCCATACTACCGTGGATGCACCGTGGATAATGAATTAGCTAGTTTCCATCTGAAATAGGCCGATTATAAAACTTAAGTTTGTTTAAACTAAGTCCTTATTTTATTATAATAACTATTAAGTAAAAAATCCTTGTGTCCATGATCGTACCAATAAAGAATTCATAGGATAAATAAGGGACCTCCATAAAATTCCAAGTTTTTTGTTGCACAAAAGAACATTAAATTGAGATGTTTTTTAATTACAGTATTTCGCAACTGAATCAAGTGCAATCGTTATTTTTTGAAATCAACAAGAAGGCACTGATGGAAACTATAGGTCTAAAATTTTGCAACTACTTTTTAACTCTGAGTAAAACAAGGATTTTCGGATTTTAAGTTTATTAACGGATTTTCAATTGGATAAGATACGTCACACAATCAAATAAGCTATACTAGTCCTTCTATCTACTTAAATAGACTAATTTAACTAAAGAAGTATTTGTCATGCTTATAATTTTTATTTTACGTTTTCTGTTATCGTTGTCTCGTAGTTTCTAATTTGTTTCTCAAAGATAATTTAAAATCATCTACATTTCTAATGATTCATCTACACGAATCAGTACCTACATTGTTCGTAGTCACGATACTGCTTAATGATTTTTTGAAGACTTTAGCTCGAATTATAACACATATAGTTATTTCAAAAGCGTCGCTTATCGGTAGAATATCTTGTAATCCAAGAAATTTTAACGATTGGTCATTAGGTATGTGTTCTGGCATAAAATAATGAAAGCACGCGGTCAACTACACCATTCTCAAGAATTTTAAGAGCTTGTTGTAATTTCGAACTGGGCAAAGGGAAAACATCTTACCTATATTTATTAAGTTATACACCTAATTGACATCATCCCGAAGGGCCGAGCAACGATAGCCTGCAGCGTGTCTGGTAGTTAAACAACTCAGCTCAATTTGCATAATGGACCGCATAATAGAATACCTCTTCGGCGACGTATAATTTCATCATTAGATAAGCCAGGTAAGGTAAAAAATAATTTGTAGTTACTTTTCTGGCTAAAATGAAAGTATTTGGATTTTGACATAGATGTATCAACAAATCATCAATCATCATGATGATGTATAGCTCGTTTACATCAGGTTTTTTTTTGTTTTTGGCGTGTTAGCTTTTCACTACTTTTTTTATCGTACCTGTTTTTATTTCGTAATTATAATGATATGATCGAAGATGTAAAGAGGCTGTATTATTTCTAGAATTACAGGAACAGGACAGCTGTGAACGCTTGAAATTTTTTTTTAATACTTGAATAGAAATTGATTTTGTTATTGATCGCGCGCGTATTCGCAAAATGCCCCATCACCTACCTTGCAAATTGAGTTCTATTATCGTTCAGAGCGATCTCTACAGAGTAGCCACTTATCCACATATTTATTTATATTTATTGCTGATAATTTATGATGATGATTTTGACCTTGGTAGCACGGTAACACTATGGGTAAGTAGGTAGATTGTACTACAAGGGAGCAAAATAATATTTTTACAGCGAGAGCGCCATATTAAATCCAGAGCGGAGCGAAGGGTTTATAGTAGATTCCCAAACGCAGCGAGGGATGGTAGGCCGTGTGATACAGTCTTCTTTTCATCCCACTATGAGAAAAATACTATTTGAATGTCAACAAAATACATCCACAGAAAAACCTCATTAATATAACAAATAAAAATGGTACATATTATAAAGAGAATAAACTACAAAATTTATAAGAATAATAATTTGCTTTAGGATTAATCCGTTCCGTGAACTTTACTGCCTCCGCATTCGCGTGTTCTTCATTTGTTTTTATTTTCGTGCTACTTTTATATCCGGCCAGTCACATACTTTTTTCATAATAAACGATTCGACCTAATAAGTTAATGATCTGATGAGTTGGTTCGACGACAGCTGCAAGCTTGTAAACTCGAAATTTGAATACTTACTTACTTTTAGTTTTACATCCCATCTATTCGTTATCACCTCGCTGTTCTCGGGATTCTACACTAGAATTCTTCCGCTCTGGATTCAAAATCACCGTAAAAATATAATTTGGATCCCTTGTGGTAGAATCTACTATTTTCATTTTTATTAAGTGTCAATACTTTTTTGAAGTGCGTAAAATAAGGAGGCATCATCTGCCAATTAATTTTAAAATTAATTGGCAGATGATATCTGCCAGTTTTGCTTTTGTATCATTCCATCGCCCATCTAACATGCCACTAGACTTACAAGAGTTTTTGTCCATAGCCAGGCGTTTTATTCTATATTTACAATATACACATTTCCCACAAGAAACCAAATGTACATTGGCGTTTTTCCTTTTAAAAAGCCTCAAGTATTTATAAAAACTGCCCAAGTGTAAGTCAGACTTTTACAACCAGGGTTCTGCGCGATCACACTCCTATGTTGTATGTGAATTTACCAAAAACATGTTCTTTTTTAGGTTTCCGTTCCCAATTATTATTGAGACTTCGCTGTCCGTCCGTCTGTCACCAGGCTGTATCTCAAGAACGGTGATAGCTAGACAGTTGAAATTTTCACAGATGTTCTATTGCCGCTATAACAACAAATACTAAAAATAAAATATTTAAGGGGGCTCCCATACAATAAAATGTTTTCGCTGTTTATTTGCTTAAAATAATAATAATGAAACGAGATAATGGTACGGAACCCTTCGTGTGCGAGTCCCACTCGCACTTGGCCGGGTTTTTTATTAATTCCATAGATCCGTAGCTGGAGTCCGACTCGCAATTCCTTTGATTTTAGGGTTCCGTACACAAAAGGCAAACCGGAGCCCTATCAATAGTACTCCACGGTCTATCTGTGAGTCATATTGATAAAATCAATCATGTTGGAATACATATATATATTAAATAATTATTTCGTGTAAAAAAATATACAAAATCGTACACAAGCATGTAGGGTGGTGTCAATTAAGACCATGTTTTTTGACGGTGTCTATTTTATAGAGCAAACTAATCAGGGCTACGAAATTTCATTGCACTCCACATCCTCCATTTAATCATCAAATACTGGAATCGCCGTTTCAATATTTTACTTTTGCCGACGCATTTTTGCCATACTCTACGCGGATAACATTATAAGATTACAACGAGAGGAAAAAATACAGTCAAGTGCGAGATTCGATCCCGCGCCATCCACCCTATAGCCGGGGTATGCTCTAACGGGTAAGGCGATGATACATTTATAATTTAGTTATTGAGCTAAGATCAAACAACATATATTTTTCCTTCAGGTTGTTGCTATGCCGAACCATAATTATAATCCGCGTTATATAAGTAATTCATGTAAGTATATTCCTGTTATCTGTATTAAAAAAAATATTATTAAGAAGCCCGACTTAAACTTTTTTTACTTTTAATGTCACGTCATCGTTCTCGTTCTGATTTGAGATGTTATTTATATTAGCATTATCCTCGAGAATAACAAATTATCTTAACTTATTAGGTTTCAAAACATACAGTTTTGTAAATGTAGGATCTTAGGTCCTAGGTCCTTAGGTTAGGTAGTGTGCCAGTACAGTACCTTAGTATAATGGTGTTTTTTGTAAGGAACCTGCATAGCCGTGAGTGGAGCATGCTGCACATAATTTCGTCATACATATTTTAAATACCAATTGTTCAAACTCAGTAAATTTTTGAATGCATGTCCTTGCGCGCTTGGATCCAAATGGCTATTAGGTACAAATAACTTATGTATTTTCAAAATCAAAATGATTATAAATGATAGATATACTGCAATAATGATATACGTCCGTTCAATGTAGTTTTGAGATATATTCGTTTGAAAGTTCCAAACGGATGATACAAAACTCTGGATAAAGGAGTGCAAAAATGAGTTTGGGCTTAAAAAGTCCACCTTTAAATTATTATTAGGACTAATAAGCATATCTTTATTCCTATAATAATTAGATATTCAAATAGAGTTTGAGTGTCTAAAAAATTGCATTTTAACCCATTGGCTTCGGCGATAATGATAACAATAGAATTTTATTCATAACTAGGACGTAGCGGTCCTGACGATGCCAACTTATTAATGATCCACACTTTTTACACGGGGTAAAACGGTTGTTGTCTAAAATCAAAACATTTTTTTTATATACCTACTGTACCAGTTGTACTGTTCACCGCATGGTGGAAGGGCATTTTGTGAATGCCCGCCTGGCTAGCGACCACCCTCAAGTAGAAAATCTGTCGCCAAGCACCTAACAGTGTGTTCCGGCAGCAGTCCTTGAGAGCCAGAAAAATTACAGGCTAATGAGACCTAACAACTGGACGTCTCAGTGTAACGGGCACAGTGCTATTCGTCGCTGACGAAATGCGTCTGTTATAGGCAGAGGTTAGTCCACTTAACATCAGGTGGGCCTTGGGCTTGTTCCGTCCCAATAACATAAAAAAAAAAAAACCAGCCGAATTATCTACTGCCGAACGCAGCCTCCCCCATATTAAGCGGAGGTTTGCCATAATCTTTACACTTGACGTCTTGGGATCACAGTGTTTTTTTTTTTGATGTTATTGTGACGGAACAAGCTCGAGGCCCGTTGTGTTAAGCGGACTAACCTCTGCCTATAATAGATGCATTTCATGACAAGTCACGAATTGCACTGCGCCCGTCATTTTGAGACAGTTATTCAAAGTCTTATGTGCCTGTAATTTCACTGGCTCTCAAGGACTGCTGCCGGAACACACCTTAAGGTGCTTGGCGACAGATTTTCTACTTGAATAACGTTTTTCATCTCTTACTTACATTCATAGCTTAATATTTTTGCCTTTTGTTTGTTGCTTCTAAACATTTTAAACGTCATACACGATCAGTCTTCACCAGTCTCGTGACTACAAGCAATCAAATTTTCATCAAAGCAACAGTCGTTCTTCTTACAGATTATTTCTGCATTCCAATGATTCTTCATCCATTTCCACCTACGTCATTCAGCAAAATATCAATCAGCACGCGGTTTTAGCTATAGCTGAACTGACAGAAGTTTCGCAGTAGTGGAGGTAATTTTTGCATAATTATGCACATTCATCAATGTTGTAAATGAGTGACAGTAAGCAAGACATGTAGCTATTTTTCTTTAACTCGATTTATCTAGGGACTGCCTACGATATTGCAAAGTTTTAAAAGGTGATACGTGAATAAAAATTACGTAGATACTCTAGTTTTTTTACAGAATGGACCCTTTATTCAAGAAAATCGTTTTGCATGGGATTTTTTTTTCACATTTATGTGTAAAATAAACCATATAATTGCAAACCGATGCATCTTTACTATAGGCTCATGGACATTCATGTAAAATATCACCGTTTGAACACTGGGTATTTAAAATGTGACGAAACTGCATTTGTATGGTAAACGCTACAAAAAAATTGGTTCTCAATTGGAGCTATAAGAGAGTCCCTAGATTTGGGAACTGAAAAGTTTGTTCATCGTAAATTGGCAACGGTATAGCATAAAACAAATTAAACCTATTCTATGCCCTTAAAACAGGAATACGACACGTACGACAGGGTTGTTGAACTGAATAGGTATGCCTACTAATAGTACTGGTATACCCCAAAACGCCTGCAAAACGTGGGCATTATGGCAAATCCCCCCATAATGGAGGAGGCTGTGCTCAGCAGTAGACAATCCGAATGATGCAGAAGGTACACAACATTCTGAGTTATGTTATGGGGTTATTTTGCCATAAACGCTTGGCAGGTGACTTGGGATCGCAGTGTAGAACGGCAGTTCATTATATACGGCGCTGCTGCCCACCTTTTCAGTAATTTTCTTTAAGTCGTCGCTGGAAAATATGGGGGATGCAATTTTAGCGCGGCATCCCATGTGCACAAAAAATATTACTCAAGTAGCACGGGGTATACACGGGGTGACACTTAATATACTTGAGTAATTATATCTCGTCCTACGTATTTGCCATACGTAGGACGCAGATCGCGTTGTAGCTGGCACAATAATTCGAAATCCAGGGTCCACTAAGGCAATCTATTGACATGAAACTTAAATTGCTTCGAATCATTGTCCGACCACAAATGTGCCAGTCGATAAATCATCGTGTTTACGATCCGGGAAAGCATACGGCGAATATTGTGGTTGCCATAATAGGAAAAATAATACTACAATAAATCACAGTAGGTAATTTACAGGGTGAGCTTCACATGTACCTGTAGTTTCTGCAGAATATTACCGAAGATAATTTACTGCGACCGACGACCCTCGTAATTTTAGAGCTATGGATTACTCGTAGGCTTTATACCTTGACTGAAGTGCAACAAGGCTTTGCGAAAATATCGCATCAAAATAGAACGAGTATCATCTTAGCTTATATAATAATAAGTATATCCAATGATGAGACTTTCGGGGATTTTGTGTCATACTTACATATCTGACTAAATACCTACGAATAATTATTCTCATATAGGTAGAGCTACGCATACAAGGTTATTATTTATTGAGCTTGAAGCTTACTCCACTCGGATCTTATGGATGTTATGACTTCGGTTTTAGGTCTGACAATAATCTATCAACAACAATGATAGGTACCTAGACCAAATGAAACTAGTAGATGGACGTTTGAAATTCATGTTTAAGGTGTGTAACTATATTTATAAACTAGCTTTCCAGCCTGGGTATATTGATTATCGCGCAAAACCATTAACCTCGTTTAGCGCAGTTGGATAAAAACTATCTTATATTCTTCCCCGTGTCTCAAATCTTTTCCATACCAAATTTCATCCTAATCGGTCCAGTAGATCGATTATCACGCAAAACCATTAACCATACTTTTTGCGCAGTTTGATAAATCTATCCTATGTCCTTCCCCGTGTCTCAAACTATTTCAACACCAAATTTCATCCTAATCGGTCAAGTAGTTTCCGAGCCTATTAAATGCAAACAAACAAACAATCAAATCGGTACTCTTTATTATATTAGTGTAGATAAATAGAGCACATTTTTTTTCACCCCGGGCGGGAATTGAACTTATTAATTATATAATAATTAGTAAATGTCAATTTCGCTTAGGATGTGATAGTACTTGTAATAATATTTAGAAATGTATGTAACCAGTTACGAATAAAAAATACGGATCCGTGCACGGAAAAAAAGTCTTGCCCGTTGGGTCCCGGGCTAGAATGTAATGTAATTCTATGTTTCATTCTTCCGTGTCGTAGGATACTACTATGGGTAAACTACCGGAAGGTGGGGAGCGGCGCCTCCTGCGGAACTGCTATATTATACTGCAAACCATAAAACATTACATGCGAAGCGTGGGGGTTATGGTAAACCCCTCCTGGTGGAGGCTGTGTTTAGATAAACCGGCGAAAAAGTCTTGGTACGAAAAAGGATATATTTATGTTTTGTTCGCACCTGGATACGAACCTCCGTCCAGTTTCGGCCAAATTACGGTACACGGCCGAAGGGATAATGCTTTATGAGTACTTTGAAAATTCTTCTTTCTCTGCTTCGTTTAATTAATTCAATGGTAGTCACTATAGCTAATTATGCGTAGAGATTGCCAAGAATAATTAAATTATTCAAATAATTCCATACGCGATGGATATAATTACCACTTAGGTAACATAATAGGCGCTTGATCGCACTAACTGAAAGTTTATAGCGATACAGAGAAAATCGTCAAGTTAATAAAAGTCAACAACTGGGTGATTATCTGAACACGCCGCAGCATAAAAACGTTATACAAAGCGCATTCGTTCAATTAAACTGTGTATTACGTTATTTTCACCGCGAGGTTTTCATTCTATGTAGCGGTAACCGATTTCTTTCAATTCATTATGTGCAATACCGAAGTTAAGTAATCATTTGGGGTGCGTACCATTTGAAGTTTAATTCGCCAAAAGCGCTAAGAACGATCACACTCCCAAAAAGTTGTGGGTCTTGGCTTTATTTTCACCATAAACGCTATGAAGCTACTGGGACAGTTTGAATTACCTACATCTAATGTTAAAAGTGACAGAAGCGGCCAACTTTAGTGGCATTCTTATCCTAAATGGAACAGGGGAGTACAAACGATCACAGTGATCACAACCATAGACGCAGAATGTGGTCAAAATTATCGAAAATAACGAAATTAGCATCAAATGGAATAGGCCCTATGTACCTAATAAGCATTACAGAATAAGTAATGAGCTATAATAAATAACTATCATTATTTTTTTCTTAATATGATTACCAGCACTACTCGTATCACGTGCTGAGCGAAAAACACATTACATTTATAACAATAACTATACCATGGGCATCCGGTGCGAAAACGGAGGATGCGGGTTCGATTCCCGTCGGGAACAAAACATTTAGTGCTCCAATAATTTGTAAATATTTTCTAGACAGGTATAAAGTTTCGTGACACGGAAATCAATACCAGAGGTCAGCCAGACTACTACGTATCCGTAATTCCGTACCTTACTTAAAATAAAAAAAGCTTTTGCTGTATCCATGGTGAATCCGTGGAAGGAAATTCTGCCATATTTGAGTTTGATATATTGTTGCCGTTTATCTATAGCAAAATTGTTAGTACCCTCGTCGTTAAATTCGGTTCTGTCAAACAAGCCGAAAGTTTAATTATTCAATGAAATGCTTTCTGCATGACGATGATTATGAATACATACTCCGAGAAAATTCTACAAATATCAACATAAAATTGACCTCAAATCGTCAGTTATCGCAATATTTTCCATTGTAATATGTGTGTATTCCAAGTGTCTTCGATCGAATCGCTTTCCATACAAACGTATGAAACGTTTCTTTGTACTTATTTTATATAAGTACCAAGAATTCAAGCTTGGTGATATTTTGCATGCATGTTTTTGAGCCAACTATACTTTTGGTTTGCCAGTTTTCGTTAAATTTATTTTTTTACCGGCGGTATACCTTTGTTAACAATATACTACGAACTATATACAACACTACAGGTACTACAATAAAAGCATTTATATAATCTACAAGTCATTGCAGACTCACATGCAGGAAGTCCAAATACTCCAGCCCACTACCAGTTGGTAGCGTGCCCAGCATGCTGGCAGCATTGCCCCGTTGAATTGCAATGCTGTTAATTCATTTCAATGTAAAAAGTAAGTATGTATTCCCATTCTAAACGATTTTTTGAAACTATAAAATTTTACGTAAAACCGAGATAGAGCGAGTTAAAATTTGGTGTTTAAAATATAACTAAATAATTATACGGAAAGCGAAGCCACTTTAGTATCATTAGCATCACACGCATAACGCAACCGAATTCGAGAATTTATGAATGAAATTAAATGGTTCTCATTATCAGCTATGATGCGCATGCATTAAGTTTTACCTACCCATTTGTAAAATAATATGTTATTTCCTTTGTATACTGTAAAGACCTTTAAATAATACCTATTATAATAACGATACTCCTTGCAACCTGTGGTTCTGTTCTTAAATTGTAATTATTATATGTAGACTAATGGCCCTTACGAGCCAGGCCTGACAGTGTGGGGACCGCCGTTTATCTTATGTTTACGAGTAAAGAAAAGTTATAATACTCTTTAATTGTTTGAGGACGAATTTCATTTTATTATAATAAAACAACAAACCGGCTACTAACTTCCTGCTTCGCTCACAAAATATAAAATCTTTATATTTTATAAGACTTAGGGCCTGTTCTGTGAAACGCACATATAGTGTTTTATTTATTAAATATGTTGTGGGTAGTATAACCGGAACTTACTCGTACATTCTGAAACAGGCCCTTAAAATAGGTACCTACCTAGCTATATACTAATAGATACTTTTCCCGAAAACTAATTAAGTAACTTTATCTCGAAGCTTTTATTCTCAGCCAGCACCTAGCAAGCGCGAAATTTCTTTGATTTTGTATTTGTACTTCACCTAATAATATTATATGTAACTGCTATATTTCCGAACAAGCTTGACACATAGCAATGATGAATTGTCTGATTACCATGAGAAAGATTGAGATGGCGCCTAAGTAACCAGTGCCTTGGTGAATGAAGACAGGATGTAGGTAAACCGGTACTACGACTAAGCTGTAGTATGTAAAGACTTGATAAATATAAGCCAGGGTTTTAGTTAGGTATAGTACTTTTCGAGAATAATAGATATCCCAAACTTGGGTTATCTTAATTATCTACGATATTAGATTTTTTTTGTTCAAATAGCCGCCAAACCAGAATAATATCTAATACTTACAGCCCTTGTTGAATTTACACTTAATAGAAATTAATTGATTTATAGATTCAGGCGTTACTTTGTGTAAATCCAAATTATATGTTAAAATTAATTGAAGAAAATATTAAATCAATATTTTAATAAACACTTGATTAATATAAAAAATATGTGTAGCGAAAATTCCGCCTAATATTCCTGTTAAACCGTCGTGACGTCACAAACGCCACGCAGCCAAACCGGAAGAAGCATCCTCAGGAGGTCTTGCCTCATCGAGTGCTTGTTTAAAATATTTGTTATCAAGAAATTAATTATTTTTTGCCAGAATTGCTTCCATACAGTTCGATATAAATACATATACGCGAATTAATTAAACGCAGAATATTACCCATTTCAGTATATAAACAACCATCCTGAAAAAAAAAAAATAATTTTTGCTCAGTTGGACTTCAACCAATCGCTTCAGAATTGGGCCACCCGTATGCATAATATTAAATTATCTCTCATAAAAACAATCTAGTGAATTGATTACTTTAAGAGATGCTTCCTCTATCCTCGGCCATACCGTCGCTTACTAACAGGCTAACGAAGGTCTATTCTTTATAGTAATGTATAAAAAAAAACAATAGGTGGTATGGCCAAATGGCTACGAATAAACATTATTCGTAGTATAGAAACTAAAACTAAGAAGAGAAGAGTGGCTCTCTAGTCTAAATAAAACAAACGCTCATATAGTAAGTAGATAACATTATACCGTCCTCATGTCGTGACTTCAAGGCATTATTATTCTAAAAATATAAAATAAGAATATAAAGTGGACAGAAGCTCTACTGTGAAACTGGTAGAGTATACTGGCTATTGGTAAATTACTATATTTAATGCACTTGTACCATTTACTCTACCCGCGCATAATAATTAATTCTAGGTTATCCTGAACAACATCTTTGACCACATCATCAATTACCATCAGGTAAGATAGAGGTCAAAGGATAGCTATAAAAAAATATAATAGCTCATTATTGCAACGGCCGCGACATTGTCAATTACAAGGTCGAGTATGTTTTCTTCCGCCCAAAAAAGGAGTGTTATGTTTTCAGGGTTCATGTATGTTTGTGAGTTTCTTTACCGATTTAAACGTATGATATATTCGTCTTGATAGTACAGGTCACAGTAGGTACTGCAATAAGAAGTATACACATTGTAATTTTCAAAAAAGTGGCAAAGAGTTCTGTTTTTCTCTATATAATCAGAATTACTTAAAATCAAAGAATAAGTTGAATATTTTTACTCATGTTAATGTAAACTTCGATTATTAATAACTTAGCGACATCACATCATTTTGAAAATTACGAAGTGTATACTTCTTATTGCAGGCGAATATACATAACAAGTGAGAAAAAACATGGTGGGGTTTAGATGCCATATTGTGAGAATAAAACATTTTTTTTGTTCTAACCCTATCAAGTGTGCTATCAAAATCAGGGGCTTTAAAAAACGATTCCATAAAAATATATATATATATAAATTGGAGTTTTAATTTCAATGAAACGATAAAAGGCTTAAACAAATAAAATAATTTGGAGTCGGGTTTTTAAATTTATTTATATTTGAATTAATTTATACTTGTCAATGATACGATAGGTAATGTCCATTTCACTGTCGGTACCATCGAAACTCATTTCAATTAATGTTTATTGTCATAATAACAGCATCGAGGCGAACTCTTTGCTTTATCGCCAAATTTTTGTAACCGCCTGTATCGATAGATAAAAGCATCTGTAGCTATTTGTATTTACTATGGACATGTATTACCAAGATCGATGAAAGAGATCTAAATTCAAATGACACCTCAGCACGCCTGCATTGAATTTCCATACAACATTGCCGGCGCGGTTATGGTTCCAAATTTAAAAAACTCGCCGGCATTGGCTTTGGCTTTGCTGTGTACGTAAATACACTCGAGAGCAATGAATCCGGGTCACTTAAAGAATGTTAAAAATCTCGGAAACTAAAAATGATAGGTTAATGCAATAAATTGTATTTAATAGACAATGTAATACTCCTTAAATGAAAGTAAAAAAAATATGAGTCACCATACATTTTATTAACACAAAATTACATAAAGAAAAAAATTGCTGATCTCTCCTTAAAACAAAAATAGGAAACATGAAATTTTTGAACTTTATTACGATTTTCTTGAATTTTAATACTTCGTATTGCCTCCTCGTGCTTCCATTACTGCGTTTACGCGGTTTGGCATGCTGTACACCAAGTTCCTTATACGATTTTGGGGAATATTCTCCCATTCCTCTGTGAGAGCAATTTTGAGCTCACGAAGCGTGATTGGGGGAGGGTTTCGTTGTTTTACGCATCTGCCTAGCTCGTCCCAAGCATGCTCGATCGGGTTGATATCCGGGCTGCGCGCTGGCCACTCCATACGAGTAATGTTCATCTCTTGAAGGTAGTCATTCACAATCCTACCTGTATGAGGTCGGGCATTGTCATGCATAAATATAGCATCCTCACCTAAATTGACCATAAATGGACCAACGTGATCATTGAGGATTTCTTCCACATATCTTACGCTAGTTAAAGAGCCGTTTTCTATGATCACCAGCTCTGTGCGACTTTCAGAAGAAATTCCGGCCCACACAAGTACAGACCCACCACCGTAGGCTACTTTTTCTTCGATGCATGCTTGCTTGAATCTTTCCCCTGGTCTTCGATACACTCTGTGTCTTCCATCGTGCTTGTAGAGCATAAATTTTGATTCGTCGGAGAACATAACTTTTGACCAATCTTCAATACTCCAATTTACGTGGCTCTGGGCATATCTTAGTCTCGAAATACGATGCCCACGCTCCAGTTTAGGGCCGTTTGCAGGTCTAAGGGGTTTTAAGTTAGATTCAGCAAGCCGACGTCTTACTGTCCATGCACTTGGGTTACTTCCTCCGAGGCGTCGAAACGTCGATTGGTGAGTTCAGTTCCTGTGAGAAAGCGATTTCGAAGCATGGTGTTCACCAAGTATCGGTCTTCTCGTGCTGTGGTACACCTGGTTCTGCCCGTTCCTGGTCTGCGTAGGTTAGAACCAGTTTCTTCGTAACGTCGGACAACTCTTTGTACTGTTGACAGCGACACACCGACAGTCCTGGCTGTATCGCGCTGACTCCGGCCGGTTTCCAGCATTGTAAGTATTCTGGTGCATTCTTCAGGCGTAAGCGACATAATTTCAGCTTGAATAATGAATATAGAGCACTATCAACATGGTTTATGTACCCACATAAATGACAGATTACAAACAAAAGCAAAACCAAATGCTGTAATTTCGTAGTTCCATCTTCGAAAGTGGCCCTTTTTCAAATTTGATTTTTTTATGATATAACTTTACAATAACTAAGAAGTTTTAATACCTTCATTTAAGGAGTATTACATTGTCTATTAAATACAATTTATTGCATTAACCTAGCATTTTTAGTTTCCGAGATTTTTAGGATTCTTTAAGTGACCCAGATTCATTGCTCTCGAGTGTACTATATTTGCGTGCTCTTTATTCAAAAGCAATAACAATATTTTCGCGCAATTTTTTTTCTATGTACGTACCGACTGTGGAAAATACAGATTGTTGAATTCAGTCTTCCTGACAGCCAGCAAGACTGTAGAGCTACAGGCAGATAAATAGGTACCTAAGTATTTTGTACCATAATGTGACATGTGATGATGCGGTAAACATTCTTTATGACAAATTACATTCTTGTTTTGATGGGTGCGTTCCAGTCAAAAGACCTTACACATGCAATTCCTGTTACCTATAATTATTATCCCATTTAGTTTTACGCAAATAACTTATAATATTTTCAATACAGAAATGTTTACGTTTTACAGATAGCGAACTATGATAGAGTTTCAGAAGACAAATAGCTCGATTCCGCAAATAAACATACAATCATAGTTTTTTATTAAGCGTAGGTATGTCGGAAACATATTAGAGTAGGTATACAAGTCGATAGTATGGAATCCACACGAAAAGAAATATAAGTTAATGGGAAGATCCTTATAAAATTTGGTCAGTCGGTACCTTTATAAAAATACCTATGTATGGTTTTTATCTGTACCTATATGTTTAAATAGTATCTTTCCCTTTTTGGAGCAGCTATTGTAGTAATCAACACATTAGTACTGAGGCGTTTGTGTGCTATAATGATCCACTACTACTTATTCTACTAAAGTCAATATAAATACTACTAATAAACTCACCTCCTACTCAACAACTGTATCAGCCGGATTGTCTAATGCTGAATACAGTCTCCCTCATTATGGGGGAGTGCCATAATACCCACGCTTGGCAGGCGTCTTGGAGATCGCAGTGTGGGCTATCAGTTCCTCAGAAAGCACTGCTGCCCACCTTCTGGTGTGTTACCCACCCATCTTGACACCTACGGGTAGAGATGGGGGTGACATTCTAGGCCGGCACCCCACGGGCAACAACAGGATAGATAATCCATCCACTTTGTCACACTGTTCCGTCCTCGGCGTACGGCAAGCGCGTGAGCTTTGCCAACAACCTGAGTGGTTGGTTTGGTGAGCACGCAGACTGCTCATTATGCGCCCCCGGCCCAAATAGTAACATTACATTACTCAACGCTTTGATTGCTGAGGAGCTGGAGGGATATATTTTCTACACACATCTAAACGTATTTTTAGATTATTATATTCGTTTTTAGGTGTGTACCTACTTGTAGTGTGTAATATGTCTTATTGTTGGCAAGCGCAATAAGTAGGTACCTAATATAACAAATAAATAAATAAAACGAATAGGTAGCTTTGCCTGCTCTTGAGCTATGGAACCTCTATCTGGATTATCACTTTTTAATAGGTCTGAAATTATTCAAAACACAGTTTTGCAATGTCCCAAAAAGCACCCATTTTATCTAAACATGGTCATTTTTTAAATTTCATATTTTATTAACCTAACAAAACTATAGTAAAGCTTATAAAGGATTATATTTATAAGGTTAAATTTCTATACATTTCATGAAGATCAGAAAAAAGCGTTGAAAGTTTATCGTCAATCACACCATGTCTACATTATACCAACATAAACAAAAATGCCAGACCCAAACTTGCCTTTTTACTTTTTTGTGCGCGGCGTTGTTTTACCTTGGCCACCTAAGACTGAGAATTATGCCTGTAATTCCACTATGTTATGTACAAAACAGACATGTTATATTATTACCTTATTAAATCAAGTTTTTAGAGTTTTGCTGGTCATGCCATCTAAAACTTGAGAGAAAAACGGATGTGTGTTGCGTTGCGTGAGTTGCGACTATGCATGCATTGCATACACGAAAAAGAAAATCAGTACTTATTCTATCTTTTACTTTAACATTTTTTTTTCAACATAAATGCATATCTTTGGTTCTAGTGATAAAGATCAATAAATTGAACAAATATTTAGGCTTTTACATTACATATAAAGTAAAATGACGCGACAAACACTAACGCATCTCGATATATCGGGCAATTCAGACTCCATTCACAAGGAGATAAACAATTAATGCATCCCAAACAGGGGTAGGTATATTATTAAAGAAAAACATTAAGTAGGTATTTAAAAAGTTACTTCTTCAGTATCATAGCCACATTTATAAATTCTGTTAAGTAAATGACATGAGCTAACAATTTTCCTATAAGTAAACTATGTAATAACTTGATGCCAGAGTTCTCCTTAACGTTACAATTTTCATCTATCTATCGTAATAATTTTCATACTGTATCATCCAGATTATCCACTGCTGAACACAGCCTCCCCCATTAAAGGGGGCGTTAGCCATAATCCCCACGCTTAGCAGGCGTCTTGGGGATTGCAGAGTATCAGTTCCTCAGAAGGCGCGGCTGCCCACGTTCCTCGCCTCTTAAGACACCCACAGGTAACAATGGACGGGTGACATTCTAGCCGGGCACCCTACGGGCTTTAACATGAACAATACAAAAGCCATAGATATGTTGTGGGAGCCTGCTTAAACTTTATATATGAAGCTTACTTAACTAACTTAAAATTATAAATAAACATTGCAGACGTTTTAAAACGAATACGCTAAATTATATAATTTATATTTACATACCTACTAGGAGTCATGATTTGATGAAAGTGTTTTATGAATCTATTAAAATGCATATTAAGGTTCCTATTATGTAATTTGAAAATAATTCCACTGCCTACTTTAATTATTTTATATTAATTCTTAAGTGTACTAATGGTCTTTTATTCTGTGCCTTATTACTTATGTGGTTGTGGAAGGTTATCTAATGTCTCACTCACTACCCTATATTTATGCTGACAGACGAAAGAAAGGCTATATAACTCTTTGTAGACTAATAAAAATGACACAAGTACAGGTTATAATTTAGCTAACTCACGATACTGTCTAATAAAAATAAAATTCTGTTCATGTCAAAACAATTCCTTTCTATCTATTATTATCTAAACTGGTATTATAAAGTGGAAAGATTTCATTGTTTCTTTAGATAGAGGCTCTGTAACTACTGAACCGATTTGAAAAATTCTTTCACTATTAGAATTCCACATTATCCATGATGAATATAGGCTACAGAATATTTTCAAAACCCGTGTGAAGCCGGGGCGGGCTGCTAGTCCATGATAAATAAACATTAACCTGAATCCATGCGCATCATAGATAATGAGAACAATAACATTTAATAAAATAGACCCAAAATGCCATACTGATGCCAAGGGGCTAATAAGCATGACGAAATACATCTGTTATAGGCAGAGGTTAGTCCACTTAACATCAGGTGGGCACCGGTCTTCCGTCACAATAACAAAAAAAATATATAAGAAATCAGAAGTCACGGAAAAAAAATAACAATAATATGTATTGCAATTTTATTCACTTGCCAAGCCGGATACAATATAAGTGGTGTAGAGGTACGAGTACATACAATATAATACGTAATACACTTATTTGTAAAGATGTTTATTGTTTAAATGCGTTATAAAATTGTAGTTAATTAAAATGATTTGAGCAGGCTCAAATTATTTCTATATTATTCTACTGGACAGTTCCAAGTTCAAACTGCTACTAAAACTTAACTACCTACTTAACTTAAACTTTTTATTGACTGGATAAACCTATTGGTCACAAGTATATTGGGTATATTTCCCAACGAAGACTCGAGCGAGTAATTCTCTCTTTAACACCTTTATTCTGTGCTGCTCTTTGTCCCTAACGTTATGAGCAGATCTAGTAGCGTCGTTGGATACATCAATTTGAAACTTTGAAAGCATCAATATAGCCTTGCAGTTGTAGGTATATATTATATTAAATTCTTTTGACAATATGCACTACGACATTAGTAAGTAGTTTAATATTGGTGGAGTGGATAATATGGAGACTATGGGGGCTCCTGAGTGGCTATCAGAATAACCATCGAATATCAGTATATATAAATTCATATTAAAACCAGGTTTACTATAGTATTCTGTCATCTGTACTATGGTGTAGTCTATAGAATAATTATTTAATAGGAAAAAAATGCGACCGCAATTTGGCTTTATTTAAGTGATGGCATAGAAAATAAAACAGTTCCTTTGATTACAAAAAAAATACCTAAATACAGGACGGATTATGATAAAATGTATATATGTACCGGAAGAAAAAATAAAATAAATACCAATCAAAAACAATTCTTTAATGCAGTTAAAATAGAATAGCAAGCATATAAAAAAGTCCCATAAGATTTTTCTCGAGATCTCTCTAAACCGACTTCAAAAAAGGCCTTTTTTGAAGTCGAAGAAGGTTTAGAGAGACTTTTTAAATAGAAAACGTGTATATTATTTATTCGTAAGAGTGGTGACATGATAATATTTGTCAATAAAATAACAGTCAGTAAGATAGGAATGTGAAGCGGCACCAGCGTCACTGGTGAGTCTCCGCTGGCGACTCGAGCTCGACACAATCAGTTCAGGCGAGTTTCACTCCGAGTATTCGTGCTGTTACTTTTCCAACGCACTGTCGCACACGAACGCTCTGTTTCCCTAAGTCTTATTGTTTGCGCATATGCCACGCAGGAAAATTTTGACTTTCCATTCGCCGGTGTCACTTCAAAAGCGTGTCCAAGTCCAAAGAATAGTATTTGCCGTGGACCTGCCGAATAATATCTGCAATAGGCAGCAGCCTACTGAACTAAGATTTTACATGGTGGTAGGGCATTTTGTGAATGCCCGCCTAGCTATCTACCACCCTGAAGAAGAAAATCTGTAACCAAGCACTTAAAAGCGTGTACTGCCTTGTGTCGCCAGTAATTTTGCATGGTGGTAAGGCATTTTGCGAATGCCCGTGGGGTGCCGGGTTAGAATCGCACCTCCCCATATCATCCCGTGGGTGTCGTAAGAGGCGACTAAGGGAAAAAAATACTGGAAGGTGGGCAGCAGCACCTTCTAAAGAACTGCCATGTTACACTGCGATCCCCAAGCCGCCTGCCAAGCGTGGGGATTATGTCAAATAGCCCCTTAATAGGGGAGGCTGTGTTCAGCAGTGGACGATCCAGCTGATACAGTACGTTCGCTCTCCACAAAACAAAAACTGTATGCCTGCTTGCTGCTTGTCGTGTACGAAGTACAATTCTATATAGACGAGGGTAATTAGTTAGTATTCCATGAATTCATCATGCGGTTATCAGGTCTGTCACATTGCAGAGGAAGAAGCTAAAGGATGCCTGGGACTGGCAACCCAGTTGTAGTTAGTTCGTATATACACTCGAGAGCAATGAATCCGGGTCACTTAAAGAATCCTAAAAATCTCGGAAACTAAAAATGCTAGGTTAATGCAATAAATTGTATTTAATAGACAATGTAATACTCCTTAAATGAAGGTATTAAAACTTCTTAGTTATTGTAAAGTTATATCATAAAAAAATCAAATTTGAAAAAGGGCCACTTTCGAAGATGGAACTACGAAATTACAGCATTTGGTTTTGCTTTTGTTTGTAATCTGTCATTTATGTGGGTACATAAACCATGTTGATAGTGCTCTATATTCATTATTCAAGCTGAAATTATGTCGCTTACGCCTGAAGAATGCACCAGAATACTTACAATGCTGGAAACCGGCCGGAGTCAGCGCGATACAGCCAGGACTGTCGGTGTGTCGCTGTCAACAGTACAAAGAGTTCTCCGACGTTACGAAGAAACTGGTTCTAACCTACGCAGACCAGGAACGGGCAGAACCAGGTGTACCACAGCACGAGAAGACCGATACTTGGTGAACACCATGCTTCGAAATCGCTTTCTCACAGGAACTGAACTCACCAATCAGTTTCGACGCCTCGGAGGAAGTAACCCAAGTGCATGGACAGTAAGACGTCGGCTTGCTGAATCTAACTTAAAACCCCTTAGACCTGCAAACGGCCCTAAACTGGAGCGTGGGCATCGTATTTCGAGACTAAGATATGCCCAGAGCCACGTAAATTGGAGTATTGAAGATTGGTCAAAAGTTATGTTCTCCGACGAATCAAAATTTATGCTCTACAAGCACGATGGAAGACACAGAGTGTATCGAAGACCAGGGGAAAGATTCAAGCAAGCATGCATCGAAGAAAAAGTAGCCTACGGTGGTGGGTCTGTACTTGTGTGGGCCGGACTTTCTTCTGAAAGTCGCACAGAGCTGGTGATCATAGAAAACGGCTCTTTAACTAGCGTAAGATATGTGGAAGAAATCCTCAATGATCACGTTGGTCCATTTATGGTCAATTTAGGTAAGGATGCTATATTTATGCATAACAATGCCCGACCTCATACAGGTAGGATTGTGAATGACTACCTTCAAGAGATGAACATTACTCGTATGGAGTGGCCAGCGCGTAGCCCGGATATCAACCCGATCGAGCATGCTTGGGACGAGCTAGGCAGATGCGTAAAACAACGAAACCCTCCCCCAATCACGCTTCGTGAGCTCAAAATTGCTCTCACAGAGGAATGGGAGAATATTCCCCAAAATCGTATAAGGAACTTGGTGTACAGCATGCCAAACCGCGTAAACGCAGTAATGGAAGCACGAGGAGGCAATACGAAGTATTAAAATTCAAGAAAATCGTAATAAAGTTCAAAAATTTCATGTTTTCTATTTTTGTTTTAAGGAGAGATCAGCAGTTTTTTTCTTTATGTAATTTTGTGTTAATAAAATGTATGGTGACTCATATTTTTTTTACTTTCATTTAAGGAGTATTACATTGTCTATTAAATACAATTTATTGCATTAACCTATCATTTTTAGTTTCCGAGATTTTTAACATTCTTTAAGTGACCCGGATTCATTGCTCTCGAGTGTATAATAAGTAATCTAAGTAATCGAGTTTCCTCCTTGTTCTAGCGCAATTTGACAGAAACAATCTATTTTTTACAGCTGATAGAAGGCTAGGCTTCACCGACTATATCACCTGACGCGGTAGAAGACTGTGCTCAGGCTAACAATAAATCAACGGATCTCAAGGATCTGTGCGAATACACCGATAGTTGTTTGAAGCGCTCGTAGCGAAGTTTACTTAGCTGTTCCCAACCGATCAGCAAAGTTAAGCAACGTCGCGCGCGGTCATGAGTTGGATGGGTGACCGCTAGTGACATTACTACTGAGCGTTTCCGTGCTTCGGAGGGCACGTTAAGTCGTCGGTCCCGGTTGTTGTCTTAGGATGGCAGTCGTTATAGCATGGTGGTAGGGCATTTTGCGAATGCCCGCCTGGCTAGCTACCACCCTCAAGCAGAAAATCTGTCGCCAAGCACCTAACGATGTGTTCTGGCAGCTGTCCTTGAGAGCCAGTAATTCTAGGTAAGCCTGAACAACATCTTCGACCTCATCATCATCACTTAACAATAAGATAATGTTCTAGAACTTAAAGACTCACTTTAAGTTCTAGAACATTATTGTAGTAACAGTATTGCTTTTTGTAAACCTCAGTTTTTCAGGTAGCCCCACAAAAAGAAATCTAGAGCCGCCAGATCTGGAGTACGCGCTGGCCAAGAAATAGGACCATGTGTTCCTATTCATTGATCACCAAACTGTCAAGATTGTTTTTTATTTAGTAATAACGAGTTCGAAGTTTGAATAGTTTTTTAACTTATCTTTTTATTCAGTCAACGAAAAGATCTCAACCGTCACTAAAACGCTTTTACGTAAATTTTCATACAAAATCTACGGGATAAGTTTTTTGTAATTTGTGAATTTTTGAGAACTCCAACGATCGATGGTTGGTCCCATAGAAGTTTTTGATCAGTATTAGAAACAGGATCGATTGGCATCAAAAATGTTTTTGTATAAAATGGCTATTTTCTTGCTAACTGTATTTTTTTTTAAATCTGTGAATGGGTATTAAAATTCCATAAAAAGTTATGGACAGTCCGAGTAGCTGCGACGGATAAGGTACTTCCCCTTACTGTCCCGCTGAAAGTTTCCACGCTGTACCTATATAGCTAATCAATAATTAAGTAAGCATTCCGAAAGTCACAAATACGTGTCTTAAAAAGGAAAATGTTTGAGTACCTAAGTACTCTACCCCTATTAGCTTTCTTAAGCGATAGTATTGAATTACTAATAAAAACCTTACCGCCTAATAGTTGCTTTTCAATTCGCTTTTATAGGTTTGAAATGAAGCTGATAAAAAGCAATTAACAACGCCCCATTTCAACGTTAGGCACGTAGGTAAGTACGCGTACAAAAACTATTTAAAAAGCTTTTTCAAGAAAGACGCATGGAAATTATATACGCCGTCTGCATATATGGCTGCTTCATTAGCTTTTATATACTATGGGTCCGTTTCAGAATGTCCTAATAAAGTTTCGGGTTGCTAATCAACACATAAAATAACCGAATGTTAAAAATGACAGTTAACATGCAGCGCGTTTCAAGCTTTAACCGATTGATGGAACGCTAAATCGATGACTGTGAAACGCAAAGATAGTGTTTTATTTATGAAATATGTTCTGGGCTATATAACCGGAACTTACTCGAACATTCTGGAAACAGGCCCTTAGGATAATAAACTCATTAGTCATTACAGTATATAGCGATCAAAGCTAATTTGATGTAAAATATGCTTTCACCGAAGTGCCTCCTTGAATCACAACAGTAAACATTTAGATAACCTAAAGCCTTAAATATTAAAAATTAGTGTGGAGTTTGTGCCTATTCCACAATTACTATCAGGCACAGAATTGGTGCCTATTCCTTCAGCGCTGTTAGGCGGATACTAGACTATAAATCTGACCAACGCAACGTTCATTTTGTGATCTTTGATTTGAGTGAAGTTATTTTGAAGTTTTTATATGAATTAAGTGAAGTATTACACACTGAAGACGGTATCATACATAACTGTATTCGAGTCGACATCATACTGAAAATAACCTCTGCACCCATGCCTAATACTGTTATTTTTTTACAAAAACCCCCGGTAAAGAAGACGCGAGGACGACGATGGCGCGAGACTTTGAGGCGGTATCTCCGTTTCCGTCAAAGGTTTCCGTGATGGAGTGAATACGAGCCTTTTATTCACGAGCGACTCACGATATCTCCGGATAGCGCACGATTTTATGCGCCATAAATATTAGTACTTACCTACCTTGGTATCTAACCTTTATAATAAGGTATGAGAAAATAGAATTGATTTTGAAATGGGAAGGTTTTCTTCCACATATTAAATTAACACAATTATATTTTCTATTACAAATACAACTATGACGGGTTAATATCATTCTGTTTATTCAAGCAAGCTAGTCACCCACAACAACCCTTATATAAGTGATGATGGGCTGAAAACGCGGAGTCTTAATAGGTACTACCCTAGAATATAAAATCACCTAACGATGCGTTCCAGAGGCTGTAGTTAAGAGCAAGCTTTAGTCTATTTTGTCATTTTTGAACACAAACCAACACTTACCAACAACAAGTTAGTAAAGACTTGCATAATAGCAATAATAAACAAATTTACATATTTTTTTACACCACTACGCAAAATTTCACATTACGTGTAATACAACCTAACCTATATAACATAATATATAAGAAGTACTTAAGTCATTGTGAGCGGAGCCGGGCATAGTTGTAATGAAATAGTAGGTACAACATATTATTTGTACTGGAAATCATAAAAAGGACTAGGTACCTACGCGAAAACTTATAATTAGCCTAGTTTAAATCACATTAGTTATGTTCAATATTCAGAAAGCCGTAAGTTTTCCTTAGAAAATAAAATAAATACTTTTTCTTGAGTATTGAAAATCTAGCATGGCTCTCAAATTACAGGCATTAGGTTGAGGACTCCCGGGTTCACATAATTTTTCCGTTCGCGTTTTTTCCTGTCAAATATATAACATCTGTCAATCATAATTTCTCAAAGCAGAACCAAGGATATATAATCCGATGGATCGAAAAATCTAATCCTAACTAACATAGTTATTGGCAAAGGTAGAAAACAAAAAAGCAGCGAATGAATAATGAAACCTACTACCTACAAAAACGCTGTACTTACATTTATTTACGGGAGTCGTTCTATAATAATTTATTTTTTTACAAATTAAAAAGAAACCCTATGTTGACGAAAGTGTATTTACACCAATATTCACGCTATAGACATTATTCTTAATATCAATTCCCAGAGAAGTGAACGGAAACGTACTCAAAGCAAGGGACGATTTCCATCAATGGAAAACTAAAAAAGCGTCAAGACTGTACCAGAAGAAGAGTTCAACATTCTTCATCTACGAAAACCAAGCTGCCTATATTAAATTAGTATAGTATTCATTCTACAACATACATTGTAGATTCTATATATTTACATAAATATACATACATTGAAATTAAAGAAGACATAGAAATGTCATCGAATAAAATTTTCTTTCTCCACAACTGGTAACTAATGCACAGTGATGGATATTTAGGCTGTGGTATAAGTAGTAATTAAATCAACTTTTAATTATGTAACTTTAACATTGGTATTAATAATGTATAAATTAGTACTAAATAAATGCAATGTTCCTTGCAGTTTATATCTGTTGCTTTTTTTTCTCGCAGATAAGTTGTAGTGTATTTTGAAGCGCTCGTAGCGAAGTTTACTTAGCTGTTCTCAACCGATCAGCAAAGTTAAGCAACGTCGCGCGCGGTCAGGAGTTGGATGGGTGACCGCTAGTGACATTACTATTGAGCGTTTCCGTGATTCGGAGGGCACGTTAAGCCGTCGGTCCCGGTTGTCTTCTTAGGATGGCAGTCGTTATAGCATGGTGGTAGGGCATTTTGCGAGTGCCCGCCTGGCTAGCTACCACCCTCAAGTAGAAAGTCTGTCGCCAAGCACCTAACGGTGTGTTCCGGCAGCTGTCCTTGAGAGCCAGTACTTCTAGGTTAGCCTGAACAACATCTTCGACCACATCATCACTTACCATCAGGTGAGATAGTGGTCAAAGGCTAACCTACCAGGCATAAAAAAAAAAAAGTGTTACAAATTTAGTCGTGAATAATTCAAAATATAAAAGCTTGACTTTTCCGAAAGTTTCAAAGGTACTTGACGTACCTACTAAGTAACTTTATTGCCGAGCGCAACACACAACTTTTCAACTCACTCCAGCGGGAGAGCCTACAGAGCCACACGCCCCCTTTCATATCCATTAGAGAGAAAAAAGCAAAAGAGACGTATTAAATACAATAATTTACGAATATACTCGTTCATATAATCTGTTCATGTAGCTTTTACTGTAATGAACGGCAAAAATGAATATGCAACATTTATGATTACCTATATTTATATATTATCATAAATCGTCCGTGATAAATATAATATGACTTAAATCTAAATAAATTTGATTAAGTTCCAAACTATTTGAGTCTCGTTTTTTTTTATTTCAGCGTATTCCTAAAGTTGACGTTTGAAGCAGTGATGGCTCAGTGGCATTGGCTATGGACTGCCGCGCAGCAGGTCCATGGTTCGAATCCCGCCCAGAGCTTGAGCTTCACCGCATGGTGGAAGGGAATTTTGCGAATGCCCGCCTGGCTAGCGACCACCCTCAAGTAGAAAATCTGTCGCCAAGCACCTAACGGTGTGTTCCGGCAGCAGTCCTTGAGAGCCAAAAAAATTACAGGCTAATGAGACCTAACAACTGGACGTCTCAGTGTGACGGGCACAGTGCAATTCGTCGTTGACGATATGCGTCTGTTATAGGCAGAGGTTAGACCACTTAACATCAGGTGGGCCTCGGGCTTGTTCCGTCACAATAACATAAAAAAAAAAAACGAACCATTTATCCTCAGCTAGCAGCTAAAAAGTAGTTTCCTCCTCGGGAAAAAACTTACCCTAAATCAGTATTCTACACTTAATTTTTAAATCTACTCTTATGCTTCCCTTGGGAGTTAGCTTTGAATTCTTCAAAATGTCGCACGTGACGGAAGACACTGCTTTATCACCTTGATGCATTATTTATTTACTAATTATTTTATTATATTTCACGCGTATATACGGTGGTAAGTACGCCTTGACTAATTCTTTAAGGCTCCGTACCTCAAAAGGAAAAAACGGAACCCTTATAAGACGACTTTGTTGTCCGTCTGTCAAGACCGTTTTTGTCAGGAAAGCGTGGACGTAATCTGGAATTCAGATCAAATACTCAGGTCTACTGTCCCTTAGAGCTGTGATAAAATTAAACTTCTAAGCCAACGCAATCAAAAGATACAGCTGTTTATGCCGCAAATGTTCGACACTCGCAAGGGAATCAACTCAGAATCTTGAAATTAGGTACGAAGCAACGTCATATAGCACTGATAAAGAAATAATTGCGAAAACATACATTTTTAGTTTTACATCATATAAAAAAAATATTTTAAATAATTTTAAAATGTTATGGATTTCGTTTAGCGATATTTATAAATATCATAACTACTACATATATATCTACAGGTTTGTACCGAAACCTCGGTGCGCGAGTCCGACTCGCACTTGGCTGGTTTCCAGTCATATTTTAAATACCAAGAGTTACAGCTCGGTGAAATTTTGCACTCATGTCCTTGAAATTTCATTAATTTTGATATGAATTCACTTCCTTAAAAAGTGTTAAGTTTCTTTAATAAGCAGATATATAATATATTCACACAAACATAACGCAATTTACGAACAGATGTACAACGAGCCCAAATACTTTTTGTTCAATACAACCTATATATTGCATCACCACCGATACTCTAACAATGACATTTTATAAATTCTTTGTAGTAGTACCCACCTTGGTAAATGTTTAAAGTAGCTGGGCGCGGCGCGGCTTCGGTGTCGAGCCACGGACCTCAGTGGTATCCGTAAACGCGAAGATTTGGATGTGATTTAAGATAGCATTACCGGGTACCGTTGCTGAGATCGTTTGCTTGTACGATTGTCGGATTGCCGCGAGTGGTCGACGACGGGCAGCCGCGTCTACCTCACCTCACGCCTACCGTTACTTCGCACCAAATCTGCCTACAATACGTTCTGCTTCGTACCTTGATACGGATAATAAGTTTGGAGTCACGATCTTGTTCCGCGAAGCTGTCTACGTAATCTCCTCGCTGAATTAGAGGCTTCCTTGTAAGGAAACGATGCATATTTTATATGTATAGGATCGTGAAGACGAAATACGGCCAACATGGATTTATTCCTTGCTCCGAGTTAGATGGGAGTTTGATAGGGAAAATGGACGCTATTAAAGTTTCCAAACTAGGACTTAACATTTAACCTCAGCGTGCACATTAAAATTCAAATTAAAAATAACTAGGTACGACTATAAGGCATGGTACTAGAGTAGGTAATGAGTACCTTCTTGACTATAAATGGAGCCTGGCACTATATTATTAGACCATTAGGAGAATGATACTTCCTGGTTTCTGCGATGTCATTTCTCTAAAGTTAGCATGTTTAGAGTTCAGAGAAAATAAAATACTTATAAGGCACGAGCAGGACCAACCTTAATTCTTTATGATTTGATAGGTACTTCATTTTCTGCGGAAGTTAATGAGAAGTGCAATATTTTGCGTTTGCCGTGTTACCAACAAAATCATAGCACAATGGCAAAAAAATGCCTTGGTGTCGTCATAGATAGTAACTATCTAATGTTAACATGGCAAATGATTTTCCTAAGGAACGCCCGTCGGCAAGCCTGTGAATTTAGATCATAAAACACTATTCCTACTCCATAACAGGAGATTAGATACTTTCCCGGCTTAGTAAAGTACCCATGTTCAATATAATTACACTATATCCGCTGTAGGTAAGTAAGAGAGCGTGTGCAAGTGAGTGCGCGACTTGCAGTCACCGTAAACTTGGGGATGTCATGAATTAATACGTTCGTTGCCCTGTCTGGTTGACGTGACGTCCGTGCGCACCCCGGCCGGCTACTTATGTATCGCTTACATTTTGCATTTCCATTACCATTTGCATTTTGTACGTCCACCGTGGAGAAATGAGGAACATACCTATAGTCCTAACAACTGAAATGTTGTACACTGTACAGTTCAGTTGCTAGGACTATTTATGTACAATGTACAGGTTCGCGGTATCTGCGTCCCCTTAAAAATTCGTCACATCGCCGCTTCATTGATTTGTGATTCTGTGATAATAAAGACTCACTTATGCCACAGCTTATCCACTTCTTCTTGTCTGTAATAAAATAATGATGCATTAATCTACCATCAATATAAACTTATAAATATCTTAACTATGTATGGCATGGCATGGAATAATTAGCCATGCCCATGAGTAGGTATTTCTGTAAGCTGGGGCAAGGGGGATTAGTGTCATCCACTTCTTCCTCGTAATTCTCTCAAGCGAGGTAGGTATATTTAGCTGCAGCCGGAACTATCAAAATTAAATAGAAGTCATGATAATTATTATTGAGTGTAGAACTCGCGACTTCCAAATTAGATTCATTTTCAAAAAAGATTAGGTTTTATAAAAGCCTTCTATGATAAAACGTAATTTATAATTTTTTATAACGTTTTTTTTAAGTATTACACTTACCACAGGTTAAATAATGGCCAAACCCAAAGAAAGCCTTTCATCAAAAAATACTGACCTTAAATACTTCTTTTCTATCTAGCTTTGGTAATCTGATACTCGCCATCTGGCTAGGGCGCGATCGAGGCAACCCGAGGGCACCGCATCTTAATAATAACAAATATTTAAGTATTAAATCTATATTTGAGAAAAAAAATATATAAAATAATATATATGTATGGTTCAATTGTCACTAGATATATTTATTGTAATTTTAAATATTATTAGATTAGAAACGATTAATTATTATGTTATGAAAAATAAATGTATAAAATATTAGATAAATATTTACATAAAATTATATGAATATTTTAGAAAATAAAATCTAATATTTGAAATGATTTTTTAGATATTTCTTATTATTAATTAAGGATTACCCACAACGTATATGTCTATACATCACTACTTTGCTATTTATTTTAGTTAGGTAGAGGCATAGACAAATATATTATTTCTGTATGGTAGAGTAGGCACGAGTACACTAACGTCCAAGTTTGTCCCAATTTCAATTATTATAACAACCACAATCAAGTAGTTTTTAAGTTGTACTCAATAATGAAAAGAAAAAAAAATGCTACTATATGCCTACACCTAGATGATATAATAATTAAAACTCCTGCCGATGATGACCTGTAATGTGACGGAACAAGCTCAAGGCCCACCTGATGTTAAGCGGACTAACCTCTGCCTATAACAGATGCATTTCATCACAAGTCACGAATTGCACTGCGCCGTCACTTTGAGACATATTTGTTAAGTCTTATGTGCCTGTAATTTCACTGGCTCTCAAGGACTGCTGCCGGTCACACCGTTGGGTGCTTGGCGAAAGATTTTCTACTTGAGGGTGGTAGCTAGCCAGGTGGGCCAATCACAAAATTCCCAAAAAGGTACCTGCCGCACGGCAGTCCATAGCTATTACCGCTCGGCCATCATTGCTTCAAAAGTACTTTGAATTAGCATTTTGCCGACTTTAACAACTTATTTCATACGTTTCAGTGATGAGAATCAGTTTCGTTATTTATTAATCTTTATACTTACTTTTTTTTAAATGATGATGTTATGTATCTATTTTTTTTTTTTGGTAACAACTTCAGTTATATACAAATAAATATTCGGAAAACGAAAATATACTTTATTATTAGTTCCTCATTACAAAGCAAAATTTGGTTTCGTTGCTCACTTTTGAAAAATATAAGAAAAACTCAAATATCGAAGTTTGCAGTCACGCAAGTTCATGATGCGCGTGTCCTTGCTTAACCGAAAATTTATTCTTTGCTAATAGCGACCCTATACATAATAAGTAATAGCCAATGACTCAGTGCCCTGTTACGTGAAATGTAATTAATTAATAATGATTAACTGTGGTCAGCGTATATGCCCGTAGCGCACTACTTTTAAACAAAAAACTGTTAAGAATGGTTAAAATATTCAAGAGTAACTAATGTAAACTATGTTATGGTGTCTATTGATGCACCATGTAGGTTGGAACCAATACAGAAACTGGGATTCCTGTATAATCAACTAGAGAAATAAAAATACTTTCCCACGTATTGAACAACTCGCTGGGCAGGGCTATTAAACTGCAAATTCACCTCGACTTTTTCACTCGCGGGCATCTCGAAGCAAAACAACAAAGAATACTAAATCGGTTAACTTAGGGATCCTATATGTGCAGGACGACCGACAAACCGGTTCCGCCGGAGATTCTTTGTTCGGTCAGCGGGGTGTCGATACATCACGAGTCTCGCGATGCGAATAATCTTCTCGCAACGGTGACCAGCTTTCGGTGAATGATGCGGCCTTTTTACTGTTTCAGAGGCAGCGAGAGGAGCGTGGATGTGGTGTGCGCGCGGGTCGGGCCGGTGAGGGCGCGCGCGCTCCCATGGCGGTGCGCGCCCTGCTCGCGTGTGCGGCGCTGGGCGCGCTCGCCGCTGCCTCCGCCGGCGGTGCAGCCTCCGCGCCACGATTCGGTGACCGCCTCGCACCGCGCGTGCCCGCCGCCTACGCGCCGCGCCACGCGCCTCCACCTCACCACTACACCGAGAACGAGTATGACGATATCTACGAGCAGGAGTACGAGGAACAAAACCTCTCTGCAGAGGACGAGCCACCGGACACGGAGCCGCCACCGCCACCGCCACGCCGCCCATTGCGCACTGAAGCGCACCGTCTTGAGATGAGCACAGAGTACTTCATGATACCAGAGCGATCCTCGCCTCCACCGCCGCCGATGCGACCCAGCGCTGCGCCCGCACCGCGACCTCCCAACGCCACGCTGGTGGTGAAGACTCAGTCAACTATCGCCCCGGGCCCGCTGCGCGTAGAGCCCTGGGCCGTACCAATCCTAGCGCTCGCTTGCGTCAGCATGCTCACACTTGGCGGATTTGAAGTGTTCGTGGTGGTAGGCGCGAGCCGCAAGCCACCTAGCCACCGACATCTGTTGCTCGGGCAGACCCTACTGTTCGGATTATTCACGTGCGCGGCGACGGCGGCATTGTTGGCGACCACGCCAACGCCCTTCTCGTGTGGTGCGGTGCGCTTCGGGACCGGTGTCGCGTATGTGATCGTGTTCGCATCGCTGCTCGTCAAATGTGTGTTCCTGTTGAGTCTAAATGGTGGAGTGTACCTACCAGCGGCGTATCAGGGCCTGCTGCTATTCTTCGCAGTGATGATCCAAGTGGCGATCGGCGCGCAGTGGCTGGGCGGGTCGCCACCACGGGTGGAGTCGGGTGGCGCGCGATGTGAAGGCGCGCTGTCGGAGTTGCTACTGTCGCTTTGCTACGCGGCTTTCCTGGTGGCGGTGGTATGCGGCGTAGCGCTGCGATCGCGTGGCATCCGAGACAACTACCGCGAGGCGTGGCACATTGCGGGAGCGAGCGGTGCCACAGCTGCTGTCTGGGTGTGCTGGGTGGCAGCGGCTTTAGGCGCGCCGGACCGGCACCGGGACGCGTGCGTGGCGGCCGGTCTGCTGGCCACCTGCATGGTTGTGTTCGCGCTCATGTTTGCACCCAAGGGCCGCAGGTTGGCAGCGCTGGGCCGCGAGGGTCGCTGGGATGCGGACCGTGACGAAGGCCTGAGCTCACTGGGCGCCGGCGGCTCGGGCTACTCGCCCTCCTTCTTCCACTTTAAGCCGGTCAAGTACGGCATGGTTTCGCACGGAGCGGTAGCCGCGGCCGCGCCGCCGCCTCCGCTCGACCGCAAGGAGCCGCCCGCTCAGCCAGCCGGTTAGTTAAGTATCTACCGCGCGCCGCTAGTGAGTGAAGCGCTCCCGCGCACTACTGAACCGCGTTCTGTTCGCAGATCCGTACGGCGCACTGTTCGCGAGCTCGCCGCACCTGCACTCACGCCTACTCTACTCTCCGCCGCACTACCCCCTGCACACTCCGTTCCACTATCACTACAACTATCCTCCTTATCCTTACTTATTGCCACCAGGTAAATAAAATTTCTCACTTTTAGCTTCATAATATTGCACCATTTAAAGCAAACGCTCTGTTTCATTTTATGCTATACAGATCTACCTAACTTGACTTTATACTGGCTTCAATCTATGCAACATGTTCCCACTTGTATAGTAGATTGGCAGCTAATAGTGATTGTATATGTGTGTGCAGGCGTGATGGTGCGTCCTGAGGAGGGCAACGTGTACACGAGCGTGGAGCCCACGTTCAGCAGCAATCCCAACGTGTACTTCCAGCGCACGGAGCCCTTGCACGCCGGCATGATGTACTGAGCCCTGACAATCCAACGTTCCCCCGGAACACTGGCATTTGGCAGCACTTTGCGCCCGAAACCGCGCCGCCCTGCGCAAGCCGGGCCCAAGTGGATCACAAGTGACTTTTCGCGTCACCGTCCCATCGCATCGGGTCGACTCGAACGGAAAAGAACGGACACCCGCTCTAGTCCATTAGCACGACTTATTGAGAACGTAATTATTGGGGTACACATACGTTTTCCTGCTGCCGCATTAGACAAATTCCTCGAACAAATATACCCGTCACGATATCCAAGTTCAACGTATTAATTTCATTGATCAAAATGAATAACTCATCGGTTGCAAGAAATACGTCTACACTATCGACTTTCTAGTCAATTAATTTCGAGTGAGACGAACATGATACACTTCGTCGATTTCCTAATTACACTTGACTCGTATGTGAATGGAACTGAACACTGCAGCAGTAGAATTCGATACAAAGTTAACGGACATGTTTAATGTTTAAGAGAACATTTAGTGAATATACAAAGGCTGTTTGTGATTTACATAATACTAAACCCACCCTAAGACAATTTAAACAACAGCTACTAGTATAAATTCGTAGATTAGCATTACTATAAGTGTATGAACCATTTAATGTAAGCTTTTTCCTGGTCGAACATGTAAATAAAACTAAAGACTGTTTATTACGTGTTTTATTTTATTTAAATTACTTTATAAAATTATTTTAAACATTAACCTAACTAAACACACCGTTCACTTCACAACACGGTTGCCATATATGTTTTATCTGATGATCTCAATGAGTTTGTTCAATCACATATCTTATATGTCAGAATCTTCTTTCATTTGCAGTCTGTATTTGAAGCAGCAACCTTTCATATATATACGTAGTTTATTTCGTTCCAGTCGACAGCAATGCTAGGAGACCCGACGCCACCGACAGGGAAATGATGTAGTTACTGTACAATAGTGAGTTAAGAAATATCAAAGGTATTTTCATAATGGTAACTGCTACCAGAACATGTTACAACCGCCTTAATTTTAGTAAGATTCCATTACAAATATTTTAACATGCAAGCATTCTTTCTGTTTTTTGTAGTTAATAAATCATGGCAAATTAACTATTCATGATTTAAATTTTTTGTATAATGAGTTTACATTTAGGCAAAAATGTTGAAAGTATATTTAATACACCAGAATTCCTGCGAAAGGCTATTGCCGACCAACTGGCCTTAAAATAAAAAATACTGTAAAATTAATGGGCGAATTAGACATAAGAACTAGCTTAGTATAGTATCGTAAATCGAAAATGTAACTTTTATTGTCCCCCTTGATAAGGTTTTGCTATTTTAATAATATATTTTTATATATATTCATACGTAAATAATTAAGATATATACATTACAAGCGTTATTTAGAGTCAACTTTGTAATGTTATACTTTCGAGAAAATTTTAAGGAAACGTGTTTTGGTCTTTTCTTGGCCTTAGATAAAGTGATCAAGATTAACATATAATTTCCTTACTACTTACTTTCTCTATGGTAGTCCATAGAGAAATTAGTTCTTTCTCTATGCTACTACAAACTAAGTACATTTTACTTAGAATCTGTTCCAGTAATTTAGCTATTTAACACTTATCAGCGTCTTAAGGGGACAGAGCGACACCTGTAGCCAAACTAATTTAACTACAAACAAGACAAAATGTTTCAATTAGCTTAAAAATTGTTTACGATAAAATATACCCACTAATTGTAACATTGTAATTTTAGCATTAACGCCTGCTAAGCAAATGAGCCATTAACGGTGACACTGCAACTGTTATGGATTAGCGTGACGCTTAACATCAGGCAGGCGACATGTCCGTCTAATCACATCACTTATCATAGGCAAAACTTCTACAATATGTACACATATTTTGTTGCTAGATACACATTGTATCAAATTCCTACAGAAATGCGTTAAGGGTGAGAAGTTTAGTTTTATTGCCACTGTATTATATGTTGTTTAAAAATGTTAACCTTCTACAAAACACCCATTCGGACATTTAAATATTTTTATAGATATAGAAATATATGTTTTTTTTTTATTTAGTTGCCACTAATGTTTCTAATATTGGTTGAATTAAGGTCCGATGATTCAGTTATATTAATATCAAATCAATATCAGTTGAGAATGCTTTAATCATTAGTGGTAATTAATTGAAGATATAACTCATGCACTTATAATATTGTCTATCGACAAAAACATTGACAAGTGCCTGTAAACAAGCTGCGGGGGGGCCAAAACCCTACCTTAATCCTACAAAAGCTAGCATATTATACACATGTAGGTTACATTACTTTGTTTAACAATTTTTTTAAGAATAACCATTGAAATTTATTGTTTGAATATTGGTTGAAGTTCTGATAAAATAACAGTTACAAATTCATAATTACGAGTAAATAGTTCAAAGAGAATCAATTGATCAAAAAATATCAGCTCATGTTTACATCAGAGTGGTGCAACAATGTGTAGTTGCTAGAGCTATTTGTTAAGAGATTTGAGCCTCTGCCTTTGTAATGTGATGGACCCATCACTGGCAACGGTGCATCCATGAAATGCTAGGTAATTTTCTCTCTTTCTCTTCTTTTATAATAAACATTTATTTTTTAACATATTATTTTTAATCATTAATAAAATCATTATTTATTATTATTTGAAATACTGAACAAAGATGAGATGTTTGGCTTTATTAGAACATTAATGAACATATAAGGTTATTTAAAAAAAATTGCAATACCTTCCACATTTAGTCTTACTATTATTAGAAAAGACACAATAAAAATCTCTTCTGTATTATTGTTATTATTGCATGGTGGTAGGGCATTATGCGAATGCCCGCCTGGCTCGCTACCACCCTCAAGTAGAAAATCTATCGCCAAGCCCCTTACGGTGTGTTCCAGCAGCTGTAGAGAGCCAGTAAATTTAGGTTAGCCTGAACAACATCATCGATCACATCATCACCTACCATCAGGTAAGATAGTGGTCGAAGCTATCAGCTGTAAATAAAAAAAGCTGTTCTGCTCCATATAATGTTATTGCTCTAATCAAAATCATAACATAATGAACATAGGGGTCTACTTTTGTTTATTCAGGGACCTTTTCTTATGTAGCTTAGATGTTCGTTACATATTAAACCTTTTTTGATAACTGATTGGGCTTATAAGTATAAACTTATGAACCCAATCAGTATCCAATATTGTAAATATATTTTTTCATTTCAAAAGGATACACAGCAGGAGTGAAAGAGCGCAGGATGTAGAAACTGCTCAGAATTACAATGGTCAAAAAGAGAGCATTGTTATAGAATATGGAGTAAGTAGTGGCTTCATAGTCAGCCACTTCATTCTTCTTCCACAAGATCCTGAAATTTAAATTTTATATGTCAATAAGGTAAGTACATACCTAGGTAGTTTTTTTTTATTGAATATACATTTATAAATTTTATGTTACAGTTTACATTCAACTTTACTATAAAGATAAGGTTAATTATGATGGAGCGTAAATATTCTCTTGTTTCATCAATATTTATTCAATAATCACATAGTAAAATGATCATAGAGAATTTAATACTAAACTTATAATTTATAAACAAATGTAATTTATCATTGAGATGAATCTAAGAAAACACTTTTATGTCCTACTGTTATTTTTCTCTATATTCACTAGTGTACCAAACATTTCCAGAACATTCAGAGTTCCAGGAACAACATTCCAGAATTTGCTAAATATCTTAAGTTTTTCTGACAACTAGTTAGTCTGGATTTTGCTATAACACTAATATTATAAATACTAAAGTTTGTGAGTGAGTATGTGAGTGTGTATATGTGTTACTCTTTGACACTAAAACAGGTAAGCCAATTTGGATGAACGGTGTGTTCTGGCAGCTGTCCTTGAGAGCCAGTGATTCTAGGTTAGCCTGAACAACATCTTTCACCATCATGATATGTGATAAATGTCAAAAGCTAGGCTATCAGCATAAATAAATAGAACTTGGATTAAAAATAGCTCTCGATTATCACATAGGATACTTTTCATCATTATCTATGCTGGCGAAAGTGCAGATAGTATTAAAATAAAACATTAATGTTATAATATTACATGCTTTGAACATGATTTAGCCAATAGTTATTTCAATGGTAAAAAATCTGAATTGTAAATGATAGAATAGATCCAGGCAATCATTGTTATCTCACTTAAATGCATGTGTAGAAATGTATGTCATGAAGTGAAAGTATACAACAAAACTCACAAATAAGTAAGTCGTAAGTATCAACCTTAACATAAAAATCAGTCATCATTTCAATAAATAAAACTGACCTCTCATCTTTCTCCTTCCTGCTCATCTTCTTGTCGTCAGCGAGCTTCCTGGACATCTCTCTGGCTACGGCATCCTCCCGTCGAACGGCGATACGATGTTTTAGATGGAACTTTGTGTTCCTATACGCCAGCGCCAGCAGCCAGGTGCTCGCTGCCGTTACAAGTACGAACCACGCCAATGAGGTGGACACTTCCAAGGAGTGTACTCTCCAGAATAACCCTTAGATATGATAAAAATGGTTACGACCTTGTCAAGAAACAGTAAACTATAAACAAATATAAATTTATATTTATGAAGGACGAGATATTAATGCTCTAATATACCTAAAATTCAGTTGTGATACTCACATATGGGAATAGCGGAAACAATGAATGCATTTCCATAAAATAGAGCTGAAGACTTCGTCGACACATTCCTGCTGAAATCTTGAAGAAGCAGCTCTTCTTCCTTAGTGAAAGCCTTGTTTGCTTTGGCCGACATTATTTTTATTTTATAAATATTCGCTAAACACTTATTTTATAATGTCTAGTTACTATCCAAACTCGTAATCTCGATAATTCAACTCGACCGGACTCTCACATCGAACGCGCTGGCGAGCGAAAGCGAAACGTCAAATGACATGTAAGCAACGTGTCAAAAATATTACCATCACGAAAATATCCATACTCTTCTTTGCTCAAATGGAATTTTTAAAGTCTCTGCGCTCATTCAGATGATATCTGTGTGACGGGCCTCTAAGGGCGTGTTCCATTAGTCGCTAAGAACGTTAATTTCGATAATTTTGATCACATTCTGCGTCTGTGGTTGTGATCACTGTGATCGTTTGTTACTGTCATCCCCTGTTCCATTTAGGATAAGAACCTCAGACGAAGTATAGGTATAGACTCGACACTGGAATAAAAATACCAAGTACGAACGTGATGGCTAGATACAGTAAACTATAAGAGTAAAAGAGTTGGATGGTCTATTTTTTGTCTTTGTCATAGTTTTTGTTGGGCACAAATGAATATGTGCCCAACAGAATGACATTAGGCCGAAACAAAGGAAAATAAATGGTATTAGAAAGTGTTTGAAAGGAAGTTTTTAGTGTCAGTAACTTTCACAGTGCTTGTTTTTTCATATAACAATGGTTCATTGTTGTGTGATAGGCTGCAAAAGCCGTAGTGAACGAAAATGTGAAAACATAACCTTTCATACGTGAGTATGGTTTATTTCAGTGGTTCTTCTTTGTAACGATAATTTTCGGTGTAATTGTTATTTGAATTAAGTAAACAGATGACAAAGCCCCTCTCCTGGGCTCTGTTCTATAAACGCGACATTGACAGGCGACAGGTGCCTGGTTACAACCCGACAATTCTAAAATATTCTGTTCCATAAAAAATACGAATAACGAATTTGTCATGGTGGAAAATCTACAATTACGTCGAATTGTCATTACAATTTGACATTTATTATTGTATATATATATATATATATTTTATATTTCAAGTGTTTTATTAAAATATTAATTTGATGTTTTCTTAAAATATTTTATAAATATTTGTTATTAGGACAATTTTGACAACTTTTGAATTGGATTTTAGTCGACGATTTATGTCGAAAACTGACAAATTGTCGCGTTTATAGATCAGGGCCTGGTGGTAATAGATAAAGCCTGCCTATGACATTGCAGTGGTACCATGAACTTTGAATAATAAAGCCCAGCGTATAACTATAACTACACTGACTCTCATTACTTTGAGACATTTAATAGTAAGTCCTATTAGCCCAGTAATTTCCTCAGCTACAGTACCCTTCAAATCGAAACTCAGAAATGTTTGCACACTACTGCTTTGCGGCATAATATTTGATACAACGGTGACACCTACCTAAGCAACCATGCAAATGAGATGTACCACTAAGTATATATTTTTTCGTATACCTACACTAAGATAGCTTGTTCATTTGTAGTAGTTTGTTATGTACACCAATTTTACCTTATAGTTGTTGGTGTTTCGTAGTAAACTTTTTAGTTAAAAAGCGAATAATCATATTTTAGTTGATATGTTAATTTAACATGCTTATTTCCCAGATTTCCGAAGGATGTTACTGTGCGTAAAGTGTGGCTAGCAGCTACAGGGAAGCAGAATTGGGAGCCGACAAATTACAGTCGCATTTGTTCGAAACATTTTAAAGGCAATTGCTTTCGAAAGACTAAATACAAGGTCTTTTTAGACAAATTCGCTGTTCCGACATTGTCCATACACGTAAGTTACGTTCTAAATATTTGTTTTAGGCGAGCACTCGAACAATCGAACAAAACACATTAGCTCCGCGGAAAAAAATCCTAAAAATAGGATTTTTTTGAGCTACGCGCTTAAAAGTGATATAGTGAGATAGAACAGTGATTGATTAACCAGGATTTGTGTGGGTAACATAATCCATCCAGTGGTTCGTGTGTGGGAGGGCGCTGACTTTGCACTGGAATAACACCGAGAAAACAAGTCAGTCCAGATAGCCGTAACAGTTCAATCGTAGTCGCCAGTAAGAACTATCTGGCTGTGAAAAAATTTTAAAGATCGGATCACGGAAAGCAGAGTTACAACGCAGCCAATCCACGGAAAAACCACGCAGTCACCACGTGCACGTGTGCACTAAAGTGAGGTTAGTAACTCTGCCAACATCGGCCCCACGTGAAGACTCCGCAGACGGCTCTAAAACTTCTAGACAAACCGGCAGCCCAGCTCAAGACTTCGCCCTCCTGACTAGTCATCATCATCAGGAAACCTCGAGGGAACTCTCCACCCCTTCACCCGAGCACCCCCGTGTTTGGGTTCATCTGAACCAGGATCACCAGCCCTCTTTACACCCCCTTTTTCCCAGACCACATAACATCCCCCGCAAAACCACCCTCACCCCCCCTAACCGTGGCAAGACTTTTTCTACTTTTATCAGTTAGTCCAAGGGTCGGGCCCGCACAACTCTCATCCATTCCGGCACAAATTCCCTTGCCACCCCAAACTCACCCCCCCCCCCCCACAACAACCTCCTCACGTGTCAAGACCCTCCCATCCCCTGCTAAGTTTCACCCCTAATAACCTCCAAGAAGAACCTTCCCCCTTCCAGTTACCTCACCCCCCCTCAGTTTATCACCGTATCCAGGTGAGTTAGACCAACCTTATTTGGGCTCCCTGGAATCGCCAAGAAGAGACGGATCCTTTGGCCCCTACAGTTTTAACCCCTCACCCCCCTCCCCTCCCCCGAGGTTGATTTCACCCACGCGAGCCATAACTCAAGGACCGTTTGAGATAGACCCCTGGTGCTTGGGGTCGTTAAAATCGGTACAACGAGCGCATTCATTTGGCCCCAACGAAAACACGAAATTCCTCTTTGTCAACGCTGCAAATCCGCTAACGCACTCACAACGCAGAGCTGAACACTCAAGTTCTGGCGCGCTTCGAGCATTACTGTACTCCGAGTGGAACACAGCTGTAAAAACATCACATAGATAACCTTAAGTTAGATTTAACTAGATTTTATTACATTTTCTTATTTAACTAGTACAATGTCACAAACCAATGTCCCCGCAGCGCCCACTTACCCCGAGGCAGCACCATCCACCAGTAAATCACAAACAGAGTCTCTGCATAAAAAAATATTAAAAAAATTAACGACAGCAAAATCCACACAGCCACCGAAAATCGAGCGACTGCCCAAAATCAAGAAATCGGAAAGCGACAAGGCCGCGAAAGTTCTCAATAAAATATCTGAGAGGAGCAAACGCACTGCCTCCGAGTCCACCACAAAAACCACGCCGAACATCGCAGCCAGTGAAGGTTCTGGTATGGAATCAACTTCTGTACCTGAGCTTAATACAGCATGGATAGCAGCGGTGGACAAAATAAAGAACTGGGAGCAGTGCGGGATCTCCCCGCCAAAAGAGATCGCGTCGGATGCAGAGTCCGATACAGCATCGTCCGTGACGGATATCCCTACCCCAGGCGCACGGAAAAGCAGACTCAGCATGCTGGCAGGCAGATCCGGACAGCGCACAGGGGTGGAGATGGACATGGCGACTAAGGTGGCAAATGAAGCGATGCTCCAAGGAAAGGAAGCGTTAGAAACTGCAGGCAAAATGAAGCGTGAATGTAAGCAAATCGCGCTGGAAAGCCTGCAAACTCTATACGAAACAGTACTTTCCTTGTCGGACTCGAGATCCAGGCACATATGCACCGGTCAAACAAAACGCCAACCTCCCGCCTCCCACTCGAAATACAACACCATCTGTCACTATACCCACTAACCAAACGCTAGCTAATAATCTCCCACCCTCCATTAGCAACATTATGCCCTCTCACACTACCCCCCCCAACTCAATAATAATTTCACAAATCCCACTAAGTCAACTTAAAAACGTACAAATTTCCGAACTGCTATCACATGGAGAGCAAGGGGAACCAGGAATACGTATCCGTGGTGTTGCTCTTTTTATGGATGGCAGTAAGGAAAGACTCGGAATAAGCTTCTGTCTAGCTAGAGCCAAGAATCGGATACGCTTGTCACCTGGTCTATCTAGCTTGCTAAATGGGAGTAGCTTCAAAACTACAATGAAGCGCAAAACTTTTAATGCAATGCCAGCGATGGCGGTTGTGGGCCACCCATGCCGATTAGTGCGACTGAAAAACAAGACAGTCATCCTGATCGAATGGGCGGAGCACACACCGTTTGCTCAAGCTTGCTCGCTGCTCTCAAATATTGCCGAAATCACTGATAGCCCACGAGTGATAAGCGTAGACGCTATGTTAATCGAGTACTGCAAGGGAGAAGTCGAAGACCAACTAGGTTGCATCAAAGCCTCGGAACACCATGAGGTTGTTGTGTACGAAGACAGAGGGGAAAACTTGAGTTTCCTCAAAAGCCCCGAACACAACCGTGCAACTGATAGTTGGGGACATCCGACCCCGAGCTCAAAAAGTGGCTCAGAAAGACTACAGGAGAAATTAGTATCATCACCAACATCAACCAGAAACCGGCTAAGCAGCCCAACAACGAGCAGCGGCCGCGTCTCAGCGTTCCTGACAGCTTTCAGCGCCGCCACACGAAGCCTATTCCGACTACCATCCTCCCTATCCCCTACCCAATCAAAAACGAAAAAGCCAGCAGAACAGCCAGCCCTACCAAAGAAAACCAGAACGAGAGCTGACAAGGGACAAGTCTGTCCGCCCCAATACATCCCAGCACAGGAACCATCGAGCCACGCAGCAAACGCCTTCATAGAGTTCTTAGCCATAACGAAAGCGACAAAAGTAGTCAACGCTAAAACCTGCGAAAACATCTTGCAGTCGTTTAGGCTAGGAAACGAAAACTTACTTAAGGTGAGACTTGAGGAAGCAGAAGCCGCAATATACGACAATGACACAACCCAGGTCATCAAGGGAACGATGTCTGGTCAGTATATGGCGGCTTATAATGCGACAAGAGGTTTTGTGGTCCTGGATGAGGCAGAAACAGAACGAACAGGCAAACCAAAGTACGTGACACCCCAAAATGACCCCATTGTAGTCACAGCCCGGTGTACCAAGATAATGCTCGACGACCGGATCCTTGAAATGGCTAAATCTATTTCGGGGGATGCGGAGGTCGAGGCATATTGGAAACGCTGGGAAGTTCCTAAAATACAGTGGGTCAATGGAGTGCCGGGATGCGGCAAGTCAACTTGGGTGATACGCAACTTCGATGTGGACAGAGACGCTATCATCACAACAACAAAGGAGGCAGCCAAAGACCTGAGGGAGAAGCTTGCGCACCGAATCGGTGACTTGGCAAAGACCAAGGTGCGCACCATGGCTTCGGTCCTCGTAAATGGTTTTAAGAAGAATGAGAGCTACAGCCGCCTTTTGGTGGATGAAGCTCTCATAAACCATTTCGGGGCCGTTGTGATGGCTTCAAGGCTGTCCGGAGTTGGCGAACTTGTCCTCATCGGAGATGTAAATCAATTACCTTACATTGACAGAGAAGGTCTCTTCGAGATAAGGTACAATCGCCCTAACTTGGTTACAAACATCAGCCAAGAGTTGTTGTGCACGCACCGGAACCCAATGGATGTCGCGTACGCGTTGAGGGAAATATACTCAGGTATATATTCCTCGGCTCCCCGTATCCAGTCCCTAGAGCAGAAAGGATATACGAATGCGAAAATTCACAAAACTCTCCCAAACACCCTGTTTCTGGTTCACACCCAGGAAGAAAAGGAGACCCTGACCAACGAGGGCTACGGAGCAGGCACAGGATCTCGTATCCTTACAATCCACGAAGCACAGGGACTGACATACGAGTCAGTAATCGCAATGAAAACCAAGGGTAGAATGAAGCTGCACGAGAGCGTCCCACACGCAGTCGTCGCAGTCTCACGGCACACCGGGACTTTCACGTACTACGCTGACGACGCAAATGATGCTATTGGACGGTTCGTTCGGAGAGCGGTGGCTGCAAGGCGCAAAGACATCCGCGATTATAACCTAAAGATGGCAATTAGAGATCGTAACAGCGTGGTGATAGAGGCCCTGGTGAAAATGGACGTCGGTGGGTCAGAATAATAAAAAACTCAAGAGTTCAAATTTTATTGTATGCGTAAGAATGTAGTTTTTAATTGTAGTTTTCTCTCCCTTTGGCAAGCGGATTGGCGCAGGCATTCGGAACGGTCATGCTTACGATAAAGTGTAGGCAAGCGGCGGCATCGTGTGTCGGGTCGCCCTCTTCCCTCACAAATGGTTGAGGAGGACGATGGCTGGCACGCGAGTCAACTCGTGAACGAGTGCTGCTTGAAGACACTGGTCCGTTCAGAATGCCTGTGCAAACCAGTTTGTCTCTTTTCTCTCTTGTAATAATAATAGTATATATAATATTTGTAATAGTATATATAATAGTTATGTAAGATTAGCATCCCTAATAACTGTGTTCCCCGCTAAATATGTAATGCTCCCCATAGCAATGTAATTAATTAATAAATTTCTAAGTTAACCTAAAAAATGGCACGGACCCTGGAGTCTGTGGAAAAACTAATAAACCACATAAAAAAAAAAAAAAAAAAAAAAAAAAAAAAAAAAAAAAAAAAAAAAAAAAAAAAAAAAAAAAATTGTTTTATTTCTTATTTGAACAGCCTTAGTCATGTCAGAGTTTAAGACAGCCTAGAAAAAAAAAACAGTCTAGCTTTAGACAGTGGTATTAAACTCTTAACAATATTAGGGCTGGCATATGGCCTCTGACGTAGCCTCTGATTGTCGTCCTGAAACATACAATTGGAACGTAGTTAGGTTATTGTAGTAATACCATCAATGTTGCCTGTTAATTAAGCGAAATTACTTTCAGCCTATTATATTATTATTAGTTGACTAAAATCTATGTTTTTTTTTAGAATGTTCCAATTTGTGGTGATCAATTAGATGAAAATTTGCCTTCAACTTCAACCAAAGATCATGAAACCATGGAGTGCCAACCGACAACTGTAAGTTCTCCTTGCCTCTTTTCTTATGACCTCAAACGATACATCGGACTGACCGACTGACTTCAAAAGTCTGTCGAATCCGTTCAAACCTTTTGTGACAGAAAAATATCATTAAATGTTTACCTCTGTCAATCAACGGCTTTGACTCACGCACAGAAACAGAGACTGCCAAGATGTCGATCGGTCAGTCGGATCGTTTGACGATTTATTACAAGGGTCTGGTACCTGCTCTGTATGTTCTCGCGAGTCAATCAACTTTTTCTATGGAATAGCTGATTTTTTTCGCCATTTCAGTTGGTCCCATAGTAAATGTTGTTCATAATGATGAGTATAATGACCTCCCTTCGGCTTAGTACAGGCCTAGCTTATAAGCTTATATAACTTAGCAAAACAATGTGATATGTTGTACTTAAATTCATCTATTTTACAGTTGGATGATTCAGCAAGGGTTGACACTACAATGACACCAAGAAAAGTCAAGTTAACATCTGAATTAACACGAAAAACGTTACTGGCTGATTCGCGAAGAAAGAAAATAGCGGCGCTACGATCAAAAAATTTACGACTGCAGAAAAAGAATGCAGACTTGTCCTCTATTATTGAAAGCTTACAGACAAAACGATTAATTAATCAAGAGTCAGCGGATTCACTGTCAACACTTGCACCAAATAATAATGACTTTCTTAAAAAAAAAGCAAATTTTCACCGGAAGTGCGTAAATTTGCCCTTAATCTCCACTTTATTAGTCCACGAGCTTATAATTTTGTCCGTAAAGAATTTAGTACATGTTTGCCACATACACGCACAATGGCGCGATGGTATGAAAACATTGATGGTGAACCGGGATTTTCTTCTGAATCTCTTGAATCACTTAAAATTTTAGCCAAAAATAATAATAAAAAACAAATTATGTGCAGCCTCTGCTTTGATGAAATGGCTTTACGTCAAAGTGTGCATTGGGATGGCCAACAATTTATCGGTTTTGTTAATCATGGTCAAAACCTAGACTCAAACCTGAATGATAATGATAGCTTGCCAGTCGCAAAGGAGGCTTTAGTTTTCATGCTGACTTGTATAAATAGCAGCTGGAAGCTTCCATTAGGTTACTTCCTTCTAAATGGGATCACTGCAGAGCAGAAGGCGTCATTAGTAAAGACATGCCTAGACCTGGTAGAAGAAACAGGGGTCAATATTGTCTCCCTAACATTTGATGGCTGTCCAGCTAATTTTTCTATGGCCAAAATATTGGGTTGTACAATAGACAGTGAAGAAATCAATCCAATTTTCACACATAAAGGAAGAAAAGTTGCTATCTTCCCCGATCCTTCCCACATGTTAAAACTCGTTAGAAATACCCTAGGCGATAAAGCATTTTTAACAAATAGTGAAGGAAAATCGATTTCTTGGCATTTTATTAAAATTCTCGTAGAACTGCAAGACGATAAGGGTTGTCACTTAGCTAATAAAATTAAATCAGCTCACATAAATTTTAAAAAACAAGTAATGAAAGTGAAACTTGCAGCACAATTATTTAGTGAATCTGTTGCAACTTCTATAGAATATTGTAAAAATGAACTCAAGCTTGAACAATTTCAAAATTCTGAAGCCACTATAGATTTTATAAGGAAGTTTAATATGTTATTTGACGTATTAAATTCAAGAAATTTGAACGCATATGGATGTAAGAAACCTCTGAACCCGAACAACTATGAAACGATAAAAAATATTCTAAACAGTATATTCCACTACATCAAATCTTTAAAAATAGGTACAACTAATATTCTAAGCAGCAACAGAAAAACAGGATTTCTCGGGTTTATGATAAACATAAAAAGCATTTTGTTTTTATTTGATGAGTACGTTTCAAATTGCCGCTTAGACTTTTTGTGCGCGTACAAATTAAGTCAGGACCATTTAGAAATATTTTTTAGTGCTATCAGAGCAAAAGGTTGGTTTAATAACAACCCAACCACAGTTCAATTTAAATCTGCTTTTAAAAGATTATTAGTGCACGGAGAACTAAAACACTTAAACTCAGGTAACTGTGTACCGTTATCCGATATAAATATATTGATCTACAGTAGGCCAGAGCTTGCTATAAATAAAACATGTGATCGCAATAGATTAATAGATGATGACATTGATCTATATCAGAGTAAAGAAACAGACGTCATTGTTGATAAGGATCATGATTACATTGCCGATCCCACAAGGCTGACTGAATTCGCAAGAAGCGTCATTATTTATATTGCAGGCTTTGTGGTTAAGGGTTTAGAAAAACAAGTAAAATGCAGCGACTGTTTACCATTGCTTACTGCAACAGAAAAACATACAAATACATTGCAGTACAAAAAAGATAAAGGTGGCCTACATTACCCCTCGAAATCAGTGATAAAGCTTTGTGAAATAGCCGAACAAACTCATAAGGCAAATAAGGTTAGCAACAAAAAAAATCATATGCATTATCTTTTGCAAACTTGTTTAAAAAAATCATTGGGTTTGAATTTGTTTTCTGAAGCCCATCAATATTCACATTTAGAAGCACAACATTATGCGTTATTAATCAAGGCCATTTGTAAGAAATATTTAAATGTACGAATTCATTACAGCACAAAATCAATGGTGGACAAGGGGGACAACATTCGTAATATGTACACAAAGTTAATTTTGTTTAAAGGTCAGTAATATTACGAATATTACTAAAAAGCTTAACACCTCATAACCCCCATGAGGTGTTAAGCTTTTTAGTAAATAAATACAAATAAATCTGCCAGTGGTTTTATTATTTACAATAATAATTTGGTTTCAGGCAAGGTACCTACTGAAGTCCATAAACCATTTAAAGATTATCCCGCAGAGCTCAAAATAATACATTATCAATATTAATTACACATAGTATGGTAACGTCAGTAATACCTAGAGATATTATGCTTTCGTTAATATCCCGCTTTTCTACTCTACAGCAATACTTATCTCTGCAAAATTTCTTATCAAGGCACAAGACGGTCACAGTCGGTTTTGTGGGGTATATTTTTATAGACATGGTAACCCCAAAATTTCATGTACTTTACGTCTGTCCCTTACGGGTGTACGCATATGTCAAGTCTAATACCTATACTTCGTCTGAGATAAGAACGCTAAGAATGCCACTAAAATTTTCCACTTCTGTCACTTTTGACATTAGATGTAGGGAATTCAAACTGTTCCAGTAGCCTCATAGCGTTTATGGCGAAAATAACGCCAAGACCCATGTGGAACAACTTTTTGGGAGTGTGATCGTTTTTAGCGTTTTTAGCGAATCTAACTTCAAATGGTATGCACCCTAAGGGTTCCTCACTGCAACAGCCATTAGTTTTATTTATGGTTCTGATGTTTTCATTATGATATTAAGGCCAATTCCTAACACGAACTTGATTAAAATTGACTAAAATTGGTCTTAGTCCTGTCAGATGTATAGGGGTGCATACCATTTGAAGTTAGATTCGCTAAAAACGATCACACTCCCAAAAAGTTGTTCCACATGGGTCTTGGCGTTATTTTCGCCATAAACGCTATGAGGCTACTGGAACAGTTTGAATTCCCTACATCTAATGTCAAAAGTGACAGAAGTGGCAAATTTTATTGGCATTCTTAGCGTTCTTATCCTAAATGGAACAGGGGATGACAGTTACAAACGATCACAGTGATCACAACCACAGACGCAGAATGTGATCAAAATTATCGAAATTAACGTTCTTAGCGACTAATGGAACATACCCTAATTTGGTATCCGGAATAAGTTGAACTAATATAAATTTAATCGCCAAGATTAAAATCAGAGACTAATATGTACCCGTGTCATTTTACAAGAGATATTCTAGAGAATAAACGATGAGGGTTGAATCGAATCGCACATAATGCTCGCAGTCATAGGTTTTTCTTTTGAACATATTCTAAATATGAACTACATATCAAAGATATGTTTTGTAATACATTGTTCAGTACGTGCTTTGTGACTGATTACTAAATAAGAGTGACAACCATCCAGGAGTGCATTCATAAAACGCTTAAAATATCTATATGTATGTTTTCAGATAATTACATAATAAAAGGTCCTAGAGAGCTTGCCAAGTCACTCTGAAACATTAAACTGCGTTCAGCGGCTGAGTTGTTAGAATGGATGGCTGCTAGTGGCATTTCCAAGCGCTTCTGTGCTTCGGAGGGCAGGTTGAAACGTCATTCTTGGTTGTTGTCTTAGAATATCATCGCCATCAATCATTTCAACATGGTGCAAGGTCTTTTTGCCTTGAGGCAGAGAGCATGCATAATACAGCTAACTACCATCCTCAAATAGAAAATCTGGCACCAGGCACCTAACTGTCTGTTGCTGCAGCTGTCTTTGAGAGCCAGTTTCCATTCTAGGTTAGGCCTGATCACCATCTTTGAACACATAATCACCTATAATTAGTTGGGGTTGTGGTCAAATGCTAACCTGACGGTTATTTAAATAAGATTATTCAAGTCAGCATGTAGCTCGGAAGTTGTTAAGCATCTCATTGAATTATTTCTATATATCAATATAATAAATACTAGCGTGTTAAGCTAAAATCACTTTCATTTTTTTTATAATACAAAACTTTTCACTTTGAATGTGAATCGAACCCTGGTCTCCCAATTTTACGCACCGGGTGCCTTAAGCTCTAAGCCACCGAACGTATAAAGATAGGTAACGAAATTAAGAAAAAAAATAACTAATGAAATGTTACCTCATTAAAATATCGATACTATGAAATATTTATTTATTTTATTTTATTTATTTATTCTCAATATAGTTACAACTATCTTTACAGGATTTTCCTAATGCAATAGTGTAAGTCAAATTCATAATCGTAACAAAAAACCTATAATAACTATAATCAAATTAAATTTAAAACAAATAATAAATGGAAATTAAATAAAAATTAAATTAAATCAATGTCAAATTCAAATCAAAACAAAATTAAATCAATGTCAAATTCAAATCAATACAAAACTCAATCAATGTCAAATTCAAATCTATACCAAATAAAACCAAATTAGGTCAAAATTAAATCGAAATCAATGTCAACAATAATATATTACAAATAAAACAGATTTATTGTAATATGTCGATATATATTTATTTCAATAAATAATTTGGATGTGACATCTAGACATATATATATGTAATAGAACGCTACACGTAAATTAGATCACGCAGCAATTTATACAAACATTTCTATTTATCTTTATTTTACTATCATTATTTTGCGAAACAGATATATTTATTACTAGCTGTACATGCGACTTCGTTTGCGATTACCGTACCTGCAAACTAATTATTCACATTTGAGCACTGTTTATCTCATATTGAGCAACGCTGTGGTCTGCGGTGAAGCACTCCTAGTGAAGCAAATAAAAAGGAAGATCAGATCAGAAAGGAGCTTTTTACTTAAGGTTTGAAAACACCCGGGTTGTATTTTCCAGAAGACAGTAGTTAGGTAACTCAGAGAGTTTCTATATCATCTTTTTGCCGAGGTTCACCTTGTTTGGGCGGTAGAACGAAAATATATTAGATTGTGCACTTCCATTGCGCAGTCTCCAAAATGTATCCGGTAAAAGATAGATAGTTAAAAAAACAGATTGTGGCGAATGTTTCAGATTTTAGAGTTTTATCTTAGCAAGCTGGCAAATCTAAATAAGGATGCCGAGCTGCCCGTGGGGTGCCGTGCTGTCCATGGGGTGCTGGGCTGCCCGTGGGGTGCTAGGCTGCCCGTGGGGTGCTAGGCTGCCCGTGAGGTGCCAGGGTGCCCATGGGGTGCCGGAATGCCCGTGGGGTGCCGGGCTGCCCTTGGGGTTTCGAGCTCACTCGTCACTATTCTAACAAAAAAAATAATAATTAAAATCGGACTACACGTTCATAAATTACAACTAAGTAACATTTTGACTTTCATCCCCTTTGCCGAGGGAACCGTGCTGAATTTATGGACAAACAGTACACAATAACCTTCTTCGTAGTATAAACTCAAATCGTGTTGAGTTTCATCGAATTCCATTCAGTAGGCCATGTGGTGCTGGGCTACCCGTGGGGTTCCGAGCTCACTCGTCACTATTCTAACAAAAAAAGAATAATTGAAATCGGACTACGCGTTCATAAATTACAACTAAGTGTACATTTTGTCTTTCATCCCCTTTCCCGAGGGAACCATGCTGAATTTCTGGATAAACAGTATACAATAACCTTTTTCGTAGAATGACTCAAATCGTGTTAAGTTTCATTGAATTCCATTCTGTAGTTTTGGAGTGATGCGCAGCTGGGATAAAGACAGACAGACAAAATAAAAAAATATACAGTTTTGGCATCAGTTTCAGCTACAGAGTGCTCTCAAAAAAATTTTTTTCCAAATTTCTGTCATGTTTATAATTGGATCTGTTACAGTTTTATTATAAGTATAGATGTTTAGTTAATAATATGATATAGATTTCTCATTCTCATCTCCTAATCGATCACTTAGGATTTCTCGAATCAATTTTTTTCAATATGGTCACTAGTTTGTCGATCAAAATAGAATACGGTTTGACTATAATTCAGCTTATTTTTACGGATTTTTTTTTGATTAAGTTATAATTTGGTTAAAATCGAACTAAACCCGAATTGGCCTCATTAGCAGCAATTCTGTTGTAGACTCACTAACTATACTAACTATACTCTGGTTTTTAATTCGAGATCAAAAATGTAAACAAAGGGGTTAACCGTGGAAAATAAACACAAGTAATTGGTAATTATACTAATTTGGGAAACTTGGGATTGGACTTTTGGGATGGAGCATTTAAAGTTAAAAAAATATTTTATGCTATAATTTATTACATAAGTATGAAACAATAAAACACTTTTTTATGCGCGTACATATTTACGTATATATTCAAGCCTGAAAAAAATAGTGTAAGATTTTTTTATTTTTAAGAGCCACACTGGCGGGATCGTCGACATTTTCCAGCTTGCGCCATTTTTGCTTATACTCTTTCGTATTTGTTGTGTTCCTCGCGTTATAAAAACTAAATATGTGCTACCTCGATTTTTTAATAACTTTTATTTTTAACTTCACAGACCTTGTATTTTTATATCTTGAATATAGCATGGTAAACATACTCTTATCTACTGAGGTCTGATTTGTAGAAGCTAGAGTATACACTCTCAAGTATACTCTAGCTTCTTTTCCTGCAATAGGATAGACTTAGCATGCGCATGGTGAATCAACAGAATGTAAGAATTTGTTTGCTGAAAAATAAATGTAATAAATATTTTTTATGTTTTATAAAGTTATCATGTTTTATAAAGTTGTGATTCGAGCTCTTTGTAAAGTTTAAATTATACTAATTCACAATTCAATTGGACAATACCCCAATTAAACTTGCATAAGTTATAAAATAACATTATACTACAGCACCAATAATGCGATGACTTTAAAATTAGAAAGTTAAATAAAAATTATTGAAACTTACTTAAAAGTTATTAATTTTTGGATGTTTGTAATTATGTACGCAGGTAGTTTAGATATGTGACTCCAAAATGAGGAACTTTGTTATTTTTTTAAGACGTATAGAATATATATATCATCATCATATCAACCGGAACGTCCACCGTTGAACAAGGTTGTATTGGGCAAATTTCCCAAAATCCTCACATTTGGCGGTCGTCTTCAGGATCGCAGTTCTTTAGAAGGCGCTGCTTCATACCTTCTGGTATTTATGGCCCAGTAACCCATGGGATGCTGGGTTACAATGTCAGCCTTATAGCTTCCCGTGGGTAGTAAAAGGCTACTAAGGTAAATATAGAGTATATCATAGGTATGGAATAATTTCAATGTTGTAATAAAAATTTGTGAAACTTAGCGTAGCAGGGTGCGCCGCTATGGATTACGTAAGAATATTTTAAAGAAAAACTATTGAATAACCCTGACCTGTCTGTTTGACGATGACATATATTGACATTTCTTTGTTTACATTTTTGATCTCGAATTAAAAACCAGAGTATAATTAAAAAGATTTAACATTTTAGTTTAAGGATTTCTAAAAGTCATTCTGCTATTACCTCGAACTAAATTTAAAACAGGAAATTATAAATACTAAATATAATTCACTTTGCCGCTACTCTACGCTAGATTGCGCACGGTTCAAGTTGTTTTTTAAAATTGTTTTGTCTTTGATACCTGCTTTTTACCAATGGAACTTTGTTTATATTCGAAACTATCGAAACCTGTGATAAAACCCAAAAATAATGATTTTGCCACGGTGCTTGGCAGAGCAGCTTCAACAGGTCGCTTCGCAATCTCGAAAGCCTAGGTTCAGTAAGAGGATCTACTGTTGATTTCATATAAAAAAAAATAACAAAGCACACAGTTGTCCGAAGTCTAACAATTAAAGTCGGTTTTACACATAACACATCTGCCACCCCTCTGGGTATTACAGGTGTGCAAAGATTTTATAAATCCAAGTTTCCCTACAACCTTTTTTCTCTAGTTATTTTTTAGGATTACCGAAAAATACAATCCTTTCAGGAGAACTCAAAAGTCTAGCAACGACATGGCTGCATGCTCCATTGTTTATCCGACTAAGAAAGCCGTGATTATGATAAAATCTGCAAAAATATATTAATTGGCGAACAGTACATAGCTTTAGTCAACAGCAATTTCCATGTTGATTAATTGTAGGTAAAATTATCTATGATTCCACCTAATCTTACTAAATTATGGTACAACAGAATAGCAAATATGTAAATTTACTATGTTTAGTAACTTTAATAATTTTAGAGTGAATTAACTAAACTATGGCCCAAACAGAATAAGGAATGTTCATTTGAGATTGCAACCAGTGGTAGCAATTCTGTTGTACACTCACTAACTATAATAGTTAATTAAAAAGTTCTAATTTTAGTTTTATGATTTCTAAAAGTCATTCTGCTGTTACTTGGAACTAAATTGAATACAGCAAATTATAAATATTAAATATAATTCACTTTGCCGCTACTCTACGCTAGATGGCGCACAAGTCAAGTTGTTTTATAAAAATGCCTAGTCTGGCCGTATTCCATTTGAGGTATTGACGATAATCAATCGCGTCAAAGCGTCTATGGATCCACATTTAATATGAACCATAGACATAAAATGTTATCAAAATTATCGAAAATAACGAATTTAGCGTCAAATGGTATACGCTCTATTTACCTATGGAACTTTGTTTACATTCGAAACTATCGAAACCTGTGATAAAGCCCAAAAATAATGATTTTGCCACGGTTCTTGGCAGAGCAGCTTCAACTGGTCGCTTCGCAATCTCGAAAGCCTAGGTTCAGTAACAGAATCTACTGGTGATTACATATAAAAAAATAAAGCACATAGCTGTCCGAAGTCTACCTAATAAAATTGGGTATTTAAACACATCTGCCACCCCTCTGGGTATTACAGGTGTGCAAAGATTTTAATAATCCAAGTTTGCATACAAGCTTTTTTCTCTAGTTATGCTTTTGAATTACCGAAAATTAAAATCATTTCCGGAAAACCCACAAGTTTAGCAACCACATAGCTGCATTCTTTATCCGACTAAGAAAGCCGTGATTATGATAAAATCTGCAAAAATAATATTAATTGGCGAACAGTACATAGCTTTAGTCAACACCAATTTACATGTTGATTAGTTTCAGGTTAAATTATCTATGATTCCACCCAATCTGACTAAATTATGGTACAACAGAATAGCAAATATGCAAATTTTATTAAGTTTAATAATTTTAGAGTGAATTAACAAAACTATGGCGCAAACAGAATGAGGAATGTTCATATGACATTTCTATATCTAACTTACTAAATTTTAGTTACTTTTTTGACATTAGAATTGCTACCTTACAAATTACAATAGACAATAGCATTTTTAGCTCTGAATATGTTTTTAAATACTGAGACCAAAGAAAACAATAGGCACGGACTTAAGTAAAATGTTATGATTAGGCGTGCTTCAAGCCTTAACAGGATTTGTGACGGAGCTTTATGATTTTTAATATCGAATGAAAGGTATTTACGATTAGAATACTTTATATGTATACATCGTAGACTATGTTTTCTTGCCTATACTAATTTTCGGTCGTGATTTTCCTAGCACAAACTAGTAGCCTAGCAAAGTGATGACTGATGTTAAGCCGGACTAACCTCTGCCTATAACAGATGCATTTCATGACAAGTCACGAATTGCACTGCGCCCGTCACTTTGGGACATAGTTGTTAAGTCTCTCACGTGCCTGTTATTTCACTGGCTCTCAAGGACTGCTTCCGGAACACACCGTTAGGTGCTTGGCAACAGATTTTCTACTTGAGGGTGGTAGTTAGCCAGGCGAGCGATCGCAAAATGCCCTTCCACCATACTTTGACATTATTATTGCTTATTATCAAAGAACTACCAAGAGTGCGTACCATTTGAAGTTAGATTCGCTAAAAACGCTAAAAACGATCACAATCTCGAAAAGTTGTTCGTCTTGGCATTATTTTCGCCATTAACGCTATGAAGCTACTGGAACAGTTTAGGTGCGTTCGTTTTGGCTCGATTGCGTTTGTAGCAGTTTCAAAAGTGGCATTTGTGTATTAGCGTTCGGATAGAAGCTTTTGCTATTTTTGACCACCAATTACTGCATGCTATCCGAACGGCTTAAAACATACTTTGACAACCGACAATATTTTAACAATTTTGCACAGTACGAAAAATGGAATCAATCTCTAAAATTAACAAAACAAGTAGGTACCTACTACATAAAATATAAATACTGTAAGGAAAACTTGTGAAACTATCAATCGCGCCATATACAACTGTCAAACCAGCAGTTGTCAAACAACGATCACAACGATCCCACGGTAAGACATGGGTCAAAAATATCACTTTTCTCTGTCGTTTGTAGCGTTTTCAAAGCTATCCGAACGGTGAGCGAAAACGATATTTTTGCTCACGAAGTCCCAAATCGAACGGCCCGTGTGATCATTTTTAGCGTTTGTGAGTGTTATTTTTGGAACTGACAGGCTATACGAACGCCCCATTTGAATTACCTATATCTAATGTCAAATGTGACAATGACCTTTTCTATGATTATCAGCATTCAGCATCTTCTTCTGTCCACAGAGCACTTTTATCGTTCCTGTCAGATTTATCGTCTAAGCGTATGTAATTGTCTGTGGCTAAGTTTTGAAATTAACCGCTGCGCGCGATTATTTTATTTTGATTTCGTTTGAACGGACAGAAAACAAACTTTGTTTTTGTATTAATTTAATTATTACTTATGAAAAGGATCAAATAAATTTTAGACAGGATGAGTCACTTCGAGTTCGTTATACCTTTGCAGAAAGATGAACTGCTTGAATCTCACCCAGGCCAATATTATGTAAAAAATGTGGTCCATCCAAGGATGCTGCTCTCTGAATTCAAGGGTACTTTAGATTACTTACCATTATACATTTTCTATGATAATATATATAACTACCTATTATGTCAAACTGAGTCCCCAATAGGGACTTCTATAATGTACTCTGCTTGCTTACCATCACAACCTGTTTAGTTGATCAGGTGTGAGGTCCAGGCTAAACCCCCAGCACCAAATATATGTACCAAGGGTTTGTAAAAATAAAATTTGTAATAACATGCATCAAATTATGTATTTTAATACATAATTTGAGAAAGCATAGTTTGCCTAGTTCATAAATACATAATTTAAGAACTAGGCAAACTATGCTAGTAGCATAGTTTGCCTAGTTCTTAACCCAACAACAAGCAGTGACCGCCAGTAGCATTTTCTAGTGGTATTTCCTCATAGTCTCATAGGCTATGTTAAGCCATCAATCCCAATTATTGTTGTCTTAAGAAGGTAGTTGTTAGATTATGTTGGAGGCCTTAGGTCTGCTTCAATTCTTTGTATGACGGTAGGACACTTAGAAATCTGTTACCAAGCTCCTATTTCTATCCATTGCCACATCTGGTTAGATTTTGGTCAAAGGCTATTGGCAATATTTAATATACTTATGTTTCAAATATGGTATGGGTTAGCTTGAATGATGTAAGTAACATAACTGAATTGGGGCACCCCTCTACCCAAGCAGTCTTGTTTGTTGTACCCCTATATTGATTTTTATATGCTGAGGGAGAAGAACAGCAGACAAAGATAGGACCAGACAGGTGTAGGCTAGAAACCCTTGAATAAGCCTGAGCTAGAAAGGTCTAGTATTCACTAGACCTTTCTAGCTATGCTTTTCCCATCCTATCATCTTCTCTGATGAATATTTCTGTGCTAAAAGTTCAGAAATTCAAAATTCAATATAATTATATACCATGTATAGAGTTGGTGGAGGGGAACTAGTGCCCCCTATATCTATCTCGCCTTTCGAAGGTAGTACAATTGTAAGTTTATTGTCTTTTGCCAATATGCTTAGAAAATCAACTTAATTTTTTCAGATGCTGCAAAAGCCTATAACGATGAAGGAGTTGACTTTATTTTGGAACACTTTGATACATACTTCTCTATCATAGTGCATGGGAATAAACTTGAATGGAATATTATGAATAAAGGTAAGGTCAGTTAAGGGAAGTGCAGCAACATAATTAGTGCATTTAATCCTTTTTTTGAAATTTTGGGCTCATATTGATGTAACTGCTATTTTCACCTGGTGCAAAGTCTCTTCAGCAAGTGCCTGTATTGGTGGGTAGGTACCACTACATTGACAAATATTCTGACTTAAGCAATAGTGTGCAAACATTACTGTGTTAAGGTTTGAAGGGCACAGTAGAAAGTGAAATAACTGGGCGAACCAGACAAACGAGCTAAAATCTCTGAGTGATAAGCGCAGTTCAAGCAGGATGAGAAAGGCGACACTGCAACTGTGGACTGTGGACAGGGATGATGCTTAACATCAATAGGATGACTTGTTAGTCTCTGACTCATCACTTCATAATACATTTTTACAACAATCTTTTTCCATTAGTGCAACGGGTTAACAAACCCATAACAATGCTTAATTCCTACAAAACATTTACAATTTCTTTGTACATTAATGCTAATGTAACTTGGTAGTGCAAAAAAAGCATTGTAAAAACACGCGAGGTGGTCAGGTAAACATTTATAATTTTACCCCACCCCTTTATCTCACACATTGTGTATTATTACAATTATATTCTCTATGTAATTAATACAATAAAGTTTTAATACAATGACTAGAATATATTGTAAAAGTTTCAGCTTCAGCTTTATGTTGTAGTTAACTATTCCCTTTCCATTAATAACAGTGTTCAGATGATATAGACACCCAATAAGCAGCAACAACTTCCTTGAGTCAACATGAACAGTGGGATGCTATTTTATTACTACATTCTTAGTTGGATATCACAACATTATATAGAGAACTACGCGCGAAATTGCGGCGGTAACAATGTGTCGGTTTGCTCCGTAAATATTAATTCATAAAAGTCGCAAAAAGTTTAGCTACATTGGTGAAATTAACACAATGTTTAGTGGAAAAGACAACACATACAGTGATCTTTATTTAGTGTAAATCGACTCAGAATCAAAGAAGATATAAGTGAATATATTTTAACATATTCGCTAACGGTTGCGCAGCGATCTATGCAGCAGTGGTATCGGGTGAGTCATCGCGTTGGCGCGCAATCGCTTGGCCGACCGGCTCGCAGTGCGGTAACGCAGCAACACAGCGCCACGCCGGTTCGCTGTGCGGCAAAGCAGCGTATAACGTTCTTGCTGTATTTTAGCTATATAAATATATATATATTTACTTAACCATGGAAAAACACAATACGGAAAATATTACATTTAGAAGACCGCTGAGGACTAGCTCTCTGAATGATATAACTTCGCTTAGTCATAACTCTGCATTATTTGAGACTACCATGATGAGCTTGCCAAACACATCGATGGATGAAAGTCATACCACAAGGGAAATGCAAAATAAAATAAGTAAGTTACAGGAGGAGTTAAACTCAGCAAATGAAGAAATTGAAAATTTAAACCTAGAAAATTCAAAACTATCTAAAGACTTGGAGAAATCTCAGAAAATTATAGAATTGTACAAAAGGGTTGGGGCAACAGATATGAGCTGCCATACGCCTTTGTCACTCCGGAAAGTTATTACTAAAGGTAGAAGAAACAACAACAATATAAACACTCCGACACAAACACCTGTAAAATTTACAACATCTTTAAATCAACATGACATAGAATCTTCTAAACAGGAGACGAATTTAATTCCAAATTCAGTAACAGAGGCCACGAAGGTATCAAATAATATAGATTTACACGATGAAGAGCCAGCAGAAGAAAGAGTAAAACACAATTTAAATGAACGTCATATTCAAAACCTTAAAAACTATAAACCAAAAAGACGAATTATCATCATAGCTGATCAACAAGGACAACATCTACGTTCGACTCTACAAACACTAGTCGGCAACGAATACCAAGTTGAATGTACGATTAAACCAGGAGCAAGGTTTCGGCACATCTTATCAAGTCAAAGAGGAGAACTACGAAATCTAAATAAAAACGATCATATAATATTGTTAGGTGGAATGAATGACACTAGCCCATATGAATTTCAACATCACTTAAATAGCTTCTTGACAGATCTTAAAACTCCAAACATTATTGTTTGTGAAATTTCCAGTAATCCATCATTGCAAACTAGAAAACTAAATAAAGATTTGAAATCCATATGTGATAGGTACATAAATACACAGTTTATAGACATGAATTACAGTAGATATATACCGAAGAGGCAACAGTTTATACTAAATACAGCTAGAAATATCTTAAGGGATATATTGCGTATAAATTATAAATACAAATTAGATGAACATATATGCATATCTAAAAACCACAACGTGTCAGAAAAGCCAATGAAAATTCATAAAAGTACACAAACAGAAAAGAAGGCGCCCGAAAATGTCAATGATAAACAAATCAATGTGGATTTAAAAGAGATTTCACAAAACACAATGAAATTGAATGAAACTCCACAAAATACAGATTTTTTTCGTATATAATTCAATAAATATAATGCATCAAAATATTGACGGCTTAATTGGGAAAATGGACGATTTAACAATTTGTTTAGATGATTTAAAGAGTAACAATCAATTCATTGACATATTATGCATAACTGAGCACAATATGATTCAAAACGACTCATCAATAGTAAGTATACCAAATTACACATTAGTATCAAAATTTTGCAGACAAAATAGATCAGGTGGCTCATGCATCTTAATATATAATAAATACAAATATAAAATACTTTTTGACATAAATTCGCTAAGTTTAATTAATATTTTTGAATGCTGCGCAATAGAATTATTGGAACACAAAATTATTATTGTCTGTGTATATCGATCTCCAAAAATAAAAAAGGCAATACGCGAACAATTTTTTACGAAACTTAAACAACTATTGGAAAGAATCTGTTATCAAGATAAAAAGGTAGTCATCTGTGGGGATTTCAACATAGACCTACTTAAAAATGATCCTGCTGCGAAACAATTTGAACAAATGTTGTCAGAATTCAACTTAAAGCTAGGCGTATGCCAACCCACTAGGCTTCGCAGCAAGACTTGTCTAGATAATATTGCTCATAATATAAGAGGTAGCAAAACTACGGTTATGGAATATGCCTTGTCAGACCATACAGCTCAAATTTTAACATGTCCAGTTAAGAAAAGCTACTTTCTTACTCATTTTTTTAAATGGAAACGAGACTATAATAAAGCCAATATTAGTAAATTCATTGATTGTCTAAAAATGTTATCTTTTAGTGATGTCTATAAGGTAGATGACGCAGACTTGGGATATAAATATTTCATTGAAAACTTTCTATTATTTTACGACCTTTGTTTCCCTCTAGTTAAAATAAAAATTCCTCTGACCAAACAACCTAAATGGCTAAGTAAAGGTATAAAGATCTGTACGAAACGAAAACGATGCCTATTGTGGAAATACAGACGAGATCCAAATGATACTAACAGAAATAATTTTAAACAGTATTCCGCAAAGTTAAAATTAATTATAAAACAGACACAAAAAGCTCAAAATAATTACTATATAGGACAGTCAAATAACAAAACGAAAGCTGTATGGGATATTATAAATAAATATAAGCAACACAATATTCCAGAACAAATCACAAACATAAAAGTAAACGGGACAATAATCTCCAACCCAAAACAAATAGCTCAGTGTTTTAACAACTTTTTTATTGACGAAATTGAAGATGCTACAGTAGGTACTACAAACATTCAATTCACTCAAACACTGAAACATTCGCAATTGAATTCTTGTTTCTTGGAACCTACAAATGAATATGAAATTGAAAAAATAATACTATGTCTAAAAAACTCAAATTGTACCGGCTATGACGGTATCTGCACGAAAATAGTGAAGGCAACTGCTAAAATAATATCGCCTGTACTTGCCCACATTGTCAATAAGAGCATTGAAAATGGTATATTCCCTGACAAGTTAAAGACTTCTATCATAAAACCAATCTTTAAAAAGCAAGATAAGGAGGATATGCACTATTATAGGCCGATTGCTTTAATGACAGTATTTTCCAAAGTCTTTGAAAAGGTATTATACAAGCGCCTCAGTACCTACTTTGAAACTAATGACATCTTTGTTCCGGAACAAGCCGGATTCCGAAAAGGAAAGTCTATAGGTATGGCTATTTTAAAGTTTCTCGCAAAAGTGTATGACGGCCTTGATAGCAAAACAAGAGTGACAACACTCTTTATGGATATGACCAGAGCTTTTGATCATGTAGACCACAAAATTCTATTAAGAAAGTTAGAAATATATGGTGTAAGGGGTAATGCACTCAACCTAATCTCAACATACCTTACAAATAGAACACAGTACACAGAAATCACAAGACTAGATACCAAGAGTAAATTAGAGAAAAAATATTTGTCAGAATGTAGGATAATAAAATATGGAGTGCCGCAGGGCAGCATACTGGGACCCCTATTATTTTTAGTGTATATTAATGATTTTCCCCATGCTGTCAATCATCCGATGGTCATGTTTGCCGATGACAGCACTGCCATATTCACGGACAACAAAACTATTAATTATGAAAATGACATAAACGAATCTATAGAACTGATAATTGAATGGCTAATTAAAAATAACCTCAAAATAAACCTAGATAAGACACATATTATGACATTCAAAAATAATAATTCAAAATGTAATACATTAAATATAAATTATCATGGTAAAACTATTGACGAAATTCAGACAACGAAATTTTTAGGGATTTACATAGACTCAAATCTGTCGTGGAAATCGCATGTTGCACACGTATGTGCAAAAGTAAACCAATTTGCATATGCATTGTATATGCTACGCAAAGTTGCTAATGATAAAGCTCTTTTAAGTGCCTACCATGCCTACGTCGGCTCTATACTAAAATATGGAGTTCTTATATGGGGAAACTCAACTGATAAAAACTCTGCTTTTAAATCCCAAAAGAAGTGCATTCGAGCAATGTGTAAGCTAAAACCAAGAGATACTTGTAAACCTCATTTCAAAAAATTAAAACTGTTAACGCTTCCTTCGATATATATCTACGAATCCGCGGTGTTTGTAAAAAATAATATTAAAGACTTCGGTAAGTTGAGGAGCAAGCGACATAACGACAAAGTACAAGGAGTTTTTCGCAGAACTGCACTGAGCAGTAACAGCACATTTAAGATGAGAGGATTAATTTATAATAAGCTACCACATTGTTTAAGAGAAATAGACAATGAAGACATTTTTAAATTTAGACTGAAAAAAATTCTAATTGATAAGTCATATTATTCTATAGACGATTTTTTAAATGATAAGGACATTTAAATAGTAATATTGATATTAATAATGACTAAATGATAAATATAATAATGATGAATGTAATTTTTATATAATTTTCTTATGATTGTAATTTTAGTTTGAACACAATTAAACAAAAATTTTGCATGCCAATTTGGTTAAAGTATGGTGATCCTTCCTATTGACTATTGTCTACATACCATTATTTTGTACCCATGCTTTGCGAAATAAATATTTTGAATTTGAATTTGAATTTGAATTTGAACATTTAATTAGAAAGACATCGAGCAGCTTAATTCTGATGCTGTGATTCAAATTACATACCATTCTATGGATTCACCATTTGGGTGCCAGGTCCAGGTTTTTAATACAAGAGTATTCTCAACATTGAGAAATTTATTATTACTCTTGAAGAGAACTGGGTTAGAAGCACTACTATTTTATTTTTGTTCTTTACATATGTAAGCTCTCCCTTGGGAGATATGTCTCCTCTCTGGTCCATGCTAGATTCGCAAGTTTGTTTTTTCCACCTGTATGTGCTCCCCACATGTAGCACCAAGACATGTGGATGGTCACAAGAGGCTTCACCACAGGGTGCATAGCAGACCACAGTGACCAGACCAGCTTGAAGCGCTCGTAGCGAACTTTACTTAGCTGTTCATAACCGATCAGCAAAGTTAAGCAATGTCGCCGCCGGTCATGAGTTGGATGTGTGACCGCTAGTGACATTACTACTGAGCACTTCCATGCTTTGGAGGTCATGTTTACCTGTCTAAGTGGTTGTTGTCTAAGGATGGCAGTCGTTATAACATGGTGGTAGGGCATTTTGCAAATGCCCGCCTGGCTAGCTACCAACCTCAAGTAGAATTATAGGCGAAGGTAAAATATTAGACTTGTGCTCCTATCCATAACTATAATCCAAACCTGCTCACCAGAGAGGTGAATAGCCAATAGGTAATAACCTATAGGTCTAGGTTGCTTATTGATGCTACTTGACACGGACCCCCCTTTTTGATGACCCTAAAAGCCATCAGTAATAAATAAAGCCATTCTAGTCTAGTTTGGTGATGAAATTTAATAAAATTATCTTTATTTATATTGTGTTTCCAGGGTTTGAGCACATTGTCCGAACTGCTAAGAGTCTCTGTAACCACTTTGAGATGATATTCCAAGATAATGAGATTGATGCTGATGTAAGGCAAAAGAATTTAAATATTCTCAAAATGACAATGTATTTATTTACACAAATAATGAAAGCTAAAGATGCTAAATTAGCTTCTGATGTAAGTATCAAATACCTGATGTATAGTATATAATATGTGGTCACAGAATAAACAGAACTAGAAGGATGACTCCGCAAAGCCATTCCAATAAATAAGCAACTCTAGTTATGAAGCAATAAAGTGCACTTCAGCTTGCAAAGCATGGAATATTTAATTTTTGTATTCAACTACAAGGCGCCTCTCTTTTTATCGCATAGCTCTGATCTCTTCTGACGCGGCACGCACCGTAGAATAATCCCGTCCGGACGGATACACTTAACGATTTAAACAATTTTGAAACCTCACTTTGAAAACTAACGCATGTTTTATCCATAATAATAACTTATTAGGAACCGGCTAGGACCCGCTTTATCCCAAACGAAGGACTTCAAACCAGTCCAAAACTCATCAGAATCTTTCCGGTAAATATAACGCGTGTCCTAGCCGGTTCCTAAAAAGTAATTTTAAAACCGATTTCACTTAAGTTAAAACAGGCGAGTAATTCGATTTCGACCGGTTTCGCGACTTTGAGAGTCGCTTCACCATGGAGTACGTGCGATCCCGACCGCGTCCGCGCATGCACTGTTAGCGGTGGCAGCGGCGGAGCGGGCCGCGCGTGCTGCTGCTTGCCTCGCTCGGTACCGCCGGCGCCGGCTCAGGTGCACTATTTTTGTTATATTCATCGTCGTCACTGCTGTCGCTTATAACCAAACTTCCCGTACACGCCGTACTAATTGTGTCTTGCGACAAGGTGTTTAATCGACTATACTGTGTGGTACTGTTGAGAACTGGTTTCCACGCTGGTGACAACATCCATCCACGGTCGCGGTTAAAACTTCAATAACGGCCGATTTCTATGGCTTCCCGTAGTCTCCGGGTTATTAGGAACTTCTCCCTTGCTAAGACTGAAAATCTTGAAATCGGCCGAGATCGAATTACTCGGCTGTTTCAAAATTGTTGAAGTCGGCGTATCCGTCCGGACGGGTTTATTCTCCGGTGCGTGCCGCGTCAGAAGAGATCAGAGCTATGCGATAAAAAGAGAGACGCTTTGTAGGTGAATACAAATATTAGTTATTACATGATTTACGATCTGAAGTGCATTTTATTGCGTAGCTAATGTGAGGTAATCTCAACAAATGCATACTAGATATAAGTTTAATAGGCGGGGCGCAGCAACGTCAAGAACAACGTTGGTACCTTCGTCGTTTATTGTTGTCGTTTGCTGACTGCCAACTGATGACTGCGGCTCGACCTGGTTAGTCATAGGACTTGATTTGGTTATAAAACTTGTTAAATCGATGTTATAATTATACTGTACTGAGTGTGTGATTGATAATATAAACAAGTCTCCCGTCTGATGGTAAGCGTCACGTCTGACCATTACAAAAGCAGTGCCACCTCTCTCATTCTCTTTGACATTCTGCACTGCTCTTTTAAGACATAAGTTCTTCTGTCTCGTTCGCCCAGTAATTTCACTTCCTACAGTGGGCACTATAGGGCACATTTCAAGCATTGACACAGTAGTGCTTGCATACTGCTTTGAGGCATAATATCTGACACAGCAGTGGTACCTACCAATACCTTACTCTTGCGAGATGTACCACCTGGTTAAATAAAATACACTATTTTTATTATGAAGTTAATCTATTAGAATTTTATTTTTAGAATTCGACAAAATTGACATTAGGCAAGAAAAAGAAAGCATCAGAAGATGATGAATTCTGTGGCTGGACGGACTCTGACAAACAAGCAGCACTAGTCACATTGCACATGGTGGTGCAGCAGCCATTGTCGAGGCTGTGGGACCCGCCATTGGCTGAGGATAATTTTGTTTCGTAAGTTCTAGTTATATTAAAAACAGGTTCAGCTGAACTATTTGCAAATTCCATATTACAAAAATGATGATATCAATATACAAAAATTCTGAATTAGCTTATTTGAGTAAGCGTGTTGGTAACTCCATGTTTCATGAAAGTAATAGGGACAAAGCGGTTCAAATTTTGTCAGTCACACGCAAATATGTTCACCATACTTGTAAGGGGAAAATATATTATTTTATATATCTGTATATGGTTAAACTAGTTAAAACATAAGTACCCAATTCTGAAATAAATCTAGATCTATTCTTTCACTACTTGAAATTAAAAAGGTATATTTTAAAATTAAAAAGGTCATACCGTTCTATGATTCCTTACAAAATTTCTACCTCGTGAGCCTGACCCCTTTTAAGTTCTTTAGGGTGAAATATTCAAAAACCCTTAATGTGCATTCACAGCCCTCTATACTTAATAAGCACAAGGTTATTCAGTCAAATGATGAATCAAATCCTTACGTTAAAAGTCTCTTGTGCCTATAATTTACTTTTCCATATATTTTATTACTTTGCTCAATGTAAATATTCAAAACTCTATTCAAAGGGAGCGTGGCGCGGTTCAGTGTTGCCGCGGCAGGCGCTCTTGGCTCGGAGTAGGCATTGTCTAATTTTTGTTAGGACTAGCAGAACTCAACCTTAAGGGCTTCTTATACCGCAAATGCCGTTTTTAAAATCAATATGAATCAGTCAAAAATTGACGTAAATTTCTGAAAAAAATATATGTTTCAGTTAAGGATCTAACAGAGTACAATTCGCTTACATTTACACAATCAGATGAACTTCGCTCGATAGAAAAAAATACCAAAGTTGCCTCTTTTTAAAATACATTTACAATACTGTGCCTAAAATAATAAACTTATTGACCTTATTTTTACACCAATCTTTAGATAAATCATTTTTCTAGTACAAATCGCTGAGGTGGAGGTTGTAGTGTTATTTTCCTATTAATGATGCCTAAATACCTACAAACCCGCGAGCGGCGCAACGCCCGCGGGCTTCGTCAGTCGCGCGGTGGCGCTTACCGACGACGGACCTGTGCCAGTGCTCTTTCCGCCCGACGCGCGACGTGCGACGTGCAGTGATTTACGAAAATAAACTAAAATTGATCTGGCCAAGTCGTCACTATGGCTAACAAACGCAATAAACGAAAAAAGTCACTACGAGCTATATCAAAGACAAACAGGACGAATGCATTACAAAGAAATGCTAAGTAAGTACAGTACTTGCACGTAGGTACGTGTTTATTTATTTTTTATTATTATCTTATTTATTAAGTGGGAACCTATATTGTTCTCTTAAAATATTACCTACTTTACTCTATACTTAGTTTGTAGGTTAGGTTTCCTTGCCACAGTATAGTTAAAGCAGTATATGTACGGAACGAAATATGGAATTATAAACTAGTAACGTTTGAAAGGAGATACTTTGGCATAATGAATGGGACACAGTCTACCAAAATCAGTATAACCATATTATTTTAATAATACTTAGTTGGTACTAAGGTAAATCTGGCATTTTAGGAAGATTATTAGTCAGGTATCACAGTATTTGTTACTTTTATCACCAATATTTGTTGAAATGAAATGTAATGTATTTTTTCCACTTATTTCAGTGCATTGAGGTCTTGTACCAAAGAAGGTACTTTCACGTCGAATAAATGTACCGATGACCAGAACGCGTAAGTACAATACATACTTATTACCTATACTTACCTGTTTGTTTATAGCTAATCTAACTGCTATTGTACTCCTTAGCTTAACAGATTAACCAATTAAATTAGTAGGAATAATAATTTAATAAACTAATAATAGTTATTATAACAAATACTTCCACAATTAAACGCGTTATTGGCAAACAATACCATTTTTTTTATGCCTGATAGGTTAGCTTTTGACCACTATCTCACCTGATGGTAAGTGATGATGTGGTCGAAGATGTTATTTAGGCTAACCTAGAATTACTGGCTCTCAAGGACCGCTGCCGGAACACACCGTTAGGTGCTTGGCGACAGATTTTCTACTTGAGGGTGGTAGCTAGCCAGGCGGGCATTCGCAAAATGCCCTACCACCATGCAATATGTTATTATATTGAAGTTCGTTGCGAAAAATGTATTACGATTTTAGACTTCCATGTACCAATTTCATTTTTGAATTATACCTTGCATTTATTTTTAGAGAAATGAATCATGGAAGTGAATCAAATTCTGTTGTGGACCAACATAACATCAGCCTAGCAGCAGGTGAATTTGATGATACTGAGTAAGTTTCGAGAGCGCTCCTTTGTAATTAACTTATGGTCCCGTATGGCTGACCTAAATGACCTCAAATTTTACAAATTATCTAAAGTCACTTATTGTTGCAGAAAATCTAGTCAAGATGACCCTCTTCTCGTAGAGTCTGAAAATCAAGAACACGAGTTTCAACCAGTTTCAGGGAGACGCATCATTGACATCAATTACTTGTTTACTCAATTACAGGAAAAAGCACGTCACAATAATTTATTTGACTGCAAAGTGGGAAATTTTCGGCTAATTAGTGAAAAAAGGATTGGTCTACTGTCCGTATTTAAATTTGAATGCAATATGTGCAAACAGCTTTGCCTTATAAAATCCGAAAATACAGAGACAGCAAATATAGACGTAAATATTGCGGCAACCACTGGTATGGTAGCTTCAGGGATTGGTTATTCTCAGTTCGAAGAGCTTTTTTCCTCCATGAATATTCACATATTTTCTACAAAATTTCACAACAAACTGCAGGGACAAGTTTACGATAGTTTTGAAAACACAGCAGCTGAATCCATGAAAGCTGCTGCTGAAGAAGAAAAAGAGTTGGCAATCGCAGAAGGTCGCACCAAAAATGGCATACCAGTGGTTGATGTTTACGTTGACGCTTCTTGGTGTGCTCGATCGTACGGATCCAACTATAAGGCTGCGTCTGGGACTGCAGCAATTATTGGAAGAAGAACCGGCAAAATTATTTTTCTGGCGGTAAAAAATAAATACTGCCTTGTGTGCGCTCGCGCGGAAAGCAAGAATTCTCCACCCAATGAGCACAAATGTTACAAGAATTTTGATGGTTCATCATGTTCTATGGAAGGTGACATAATAACTGAAGGGTTTCAGCAATCAATTCCAATGTATGGCATTATTTATAAAAGAATGATTGCAGATGGAGATGCCTCGACATATGCAAAGGTGCTAAAAGCAGATCCATATAAATCCCAGAGTATAACAGTGGAAGAAATTGAGTGCAAAAATCACATTTTGCGAAATCTGTGCAAAAAAATGCGGAGTCTGGTTACAGAGACAAAATTTCCCCTGGCTTGTAGAAAAACTCTGACGAACCTAAGAATAATGTCCTTGAGAAAAGCAATAGTCAGATCAATAAAACACCATAGTACATCAAAAAATACGAAAGATATTGCTATAAAGTTGCTTCACAAAGATATCATCAATTCCCTATCACATGCATACGGAGATCACAGAATGTGTCAGGATTACAACTGTGATAAAGAAAATGTTTTTAGTGACGGGTTGAAATCTATTAAAAACTCAACATTTCTTTTCCGACTTAACTCGATCATTTCAAATGTAGCTGCAAAATCACGAAGTTTAGTAGAAAACGTAAATACAAACATTGTCGAATGCTTCAACAATGTCATAGCAAAATTTATAGGAGGTAAACGCATAAATTTTGCCTTGAAACAAGGCTACCAAGGGAGGGTCTCCGCTGCGGTGTTATCGTTTAATGACAAGGCAGCAATATCGGCTGTCTTTAAAACGCTGACGAATAAAAATCTGTCAGCAGCCGGCCTAGCAGGAGTGGCGGAAGTTGCGGCAGCAGCGTTGGTGGAAGTTGTGGAAAGGAAAAGAGAAAGAGAGAGGGCCCAGAAAAGAAAAAGCAGTTTGGAACATCCAGCAAAAAAAATCAAAAAGGCGGCAGTATCAAAACAAAATGATTATGGCTCTGCCAGTTCCGCTCCAGATATGTCTGAATGTGATCTAGAAATAGCCAAAAAAGAATTTCTTAAAAATTTAGAAACTCTTACTGCTGACAGAGACGGAATCGAGCGAAATACGATATTACAAAGAGACAGTAGTGAGTGGCTAGAAATTCGGAAAAACCTAATTACTGCCTCTAATTTTGGCCCTGTTTGCAAACGACAAGTATCAAAAGATACCGCCCCTTTAGTAAAAAACATGTTGTATAAATCAAATATAAGCCATGTTGTATCTATTGCCCATGGTGTTGAAAATGAGCAGCTAGCGTTGCAAAAGATACAACACCAAGAAAATGTGTCTATTGAGCCTTGTGGACTGTTTATAGATAAAAATTTCCCATTTATTGGTGCGACGCCTGACGGGCTTATTGGAAATGATGTTCTGGTAGAAGTTAAATGTCCTTTTTCGGCGTCAAAAATTGGCTTGACAAAGGCTATAGAAGAAAATAAAATCCAGATATTAAAATATAATAAAAAGACGCGGACTACAACAATAAATAAAAACAGTAATTGGTTTTTTCAAGTGCAAGGACAACTGCATGTAACAGGACGACGGCAATGTCTATTTGGTATTTGGGCCGGGGAAAAAGAACCAGTACATATCGAAAGAATCGAAAAAGATGATGAATTTTGGAAATCAAAGATGGAATCAAAGTTATCACACTTTTACCACAAATGTCTGCTGCCAGAAATCGTCAACCCCAGACATACTCGTGGTATGCCCATACGGAATCTGACACTTGAATGCGAATCCACCGACTCCGAAAATAAAGAAAATGAGAGTTTTTTATCGCAAAACATTATTAATTTGCAATCAGGTACTATTCCGTCACCCGCGGGGCAGTTCAGTGAGGACCTAGACTATAATCTTAATAAAGATCCAAATGCAGCTTTGGGTCATAATATGACCATATCGATCAATGAAAATGAGCCTGGACCTAGAACTAGAACTCTAAATTATAATGAATTTTAATTTAAAATAAGCATTTTATTCCTCATATTAAATCCACCTGTATGTATAATAAATGAGAATAAATATTGTACATAACAATTAAGTTTGTTTTTATTTGTTGTTTGTATTCGTAAGGTATGTACCACAAACTCTTCTACAATCATCATTATCACCTCACTAATTCAAAAAGTTTAGTAAGAGTAATTATGTTTACAGTCAATACCTACATAAGTCCAATAAACTTTCAATTTCAAATAAAAGAATATACTAAGGGAATATAGTCAATAAAATAATCAATATACTAAAAGAATACAGTCAATAAAATTAAACCCATCGTACCTATTGCATTATGTTATACTGTGGCGTTCTCGCCCGCCGACAACGGTCACTGGAGTTCATATCAAGTCGGCTCCCGCGTAACGCGGATGCAAGTCGACTGGGCGAGTAAAATGCCTAAATCTTCGAAACAAGGTGGCCTTAAGAGGTTGTTCGTATTTTTCCAATAAGGCTGCATATAAAAAGGATACAATTTAAAAAAAAAAAACATAGTCAATTAGTAGTACACACACTAGTAGAGATCTGCTAGTCTAAAAATGCACGCCCGTCCAATGTCTTTATCTTAAGTAATGTAGAGACGCAATACACGCAACCCTGCCACTATCATTTGTTCTTCAGTTATCGTGGTGTGTGTGCGATCTACGCGAACGTGTTTACAGTAAAATCGCTGCACGCACACACGTTTAATAACCACGTTAAGTGGAGGGGAGTGCATTTTTAAACTAAAAGATCTCTTTATTAATAAGTTACGCACGACAGATAGTATATTAACACCAAGATATGTAATGAAATAAATTTCAGAATGGTAGCAGATCCATGTTATAAGGCGTTAGAAGAACAAATAATAAAGAACAAAGCTATAAGAGAAACAGTGTTCCAAGTACTAGGAGTTTTGATAAAAAAGTACAGTCATGGCACCTCTTGTCTTATAAAATTAGTTCAGGTAAGTAAATAATGATAATTTATTTAGTACCTTATTTAAGCAAAATATGACTTCAAAGGTAATTCTGTTACAATGGGGTAGAATTCATATCATACATACATACATGAAATCACGCCTCTTTCCCGTAGGGGTAGGCAGAGACCACAGATTTCCACTTGCGGGGATCCTTATATAACTCTTTGGCTTCATCTACAATCATCAATCCTTGAATACGTAAGCGTCAGTTTAGGGTACTCCTGACATGGCCTTTTTTTTCAGAACATCTCCAATCTGATTTCGGAACGTTCGCGCTAGGTCTTCCCCTTCCAATACTTCCGTTCACTTGTCCCACGTATACCTGTTTAGTCAATCTCATTTCGTTCATTTCCTCTACATCTCCAAACCATCTTCACATACTTTCTCGATTTTTGACACTATGTCTTCAATCACACCACATCATTCCCTTATCCTTATCCTGTGACTTTGTTTGACACCAATCATGCTTCTCAATGCTCTCATCTGCATTTATTCTACTTTCATGCTTTTTCTGCCATACCCAACTATTCACTACCACACATTAGTGTCAGAACCACACAATATAAATCATATTTAAAAAAAAAAGTTTCTTTTAACATACAAGTATAAATAAAAGAATATCGTTATACAGCAGGTATAATACGCTGATTTAAAAAGTAAGTTACTTCTTAAAAGTAATGTCTAGTAGTAAAATCACACTAATCTTACAAGAAATAACATATTATTACAGATCCTTCAAATAGCGGAGCATGCAGTGTCTCCAATTTGTGCAGGAGTTGTGCAGTTAACTAAGGAGTTTGGTCTTGGAACTTTTGCGCCACAAATGGTAACTAAAACAGGTTTATAGTTTTTATTTGTTTCAACATTGTGCCGAATGATGTGTTTCTTATGTACTGCAACTGGCTTTTATACATAGCACATATATCAATTCTATTGATATTTATGGGATAATATTTTCTCGAAGTTTTTTTTATGTTTGATAGGTTTGCCGTGTGTTGTAAGTGATGACGTGGTCGAAGGTGTTAACAGGCTTAACTTAGAATTACCGGCTCTTAACGACAGCTGCCGGAACACACCGTTAGGTGCTTGGTGACAGATTTTCAAGTTAAAGGTGGTCGCTGTCCAGGCGGGAATTCTCAGAATAACCTTCCACCATGCGGTGAGGCTCAAGCCCGCGGCGGGATTCGAACCATGGACCTGCTGCGTGGCAGTCCATAACCCATGCCACTGATCCATCATTGCTTCAAAGTAAAGTTCGCTGCGCTTAGGATTCTACTATAGAATCATGTTCCAAGGCAGCCAAGGATTCAATTTACTTTTACGAGGTGGTAGGTGTCTTCAGCTTGAGAGGTCTATCTGTGTGGGTACCAACTCAGTGTCAGCAGATATTCTGCCGCGAAACAGTAGTGTGCGAACCTGCTGTGTTTAGGTACAGTCCGCGAGGCATAAGGTGAGCTTTGCATTAGTGTGAGTGTACATGGATAGTGTAGGTGTGACAACCGGCCTTAGGCGCGGCGCCATTCTGTCTCGCCGCGCTCCTGCCGATTGGTGAGATTGGTGATCACTCACACTAATGCAAAGCTCAGCTTATGCCTCGCGGACTGTATGAAGGGTACTGTCACAAGTGAAATTACTGGGCTAACGAGACATATGACCTAAAAGTTCTCGGAATAAAGAGCACAGTGCAGTGTAAGCAGAATGAGGATAGTGGCATTGCAACTGCTATGGACAGACATGATCGCTTACCATGAGCTGGGTGACTGTCCGTAGTGTCCGCCTCACTACAGCATAACATAAAAAAACCGTCGCACAAGGAAATATGGAAATATATTTACCCGGATAATATACAAGTGCACTCTACTTTTCATTTCCCTGTATGCGAAAAAATAATCGATGTTAGATACAACTGTTGAATATTATTTTGCCTCTGATCTAGTGATGAACTTATTTTTGATAATTAATTATTGAATGATCCATGCACAGAGTTAAAAAATATAATTATACTGGCAAAATGCGGTCGTTCTGTAACGCCAAATATATTGTTGGCCCTCAAAAACAGATTCAGATTTATTTATTGTTAGACTGTGTTACATATAGTTCTTAAATATTATAAATAGTACCAACAGCTAAGTCAACCAAAAACTTGCGCTATCGGCAATTTCTATTACTAATATAAATGATGGCTTCCAAAATAGCTGCACATTATTGTGATAACTCTAAGAGTCAGCGGAATTCGTCCTAAGAACAACATAGAAAATCGCGCGCATAATCATTACCTCTCAGTTGCATACTATTGCTTTCTACAGTGTGCAAGTGAGAAGCAATGATTATCGGCGCCATTTAGATTCGTTTCTATAATAAAGCTGGTTATACCTTGAATTTACCAGTTAGCCAAGGGCAAGAGATGTTCACGATGTATGGCAAGAAGTAGGCAAGAAATCATATTTTTATTTTAAGTGTAAATATATTTTTTTTTTCTGTGACGGTACAAGCCCGAGGCCCACCTATTACAGACGCATATCGTCAACGACGAATTGCTCTGTGCCCGTCACACCGAGATATACAGTTGTTAGGTCTCATGTGCCTGTAATTTTACTGGCTCCCAAGGACTGCTGCCGGAACACACTGTTAGGTCCTTGGCGACGTATGTTCTACTTGAGGGTGGTTGCTAGCCAGGCGGGCATTCGCAAAATGCCTTTCGACTATGCGGTGAAGCTCAAGCCCGCTTCACCATGGACCTGCTGTACGGCAGTCCATAGCCAATGCCACTGAGCCATCACTGCTTCAACTTTATTTTCTTAATAATATTTGTATGGACGGATCTTAAGAAACAGAGTACATTATTAGATTTGGAATTTCGTTAACTGCATTTTTGATAGGCATTTCCATGTTAGATCTACTTAAAACCTACCTATTCCGCCCTCTGCTCATTAGGTACGCGAAATAGCCCAAGCACTTGCGACCAGCGATGAAGAAAACCCAGCGGGTGCGGCTGCAGAGTTGGGAGGGACCAAGAACTGCGGTGCCTTTCTACTCGAGCTCACCAAGGAACTTCCAAAGGAGATGACCAGCGCCATCACCACGCTGCAATCTTACTTAGATACCGATGAGGTGAGACCTCATTAGTATATGTAGAAGTTTTTAGCGTTCTCAAATGTATAATTAATAGCTACCTCGCCGGTGACTGATTTCATAAATATCAGATCCTCAATAGATGCAGGTATTCAATTGATATCACATATAATTGAAGCCTAGGAGAGTTCATATGATGCTATTGGCGTTTTTGTTACTCTTTCCACGGCATTCGACTTGATAGAGCCCCGCCCTCTGATCCGTAAACTTTCGCTCTATGGTATTCGTGTAAAAGCTCTTAATCTTATAGTTTTCCTTCTTGTGAGACAGGCTACAGAAGGTTAGAATAAATGGCAATAATACTACCGGGTCTTTGCTAAAAATTGGAGTACCGCAAGGATAAATTTTAGGACCAGTTCTGTTTCTAGTGTATAATGATGATCTGCCTTGCAAGGTAACATTTCTGCGATATTGTTTTATTCTCAGATGTATATTTGTCTGTAGTTTATAGGTAAACACAGCACATGACTATAATTTTAACTTGGGTTGTAATTTTGTAAAATATATAAAAGGCTTCATTTCATACTTATAATAACTTATATAGGTATCTATATTGTAGGTAAGTATTTATAAATCTCATATTTTGTACAACTAGAATAAAATAATGATTTCAAAGTGAAGAAAAATTCATATTTTAGTGACTTTATCTTTATACGTATTTTTTTTTATCTTTTAGTTTCTTTTTATCTACAGAACAAAAGGTACTTCCTTCTCGGCTATTATAATAAATAATGCATGCTGTGCTTGTCTTGATAACCAATGCATTTAGCTTAAGAACCTAGAGTAAGAATATGGTATAACCTATACATGTAACAGTGTAATTGTTATTGATAAGCCTTAAATGCAGTATTTCCGAACGGATACGACTTAGGGGCCTTCAAGAAGAGAGCATATTCCCTCCTCAAAGGCCGGCAACGCACCCTCGGTACCTCTGGTGATGCGGATGTTCGTAGGCGACGGTGATCACTTACCACCAGGTGAGCCGCCTGCTCGTTTGCCCTCGTATCCCACAAAAACAAAAAAAAAAATGTACGTAAGAAATATTTTGCAGTAAGCAACCCTGGCTACACGCCTGGGCGACAGAGGGGCGTAACGACGTGAAGTGGGAAGTAGAACTACGCTAATTCCAATGCTAAAAATTCCAACATAATATTATATTTGTAATGTTTCATAAATACTTACTACAAATATAATATATGGGTATAGAACCCTCAGAGTGCGAATCCGACTCGCACTTGACTTCTTTTATTTAGTTGGAGAAGTACTTTATCTATTTCTACGTTCAGTGTGGTGTAAATGTTATGGTATTTAATTTACTCCCAGTCATACACCCTCCGCATCAGCGTGCTCGGCATGATGTGCGAAGCCCTCAACGTGGAGTTGGCCGGCGAAGAGTTGTCAGACGAGCAGCGGGCGCTTCGCGATGACTTCCTCGACGACCTGTACGAGCATATGCACGATCTCTCTGCCTATGTCAGACATAAGGTAAATCAAAGGACTTTTTACTATACTAGGGAAATAGGGTGTTTCAACCATAGGCTTAGGATGTACAAGACCAACAGTGACGGATGAATAGTGTAACAAAAAATGAAATATAAATGTGTGAGTGATATAGTGTTGTAATGACGCGAGCGTAATACTATCGACAGTTCTACTTGTTAAATCTTAGGACACATTCGTTTGAAATTATGCCCTATATAGTTCATTGAGACGATTGTAATGATCGTAAACAATATTGAAATCACAGAAATGCAATATATGCAATTTCATTAACCTGAACATCTTATTTTTCAAGTTATTATGATTTAAAAACCAAACTACTTAACTGATTATTATGAAATTTCAAAGGGATGAATCTTAAAGTATATCCTTTCAAACAAAATACGATGTTTTCAAATGAAAATCAAACCAAATATCATAACATGAATACAACCGTATTGAGAACCTGCTCCCTTTTTGATCTGTTTAAAATAAAACTCATTCAAAGTTAAAGTCAAATGCATTTATTGTAGGTCTAAAATGGTACAGCACTTTTAAAAGTAAACTACTATAACTTCATCGTAACAAGATGAAATAAAACTTACCATTACTAAGTATTATGATTACCATTAACAAGATCATTAAGCTGCAAATATACAGGTACTGTAAATTATTAAATTACATTTATCTGAATACCATTTGCGTAAAGCATTCACATGTGGTAAGCAAAGGTCGAATTTGTCCCTTGTGTAAACATAGCTCATTGGGCTGTAGAAATGACGATGTCTACATAATTTTGATGATCTTTACTAACTGGCCTACAAAACATATAATTCTTTAAAGTCTGCTTTTAAGTCTAAAAGCCGTTTTACCGTTATTTTTGTTTCAGCTTTTAAACTTCTTAAAAGCAAAATTTTTTCTGTAATTTTTATCACAATTTAGAACAGTATTTTTCCTTGGAGACAGTACTTGATTTGAAGTGCAGGTAATGGCTAACGGTGGCAATATATCTCTATTTAAGTAAGGCCAGGGCCGTCTTATTTTCAATTTGATCTGAAAGGAAAAATAAAAATTATTTTGTGTCAAGATAGTCATAGCTATCCAGCGCTGCAATGAAGCGAGTATTGTAGATTTTATTGCACCAGGGACGCTAAGGGAAGGGTTACTAGATTGACTCAACATACCCTACAGTCTTTACATGAAAAAAAAATATTTGACCATGTATTTTACTACAAATTATCTTTTCCTAAAGCTATTGACTACCATTTACACAGCTTTATGCATTCAGGGACATTAAAAGTTGGTATTGAGTCTTTCATTAGTATACATCGATGTTTTTTTTTGTATGAAGCATTTTGACTCAAAGTTTACTACAAACTGTAGAGTTTTTATTTAGATTGTTATAAAATTTGTTGGTAATCTGTAAGAACACAAACATTACTATACGCGTGCATATAGTTATTTCAATTTCTGTTAAATAGCCATTTGTATACTAATATTTTATGACAGAAGTCAGAGATATTTCCAATTATTTATTGAGTGTTAGGGGAACTTTTCACAGAAAACATCATAATAAATTTTGAATGATATACCTTGTGATAATTATTTACTCCCTTATTCGTAAGCTATAAACTGTCAACTAAATCTGTCAACATCTCGCTAGTTATTATGTTATTATATTATTTTTTAAACTAATTAATGATTAACTAACTACCGGTATTTTTTGTGGTTCGAATATGTACCCGAGCAGTCACGTCGAACCTACAGATCAGACATAAACTATCGACTTTGTCGATACTTGTGACGTCAGGACTTTGTCAAGCCCTATCGTAAACAAATGTTTTATAGTTTTTCGTAAAATACCAACGAATTCTTCATTTAGCAATGTAATTTGATGATAAGTATGAAGAGAAACCTATTATCTAATATTTCCATAGTTCTTTTTACTCATTTTAAAACAAAATGACGAAATAATGATTATCAAAAAAGCAGTACAAATAAACATAAATTACCTGTGAAACGTGTATATATTCGGTTTACTATGTCTTGTAACCTCACATTCACTCACTGAACAACACCCCATGCTTGCAGAAAACATATTTTATATTTTAATCGTAAGATATTTGAGCAATTACACAAAATTCGTGCCGACTTGGAAGAGGCCGGGACGCTATGGCCTCTTACTCGAGTAAAAGATGACATACCGTCTTCTTGTTTCACTATCTCTTTTTCTCTCGCGACGGTTTGTAGCAGCTTAGGACCTTTCACTCCCACACTTCGTAGGTCTGTTGAGCGTAGCGAAAAAATCCTAGGTCTGTGGTTTCAACCTACAAAAAATCTTCCAAATTTTGTCAGATATGATGACTGTACATGTTGACGTCTCTTGAACCGAGCATGTTATAAAGAGATGAAGTCCACACATACAGTCACCCGAAGCCATAAAATTTAGGTTACAGTGTTAGTACTAAGGGCCAGAACATATTTAATAAATTAAACACTATCTTAGCGTTTCACAGACATCAATTTAGCCTATCCATCGGTTAAAGTTTGAAACTCGCTGCATGTTAACTGTCACTTTTATCATTTAGTTATTTTATGTTCTGGGTAGTATAACCGGAACTTACTCGAACATTCTGGAACAGGCCCTAAGAGTATATATATAGTAAGGTAATGCGAATTCCACAATGAAAACTATTAATGGGTTTTCAAAATTACTTGAAAAAACTGTTACTGTAAAGCTTTTATGTACACAAATACATTATTTTATGAGTGTTATGATTTTACATACATTTAAAACTCCTGTAAATATCGAGACATCCGCTTCCGTTAGCTTACGGCTTCTAAATGACATCTTATTACAACGCTCCGGTAGTTCTCGCTGGAACTTTACCGGCCGCCAGTTACACATGTTTTATAAGTAACTGTATTGTGTAGACGTAAGCTATGTGATGTTGGTTCGATGGGTTGTCGGATGCGCGTACTTAACCAAAAAGCGAGGTGTAAAAATACCAAGGTTTAGTACTTAACTGTAACTTATCTGTGTTTTTATTTTTATACCTGATAAGCTATCATTTGACCACTATCTCAACTGGTGGTAAGTGATGATGTGGTCGAAGATGTTGTTAAGGCTCACCTAGAATTTTAAGGTTTTTCTATATAGGTTTTCAAGGACAACTGCCTAAACACACCGTTAGGTGCTTGACGACAGATTTCTACTTGAGGGTGCTAACTACCACCCTCATGCATTTCGTAATTTTTTCCTTTATCTGTGCTATAAAACGTTTCTATTAACCAAATTTCAAGATTCTGAACTAAGATATGATTCACGGGATACCCTGTAGGTATCCCGTGAATCATATACCTGACCTTGCGAGTGTCGAAAATTGGGCATAAACAGCTGTATCTGTTCATTGCGTTGGCTAAGAAGTTTGTTTTTTTTTCACACCTCCTAAGGACAGTAGACTTGAGTATTTGATATGAATTTCAGCGTAATACCTCCTCGCGTTCTTGAGAAAAAGAGTCTTGACAGACAGACGGACAACAAAGTGATCCTATAAGGTTTCCGTTTTTTTCGTTATGAGATGCGGAACCCTAAAAGTACGACTTCTTATGGGCGTAATTACAAAAGTGCGCGGCTCTGCAGGTATTATTCAAATTTTGAGGCAGGCGGTGCACTACTACACGCGCATGGCACACATGAAAGAGAGCTGTTCGCGTATAGAACGCAACCATTATCTTGATATAGTGGTAGTACTTATATGATATTATACCAGCGGAGTGCTGGTGCTGGTGTTTACTGTGTTTTGCCGATACATGAGTATAATTCGGGGAGCATATCTTACCGTTTAGGTAGGTAGGCCTATTGAGCAGACATTCGTCTTGGTAACGCCGCAGTGTCAGATATGCTGCCTTCAATATTATATATGTGCTCGCAGCGTAGTTTTCTTAGCCGTTCTTAACCGATCAGCTAAGTTAAGCAACGTTCGCCGGGGTCATAACTTGGATGGGTGACCTCTAGTGGCATTACTACTAAGCGCTTTCGTGTTTCGTGGTGCAAGTTAAGCCGTTGGCCGTCCCGATTGTTGTCTTAGGGTGGCAGTTGTAACAGCATAGTAGTAGAATATTTTGCGAATGCCCGCCTGGCTGGCTACCACCCTCAAGTAGAAAATCACCTCGCCAAGCACCTAACGGTGTGTTCCGGTAGCTATCCTTGAGAGCCAGTAATTTTAGGTTAGGCTGAACAACATCTTCGACCACATCATCTCTTACCATCAGGTGAGATAGTGGTCAAAGTCTAGCCTATCAGCTATAAATAAATAAATAAATAAAGTAGTATTTTTGTTTGTTGGCTTGAGGCGCACTGATTAAGTGAAATAACTGGGCAAACGTGACATAAACTTATGTCTTTGGGTGATGAGCATAGTACAGTCACGCATAAGTTTTAATTCGCTCACTGACAAAGCAGTGTGGGCTGGCGTGGCATTTACCATAGGGCGGCATTTTAAAATATCTGCCATTCTGCGAATCTGTGGTGTTGCGGGTGTTTTTCGGCCATTGTGCGAATGTTAAAAAGGTATATTCTTCTGTATTTGTTTTCTTTATTATGATGAATGCGACATTGCTCTGAAACAAATTCGTTTAAAAAATTTAAATACTTATATTAAATCGCATATCGTCTGCATTTTAACATATTATTATACATGTTAAGTTGGTCAGGGTTAGTTTCCTTACCAAATAATACATAAAGACGGTCATTGCAAATAAATTTAAACCTCATTCTCTATAGTTGAGGCTGCCTCGGTTCAAACCCCGTGGAACTTCATTATTTTGCACTCTCAAAAAGTACAATGTGAGTCCCAATAGATCCATGTACGAATATTTCTTCAAAATCCGTTCAGCCAAGATGGAGATGAGTGGTAACAAACATACAAACTGTACTATTGTATCATTATTAATGGAATTTTAACATCCAAATGTCAATATTGAGATATATTATACTGGATGAGTAATTCGTAAATGTATTTACTTTCATTCTCTTTTTTTATAATACATGGTTGAATCCGTTGACATTCAATGAAATGAACTAACGTACCGTTGTTGTTGGTCAAATTAAGTCCAATAGAATAAGTTTTTCAGAACTGATAGGCTAACATTTGGCCAACTATTTCGCTAGTTGGTAAGTTTTTTTAAATGTTATTTGGTTACTGTATAACTAGAAGACCGATCTGGTGGGAAGCGGGTACCTCTGCCTATAACATATACATGTTATAGGCAAGTGACGAACTGCAATGTGTATATCACTCTGAGACAAAGTTGTATGTCTCAAGTGCTTGTAACTTCAGGCTAAGCCTGTAATGGGAGGAGAAGTACTGCTGGAACACACTGTTATAGGTGCTTGGTCTACTTGACGGTTGTACCTAATGCAGAGCATTTGCCTTTTTTTTGTGCGTGTGGAAAATGTATTTACGCATTTTCCGTCCACCCTGGGGGACCTCCCCCAGAATATGTCAGGTTCGGTACCAACTACTACCACAGCAGCAAGTGCTTTTTACCGACTAAAAACCACGATGTTCCTGCGGAACGCCTCAATGCCAGGGCTACGGGAACGCTAGCGCACTCTACCGTAGCCCGGACAGCGTTGGCCCTGGGCAGGGCCTCGTCTCGTTGGGGAGTGGAGGAGGGGAGAGTTGGCGAAGGACACCTCCATGTCCATCGCCAAGACCTCTGTCGCGTTGGGGATCCATAGTTTGAACCTTACCGCAAGCTTGAGCAACACCACATAGGGTTAGGAGCGCATGATATATCCTCCTACGGTAAGGTTCAAACTATGGATCCCTAACGCGGTAGTCCATAGACATTGTCATTGGGCGATAATTGTCTGCAAAAGGGTTTGAACATTTTTGTATGGAAGCTGGTATATCCACCCATCGCATTTTTTTTATTATCGCGCCCTGTGAATGTATTACATATGGGTAGAGGAATATTTTACAAAACAAAAAACATGTTCTGTAACATAGTACCCTAAAAGATCACATTTCCGAAATATTTGGAGGTAAAGCTTGCGGTATGAGAACAATAACAATGTTTAAAAATGCAGTAATTAATTGTATATAGTTCATTTAACTATTTATTACAAGGCAATACATATCACGAAAGAACTACTTTTATTAAATATTTAAAAATATCAAAATGGGGTAAGCTCGTTATGCCACAAAAGTTCTATCCCCGTTGTCGTGTTTGGTTTACAGGTGCTACAATTCTGGTGTCGCTTACAACGTGAGAACTGCGTGCCTGTTAATCGACAATCGGTCGTATTGGAGCGCGGTATCGGCCGCCTGAAGGACAAAGCGTCGCTTGTTAGGAAAGCGGCTGTACAGCTCCTAAAGGTAACATTGCCGTTGTAGAGGATCAATCAGACAATGCTTAATGCTTATAATATTTTTTGAATTGTTACTTGGTAAACTAATAAGCTTACAAAATCCGTCCGTCATTGGACGGATGGCCGCAAGTGCGAATTCCGCTCGTGGTTCAAATTTTTCCTTTCCATGTGATTCTGTATAACAAACAAAGGTGCTACAATTTATTAGAATACTTCACCTGAAGGAATAGTTAGTAGTGTTACATAGCTATATTGCTTAGATAAATAATTGTGATTAGTTTATGTTCTACATATTTATACTCTTTTATAGAGATACAAAATGTAAACTGCAAGCTATGACACTATCAAAGTGAAATGACTGTACACCTGAAAAATTAAGAGTCCTTTAAGAACTCTGTTTGATTAAAGAAAAACGAATAACGGTTTAGTTACATTAAAATAAGTGATCAACCACTTGTATGTTCAACAAAATCACTTTGTACGTATTTAGTCTCAAGGCATGCAGAGTCCTGCTGAACCAGCTCAATGAATTATTCATTATTGGACCGACATTCTACCACCCCCATCTCTTCCATGGGTGTCGTAAGAGGTGACTACGGGTAACACACCAGAAGGTGGGATTATGGCAACACCCTCTCCCCCCATTTTGGGTGAGGCGTGTTCAGTAGTGGACTATCCGCTGATGCAGTAAAATCCTCTTAATAAAAATAACATATTTGTTGGCAAACAATCTCGTCAGTCGACGCTCTCGCAATGACTCGACGTGATACACTGCAGTTCAAATCATGCAAATGTATCTGTACACTACTATTCACCCTACAAAGACATGGGCTCCTACGCGCCCAGATTTGCGTACGTGGTACAAGTGGGACGAATGTAGTCTGATTTTGTGATAGTAGACCGCAAGACTGCCTCGCATTGTGGCATTTACGTACAATGCGATTATAAAAACAATAGGACGGGCTCTCGGCTAACTTCACTCATATTCACTCTAATAAGTACGATCAGCAGACAAACTTAAAAATAGAGCCCGATGAGTGACCCGAAATTGTTAATTTTAATATATTCATATTTTTAAGGTTGACAGCACAGACGCCATTATGGTTGGATGAAAACGCGGACGTCAGGGTCTTATTTCTCCATCGATCAACTCGTTGTATTTCTCCGACACTTCCGACAGTGCACTACTACGCAACACGTTGCCGAGTGTTTATTGATCTTATCGTTTAATTTTTTGTTGACTGTTTAACTTGTTCTTGTTGACTGTTTAATATGTTTTTGGAGATTGTTATATTTGTTTTTGTTACCCGTTACGATGATAACAATGAGTCTGACTCAGTGGGCCATCAGGACATGCGGCATCGAAGAGCTAAGCGATTCAAATTAAGATACCTAAGTACAAAATATTGCTAACAAATAAAACAAGTTCAAATTATTTCTGTGTATGCTGTACCTACAGTCACCTACAACTTCGTTTACCTACCTATGACTACTTGTTTTTTTACACGACTGCCCACATAAACGTGTGTTAAGTTCACAGGTTTCATGTATGTATGTATGTGTGTGAGTTCTTTATTTCACCATAACTTCTAAACGGCTTAACGGATTTTAATGTACCAGATATCGTTAGATTTATCTTGATAGCTCAAGTGACACTTTGTACTTACATAAAAAAATAAAAAACATACTGGTGGATTTTAGACGCCATATAGTGAGAAAAACAATTTATTTTTTCATCCAAAGCCATCGTGTTGGGTATCAAAATGATTGGCTTTAAAAAAAGACTCCATAAATATATTAACTGGGAGTTTTAATTTAAATTGATTCATAAAACACTTAACAAAATTAAATTATTTGCAGTCGGGTTTTTTATTTTCTTTATTAATTTATACGTTTTATCATTTCTTTTTTTGCTCACTGTACCAAGTTCTAGTTTTGACGTTACAACATGGCGCTAGGCCGATCCTATTCTTATTTTAATCTAATTGTAACTATCATTTTGCAGATATTTTTGGAATGCAACCCCTTCTCTGCCCAACTGAAACTGGACATACTGGAAGAACAGCTAGAATCCGAGACTAAAATACTTAACGACCTCCAGAAGAAACTTAACCCAGGTCCAGATGACAATCTAGTCAAGAAATGGGACGAAATCGAACCCGAAGTGATTAGTTCAATAAACCAAAATATAGATGTCGCTACGCAAGACGAAGCGGCGTTGTCTCAAGCGTCGCTTGACAACCTGTACGAGTCGATTCGGAAGCATTTGAAAGAGAAGAACTATCATAAAGCTTATTTGATCGTAAAGCATACTGAAAGGCAGTATCCACATGCTAAGCTGATGCGATGTGAAATGGAGAAAAGTGATCAGGTAACTACTTGTCAAACTTTAAAACTAATATCAACGTTCGGCACAGGCTGTTAAACGTCTCGGCTAAAATGAATCTTTACAAAATTAACTAATTAACTAGATGAAAAATTGCGGTGCGGGGTATGAACCCGCGTCATCCACCCCTATAGCCAGGGTATGCTCTGACCGACTGAGCTAACATGACAATGACTCATAACTATAATTTATCCTCTCGTAAATTTGTAATTGACCTACTTCCAGAAAAAGGAGGAGACACTCAATTCGTCTGATTTTTTTTTTCAATGTTTGTTACCTCATTGTTTTTGACTGGGTGAACCGAATTGGATAATTTTTTTTTTGAAAGTTGTTACTTGTCCCATTTAAATTTCATCCAAACGGTCAAGTCGTTTTATAGTAACAATCCAATAATTGAAAAATATGTTCCTATCAGTGAATGACTACCATAAGTAGCAAGGGCCACTAAAGAGGGTGATTTTTTTTTTCCAATAGTGGGCCCGACTTCAATACTCAAATGTATGAAATAACTTGTTGAAGTCGTTACCATGCGCACAATAGTGATAATACGTACTTTTGAACCATAATGATACCGACCTTTAAAGTTATTTCGCACATTTGAATGTTGAAGTCGGCTCCATTTTTGGTAAATAAAAAATATTCTTTTGTAATGTAATTCGCAGAGCATGCCTTATTGCAAAAATAAAAATACTAAAATGAATCTCATAATTTTTTTTATTCTGATAGCTTAGCCTTTGACCTCTATCTCACCTGATGGTAAGTGATGATGTGGTCGAAGATGTTGTTCAGGCTAACCTAGAACTACTGGCTCTCAAGGATAGCTGCCGGAACACTCCGCTAGATGCTTGGCGATTTTCTACTTTAAGGTGGTAGTTAGCCAAGCGGGCACTCGCAAAATACCCTACCACCATGCAAAATATTGTGATAATACGTACTTTTGAACCATAATGGTAACGACTTCAAGAAGTTATTTCACACATTTGAGTGTTGATTTCGGCTCCATTTTTGGTAAAAAATAATAATTGTGTAACGCAGAGCATGAGTTATGGCAAAATTAAAAATAATAAAATTAATCCTTTTATGCACTCGTGCAATTAACTACTTCTGATGACAGATCGAGTATTTCGTCGCATTACTCCGCAACATATTCGTCATCCCAGACGGCGCAGGCAGCTCGCTCACGCAGCAATGCGAGAAAGAACTGGCAATGTACAAACGACTAGAAGAAAAAGAAACTATCTGCGCTTTCTTACAAGAGTCAGTTAACTTCTGCCGTTTGATATCCGGAGCAATGCCAATGATAAATGGTCTGCTGATGTCGAAGCAAGCGGGCAATTGCAACGAGGCAATAGATTTCTTTATAGCTGCTCACCAGTTCAATATAGACTCCGCTAAGGCGGGCGTTGCTAATATGCTGCTGCTTGTTTGGTCGCCGGATCAGGTGAGGTCAAAGCTTTAAGTGTACGATATTTTTTTTTGTATACAATGTGGGGAGATGTAAAAGTCGCCTTTCTGGCGGTAAGCGTCACGCCTACCATTACTGTTGCAGTGTCACCTTTCTTGTACTGCGCTCGTCTCTCCTAGATGTTAGTCCTTACGTGTCGTTTGCCTAGTAGTTTACCACAGTGCCCTTCACGCCTAAGTACAGTAATGCTTGTACACAACTGCTTCTAGGCAGAATATCTAACATTGCGGTGATATTCACCAAGATGGAGTCTTGCTAAAGAGACCTGTCACCTAATACATGTATGTGTATGTAGGAATTCAAACATGCATCACATCACGCCTTTTTTCCGGAAGGTTAGACAGAGACCGCAGATTCCGATATGCTACGATCATGGCATATGTGTTTTGTTTCACGTTACTTCCTTCATTCTGATAACATTCTTCATACAGTCCGTTTGTTAAGAGTACTCATGCCTTGGCCTTTTTCTAGAATACCTCCAATATGTTTAGAGAATTTTTTTTTCGAAAAAGTGATGGTATAACTTTAATGTATATTAATAAAGGGTTACGGAAGACTGCCTGGATATGTTTAAAAATGCTGTTTTGGAAATTCGATAATCTGGGTTCGATCTCCGGACACCTTTAGACAAGTAGGTTCTTATGAGAAATTAATTTTCTGTTAATTTCCCAAGACGGAAACTGTCTGTTAGATGGCGAAAGACTCGCTCCCTTTTAAATGAAACCATAAAATGACTGTCGAAACGGGAGTGTTGAGATACCCTACGAATAACGGAATCACAATTGTTTTTTTTATAATTAGCAACTGAGTAAAAAGTTTAAAAGAGCCAGCTGTAGAAACGAATATGCGGAAAAAGATCAAACACCAGTGTCAAAATAGTCTCTAAGGTACCAATAATAAAAGTCATTGTGTTTTGGCAGGACAAACGAGAAGCGGTGGAGCGCGCCTACCGCGAAATGTATCTCGAATGCGACAACAAATCGGAAAGGGCGAGAGCATTCACCATCGCAAAGAATATGGTGTCGCTAATGCAGCATATAGATAGGGACAGTGCTTTAGCACTCGAACATTTGATCGCCAAATGGGTAGAGAAAGACGACATTACTCCAGCCATTATACAGGTAAGCTTTTAACATACAAGCTTATTTTATATCGCAGTTGAAATTTTTATTTATCATGCACTGGGAAGTATAACAAAATTATGCACTTATTTTTACATGGCTATATGGTAGTTGGTAACTTGGTATTGTCAATAGTAAATTGTCCGATTACGGTTATAAGTTAGCCGGTATATTACGTCCCTCAAGACTTTTTTACACGACTGCCCAAAAAAAATAGTGTTATGTTTTCAAGGTTCATGTATGTATATTGTATATGTTAGTGAGTTTATTTATTCCACCGTAACTTCTAAACGGCTTAACCGAATTCATTGTATGAGATATCATTAGATTTGTCTTTATAGCGCAAGCGACACTAGCTACATAAAAAAAGGTAAAAATAAGAAACTGGTGGACTTAGACGCCATATTGAGAGATATTTTTTTTCTCCCATTGTCATCGATTCGGGAAAAACAATCCGATCCCCCAAAGATCAATCCCATGGGGGTATTAAAATGAAGGGCTTTAAGAAACGATTCCATAAATATATATAACTTCCAGTTTTCATTTCAATGGAAAGATAAAAAGCATAATGAATATATATAATTTGCAGTCGGGTTTTTTTATGTTATACTTGTTAGCTTGTGTTGTCTGGCACTATAAATATTAATTATCATGCACTAAGAAGTAAAAAAAATAATAACCATGCACACATTTTTACATGGCAATATTGTGGTTAAACTTGATACTGTCAGAAGTTTGTTGTCACCCCGCTATGTCACCTGCGTAGACAATGATGAAAAGTGATGATAATGAAGAAAAACGTGTTAGTCCAGGACCTAATCTATCCATCATAAAAATCGGTTCAGTCGTTTCAGAGCGAGGGAGTAACAAACGTACACATTCACGTCCTTCCTCACTCATGAATTTTCGCATTTATAATATCACTAGCGGCCCGCCCCGGCTTTGCACGGGTATGCAACAAAAAATATAAATTGATACCCGTAAAAAGTAGTTATTGTGACATAACTGTAATAGTTAGACATGGTATTGCCGCAATACCATATGTCTAACTATTACAGTACACTTTTTACATTTTGTAGATATTAATGTCCTCAATAAAATTGTAGTACATCACTTCGCTCTCTTGTCAATAATTTCCGCAGCGTACGCGATATAACGATTTTTTTGGTATTTCATCCACAAGTTTGGTTACATTATCGAAGGTTTCATAAGGATCCCTAGAAAATATAGACTATGTTCATCATATGCCCGTGGGGTGCCGGGCTAGAATGTCCCCCCCCCCCCCCCCCCCCCATTTCTATCTGTGAGTGTCGTAAGAGGCGACTAAAGGTAAAATACCGGAAGATGGGCAGCAGCGCGGACTGATCTTAAACTGCGATCCCAAGACGCCTGCCAAGCGTGGGGAATATGGCAAACCCCCCTAAATGTGGGAGGCTGTGTTCAGCAGGACCCACATTTAGGGGCTGCTGATACAGTATGTTTATCAGAGATAGCGTAGGATTCTAAAGGTGTTTTTTTTTTAAATCAGTCCATTTGTTTTTTAGTTTATTCATTACATACAAAAATACAAATCTTTCCTTTTTTTTAATATCAGTATGTGTGATTTGAAACAAAGTGGATTTTTATATTCTTGATTAGTTAAGTAACATTAGATTAAGAAATGGCATCTTCTCGTAAAAACAATGGACTTGCTTATATATATACATACAATTATATATATATTAATACAGAAATAACTACGGCCAAAGGTTAAGGAATTTAAAAAAAAAACATTTCATTTGCTTATAATCTTCGAATAAATATGTAAACAAGTGTAAGTCTCAGTAACCGCTTTGATTTCGGACTCATCAATTAACGACATGCACAATCTTCCAAATTCAACTGGAATGGTTAATTGATTTGGTGCTTAGAAATGATCGCATCCGATTGGACGCGTCAAGGTAATGTTACTTATTAAACCACGCCTGCCGCGGTAAGGTTTTGCGATCTGTTATTTTTTGACTTACATTTTTTTACATATCTATTCGGAGCCTATAATGTTTAAACATGAATAAATACAACAGTTGGCCAATTTGATATGTAATTTGTTACTTGCAATATCTGATTGGAATAAGGCTAGATTTTGACCACTACCTCACTTGATGGTAAGTGAAGCGTTTGCAGTTGTTATTTGGCTAACCTTGAATAACTAAGTTGCACAAGAACAGCTGCCGGAAGTACATTGTCTGGGTTTTGGGCGACACTATTTCTATTTAAGGATGGTAGCTAAGCAGGTGGACGACATTCTCAAAATGCCCAACCAAAATATAGAAACGTATTCACATGCGTTACTGACTGAAGCTGCCCAATATTTGTTCATTCAGCATAGTACGGTGACATTTACAACAAAAAACGACAACTATCTTATTGCCACGCCAACAAATACGCGTGTATGGCCTCGATAGCCGAATAGCTATGAACTGCTGTGCCGCAGGTCCTTGGTTCGATCCCCACCACCGGCTTGAGCTTCACCGCGTGGTAAAAGGGCATTTTGCAAATGCTGGCCTGGCTCGCTACCACCCTCAAGTAGCAAAAGTGTCACCAATACATAATACCTGTCCAATTTTTATGGAACATAGTTATTATTACATATTGTATGTTTTAGTCTATAATATAAAATAATGTATCAAGATTTGCAGATGAGGATTCAATTGAATATAGAGAAACTTATTTAATCATATATGACCATAATTGTACCTATTTCTCAGGGTGATGGGCACAGTTAAGTGCAGTTCGAAGCCTGTTAGAGGCTGAGATTACCGCCTAACATCAGGTGGACGACGGGCTTGTTCCGTTACAATCTCATAAAACAACTGCTTATTTTCGAAGTACAGGAAGTACTGCAGAAAAGCTTTCAATGAAGATGTATAATAACTGTTAAAAATTGTTTAAGCCACGTTAGTTAAATTTTCCGTTTTCCACTCATAGGTGTTTTGGGAAATGTTTTTAAAGAAGATCGACGGGACCACAGACTACGACAGCATGGCCGCACTCTCTGTCCTCGTCATGATATGCAAGGCTAAGCCTTCCGTCGCGCTCGCAAATCTCGAAGTAATCCAACAGCATGGCCTCACCGCCGACTACAACTCCAGGAAATTATGCGCCCAGTTACTGCAACCGTTAGGGAAGAAAACACAGAGATATCCTGCTGACCATATTATTTTCACATCGGTTCAAGACAGCTTAATAGAAACTTTTTCTACTATGTCCTCTTTTACATCGTTTGCCGCTAATTCTGTGGACTTGATCTATTCGATATGTGACACGCCAGATATTGTCAGTGCTCGGATACTTGTGGAAATGTATAGAAGAGTAGAAAAGACACTAGTGAAAGAGAAAGATAATGAAGAAGACGTTAGTGAGTCAGTGACCGTACCCATTGAGCTGTTAACGCGGTTCATTTTCATTCTGGGACAAGTTGCTTTGCAACAGCTGATCTATCTTGATACTACCGTATACAGCGAATTAAGGAGAAGAAATCAGGTAAGTCTTGTTTACCATTATTAAGTCAAAGATACTATTTTATATATAATTAATGGAATATGCTCGTTCAAATAATCACATAATATTTTGATTTTGACTTTGATCTACTGCTTTCAGGTGTTAGTATATTATCGTGCATTATAATACAAATATTATTATGATAACATACACAAGACCTCGTTGTTCCTTCCATGTAATTCGCGCGTTTTTCTTTCAATACAGCTGGGGAACGTCTTTGTAACCGGCAATAAGCTTTTTGTTCATACAATTACAATATCACCAAGGAGCATTATTCATCTTCGAAATTAAAAACTCATCACTCTCCTCCATGAAGGTCTAGTGGAGAAAAATACCTACATTGGTCGCAGTTAACTGAGAAGAAAATCTGTATCTAATTATCTAATAAGTAGGATGAACATTTTTTGACAGCAGCTTTGTCTGTATAACCTAGGACTCTCACAATTTACAAGCAATATTATCAGTAAATAAAACCTTAATTAACTTTTGCTTTCCCCAGGTCCGTGAAGACCGTAAGATTAAGGAGAAAAAGAAGAAGAAGGCGGGTGCGTTCGCGACTCCCGGCCGTAAAGGCAGAGTGGACGACATCCGGCGGCAGACGCTCATGAATGCGAGCAACTCGAGTGCATCTGCGCGCGTACAGCGCTCGGCCAGCGTCGCTTCTAACAAGGGATCCTCGGTAACTATTATTCTTTTCATCACACTTGCACGTAAACAGTATATAAGAGACCAATTACTTAGCATTCCATGGATTCACCGTGCGGGCGCCGGGTCCATCGCGTTGCAGAGGAAGAGGCTAGAGGGGCCTGGGACTTGCAACCCAGGAGTAGGATTAAGGGGCCCCATGTAAAACCCTCGAGCTTTCTTTTGTCATGAAATCAAAAATAAAAATTATATGGTCTTTTTTTTATTTATAGCACTGCACACAGGTTAAGCAAGTTCAAGCAAGGAGTTTACACGCAATTGAAAAATTGTCTTAAAATGTTATCTAAACAGGAATTTCATTCCAATCTCGCTACATGTTTCTTAAATACTCAACTAATGTTCTTAATAATCGATGAAAATATTTTTTTGTAACATAACGTCGAAGTTTTTATACATTCCGTCAAGGCTGTATACCCACGTAAGTATTTGCCCTTAACTTTTCTGAACGAAACATTTTTATAATCTGTGGTGTGGAAAAAGCCCGCCATCCGCTTAAAAAAAGTTCACATATTTCGTAATAATAGTGGTGCTGACTTGAGTATTAAAGCTATAATTAATATTTATTTACTCGAAAGTATGTTTCACGGCCGGTACGGTAATACACAATCTACTCTAAGAAATAAAGAAACAACATTTAAAAGTGTGTTGAAACACTCATATTCGTGCGCATTTGTCGTTATGTGACTAAATGTCGTCTCGAATATCATCTACTGAGCACAGTGCCATATTCCTGACTACATACAATAGAGAAAATCGGCCAAGAGTGAGTTCCTTGCTATATCGAATGAGCAATTTTTTTTTATGCCATAGGTCGCAAACTAGCAAGCGATGGGCTATCACCGTCGCCTATGGATATCTGTAACACCCGGAGTATCACAAATACGTTGCCAACCTTTCAAGTACTCTGTTGACTCGCCATTTGAGAACCTCGTGTTCCCTCTGGTCGAAAATACTGTGGGTTTAAGATTATTCCACAGTCTGCAGGTGTAAGGCAGAAAAGTTCACGTGAATAGTTCAGTATGAGATCTCCACGCGTCTATAATATATGAATGAGCTTTCTGGCGATGGCGGCTAGTGCGATGTTAGAACCGCGATGAAAAATTCAAAGAGATGCAACATCTGTGCGCATATTAAGTGGCTCCAGGTATTCGGAAAGCTTGCATGGAGTCGTTGATAATTCTGATAGCTAACACATCCAGGGACTAAAGCTTATACTTGGGTGCTCTATTCTAGAGGTGAGAGCAACTCCACATAAGGCCGTACTTGTGCTTTATAAAGCAGAAGCCTTTGGCTCATGTGAAGTAGCGCTGCGTCTTATTAGGCACATCAAGATTCTAAGACGCAAGCTTGGCTTTAGCTTCGCCATATTAAGCACACCAAGCTTTAGACGCGAGCTTGGCTTTAGATGAAATGTGGTCGTGGTGTAGACGCAGAAATTTCAACTCCCAGAATTTTAATGCTCTCTGAAACCTTGTGCTTTGAAAAAGAAGGAGCCGCAACGATGTATTAAGCGATGAAAGTAAAAACTTGTGTCTTCGCTTGGTAAACCTGTACCAGGTAAAGTTACCCCAATTCGAAACTTACTGGAGAGAAGTCTCGTCTTCAGACACCAGATTGTTCCTACTTTTGTTGACAATGGCGCGAGGGGTAATTGCACGACCGACTGTGTATCGCCAGTACTAACGTCCACATAACAATGCATGTAGTGTGTCCTTGATTGAATTCAACATGTTACTGATGTGAAGAATAAAAAGTGTTAAACACAGAACCTTGAGCATTGAAAGGTATACTGTTGGAGCAGGAACTTTCGACAACGACCTTTATACCGCGATCAGATAAGAAGCTAGCGATCTAAGTGCTTAAATTCTCTAGCCGTATGATGGTACCTTGGATAAAAGTGCCCTGTGCCACACCTGATCAAAGTTACGTGAAATTTTGTTGAAAACGTCAACATCCTATTGAATAAATCATTTTTAATTGGATGATCTCTGATGGCAAACGCTCGTGTATGTGAGCAGTTTGAGCGAGTCCAGTCTAATATGTAAGCCATTTTACAAACAAAACAAAATGCTATTATAACTGTTTATCTACATTTTCAAATATATACGTAATGACTTTACTGAACAGGCAAACACGACGATGACAGAAGAAGAGTCTGGTCTAGAAGGAGCGGTGGCGGACGACGCGGACGCGGAATACGTGCGGGCGGTGTGCGAGCGGGACATCGTAGGGGAGAGCGCTTCTCTCTCTAGATATATCCCACTGCTGCGGCATTTACTCGCTGCGCCCGCTCGTTGCGAACCAGAGTTGCAAGCTGCCGCTGCATTAACTTACACTAGGTATGTATGGGACATTTTATTTATTTCTCCACTATCTCACCTGATGGTAAGTGATGATATGTCCAAAGATGTTGTTTAGGCTAACTTAGAATTACAGACTTCCTTACTCACGAAGGGGCATCTACAGTCAATTATTCAGAAACATATTTTAAATCTGATCAAAATATTGTTTGCTTGAAAAAGCTTGTTGATATTGATAAAATTTTATTTTTATTTTATATTATTTATTAAGGGAAATATTTCAAGATAGGTGTTTCAAATAGACTATTGTCTAGCCTAAACAAAAAATTAAAAAGCTTTTATTTTTTTATTCAAATAACAATTGTTATTTGGGATACGAAGAAATGAACCTTTGTAATAAAAGAAACAATTTTTTTTTTAAATATCTATTTTTTAAATACTTTTATGTTAAATAGCTGAATGTAGCTGCGCAAAATGTGTTCATCTTTGTATCCAAAATTCAGATGTAGAGTGGTAGATATTTTTCAATTTGAAATACATTTCATACACGTTTTAAGTTTTCTTTTATTTATTTTGAGATTTGTTTTAATTCCCGAGATAATGAAATAATAACTTACTTATTAATACAAGTTCAATTGTTTTTCGTCTGTTACTTATATCCATTTAGATATATATTATATATATAGTATTAGATATATAGTATTTACAATTTAATTGATTTATTCTAGACATAAAATACAAAAAAAAAATCCCCGTGGGTTGCCGGGTTAGAATTGCACCTCCCCATATCATCCCGTGGGTGTCGTAAGAGGCACCTAAGGGAAAATTACAGGAAGGTGGGCAGCAGCGCCTTCTAAAGAACTGCCATCTGACACTGCGATCCCCAAGCCACCTGCCAAGCGTGGGGATTATGGCAATTACCCCCTTAATAGGGGAGGCTGTGTTCAGCAGTGGACGATCCGGCTGGTACAGTACAGGACAGACATAAAATTGGTATTTCTCTCCAATTACGTGCAATCTATGCTGTAGTATTCTGTGACAGTGCCGTGTAATCCGGGTGTACCGAGAAGGACAACGAGCTAGCAATTAAGAACGAAACTACACTATTTGTATGAAGAAGTAGATCAAACTGTTGACAAATCTCCCCACTCTTATTTAAATAGTTTTAATTTGGTAATTTATTAATTTCGTGTTTTGAAACTTGGACTATTTGACAATGCAATATTCATATGGAGGGTATAGGTAAGGAGAATCATCTATGTACATGAAAAAGTGTCCTTCCAAATGCATTAAATTAGGGTTATTAGCATCAAAGTAATTTAAAATCAATCGCCAAAATCAAAACGTACTATTCACATTTCACGAAATAAAATAACTAGCTATACGTTTTCTCATAATAATTCTTTAAGGTTATATTACCTACATTACTTTGTACTACGCAATAAGTTGACATTTTCATTGCGTAACTACTTTAGTCCACAATAATATATTTTTTTAACTCGGCATACTTCAATTCTTTTACAATTGCTACATTCTTATCATCTTACCCTTTGTCTACACCAGCGCCATTCTGGAAGGTTTTAGTAATTGTTATTTATAGCTTACAGCTGGACACTTTTTAAGTTTTCTACCATATGAGATGACTCTCCTTACCTCTACCCTCCAAAATATTCTAGCTCATAACATGACAGATTTGACCTTTGAGCGGCACATTTTGTAATTTCGAAGCAACCTAAGCCCCAAAATTGAATTGGATGACTGTACGTAATACGTACCGTATTACAAATTAGAATTAAGAAATTAGAATAAAATTTGGACTCCGAAAATGCACATCAGTTAGAGAATATTTTAAAGAAAATCATATAATAACTGTCATATCTTTATATGTTTACAATAGTATTTTGGAGATATACCAGGAAGTTGATAGTGTGACTAAACACCAAGATGTACATAGTTTTAATTTGCGAAATAAAGAAATAATATTTAAGCTGAAAATAAGACTAATAAAGGTAAAAAAACAAGGCATTCACAATAAAATATATATGTTTAATAAAATACCATTGACTGTAACTAAATTAAACAAACCTGAATTTAAAAAGAAGATGAAATCTTTTTTTGAATCTCATCCATTGTATTCTTTGAAAGAATTCATAGACATGCGTCTAACAGAAAATTCATTCTTATAAAAATAATTAGATAATAATATAGACTATCCTTTTGACTGCTTAGGCTATAATTAGATCGACTAAATACCTAAATACGGATTTTAAATGTATAGTTTGTAATTATTTAAGTATCACAAAAATCCTGACATTTATTTTTATTTATATTGCTAATAATTTTTCCATGGACATCACAATTTAGATAACCTTATAATTATAATCATTATTATTACCTTATATTTTAATAATTTTTTGTAAATTTGACTTACCTAATATAACGAACAATGTTATAAGGTCAATAAATGAAAATGAAAAATGAAATACGTATAGACCATAGGCTTAGGATGTACAAGACCAACAGTGACGGATGAATGGTGTAACAAAAAATGAAATGTAAATGTGTGAGTGACATAGTGTTGTAATGACGCGAGCGTAATACTATCGACAGTTTTACTTGTTGAATCTTAGGACACATTCGTTTGAAATTATGTCCTATATAGTTCATTGAGACTATTGTAATGATCGTAAACAACACTGAAATCACAGAAATGCAATATATGCAATTTCATTAACTTGAACAAATTATTTTTTAAGTTATTATGATTTAAAAACCAAACTACTTAACTGATTATGATGAAATTTCACAGGGATGAATCTTAAAGTATATCCTTTCAAACAAAATACGATGTTTTCAAATGAAAATCAAACCAAATATCATAACATGAATACAACCTTATTGAGAACCTGCTCCCTTTTTGATCTGTTAAAAATAAAACTCATTCAAAGTTGAAGTCTAATGCATTTATTGTAGGTCTAAAATGGTACAGCACTTTTAAATGTAAACTACTATAACTTCATCGTAACAAGATGAAATAAAACTTACCATTACTAAGTATTATGATTACCATTAACAAAATCATTAAGCTGCAAATATACAGGTATTGTAAATTATTAAATTACATTTATCTGAATACCATTTGCGTAAAGCATTCACAATTCACATGTGGTAAGCAAAGGTCGAATTTGTCCCTTCTGTAAACATAGCTCATTAGGCTGTAGAAATGACGATGTGTACATAATTTCGATGATCTTTACTAACTGGCCTACAAAACATATAATTCTTTAAAGTCTGCTTTTAAGTCTAAAAGCCGTTTTATCATTATTTTTGTTTCAGAGCTAATTTTTTTCTGTAATTTTTGTCACAATTTAGAACATTAGTTAATAAGTTTTTTTCCTTGGAGACAGTACTTGATTTGAAGGGCAGGTAATGGCTAACGGTGGTAATATATCTCTATTTAAGTTAGGTCAGGGCCGTCTTATTTTCAATTTGATCTGAAAGGAAAAATAAAAATTATTTTGTGTCAGGATAGCCATAGATATCCAGCGCTGCAATGAAGCGAGTATTGTAGATTTTATTGCACCAGGGACGCTAAGGGAAGGGTTACTAGATAGACTCAACATATCCTACAGTCTTTACATGAAAAAAAATATTTGACCATGTATTTTACTACAAATTAAACTTTACGTTACTTGTGTCATCATTTCCTAAAGCTATTGACTACCATTTCCACAACTTTATACATTCAGGGACATTAGAAGTTGGTATTGAGTCTTTCATTAGTATAAATCGATGTTTTCTTTGTATGAAGCATTTTGATTCAAAGTTTACTACAAACTGTAGAGTTTTGATTTAGATTGCGTCAATAATCCGAACCCTTTTATCACATACTGAAAATTTGTTGGTAATCTGTAAGAACACAAACATTATTATACGCGTGCATATAGTTATATTAAATTCTGTTAAATAGCCATTTGTATAAAGATACTAATATTTTATGATAGAAGTAAGAGATATTTCCAATTATTTATTGAGAGTTAGGGGAACTTTTCACAGAAAACATCATAATAAATTTTGAATAATATATCTTGTGATAATATTTACTCCCTTATTCGTAAATACTCAATAAGCTGTAAACTGATCTGTCAACTTCTCGCAAATTATTATGTAATTATATTATTTTTAAACAAATTTATGATTAAACTAACTACCGGTTATTTTTGAGGTTCGAATATGTACCGGAGCATTCACGTCGAAGCTACAGGTCAGACATAAACTATCGACTTTATCGATACTTGTGACGTCAGGAGTTTGTCAAGCCCTATCGTAAACAAATGTTTTTGTATTTTTCGTAAAATACCAACCAATTCTTCATTCAGCAATGTAATTTGATGATAAGTATGAAGAGAAACCTATTATCTAATATTTCCATAGTTCATATAACTAATTTTAAAACCAAATGACAAAATAATGATTATCCAAAAATCAGTACAAATAAACATAAATTACCTGTGAAACGTGTATATATTCGGGTTACTGTGTCTTGTAACCTCACATTCACTCACTGAACAAGACACCATGCTTGCAGAATTCATATTTTATATTATAATCGTAAGATATTTGAGCAAATACACAAAATTCGCGCCGACTTGGAAGAGGCCGGGACGCTATGGCCTCTTACTCGAGTAAAAAATGACATACCGTCTTTTTGTTTCACTATCTCTTTTTTTCTCGCGACGGTTTGTAGCAGCTTAGGACCTTTCACTCACACACTTCGTAGGTCTATTGAGCGTAGCGAAAAAATCCTAGGTCTGTGGTATAGACTGTCCCTTTCACAGAGGTACTATTCAGTTGTAAGAAAGAGAAAAACTCTTACCGTCCATCCTCCATTCCACTCACTTTTGTATTTGGCACTAATGTAAATATTTGTTTCTAGATTCATGTTGATATCAAGTGCGGTATGCGAAGAAGGCCTCCAGCTGATGGTTACAGTTCTGAAACGGTCCAAGAATGTGAAGCTCCGTACGAATCTCACAATCGCGTTTGCAGACCTCACGCTGCGTTTCCCCAATCTCACGCAACCGTGGACTCATCATATTTATCACATGTAAGAAGTTTTTACTTTTGAGTACCTTCATGTATGTTGAGCATTTATATATTTTTTAACTTCTCGAATTGTGATGGGCAGTGGGCTTGCCTCTTCGCTTTGTTTTTTTCATTATATGTTAGCCTTTGACCACTATCTCACCTGATGGTAAGCGATGATGTGGTCGAAGATGTTGTTCAGGCTAACCTAGAAGTACTGGCTCTCAAGGACAGCTGCCGGAACACACCGTTAGGTGCTTGGCGACAGATTTTCTATGCCCTACCACCATGCTATAACGACAACCACGACCGACGGCTTGACGTGCCCTCCGAATCACGGAAACGCTCAGTAGTAATGTCACTAGCGGTCACCCATCCAATTCATGACCGCGCGCGACGTTGCTTAACTTTGCTGTTTAGTTAGATACATCTGCATCACAATATGTTTTATTCGTACTTTTTACACGCTTGACATAAATTCAATTAGCTATGCCTATACTAACACTTCTTATATGTGTTACAGAATTATCTTCTGCGTAATTTTTAACTATGTCTCGTCGGTGGAAATATTACTTTTACAAAATTATGTATTAAGTTTTTTATCAATAGATCAAAGTCAACATCATTTATTCAATTGATTATGGACTTATGGAGGTCAATTACAAATTTTAGTATTGAAATATACTACATTGTACTGCCACGTTCATAATTGTATAGAGCCACTGCGAGAAGAACGGGCAAGAAACTGGGGGCCATTATTTTAAACGTCTTGTAACACTATTTTACAATTTAACAATGTGTTACATACTTACTATATAATACGTACAATATTACAGTATTTATTTAAATTACGTAAGCAGAGTTTTTAGATAGATTTATTAACTATTTACACAACACACCGTTAGGTGCTTGGCGACAGATTTTCTACTTGATGGTGGTAGCTAAATGCCCTATCACCATGAAAAAATTAAATATTATTTGTTAATATGTGTTTTTAGTTGCACATTGTTGGATTATTTACCGAATAAAATTATTATCATTATTATCTCTTTATAACAGCTTAAGTGACGATGAGCTGGAGGTCCGCCAATGCGCCGTGAAGATGCTCTCGTTCCTGGTATTACACGAGATGGTGCGAGTGAAGGGCCAGATCGCTGACATGGCCCTTTGCTGTTCCGATTCGGACCCTAAGATCGCCTCCATGACGCGGATGTTCTTCAAACAACTCTCGCACAAAGGAAACGCTTTGTATAACGTAATGCCGGATATTATATCGCGTCTCAGCGACCCGGATACAAACGTGCCTGAGGACCACTACAGGGCTATCATGAAGTAAGTTCTTTTATTTTATTTGTGATAAACTTGAGACATTTGGGCATTAAAAATGTACAGTACCCTTATTTGCAAAATATACTAGACAGTGCAAATTAATGAAAAAAAAAGTCGCTTACTCTCATTTTGTCGTATCACATGACTTCCCAAAATAATAATAATAATATCTTTATTGATAAACTTACATAGCACAGAAATTGTTGAAACTCTGCCTTTTGCGTTAGTAAAAACTGTGTTGCAAAAGACAGTCTCTCCCATATAATAATATCAAAGTTTCACAATAAAAAACATTTGAAAATAAATATCAAAAACTGAGTTATACGGTAGTTACAATAAAATTGTTATAGAGGACAAAAGAACCGACCGAGGATCAAACGAACTGGTTGAGCAAAATTGAATAACAATCCAAAATATGTATATAATAATGATAAAACTATTTGACTATAAAATCTTAAGTAAATTACATGTAATAGTTCTGTTTTAAAAATATTACTTACTGCATTACAATATTATTTATTACAATATAAATTTTACCGGTAATATATAAGTACTGACAGATATATTATATACGTTCAAAAGTAGTGAAGTAAATTTTAAAATAAATTTACGGGATAAAATAACTAAAGTACCTAATAGTTTGTGTGATGTATATGTCACGAACTATCTCACAATAGTGAGGGTGTGTTTATGTGTGTTTATTTCCGTTTGTTTGATGTGTGTATGTGTATATGGGTTATGATAAATATATTTTAAATGTAATCTTCATTGGGAACTCACACACTATCGACTGGTGCAATAATACAGGTTGTAATTTTTAAAATATGAGATTTTAATTGCTGGCTATAGTTACTAATATGCCTAAAATCTTATAATTCATTTAGTTTTTTCAACATTAGCCTGTGGATTATGCAATTTTTTTGCTACCCCTGTTATTTTTAATGTTTTTGAATTTTTACAAACATACTATAAAAATAGTTGTAATTATTTAAACTTTACAAATCATCGATAAAATGAACTAGCGATGATGGTAATTTTATGACGTCATAGCTAATATATTTGATCAGCGACAATAATAAACCGAAGACTATTTTTACCTTCAATGTCAATTTTCGAAGACCTTTCACTGGCTACCTTACTTTTTACCTTACCTTACACCACTTTCACTGTCGAAATAATTTTAGTACTGTTTTTAGTACATGCCAGAGTTATGTAATTTCCGTACAATTTACCTTCACGTGAAGCACGGTATGAATATACAAAAAATAAATCCAATACTAATTAACTGATAAAATAATTGCCGGATCTACTGGCCAACAGATTAATTTAATCTTGCAATTTTTTGTCTTTGATTTTACTTATCTCATATGCAATATATAATTGATAATTTATTAAGAAATTAGTGTCTAGTGCCAATTAAACAATTTACTACCTCTTTGTAAAAAATAAGCTATTGTACTTAATATTAATTTTATGCTTAGGTACATAATGTCTCTCATCCAGAAGGACCGTCAGTCGGAAGCTCTCATAGAGAAGTTATGCCAGAGGTTCAAATTGTCGACAGAAGAACGACAATGGCGCGACCTCGCCTACTGCCTCACTCTCTTCTCTTACAACGAGCGGTCACTGCGGAAACTTTTAGAAAACATGGATTGCTATAAAGATAAACTGCACTGCGCCGAAGTCATGAATTGTTTCAATACGCTCATGAATAACGCCTCGAAAATGGCTAAAAATGAAATTAAGGTATGTTTGATTTTATTTCATGTAACCCAACTTTTTTCCATTCTGTTTTTTGGCGAGATCAATTAAATTCAATGTAATGTAACCTGCTATGTCGCATGAAAGTGCAAGAGATTCGTGAGAAAATAAAAATATTTAGTACATATACATAAAAAATCATTTTTCATGCTCGTTTATGCCCGATGTAAGTGGACTAAAATGGCATAATGTTCTAGTGATTAAAAGTCTACTTTTCAAGCATGAGTGCATTAAATTATTATTTTATTTAAAATTGTTTGTAAAGTGGTTCAGTTTGTAATATATTTCATGTAGGAAGTATATAATACGCATAAATCAGGGTATTATTAAAGACACAGATATATATTTTTTAACATAAAATAGAACATTATAAAAATATCAGTTTTAATTTTATTATTTGATATTGTCACTTTAATTTCCTCCCAATCAAACTGAAAAGCGTTGATTGTATAACTTATGCATAAAACCCATTTCATCCTCGACTTAAATATCAACCCTCGCCTTTGGCTCAGGCAGTTTAACGGGTCAGCTACAATTACTCGTTCAAAGCACTTGTTGTACTACTACTATTATGCCATTCTCTCACTAGATTGGCTCAATTATTTTATTTGAGAACAAATGTCATTGGTGTCTATACTTAGTAGATTGTAGTAAGTACTGGAAATGTAATTTGTACCTTGCATAGGAATGATGTCAACTGGGGCACTGTGGTATAGAAAATGAATTTTATTTTGAAAAAATGGAATTCTATAATGGGGTTCCTTTTCAAAGAAAATGTCAGAATGAAGTTCATCTATGTTACGATTTTAATTATATAATTAGGTCCAACTATTTAAATAAGGTAATAAAAATAGAGCATTAAAATGAGATTTTTTATCTATACCAATATTCTTTATGTAGAAGTTTTCATCGAAGCTTTTTTGCACACTTGCTTCTTAAATTAGTAAAAAAAAAGGGGTACTTCAACTATTTGTGGACCTCAAAAAGCGAATTCAGTTTAATATTGGCTGAAGCTCTGATTAGCATAAATACGAGTCTGAATAAAGTATAACATGCAACTCGTGTTTTCTTCTAGTTTAGTGACAGGACAAGGTCCCCAAACAAACGAAATATAATTTAATTTATATGCCACGCTTTCTGAAGCTCTGCATGGTGTGCCAAAACTATAAAGAACAGAATACACACAATTTACAATATAGGTATAAATAATCTCAATAAAATAAACTTAACTTACAATGTTTTCCTTACAGAGTTTAGTGACAGAGTTGGGAGACAAGATCGAAGAATATTTCTCTGTGAATGACGAGGTGGAGAGCGGTGAGGGGGGCACCAGTGAGGGAGTCGAGGGAGCCCCTCGGGCGGTGGCTGGGGGGAGTGGAGGCCCATTGGCGGCGGGAGGGGGGGCACGTGCGACGCCGCGACGCAAACCGCAGCGCAGGAACAGGCGCCGCTCCTCTTCCAGCCCTGACGAGGTAAGTCACTACTTTATTTTAAAGAAAAATATTTTAAGAAGCATTCTTGTCGTTCTAAGCCGACCAACAGCAATGTTTATATAAGCAAATTTTTTGTTATTGGATGGGTGGTGACAGATTATTTCAGCATTTTGTCGTCGTATAACGGAATCCGCCCTTAAAAACCGTAATGCGGTGACGTGGTATAGACAGATGAAGAGATCCAGGAATGCTGGCTATCATTAAAGACAAATTTGAACTTGTTAAAAAATATATGAAGGACCTTTGTAGTTAAGAACCTCGAAAAGAAGGCAAGTCAGATGAAGTTTTCGAAGAGAATTTATCTTCAAGGTGTAATGTCTGTTCGAAAATGGTGTCACATGGCTAGGAGTAGGAATAGAAAAGGAAAACCTAGCGCACGCACTTTGCACCCGTTGGATTAACCGTTTAGTCCGAGAAAGCAGTCTCAAAAACAGTATCTGCGTAGTTTAGTTTGAACAGAAAAAGAGATATAACTATGTAACTGAATTTGTAATTCTTCACTAAGATAAGGTAGCATTTTGTACAAAATCTTAAGCCTATGTATAAAAGCAGTTTTGCACTGCAGCTGCCACGTGCTTCTCGAATCAATAAAACCAAAAATGTGTGCTTCGTACATTCTTTCGATTGGTTCACTCATATTGAAATATTTACAATCTCGGGTAGTCGCTGCCTACTGCCGAATATCAGAAAACTTGGTTTTAAGTGGATTAAACAGAAGACAATAATTTATTGATTAAGGTTTACTATAAGCCTACAGATTTAGCAGTATTCAAATTCCGAATAATTTTATACAACTGAAATTATTTTTGTGTAGAATGAGCCGCCCAACGCTGATAAGGCAGCTCCAACACCAACAAGAAAATCAAACAGAAAGGCCGCCACAAGAACCAATAAAGTTGTTTCAGATGATTCAGGTAAATCTTTGTGCTACCTATCAGTTGATTTTAAAGCAGTGTTTTTTTGTGTGCTGTCCTTTGCGTACGAAAGTAGTTTTTTTTTGTAAAAACATACTTTTACGCAATATGGGATGCCTAGAAAATATTAGTATAAACACGAATTTATTTCCACCTTCTTAATTGAATAATTCCTGCCTTATATTTTCTGATTGTATTTTAATTAAGATGTAGGGACCAATATGCGTAGTATGTTTACTTACAGCACAAATGTTTAGTATAATCCTTAAAATTCATCATTATCCTATCCTTATACATCTTTGAGGCGGGGTTGGTGCAATATGTCTTTTGCAAAATAAACAAACTTATTGTAAAAGTTTAGACTTCGGCTTAATGGTCGGCCGCCAATCTGACGCCTACTTTCCTTGTAAAAGCTTATTCGTTGTATTTTTTTTCGTGATAGGTTACCATATGACCACTATCTCACCTGATGCACTCATCTCCGCAAGTGATGATGTGGTCGAAGATGTTGTTCAGGCTAACCTAGAAGTACTGGCTCTCAAAGACAGCTGCGGGAATACACCGTTAGGTGCTTGGCGACAGATTTTCTACTTGAGAGTAGTAGCTAACCAGGCGGGCATTTTCAAAATGCCCTACCCCCATGCAAAGTATGGCCGCCACATTCAAGTTAACAATAACGTGGTGATGGTAAAGGGCCTTGTTGTGCGCCTACTGTGCAGCAACACACAACCCTACGTCGTGCTTTGCATGCTCATTTGGCTAATTTTATATGATTCTTAGATTCATAAGCAAGGAGGCACAATACAATATTGATGCAGAATTTATTTCACAAACATCAAGCTATGTCATTGAATATTATCATAATATTTCAGATGAAGAAGAATTCCAACAAAAAGATGACGATGAGGTATTCAAAAAACCTACCACTGCTAGGAAGACAACGCGACGTCGAAAGTTATAGTAAATTAGACTACAAACTTAATTGTTATATATTTTATATCAAGCAACATACTACAAAAGTATTATTGGTAACCAAATGTATAACGAACGTAATGCCTAGTACGCATGCCTTGCAGAAATGGAACTAGCATTGCACATAATGAAATTATCACAAATGATGTATCTCATTTAAAAATAGGACTGCTTTATACTTGTAGTATGTAAATGTGTTAATATCACAAAATAAATTATTTTACACATTACTTAAACACATGAACTCCATTGTATGACCAAAGGAACTTGTATGTACTTGTAAAGTAAGAAGTAAATAAGTATAGAAATAACTAAGATAGAAGAGCTAGTACTGTTATAAAATGTTATTTCTTTGTATTATGAAAAGGCGAAATACGCAGTGGTCTGTCTGATAACATTATCATCATCATTAACAGCAATGACGTCCACCGTTGAACTAAAACCTTCCACATTAGGGATGCCATAATCCCCACGCTTGGCAGGTGTCTTACGGATCGCAGTTTAAGATGGTAGTTCTTCAGAAGGTGCTGCTGCCCAACTTCAGGTATCGTAACCTCTTAAAGAATTCCACAGGAAGATATAGAGTGCAATTCTAGCTTGGCACTCCACGACGAACCAGGCCTTACTACCTGATTGGTCTATTGCAAAAATATATAGCTGTTTAATTATTTTTTTTTTTTATGCCTGATATGTTAGCCTTTGACCACAATCTCACCTGATGGTAAGTGATGATGTGGTCGAAGATGTTGTTCAGGCTAATCTAGAAGTACTGGCTCTCAAGGACAGCTGCCGGAACACACCGTTAGGTGCTTGGCAATAAATATAATTTATTTGCAGGTGACATAAATCTTTGTATGCATTATCACAGCAAATGTTGCGGTTCAGAAAGATGAGAGTATACGGTGTTTCAAAAACTAATGGCTTTAAATTGTGCATATTTGTTCACTAGTTAGTTTTTAGAATAGTACGACTAATACCTAGCAATTAATTTGCTTCGAAAAATCATAATAATTGGTGACACAAGAAGAATAGTGAATCTAAGATATCTATAACATGAACTATTATATTTTTAATATTGTTATGTTTGCAATAACGCCTCTCGTAAATTTATAATGAACTCTTATACTTGGTATGTGTACATTTGGGTCAAATAACCATTATGAAATTCGGTAATAAATCCTACTGAAGCCTTCGAATGTGCGGCTTTGATAAAACTAAGTAAACTGAAATGCGATATAGTTTTAGTGTTCAGTAATTCTTGTAACTTTAAGCTTAGAATTTAGCATGTAAAAATGCCCTGGGCTCTTCCTGTCATGCATATTTTCGCCCGCGTTCGGATCCGGTCCGCATTCGGGTGATAGCACGCTCCTAGCCACACGCAGGACAAAGATTTCGTTTGCCGCGGCAGTGTGCGTGTCGCCAATACGCGTTACGCGCGCGTTCTATCTATTTATTTTTATTTATTCATTCAATTTACAATATGTAAGCTTACTTACAGTAAAAACCAACACGCTAACTATCTTAAACAATAACAAATAAAAAGTTGACACATAATATGTTCATGTACTGTTCGTGACATCGAAATGTCAGGAACAGTATTGTCAGGAAGTATCAGATTTAAATACACTCTAAGGCTAGTAACAATATTTTTCAAATTATCTACAATGATATCAACTTCTTGGAATTCGTGCGCAAAACCATTAAAAATAGTCACAACTCTATTCTGCCCGCGTGTTAGGAAAAACATGATTTAAATTACATGTTGCCTGTTGTCCGTTTGCGGGCAAGATCCGGGTGGCTATCCGCGTGACAGGAAACGAACAAATTACAATGGCTTCTCATGACACTATAATTTTCATCCTTCAATAGATAAACATTTTGCTGCGGTAGTACACACGAAATTTTTGGTTACTACCCACCCTTAGTTGCTCTAGTTAATTGAACCCTTAATTACTAATTAACCCGCCTTAATTATTTTAATATAAGTGCTCGCTGCCGGGTACTACAGACCCATTATGTTTTTGTATATATTTTCAAAGTTACATTAGTTAGGAAAATTATATTGTATTTTAATATTAATTGTAAAACTAAGAGTTTCAGTTCAATCATTTTCTTGTACAACTTTTCTTCATACTAAAATAAAATACACATAAATTATCAGTACTTCTTCTTATAATTATGACATTGTCTCATTTACACATATTTTTCTTAAAAAAATAAGTCAACACACTGTGTACATGTGACATTTTTAGAAACATTAATATAGTATCATCCAATTACTACTAAATGTGAGTACTAAGAGATCATTATTGGACTTTTTTTTATATAAATCGACATCGAAAAACAATAAAATCTTGCATAATAGTCTATAATAAATTGAACATTTATTACAAATAGGTTTGGTGTTTCTGACATATCGGAAAATTGCATTTTCCACATGAGATTTCGTTTTCCTAGGTATCCTTTTTCCAATTACAGAATCCGCACCGCGTCTTTCTGTCGCTGAATCTAGGGCGATCAGCAACTAAATGTTCTTCTACAGTGATCACCTTTCGGATATGGTTATTTATATGTGCCGGTAGATTTGTTATATTTTGTCTTTCTTGAATCAGTGGCCGAACCAGGAAAATTTAAAGTTCCTTTAGGAAATCTTTCCTCGTCATGGAATTTAAGTAAGGATTGAATTATAAAGAACATCAGCAGTTAGTGCTCCAATTTACATTAAAGTAAAAAACAAGCACATCGGCTAGCGCTGAGTTCGCCTTGTCACTGAATATACACCTTTCATTTGATATACTAGGTCCACTTCATGCTTAATAGTATTGTAATCAGTAATTGCCTTCGGTTTTCGATAATCAGCAGTACTTTTGTAATTTTTTTCGTTGCGCCGTAGTGCATTGTTGTAGCCATTAGCAAAACTAGAACGTTTTGGCACATACGAAATTAGTATGCAGTCTTCTTGGAATCCAGAAAATGTACTGTGTAGCTCGTCCTCTGTTTTTCCGGTGGTATTTCAGCTTTCTTTTTGCGTTGTGTACCCAAGACGTCAATCAATAATAAATATTGAGTATCGTCGTAGAAGAGCTTGATGATTACTTGAAAATCAGTTCTCCGTAACTATATTGCTATGTGAACCTTTTATGGGCTCCACCAGACGTTTCACCACTTCCTTTGGAGAGTCGCTCACATCATATGGCCCGGTATTTTCTTTGCTGTATATATTATCTAAATTTCTGGCAATACTTGGACGTGGAGATACTTGGATCGATTCAACAGTACCTGCAGCGTTGGAAGTGATTTGAACGTCATTTCATATGTTTTGCTAAGAAACCGTTTTATGTGAGGTTATCTCTTCACAGTCTTCGTTTTCAGAACATTCTTCATACCTTCATTTAGGTAATCTGCTGTCTCTAGTAGTCATAGGATTCACAGTCATACTTGAAATCTAAAATGTTATAAAAGTATTACTTTAATATAAAGGAACACTCACGTAAGCAGTCGCTGCTGGGTCCAGCGGACCCACACTCACTTTATACGTACGTGGCACACAAGCGCGGCGCGCAAACTGTTTGAGCATTCTAACAAAACTATATCCTTTTTAATCCTTATTGTGTTTGAGTATGAAATAGCGGGGACGAAACACATTCATTTGAAGGTACTAATAATGGCAACGTCGTCGCAGAATTCGTTTCTTGCAAAATATTTTATTGTGACATGAATGGGTCTTAAAACCCCATTATGTGTTAAGTTAGGTATCGATACTTGTGCCATTGATGAACTCATTGATTGTTTAATATTTTTACTATTGCAATAACGCATGCTCCATCCCCATATGATGGTTATAGTACGAGAGGAAAAAATATAGTTATGAGTCATTGTCATGGTAGCTCAGTGGGTCAGGGCATAACCCGGCTAGGGGTGGATGACGCGGGTTCGAATTCCGCACATGACTATAATTTTTCCTTTCGTAAATTTGTACTTTGTCATTAATTGTTGTTTAGTTAAAAATAATTAGCTATTAAGTTATAATATCTCAAAACTGATGTTCTATTGAGGATAACAAATTCCTTAAAGCTTAGAATATTTCCTATTTTTTTTATATAATATAAAGGTTGACATTTATTTAACCACCTAGTTTTATTGATATTTAAAAAGAAACCCTAGCTTGTATATATATATATATATTTTTTTTTTTTTTATGTTATAGTGACGGAACAAGCCCGAGGCCCACCTGATGTTAAGTGGACTAACCTCTGCCTATAACAGACGCATTTCGTCAACGACGAATTGCACTGTGCCCGTTACACTGTGACGTCCAGTTGTTAGGTCTCATTAGCCTGTAATTTTTCTGGCTCTCAAGGACTACTGCCGGAACACACCGTTAGGTGCTTGGCGACAGATTTTCTACTTGAGGGTGGTCGCTAGCCAGGCGGGCATTCGCAAAATGCCCTTCCACCATGCGGTGAAGCTCAAGCTCTGGGCGGGATTCGAACCATGGACCTGCTGCGCGGCAGTCCATAGCCATAGCCAATGCCACTTAGCCATCACTGCTTCAATGACGAAACTACGTTTATACAATAATGTATATTATTGTATAAACGTAGTTTCGTCATATTAAGAGTTTATCTGTTATACTTAAATAATTATTTGTGCAACAAGAGAGCAGTCGTTTTTTGCTGCGAGTGCTGATTTTGAATCGAGACCGAGCCGCGAACCAGGGGTTCTGATTAAAAAATGACGTGCTTATTATTTTGGTCAGTTCGAAGTTGTCAGCGCTAAGCAGACTCAAACATGGTTTTTAAATTTGATGTCAAATATACAATTTGTAATCAAAAAATCTGGTACAAATTTGACTCATGGGAGAAAAATATGAATAAGCAGTATCCTGTTTTGACTGATACACATTAGGCACAAAAAAGTCATATCTGTGGTGCTACTCCCAAGATGATGATTGGTGAATAAGTCAGTAATGTAGAAAATTACGGATTTGGTTTGTCTACTTTAAATGCCTGGATTCGTTGTTCCGAACATCTGTTGCATCTTAGCTATCGTTTGGATATAAAAAGTGTAAGTTCAAAGGCGAGACTGATAAAGATAATGTGAAGCAACGTTACGAGGATATGATAAGAAGTGATGATATGATATGACAAGAAATGGGACTTGAAGCATTCACCTATAACGTATTAGCTCAATGCATTATAGTAGACAAACCGAAACCGGGTAATTGAAAAACTCCGCAGATTTTTGCAAACCCAACGTTGAGTGGGAAAATTACAGTGTTGGTCGTGGAACTAATTCAAAATTTTAGCATTTTGTTACACCCATTCTACTGGGTACGACATAAATTTAACTGAATTATAAGTTTGTATTCGTGCCTGGTACTGTGTATAAGATCCTCGACGAGGATTCCTCGTACACAGTACTGAGGTAAATAATAGTAGGTACATTGTACATCGAGGGGAGAAAACGATTTATCCTGTTCGAGAGTTTGTTTAAGCCCGACGCGCAGCGGAGGTCTGATGATGATCTCGTAAAGCGCTCGTGAAGCGCACTTAAGTTTAAAATTAGCAAAAATGGAAGAGAATTTTGCTCCAAATGACGGCTGTAGTGTAACGTTATCTCGATGTATGGGCAGACGTGAGTTTCACAATTTACCGAATTTATCAGTATCCTGCAGTAACGACGACTTGTTTGCCTACTGCCAACATTTGGAAAACCTCCACATTGCCTTCACGGACTTGCAGTGCGGCTGTTGTTGAGTAAATTGGAACCTGATATCAACAAACTCATACAGCATCAGATTCATCTTTCACATTAGTTTTTATATTAGAATTGATTGTTTGTTTTATTTTAAATAAAGGATAGGATAGGACCCTGTCTGAATACTATAAATTTGCGTTTCAACAATCATTCTCATTGGCAGGCTGCCAATGAGAGAGAGGTAGCACGCGAACCGCTTGGTCCGATTTGTACGAAGAGCATCAACCGTTTGCATGCCTGATAATAGGTGTGATTTCGTTGATGACGTCACCACTCCGCGCTAATATTGTTCACGGACACGTGGATGGGCACCATGAGCACTACGTACTAAATACCGCTCGTATTTCGGTCCGAATTGATAGTAATGCAAACGGGTGGCCGGCCGTGAGCGTGCAGCAAATTGGTGCTATCGTTAATACTGTTAGCACCTTTACAACTTTTACTAGTGATGGCTCAGTCGCATTGGCTATGGACTGCCGCGCAGAAGGTCCATGGTTTGAATCCCGCAGTGGGCTTGAGCTTCACCGCATGGTGGAGTCAAAAATCTGCCGCCAAGCACCTAACGGTGTGTTCCGGCAGCTGTCCTTGAGAGACAGTAAAATTAACAGGCACATGAGACTCAACAACTATATGTATTTTCAGAGTGACGGGCGCAGTGCAGTTCGTCACTTGTGATGAAATGCACCTGTTATAGGCAGTGGTTACCGCTTACCATCATGTAAGACTCGGGCTTGGTCCGTCACAATAACAAAAAAAAATTTGATTGGTACTATTGGCGCAGTATGTATATGTATGTGTTGATTTTTATAGTTGATAGGCTATGACTACTATCTCACCTGTTGGTAAGTGATGTTGCATTTCTTCGAAACAATCGACTTGCGACTTTAATTGGCTTATATTTACTGCTACTTAGGGAACACTAAAAATTTCATCATAATTATGAAATAGGTACTATTTTTACATAAAGTAAGAAATTAACGTAAATCGTTGCAAGTCGGTACTATGCCGATTCAAAACAATTATGAGTATATATATCTGACTTCCACAAGTTATTATTTTGATTCAATTTCGTGTCATGCGGGGTTATTGGAAAAATGTTAACAACCTCTTAGGGTTGACTTCTGCTAGTCCTAACCTAACAAACATTTTTAAGATGTGTTTTTGACGGAATAAGCACGAGGGCCACCTGATGTTAAGTCTCTTGTGTCTGTAATTTATTATTTCATATTTTTTATTACTTCGCTCGTTGTAAATATTCAAAGGGAAGCAGCGCGGTCCAGTGCTGACGTGGCGGGCGCTCTTGGCTCGGAGTAGGCATTGTCTTCTACAAACGATTTATTTTATTTAAGCCACGATTACTTTTTTACCCTTTACCTGCACCTCAGATGATAGTTCGTACAGATTAGTCGTATTCATATGCTAGAATGTATACATGCGCAAATTACCCCACCACTTCTGTCGCTCTAAATCCGTGATGGCACCCATAGCGCTGAGTACTGAGCAAGTAATCACTACATTAAAAAATTTCAAATTTACGAGAGAAAAACATATAGTCATGTGCGGGATTCGAACCCACATCCATCCACCCATTTAGCCGGGGTATGCTCTAACCAATTGTAATAACATGACACAATGCCTCATAACTCAAATTTTTGCTCTCGTTCTTCAACCATCGTATGGGGATGGAGCGACACCTATAGTTCAACATGCGTTGTACTATAAACAAGGAGAGCAATGAGAATTAGAGTTATGAGTCATTTTGTCATGTTAGATCAATTGGTTAGAGCATACCCCGGCTAAAGGGATGGTGAAATGTAATTTTCCAAGCAGGCGTTATTGCAAATATTATATTCAAATTATATGGTCGCGTCATCATTTACAAGTTTAAAACCAATTTCAAAATTGGTTTTGCTTGTAGTACAACGCAAGTGGATCTACAGGTGTCACTCCATCCCTATACGATGGTTGAAGACCGAGAGCATCAATTACAGTTATGAGTCATTGTGTCATGTTAGCTCAATTGGTTAGAGCATACCCCGTCTGAAGGGTAGACGCGGGTTCGAATCCCGCACATGACTATAATTTTGTTTCTCTCGTAAATTTGTAATGTAATTCAGTTATTGCAAACATAACATTATATTTAAATATTAAAAAAAGTAATCACTACGTTTTACCTTTTATACTGAGTAGTGACGTTATCCATGACATCACACCCTATTATCAATTTCATCAATAATGGAAACGTTTCGTACAAATCGGACCAGTCGTGAGCGTGTTGTTGGTGCCAATTGCGCAAATCGCACCCTCGATGACAGCTGTGTCAAGTTTCAAGGTCAAAACAAATACGTATACGTAAAAGTGAGCAAAACAAATAATGTAAACATTGTTGCATTCATTGGTCAAACCAACCGGTCTACACAATATGTAAATGGAATATTATCGCCAAACCGGTTGCATAAAAATAAACAAAGACGGTAGGTAATGGGACTCGGGAGATATGGCAGCTATTTCATCTGCAAGTTATAAGTCATCCGAGTTGGTGCTCTTACAAAAATGGGTTTAAAGAATTTGTATTTCATTTTTTTAAGCATTTTGATGATAAGAACCACGCTGAATATGATAACATCACATTTCAAATGCCGTGGAGGCATTTATCCACGGTCTTCTGTTGAAAGATTTCCAGTCCCAGATGACAAAGTAAGTTGGTCAGTGGAATTCAAAGACTACAAGCCAGCTAACCATACCTCCCCTGGAATATATGGTAAACCATGGGCTGATCCTGAAATCGGTAAGGATTCGCCTTCGCAAATTATAAGTTAACACTAGCTATAACTTTAACATGCAGTGACACCCACCTAGAATTTAGTAAGGTAGGTATAGAGGGCATCCGACGCCTTTCCCACATGGAGGGGAAGTACTCTATATATTAAAGATGTACAATTATCGTTTTAGACACGCAATCGTTTTAAAGCAGTTGCATTGAATACAGATAAGATAAAGTCTTGCATGAAAATGTCTTATCGTCATTATTGTATGTATTTCCCTTTCTTATGGCATAGGCGTGGGACGCCTTGTAATTTTTCAAGCTCCTCACTCTCAATAAATCATGAGAAACAGTAGCTGCCTACTCAACCTATATCTGGTAACCCAAGTGCAAAAATTCATGAAGATCTATTAAGTTGTTTTGGAGGCTAGTGGCAACTAACACACAATCTTTCATTAATAAGACACCATTTTATTGAGTTATGGCTTATGTTGTATTTTATAAGGGTCTTCTCATAAATGGTCTAGTAGTACCAACATAAATATTAAATATAAACAGTAAGGGCTAAATAAAAAACCAATTTTGTTATTTTGACAGATTTTACATTGATATGAAAACAATAGCAATGTAGACAGAATTATCATTCTGATGAAAATAATTACATTGACACTACTTTTTTTATCTTACTAGGAGATGCAAATTTTAAACCCAAATGGAATAGTTTGGATGGTAATGTGAGTAGAGTGAGTTACATGGGTGAGTACAAAGTTGACAATGGCTATCCAATTAACCCTGTGGGACGCACTGGCATTGTGGGCAGAGGAGTTCTTGGTCGCTGGGGGCCAAATCATGCAGCAGATCCTGTTGTAACTCGATGGAAAAGATTACAAGATGGTGAGATTGCAGTTGACAAAACTAATAGGTAAATTTCCACTATATGCAAGATCTTAAATTTAGTGTTAAAACCACTACTTATAATAAAATGTTTATTTAGGAAACATTATATTTATACTGACATTTCAAACACTGCAGAGGTTGTCACCCTCCTGTGACCATGATCTGTTTAAAGTTGTAAAATTACTATGTGTAACAAGTAGAAAATCTGTCGCCGAGCACCTAACGGTGTGTTCCGGCAGTAGTCCTTGAGAGCCAGTGAAATCACAGACTTTAATAACTATGTCTCAAGGTGATGGGTGCAGTGCATTTCTTGAGTGACGAAATGTATCTGTTATAGGCAGAGGTTAGTCCGCTTAACATCAGGTGGACCTCGAGCTTGTTCCGTCACAATATCATAAAATAAAATAACCACTAAAACCTAAATAAAATTTCCAAATATTGTTGCATGATATCATTACTGCTAGTTATGCTTGACTAACAAACTGTTTTATTCTATTTTAGACCAATCCTACAATTTGTTGCAATTAAACGAGGGGATACTGGAGAGTGGGCACTACCAGGTGGAATGGTTGATCCTGGTGAAAAGGTTACTTTGACAGCTGTCAGAGAATTCCAAGAAGAAGCTACCAATGCTCTACAGATGTCCATAGGTAAAAGTCACTTCACATAATTGTATTTTTTTCTTTACACATATGTACATAATTTTTTTAGTGGTGCTAAGCTCTCCTAGCTCATGTTTTATGGATTTTTTATTATTTTTCACTACAGAAGAAAGAAAAGAATGGGAGCAGAGGTTCCAAAAGTTCTTCAGTCAGGGTGAAGAAGTTTATCAAGGATACATTGATGATCGAAGAAACACTGACAATGCGTGGATGGAAAGTGTTGCATACAATTTTCATGATGACAGTGGATTAACCGTTGGTGCTTTAAACTTAAATGCTGGCGATGACGCCGTAGGCGTTAGATGGGCCGACATCACGCCAGACTTTCACCTTTACGCCAGTCACAAAGAAATAGTCAAAGAAGTATTTAACAAGCTTACAAAAAACCATAAATAAAACTACTATTTTCTTATAAACAAGTACTAATTTTATTACATATTCTTTCCATATAACATACAAATAAAATACCATGATACTTCCACCTAAACACTGCTGATCTCTCCCAGAGTCAATATGATTCTAATTTGAACTCACCATCACCCTCCTGGGGTACAATGTCGCGATCGCTAAATGACAGCATTGTTATAAATTCGCTCAATGTCAAACTTGCCCAAACCATAATGTCACACTATCAAAAATGTCTCACTCATATTTTTCAAATTTGAAACACAGCTGTTATGGACCCAAAATAATTCCGAAATAGATACTAGAAATGACAGCTGTCAAAGTGACAGTTTACTTGATGCTGTATTTTTCAGTCGTTAGTTTTAGCTGTGGCAGCTATCAAAGTAAGTAATGACAACTATTGAAGTCACTCATGACAGCTGTCAAAGTTGTGATTTATGTCAGTGACACTTTATATTATGTTAGTAATTGAGATCTTTATTTTTGATGACATTTGTTACTTAAAAATCCCGATTTCAAACTACTAGTTTTTTTCACCATAATAACTTTCTTTGGGTTTTATAGTGATATCTGTCAAAGGGGTTTATCTTTGAAATTATTAAATACAGAAACATAGTTCCTTTATAGGAGTGATAGCTCTCAACGCGGTCTTCATTTCGAGTGACAGCTGTCAAATTGAAAAGGGCTATATATCTGAAACTATTTATCCCAGACAAGTAGTTAAGCTAATGTAGCTATGCTGGCACGGTGTTAGACTTAAATAAACATTTAGATGAGCTATTATGTAATTAACTAGCTGTCTAGAATGACTAGTTTTGGAAATAAGGTCCTTTTAAATTTGACAGCTGTCATTCTTAATGAAAACATCTGAGTATGAAATCAAAACCTCGAAAGTTATTCTATTGAAAATAATTAATTTTAAAGACATATTCCAACATGTTTAACTTGGATATCTGTCACATCTAAGACCTGTAATAGACTTCGTGAAATTTGCACTTGAGACCACGTGACAATTGGCGAACTTTACAACTTGAGATTGCGTGTCGACTTACGAACGTGACATTAAACGACGTATTAATATTTAGTGAACGTTACATTATACGCCGGGAGGAGCATCACAATCCAATAGGGTTGTTGACTTGTTTTTTTTAAAGTATGTTAAATTATTTAGAACACTGAAATATACACCTAGCATTTTTAATTTTTTTTTAGGAGTCCTGAAATACTAGAAATCCATATTTTTATTTCAACTTTTAAAATTGGCGCTAAATCATCATTCAATGGCGGCCTGTATGCTTATGACGTCACTAGGGCAAAAACAAATAGTGCTGAAATGTAATACGTTTTGCTTGCTTGTTGTACTGTCGTGCGTAATCAATACCATAGTGTAGGGGTGTATGTAGATTGAATAAGACAATCACAGAACCAACACAGTTTGAAGCACGGATACATGAGTGGCAGCATTATCAATTATTTTTCATACATGGTAATTAAACAACTTTAATCGGTTCTAAATCACTATTTTATTGAACATTCTTGTAATCCCGAAATGTAAACACTTTCAGGTGATCGAGACAAATGGCGTGCAGTGACATCGGAATAAATATAATGATAAACATAAGCTTTTCCAACTGTTTAAAGTTGTTGTATTACTATGAGTAATAATTGCAAAATGTTTCCATAGATTCTTGTTCCGAGTTTGGGTTTTATTCTCTATGCTGATCTTTGATCAAATCTCACGGCGAAATAAGATCAAAGATAAATGAGTCAAATGTACGTATTACACTATTAAATATATGGGATCCAATGGATTTGATAGTGAAATAGGGGCCTAAGTAGTAAATCGATAGAGATGCGACATTTTGTAGGTTGCTTGCTATTAGCAATTACTAATGTCAATTGTCACTGTCAAAACCTTTGGAAGCAAACTCTCACGATTACTATTACCTATTCTGTGGCTTTGTTTTTGTCCTTATGACATCATTTCCGCCTTTACTTCCGTTTGAGATCACGTGAGTTCAAGAAAATTAAAACACATTTTGTTTATTCAAAATAAAGGTAATCCAATGCAGAGTAAATAATTTGTTAATTCCATCGAGTTATGTGCTCCAACTACTATCATGTTAACGTTACACTGTATTTTATTTTAGACTGTGTCAACTACCCTATTGCACCATACAAGCAAGCTAAACATAAATGCAAAACATATATTCTTAGATACATAGTATTTTAGACTAATGACTACCCCAATCACACATGACTAAAATTATAATCCTAATTCAAATTAAAATTGCTCCCTTTCATTTAATAAAAATATACAGAGTATTTGACAGAACTTGTGACATAAGGCACGGAGGGTTATGTAGAACGTTATGGTGGCCTTGTAACCCCTCCCCTGGCTCAGCTATATTTGAAATAGTTAATAATTATTTTGAAGGATTGTTTGTTTCACTTATGCACTCGGCTTCAATTTACTTTTATTTGTACATATCTAACTGTAGGTAATAAGTTGTAATGTATTGTGATATATAGAACACCGCCAATTCGTTTTTATATAGCTAAATCCATATGCGAATATGTCAACATTTGGCATATGTAATATGTATTTTTTTCCGACTACCTTTTTAGTACTGGCTGTTTTTCTTTAATTTTCAAATCATTTACAAGTTTTGTCCGTATGTTAACAGTTTTTCGAGTGATGGTGTAAAAAGTATGTTTCATAAACTATAATTTATTTTGTGCTTTTTCCTTATATTTAATTTATACATCTGTTTTCCGCAACGTCTTCAGTATTTACAAAAAAGGCATTATTACACAAAAAAAAAATAACAGCCGTAAGGATTGGGATTCACTTATGCCACCATAACGTTGCGTGTTGTCTACACGAGTCCCTAGACTTTACCCAATGTCATGCCATACGTCCCACCAAATATCCTGTATTATAAATAGTTGAAGTCCCATTATTTGAGATTGCATAAGCACAAGGATAACATAACATTATATATAAGATATTTACACACATTATGATAGATACTGATTAAGTGTGCAATTATTAAAAACAATGTCAAATTAACTGTAATTTTACAACTACTTATGTGGTTTCAATTCTGCGACTACATTCATGTATCAAAGCATAATTATAATAACAATGAAATAACAGTGAAATAGTGTTTTCACAAATTTTCGGTTTAAAAGGAACTTCGAAAACACGAAGACTTTCTATTTTATTATCCATTATTACGATTTATGTCCATTGGATAATTGTGTTAAGTACTAAGAATTATAGGATAAGTTGTTTCCATAGTAACTACTGGTAGAAGTCACGGTACCTGAACAGAGACATCACAAGGTTTCTCCCGAATTCCTGACTAGGTCGGCAAAGACCTAGTCGGTGGGACTTGGGTACAATCGTTATCAAACTTACAGTTTTATCCACACCAACTCACATTAAAATGTATTCGTATTTATACATTTAGTTACGTTCGTACTATTTATACGTTTTGCTTACGTTATTTTTGTCAGGGATATACATACTGTGGCTACACACCTCATTTATTAAACAAACAAGTGGATGTAAATGTATGCCATCACACTTATTACTAAATAAAACAATTTTTACCAGCTATAGGTAATAACGAATGATCATGGTTGATGAATAGACCATAAATGTCATAAAAGACGCTTTAATTATATTTTAGCGGGATTGTTTACTCGCCTGATTGGTTTCGTCCGGTAGGTTGTGTACCTACTTCACGCTTGGAAAGCGCCTCATAAATACTGTCTATTTCCAAACGAGAGTACTTTTCAAAGGAAGAATAATATCGATATTATTTTAAAAAACATTATAATTTCCCAAGATCTTAACAATTACTGTGATTTCATATACAAGGATGGATATTTGAGTTATGTCAATTATGGGCAACTACTAGAATTGTTACAACTATGAGAAAACGCATCGTGATCTTAAACGAGAATCGTGAATATTTTACATTTACGTGGTGCCATTTGGCAAAGGACAAAATCGTTATTGATCATGTTAATAAAAGTTATCACATAATAGGTAACAAAAAATAAAGATCTAACTAGCTATACGATTGCAATGAAAAATTTCTATTTGATATACTGTGTAAGGTATAAGAATAAGTTAATTATATTTATTATTGGTTATTTTATATTTCAAAACAAGTGCCATTTCTCATGTTACAAAATTTCAACGAGAAATTTTACCCACTGGCAGGATCAAATAGTAAATTCTTTTTCTATTAAATTTTGTAAGCTTAATTACTTAGCTGGCGCTAATGCAAAAACTTCAATGTGAGAATTTATGCTTTCTTTAGCAGTAGTATATGTTAATCAGATATTGTCTATATAGCGGAAACAGAATTTCATACTCCGTTCTTTCGTCGATTACCCGCATAAATAAACGCTTCCATGTTTAAAATTTTTATCCCCGTGTTTAAACATGGAAAATATACAAATGTATTTTTCGACTCACAAGCCAGAAAATGTATTTATTTACATTCGAAATATGAGTGCATAAGTCCTTAATCCTTTTAGTCCACTAACGTGAAAAAGGATTTCCAATTTATTTTATAAGATTTATTTTTATAATAATTCAATGATACGTTAAAAATTCTGTTCGTCATAATATAATATAGTCTTAAAAGATTACCTATTGTAGTAATTATACTTGAAATGATTAATATACATAACATATTTCTTCGATGCAGTGAGTGTACTTCTAGGTTAGCCTGAACAACATCTTCGACCCCATCATCAGTTACCATCAGGTGAGATAGTGGTCAAAGGCTAACCTACCAAGCTTAAAAAAAAAAAAAAAGTCGAAATGGTGTTTCGTCACGTTTTGCTCGACAGGAAAGTTTTATTGTGTAACTTATATCAACTTTGTCACCTTCGCTTTCTCAGACCAGATATCATTAAATAATATGTAACGACTTTTGGATCCATACATTACTAATAATTAGGTAAGGGTTACAACACAAAATTACAAATTTACGAGAGAAAAAATTATAGTCATGTGCCCGCGTCCATCCACCCCTATAGCCGCGTATGCTCTAACCGACTGAGCTAACATGATAATGACTAATAACTCCAATTTTTCCTCTCGTTCTTTATGGAACAATCGTATTGGGATGGAGCGACACCTATAGTTCAACTTACGTTTGTAGTACAAACAAGATCAATTTTGCAATTGGTTTTAAACTTGTAAATGATGACTCTCTCGTAAATTTGTTATTTTGTAATGTAATCCGCAGAGCAGGCGTCATTGTAAACATAACAAAATTAAAAATAGGTAAGGGTTAATTCACCAAATTTTCTTATTGTTGGTGTATAATAGGAAAACCTGGTGAATCAACCCAGCATTAATTTGGCCTTGAGTATTAGCTCAAATAGCTGATCCTTCTGTATCAGTACAAACACTATATCAACGAACCTAGCCAAATGTTTGGCTGAAAGCTAGTATTCGATTAACCTGGAAAAAACAATACCATAAATAAAACACTCAGGCCATTATAGCCGAAAAGGTAAAACATATCTGTCCAATGAATAAAATCTTGAATGTGTGTATATAACTTGAATAAATACATGGTGGACATTTAACACCCATTCAAATACATACAAATGCTATAAATAACTCTTAAAAATATATAAAGTAAATTTAGCTTTATAATAACAACTTGATTTTATATCGCCGGAACGAGTGTTAAGTACGCCGTAATAAAATATACATAACACATATTAAACCACTTACCTGATTCGAAGCATAGTAAAATTGCTGCCTGGCATAAACAAATGAGCGCAATGATGAAATATAACGTGCCCAGCACCGTTCCAGCCTGGCCAAGTGGAGGGAGTGTGCGACAGAGACAGCAACATGTACACGTTCCAGGGAAAGAAAGAGAGGTAAAGTGTATGGCATTCTCATATTGTTTATGCTTCGAATCAGGTAAGTGGTTTAATATGTGTTTTATTGGTAGGTAAAACACGTTCAATAAAAAAAAACTTATGATTTACTTTGCTCTCTTCAGCTCCACAGCTATGCTCTCTCATAATTATTATAGACATCAAATTAATGTAATATAACTTTACATAACATTCAATCAGTTATAGCTTATAGAAATCGGTATATGGTACAAAGTTATATATTATACAAAGTTATATATAGTATAAGCACAAAATTTATGTTGCTTATACGTGTAAGTTGCATAATTATGACGAAACAAATAATATACTGAGGGAACATTACTTAATTATAAACCAATATAACGTATTCGGAAGGTGCCTCTTAGATCGTGAGTGAGATAAATATGGTATGAAAACTAAAAATCCGTTCGAAAATTCAGTGTGCTATTGTTACTAACTTGCAAGCTAGCTCTGTATGTTTGTTTGGCGTAGCGAATTAAAAGTTGTGAACGGAAAAAAGCAAATGCGACAGGACAGGACGCTTAGGGTTCGGACCGAATTGCGATCAACACTGAACACCAAATAGAAAAAGCCATTTTTTTTTATTTGACTAGTATTATTTTAAAGTAAATTGACGCATGCTATGCCAAGAAATTATTCCATCCGACATCATTTCTACGATATCGCTTAGTATGCGTCAATGATCTTTAAAATAATATTGTTTTTATAGAGTACTTCTTAGACTTACGACCTGTAAAACAACTGTAAAGGTCTGAATTATTCCATTATAATTTTTTGTGACACGAATCTGTGGCTCTACACAGATTCGTAAGAAAGCCAATGCTTAATCCGAAATGCGCTCAGAGCGCTATTGGCACGGAGTGCTCACATCCACGAGTACGTGAGTACTGTTAGGCGTGATCGATGATCTCATACCTATCAGCCGTGCAAACGTTAGGTACCCTTCTTACAATTCGTACCAGCTCTGAGTGTGCTATTGCTACCAATTGCGTAAATCGGACCGCAACCGAAGATGAATTTATGGGCAGAACTTTTCTTAATAATAATATTTATACAACAGTTTGATTTTTAAAAGATGTTGGTGCCTTTACAATGAAATGTTGGCAGTGTTCGATTTTCAGAGAATAATAAATGAACGTCATATATATCATACGCCTTTTAGTCCCAATAGGGGTAAGGGATTCAAAACACTGATATTCAGTACATAGTCCAAAAACGTTTTCAAATACATAGTATTTGAAAATTGGTTTTTATATTATTATGATATTATGTATAATTTAGGAGATTCTATACCGTTTCTCATCGAGAACATGCTGTCAGAAAAGTACACTCATTACCGCGCATAAGTTACAAAATATGTGCTAGGCACATCAGAGTGGAGATTTCGTTATCGCTCCACATTGCGAACGGAAATCACGGTGGTGAAACATGTGCCCAAATGGACAATTGAAGATATTATGTTTCAAGACTTTCAATCCATATATAATAAGTAGAACACGGCTGGATGCCTCGCTTAAAATTTAATATTCACGAAATAAGTACGGAACAAATTCCATGAATCTTTAAAGAATGAATTTAGCTAGAACCTGAGTTTTTTTCTCATACAATATTAGCAACCGTAATTCGTATCAGAACTATTTTCAATGATAATCTTAGATTAAACTTGGTATATAAAATTTTTGTGTCAACAATAATTTGATAAAACAACCAGTTATTCACAGACATGCTGCAAACATTCAGTTTTACAAGTGTATAACCGTTTTTACAGAGGTATACAGCATGGATGACAAAAAGTCACAACTTAAATGTTAAGTATCACAAAAGTACATTTGTAAGGAGTCGTCATGTATTCATTACGCCGTCATGCCTTCGGAAGCGGCGCCGAGAGAGTTGTAAGCGCGGTAACAGTTTACGTCGTTGGTCAAGCGCTGGATGTTCTGTGCGAACGTGGGCAAATCCTGGAAATAAAATGCGTCGAATATAATGTATAATCTTGGTTCAATATATAATAACTAATAAAGCGGTTCGACTCCACTGGAGCTCGGTAGAATCTATTCGACATTGTCTTAAACATCACATATTAATATTCACTCGTATATCTCTGGCAAAAGTTGAGCAATATAGTTTTTTTTCTCATAGATATAGTAAAGACTCCGAAGTAACTGTGATTCCCAATTCGTTTACGAACTACACCCTCGTTGACTGTCTCCCCTATTCGGTACAAATGTACAATAAATAAAATGAGGCAAGCAACGGTAAGAGGTAGTGTAGGTACTGACCGTATCGGGTGGGAACTGCGCCAATTGCAGCAAATGTTCCGGCGCGAGTCCTGGCAGCGTACGCAGAAAGTGCGGCAGAAAGGCAAGCCGGAACGCGCCGAAGTCTACCATCGCCATGCCGTGCACCGCTGCAGTGACCTCCTCGCGCGCCAGATTCCGCCACCCGCCCTCCATCAGCCCGCCCAGCAACACCGTCAGAAACTCCCCCAGGAACTCATTGCGGAATATCACCTTTAAAGTAACGACACACTTAGATCCATCTTAAGAGGGAAGGCTGCAATTCTCCATAAAAATGTATTCCCCTATTATCTTCCTGTATAATGAATAGAGAATATTTGTGCACCAAATCTAGCTCTGTTACAGACACACCCCTGTATTTTTTTTCCAGCGACTAATTATTACTTAGTTTAATATGACACCGAAAATCACAATAAATGCCCCTTTTCACCGCCATGATCAGAGAAACGCCCCACATATTGTTTTTTTTACATGAAAGAAAATGATAGTAGCTTAGATACCTTTCTTAAAATTGTATGCCAATAATAATTTATGTAGCTCAGTTTTGGAGGAGAAAACTGGGGAATACGAAACATCGATATCGTGAACTATCTTTCTATTCTTCACAGTTACTCGTTCCTTCTTAATGAACCGATCTTAGTCGTGATCTCAGCTGGTCAGCTCTCACGACCTGGTCAATACCTTAATTTCAGTACCTGATGATAAGTGTTTAGTAATCCTAATTAATAAACATAGATTATATATAATTAGAATTAATAAACACTTATCAACAGCATCGCAGAAAATGCCGCAGTCAAAAATCAGCATCAGCTCTTGAGACCTGATAATGACTAGTGTTCAACGGGCAATGGTGGAGGTTCCCCGGGGGTAACTGGCCGGCTCAAGTAAACTACTCATTGTCACAAAGATGGAAGATGAAGCATCGATGTGGAGATGCCAACAGGATGACGATGCAGGAAAGATAATATTAACGGAAATTATTGTACTTTAATTTTAAGAAAAATAAAAGTTGTATAACTGTTGATACCGTTCATAATAACGACGATACTACTGACCAGTAGTGTAGAAGGGCATAAATATTCCCCACGTCACTACTGTTGGTACCATTTGGTACTGTCGTTGGTAAGGACTGAACATAATACGGAATAATTAGAGCCATAATATATATAGAAAAATATGTCATCAAATATCATGTTCACAATGTAATCCGCAGAGCAAGGCGTTATTGCAAACATAACAATATTAAAATCATGTGTCAAGTTGGATTCAAACCTAATTTGATCATAAAGCTTTAACAATTTACTTTTTAAATGTGTGTGTAAAAGGAGATCTGTTGTATTCTAATTTCTAGTAGTAAATTATAGTACTTACTTTGTGATATAACTTCCACTTAGTGTTGAGCGCATCGAGTGTTTCAATGTTGAGCCTCAACAAGTCGATGTCGGGCAAGAGCAACGACCTGCCGAGGGCCGAGAGCGCCGCGCGCAACTCATCCGCGCGCTGAGCCGCCTCTTCTTCCGTACATTTGTTTGGGAAGAAGTACCGCCATCGGTGAATTAACACGCTGCAAATTTAAAGTATTGTATATCAACAAGACGCTACTCTCTAGAAATCAAGCAGGATATAAAACAGGGAAGTAGTAGCGTTGCTTTGTCCGTAGATTTCGACGTCATCTCGTCAGTGTCTGCCTCAGTCTGTTGAGGTATCAATAACAGGTTTATTAATAGATTTCGGATACATTTTAAACTCCTTCCTGGTCACGTTACATCTTATTTTCACCTCTTTCAAATATAATATATAATAAAAATACTGCGCAAAATCAAGTTAATAATTTTGCAAGATAAAAAAAAACATAAGAACAAAAAAAAAGTTCTTTAAAATAATTATATTTATACATTCTTTATTATTTTCTTTTCTTAGTAACTTGACTCAAATAGAAGGGTTTATGTTTGTATATAATATATATATATATATATATATATATATATATATATATATATATATATATATATATTAGTACCCGTGCGAAACCGGCGGACTGCTAGATAAAAAGAGGTTAATGGTTTTGCGCGATAACCGATCTACTGGACCGATTAGGATGAAATTTGGTATGGAAATAGTTTGAGACACGGGAAAGGACATAGGATAGTTTTTATCGAACTGCGCAAAAAGAGGTTAATGATTTTGCGCGATAACCGATATACCCGCGATTGGAGCCGCGGCCGGAAAGCTAGATTATTACTAAAATAATACAAAAAATTTAAAACCTAAAAAAAATAATATAATGTGACCTATTAACATGGCACAACTAGAGTACAATAACAAAAAATGTTTTAAGTGCCTAGACGGACTAGCCGAGGCATTGTTTATAAGTCTCATTTGCATGTTTTTTTTTAACTTGTGTTGTTGCCTAACCTCCATGTAAAGTGAGAGTGCATGCATGTGTACCTGGCGAGCAGCCTGAGCGCCGCGCGCGCGAGGTCCGGCGCGTGTTCGTGCGCGTGCGTGCGCTGCAGCACGTGCCGATGCAGCAGCTCGAGCACCGCCGGCACGCGCACCCCGCCGCCGCCCGCCTCCACGCCCAGCCGCACGCACTCCACCAGCCGCTCCAGGCTGCTCTCCGTGCCGCCTCTGCACACACACACACAACTTCACTTCACACTCGTATAATAATAATAATAATACTTTATTTCAGACTCATGATCCATTGTACAAAAAAAAAGTCACAATAAAATAGCAAAATATAAAATGAAATAAATAATATAATAATAAAAAATAAAATATCAGGTGGCAATGGCCAACCAACGTCGGTACGTTGCAGTTTGCTGCAGGCGGTCTGCCAGACTCCTTACAATGGCGTTTTTACACCTGTCAACTCTGATCATGAATGACGCTATCCTTTTACGCTGGATTGCGTTGAAAGTATCGATGTATACTGTATCAGCCGGAACGTCCACTGCTGAACACAGCCTCCCCTAAAAGGGGGTATTTGCCATAATCCCCACGCTTGGCAGGCGGCTTGGGGATCGCAGTGTAAGATGGCAGTTCTGTAGAAGGCGCTGCTGCCCACCTTCCAGTATTTCTCCCTTAGTCGCCTCTTACGACACCCACGGACGATATGGGGAGGTGTAATTCTAACCCGGCACCCCACCGGGAGCTCCACACTCGTATACACATACGTTATTAGTAGATTATGATACAAGTGAGCTAAGTTGCTCATTATACACGAGGCTGTGTGTTGCAGCCCGAGCCGTAGGCAAGAGCGTCAATCAGCCGAGTGTTGAGCAAGTTGCTCGCGATTTTCATACGCACTATTTCAACACCCTTGCGAGGAAAAAAAATATATATTGCACAAATGCGATACAAACATACGAAAATTATGGAAAATAGCGCGCAAGTGTTTTTTTTGCGCGCGGCAAATGTATTATGTTTGATTACATATAAACCTCTTTGATGTTACAAATCTGTATGTTACATTGAAAATGCTCTGTTTACTCGCATATAATTTGCAGTTAGGTATTAACTTAAGTTTGTAGGGATAATTCTATTACGCACTAGTGTATAATATTATTATGCACAAGGGTGTTATAGTTCGGTTTATGGCCCTAAGAACGATATAATAAAGCTCACTTTACGAGCAAGGGTGTTGAAAACATACGTACAGTACACGAGCGACTGAGGGGTAAAGGGGGCACCTCTATACTCAACTCGTACTTTGTTGATGGTACTCAAGACCTGGGGGCCAACTCCCATATCTTCATTCAGTATGATTTTACGTTAAATTTACAATTTATATCGCACTACCAAATATCATTATAGTAAACTTACATTAGAACTTCAACGTGAGTGTGGGCTGCATGCATTGAATCATTTCTTTTGTGCAATAGAGATAGCACTATTTATGAACATTATTGTTTCGTGACGACCACGGTACAAATCTCAATATAAATATTTTAAGCCAGACGATAACCTTCCATAATTGTTTTTAAAAGTTCTCGTTGTCTAACCAGAATAGGAATGGAGATGAACTTAATTTTTATATTAAAACATCTTATACAAAGAAAACAATACCCATCCTGCAGTTAAAATGTCAAAATAAAGTTTATATCCATTACCATTCTAGAAGCACAATAAGGTTGCTGGTCTGAATACGTTAGCCAAGCAAAGGAATTAGAAGTATCCTTTTCCAACTATATGTTGGAAAAGGATACTTGCGTGTATAGTTGCTTTTTTATTTTACTGTGAGTATGCTATTTTCTCTGGCAAACTGGTCTATATACTCCATTCGTGCCGTACTCGTCTAAATACACATTTCGGTTGGTCATGTCATTTGTTTTTTTTATGGTTGATAGACTGGCCTTTGACCACTATTTCAGCTGATGGTAAGAGATGATCAATTCAATTGATCTACGAAATTCACTCTCTGGTCAATATTTCCCAATCGCTTTCCGTTCCTCGTAAATAAAGTTTCTAGGTATATAAACTCTTTCACATATTAACTTTTACTCCAAGAATCATTACGAATAAATAATAAATTATTTATTCGTAATTCGTAAATAATAAATTATTTATTCGTAGGTGAATCATAATATTACATGCTGTCACACATACTTTCATCCTATTCAAAAATCATTACCCGAAGGTAATCTTAGATAAATGAATAGTATTTTTCACTACCAATCACTTAATACTTGGCGGGTGTTCCAGCTTAATTAAAAAGGCGATACAGTCTTGTCCAGCTTTTTACGAGTACCAACCATTGCCATTTCAGCCATCGCATGTTTTTCACGATAACATGTCATAGTCATATCCGCGATTTAAACCGTTTAAAGTTGTTTAATTACTATGTGTAATAATCGCGTAAACCTAAGACAACATTATAACATGCCATGTCTCGCAGCCTTTCCTGATTTCATATCTTATATAGGTTGCAATTTTATTGATATATATTAATATAACTTACATAAAATGTTCCGTTCGTCATTGAGACTGGAATTAGTTCCTCCTTTCTTTCAAACCATTTCTTCCATCTCTTTAAATATATACCCTTTTCCTAATTCACTAAGTGTTTTTACTACTTTGTAAATGAACGTTTCCACTATTATAATAACAAATAACTGCGTCTGAATATTCCTAAACTGAACTGAGGTGTTTAAAGGATCTATGATAATTTGGTCCCATTTAAAAGCTTATTGCCATCTACTAGGCCAGTTATCGACTCCGAACTGCTCCGCTCACCCGGCCATACGTACCCGGTTTTTTTTTTAAATTCTGTACTATAAAACAGGTTACTGTTACTAAGCCTCGACTGTCTGTCCGTCCGTCCGACCTGTAAAGTCCTGTATTTTTGGAACCGTAATAGGCATATGGTAATTTTTTTACACAGAATATGTGCGCGTCTATATAGTAATTCATACAAATATCAAATTTGATGTAATTATAGTCCACAATTTAAAGTATAACAACAAATAATCAAAACAAGCTAACTTGGGGTTGCACACTCACTAAAGACTTAAAACTATGAAAAAATCCTTTCGGTACATCCTCTACTGGAACGAAACCCTCGGTGTGCTCGATGAGTCAAACTAGCACTTGGTCGTTTGTTTTATAAAGCACCAGTTCACTTTATTGATGTAAATCCATTTTAGTGAAACATCGTACCTTTGCGCGACGTCAAGGAAGACATCAATGGCGGTATATGCGAAGTCTCCCAGTTGAGGGAGCAGCGCAGTGAACAACGCGAGGAAGAAGTCCGTGATGTCAGTCTCTGCGGCCGCGCCCGCTGGGTCCGTCAACATTCTGAGCGCAGCCGTCGCACCGCTCGATATGCCTTCAGCTATCACCTGTAATGACATAAAAACATATTATGATTCTGGTTGGACCATAAATATGATTACAAAATCACAAATATACGATAGGAAAAATTTAAGTTATGTACGGATGTGTAAATTTTTTTTCCTATCGTATATTTGTGATTTTGTTATGTAATCCGCATAGCAGGCGTTATTGCAATCATAACACTATTAAGATAATAATTAAACAACTTTAAACGGTTTAAATCGCGTAGTAGACAGTAAAGGCGTTTAAAGTTGTTTAATTACTATGTGTAATAATCGCGAAAACCTAAGACAACACTATTAAGATAAATATGATTGTTTTTTTTTATGGTTGATAGACTGGCCTTTGACCACTATTTCACCTGATGGTAAGAGATGATATGGTCGAAGATGTTGTTCAGGCTAACCTCGAATTACTGGCTCTCAAACAGCTGCCGGAACACACCGTTAGATGCTTGGTGACAGATTTTCTTCTTGAGGATGGTAGCTAGCCAGGCGGGCATTCGCAAAATGCCCTACCACCATGCTATAACGGTTGTCATCCTAAGATGAAAACCGGGATCGACGGCTTAACATGCCCTCCGAAGCACGGAAACGCTCAGTAGTAATGTCACAAGCGGTCACCCATCCAACTCATGACCGCGGCAGACGTTGCTTAACTTTGCTGATCGGTTAAGAACAGCTAAGCAAACTTCGCTACGAGCGCTTCGTTATGTTATTCACAATATTGGGAAAATCACAGTAATGTATTCAATTAAAACTAAAGCGATACTCATTATAGAGGGTTTTTCAATAGGGACGGTTTGAAATTAACAGTATTGTGGCGAGCATATTGTATGGGTGACATCTGTCAAATATGTTGCTTATTTATTCAGTCACTGATGCCAAATCACTATGGTAAGTTACACGATTGAACAGCACGCCCAAATGATAACTTTACTATCGAATTGATTGTACTACCCAATTATTGTTAATGATTCGTTCATAAAAATTGGGTGGTCAAACAATTTTTATTATAATCGGTAATTCATTGAGAATCGCACTCGGCTGCTCCTTCGATTCCCAGGTATAGCTTGAGATCGCCATCAGAACATCAGACAACGAGCCGAACTGACGACATTCGGTAATTGGTCGGTAATGTCGTCAGAGATGAACAACTTTGTAAATGTCTAAAGATTCCTATAATATGCGTTAGTATGAGCTATTGCCTAACAAAATAATGACAATAGCAAAAAGTTACAATAAAGGGGTAGTGCCCATACAAAAAAAAAACTTTATTTTAACGTTTTTTTTCTATAGTAAACACGGTTGTAATGCACACAAGCATCAAACTTGGTGCGATTATAGTCTAATACCAACCGTATAGCAACACATAATAAAAATCGGACCAGCGCGGGTTAGACTCCCACTGCTCTATTGGAAAATAAATAACGAATTTGATACATTCTGTGTTGGTGCGGAACCCTCGGTATGGGAGTTGCACTTGGCCGGTTTTATTTTTTAACTGTGTATTAGTCCATATCAAACATAAATAATCCTTTTGTAACGGGTTGTCTGGAAGAGATCGCTCTCAGCGATAAGACCGCCCATTGTCACATCTACTTTTACTAATTATGTTTTTTTAGTTTTAAGTTTGTAATTTTTATTGTGTCAATAAAGTGTTATCTATCTATCTATCTATCTATTTATCATTAGCGACACGACAAGGGGGACAAAGTACGTTCTGCCGGGCGATTCTGTAGGCCCAATCGCTTCGGTTCCAGGGTCCAGGAACCATAACGATAGGCCTTACCTGGTTGAAGCTAAGTTATGTCATGGGCTGCTACTACAATTCAACGAAGTTTAGTTGTCGTGTTTCGACACTTTAGACAACGAAAATTGAATTTGCTTTGTTGTTTGATATACTCCATTGTCGGACATCGTTCATCACAAATCTTGCCCTCCTATGGAATCTCCCATACTACTCTGAGAACGCTATGCCTCAATCAGTTTTAAGTCTTAATAGGGAGAAACTAAAGAACATTTTCTCTTGGTAAGAGTCTGAAAGTCCTAGATATGGATCAGCGAGAGGTGTCGCTACTGTTATAGAGAATACAGGTTAGATATTTAGAATTTACGTTGATGTCTTTGTTCTTCATACGTATTTATATTCTCAATAATATTTGTGATCTTTCTGCATATTTAGAACTTGACTTCGATTACTTATAAGCAACCGAATAAATTATAATTTAATACTTAAAAAATGTACAAACCATATGAATCTGATTGAAAAAATGTTATTCAGAATCTACACAGGCAAATGTTAAGTCTGTGCTACGAACGAAGGTAAACAAAAGTAAGACAATACGTGTTTTGCGGATCTATCATTCGGACCCGAAGTTCGATACTTTGACGAATTAGAATAGGGATCCAGGATAGTACAGTGAGGTACCTTCTTGGAGGCGGTGGGTGCGTGCGCGAAGGCGTGCAGTAGGGCAGTAAGCGGCGGCAGCGCGAGTCTTGGCGCGCACGGCACGCCGCTGCTCCAAGCCGACAGCAACGCGCGCGCCTCGCCGCCACCCATCGCCGCACTTATCGACGCGCCACGCAGCGACAACGACACCAGAGCTTCGCGTACTACCCCTGCAGTCTGACAATTAACACAACACCACTATGATTTTACCGGTACATGGTATACTCGTATATTATAATAATTTTGTAAATACAAAATCGACTCCCGTAGTAGTAATTTCACTAGCGGTACTACCCATCCAAGTCATGACCGTGGCGGACGTTGTTTAACTAAAATAGATATGCAGTAAATACAGTGGATCCTACTAGCGAGGCACGTCATATTTGCATGAACATCTGCAAAATGTTTAAAAAGTGATGTACTATATACGTGTGATATTAGTGATGATACTGGATTTTATTATTAAAATGGGTATGCAGGTTATAAATGCGCAAGGTACTGAAAGTATGAGAGATAGCTACACTCTCAGAAACCGTGATAAGAAATTATGTTGAAGTAAATAAAAATGAAGTGACCACAATCAAGGAATGTTTGCTGCGGTGGTATTTGGCGTGAAGTGCGAGTAGGTGAAAGAAGAATAACACAACAGGTTTAAAATTGAACGTGAATTAAGTAGTCAGAAAACAGAATGATATGTTCCGGGAAAATTGAGGCCGTTTTCGAGAAAAGTCAGTTCAAAAGTAACCATTGTTCTGTTCTAAGGCTAACTAAGAACTAAATAAGAAACATGAAAATAAATAAAGCAAGAGAAGCAGCTAACCCCTTCGAGGAAAACCGTGTCATTGCGCATTTGTTTAATGCAGTGATCAAATATTGAAAAAGGAATTAAGACTGTATATTTTAGAGACAACCTTCGAATTTAATAATTACTTATAATTTAAAAAAATCGAACGAGAAACATGTTTATAAAAAGGTCAGATTAAAATTTAGTTCAAGTTATTCAAACACATTTCCCTTTGCAGTTTTATTTAATGTTATCCTACCTTAGGCTCCAGATAATGCAAGGATCTTTGGGCATGACTGTATAGATCTCCAACTAGGGTAACAGGATCACTTGTGAGCTTCACGTTCTTAGATAAGCTCAGTAAGAGATGCGCCGCAGCGTGACACAATAATGGTGGTTCCTGTAAAGACATTATAAAAGCAAATTTTAGAGGTATATTTATACAAACTAATGTACATACACTTAATCAGAGAAAAGTATAGTGTTAAATTCTAAAGGGCAGTTTTTGCAAGCTGCTTGGTGTCTTGAAAAGGAAATATTTTTTCAACAATGTATCAGAATGGTGCTTAAATTTGCATTTGTTTTTCTATAATATTCAGAAGATTGATGGAGTATCCTATTGACAGCGCCATAGAAAGTTACATTATTATTTGGAAATATTTAAATTAACATTATATTATTATTTATAATTATATCACAATAATAAATACATAATTCTTTTCGACCTTGAAATGTGGTATATCTGTCACACCATATATGGTAGCTTTGTGCTGGAATAAATCCACCGCTCCATCCAGACTTAGTTCCTACGTTAGAATCCACATAGCCACGAAGTATACCTTCGATAGATTTAGATATGAATAAGTTTACTCCTAACGATACCGGCAAAGTGTGAGGACTACATACAATATACACACTACAATGATGATATATTCAAGTATGTCCAATCAAACGCACGAAGTTATGCTCAAATTAAACAGTACAGACGCAATAGTACATTGTGTATTGAGGGCGGTAAGTAAGGATTTACGATCGAGGCTCTAGTAGAAGCCTGAAATCGAAGACTGAGGGCTTTCTGAGTCGAGATTCGTAATTCCCGTACTGCCCGTGAAACAAATTTTTTTTCATCACATTTGCGAGTAAATAATTATGCATTATAGCTTTAATACACTAGTCAGCACAACTATTATTATTTATTACGAAATACGTGAACTTTTATGTAAGCGGCTTTTTGCCCACACCACAGATTATACAAATGTTTCGTTTATAAACGCTACTGGCAAATATTTATTTAGGTATACAGCGATGACGGAGTAGAAAAAAAATTCTACGTTTTGATATAAAAAAAACTATTAAAATCGATTATTTAGAACAATAGTTGATTATTTAAGTAACATGTAGCGAGATTGTAATAAAATGCCTGTTTAGATAACATTTTAAGACAATTTTTCAATTGCGTGTAAACTCCTTGCTTGAACTTGAATGAACTGTGTGCTGTGCTATAAAAAAAATTACTTACCGACCTTGGGTTTCATGACAAGAAGAAGCTCGAGGGTTTTATATGGGGCATTACGGTCAAGTGAACCTGTATGTTTAGATACTGTTTACGCGCAAGTGTGATGAAAGGTAAATTACAAGACCTAGAGCCTATATAATATACGAGTAAACTTCTCATCAAAAATATCAAATCACATCTTAAGTTATGTTTAAAAACAGTCACTAAAACCTTGAGGTATACTATAGAATCAAAAAGCACCATTGAATAGGGAGTACTAACGAATAACATACTGATATGCAAAGCGTTTTTAGTTCGAAAATTGAGTGTCCTTATGACCCTATGTGGAGATTAATAAATAATTTATTCAATATCTTGCATTGTATTGTATATCCCTCAAAGGAATTATCCGCTTAAATACGATTTCTCATTGATCGGATTAGTGCCACGATCACGTGTATGGAAACGTTATTCCATTCTTCTTCTATCGCTGTTTTGAGCTGATTTAGAGTCTCAGGAGCAGAATCTCTTGCTCTGATTTGTCTGTTCAGTTTATCCATTAAGTGCTATTTATAGGGTTAATTTCTGGGCATCTGGCTGGTCAATCCATAACAGGAGCACTGACGATCCACGCGGTGTGAGGCCTTGCATAATCTTGTATAAAAAATCATTCTGGCACAATGAAGTGAGCATAAGGTAGCACATGAGGTTCTAGGCATTTTTCAATGTTCCCACGACGACCGATACGTAAGGTAGGCCCTGACACGATAGCTAGTTACGATTTTCCATCGGTGCTAATGCCTCTCCAAAATGCTCACAAACCGCCACCGTAATTTTTGTTTGATACATAGTGAATAACGTTCTTTTTGCCTTAGATATACATTCTAACGTTCACAATTTCTAAAGGATTATCTTGCACTCGTGGGCAAAAGAACCTGGCTCTGCAAAATTAAACCACGCTCTTCGGTGACCTGCTGTAAATTTTGACCCATTGTCTGGCTTATCAGTCTAATGGTTAGACAAACGTACAATCACCCTTTGAACCGCACAGAGAAGCTTTTTCTTCTTCACTCGTATAGCGTCAAGTGGCGATCTAGCAGAGAAACAGAAGCGATACAGGGGTCATTTCGTTCCCATGTGTCCGATGTAGACAACATTTTCCTGCTAGCGCTGGTACACTGGACAGATGAGTGGCTTAGATGCAATTGTCTAGCCACAGCACGCTGGCGGAGGACGGAATCGAGTTAATGTGAACGACTTTTGCCAGCAATGTATCCCAATGCCTTTTTTTTTTTTACTATTAAAAGGATTCCAGAATGTCGTACCAAACTAAATAAACCACAAATCCTACGGATAAAAGTTATGAAAGATGTTACAAAACATTTTTAACGCACTAATCATACATCCAAACTAAGATTAATTTTCTTCGAATTAATACTGATATTCATGTATTCGTCGAAAACTTAATAATTTGAATTTGGAACTTTGGTTCTTTATTATTAAAGCTTTTATTTCTAAGGCGAATAAAACTTTTGTAGTTAACATCACAATATGAAGTGTGTGAAAAATGCAGGGGTGGCTTGATGTTTTTCATAAGAAGTGTATAATATAATTATTAAATTACATCAAAATTAGAAGTTGAGAAAAATATTTTTCATTTTTTTCTTTGTACTGATTTTTACATTAAAAAATTCTAAGTGTGATTCCTGATTATAATTGTGTGTTCAGTGTTAGTGGCTAAAAATGAGTTCTAGCTCAGAAAAAAATCTGACTCTGTCAGACTAGTAGAAGAGGCAGCAAGCACTCTAGAGTTATGTATTTTATTTCCATATATACCAATATTCTAATTTTCTCACAAACGTATTGAAAAACGTGTGATACACTTCCTAAGGAAACTCGGGACTATAAATTGCTCTCGTCTTCGGCTCGAGAAAACATTGTCCTCTCGTTTACAATAACCTTCCTTCGATGTGTAACAATGTACTCTAATTAATTTCAATGTAGATTTGAATAGAACTTACAGGAATATCGTGCGGCAACAGGAATGGCACTGCGGAGGAGAACAGCCCCTCCATCGTCTGAACAGAGACTCCACACTCGTTTGCATAGCAACACCACGCACCCATGCACGCGAACATTTCCGCGTGACTGCCAACACACAACGATCAACCTTGTAATAAACTGAACACTGTATCAGCCGGATTGTCCACTGCTGAACACAGCGTCAGGATTTTGGCATAAACCCCTCAATATAAGGGGTTTATGCCAAAATCGCCACGCTTGGTAGGCGTCTTGGGGATCGCAGTGCAAGATGGCAGTTCTTTAGAAGGCGCTTAGTCGCAATTATCAATTATCGCCTCTTACGACTCCAACGGGATGATATGGGGAAGTGCAATTCTAACCCGGCACATCACGAGGGCGAACAGCAACTGAATAGCAACCTAGAAATATAAATGTAGAACAAATTGACATTATCAATTATCAAAACCTGACTAATCAATTGTAAGGCGGTATTTTTAATAAATGTGAAATGCCTGAATCCAGTGGTTGCTCTTTCTTCTTGTTTCTCAAATTAATGTTTCAGTTTAAATTTAATAAGGTACTTTCAGGTGAAACTGCCGATTTAATAACATTATTAATGCCCTCGTGTGCGTAGCCCAAAGTTCGGGCTTATGAGACGGTCTAAGTGATTGTTATATAAGCCCATTTTGGAGTCTGAACTCCGTATCTTCGACATTTATAATACTTAATTATCAATGATCTAAGTGACAGAACTATGCATATAGTTCATTGAGTAGAATGGCATAATGTTTATATGAAATTTGAATTAATTGAAATTAGTTCTGAATTAGTAGTAGTAATGAATTAGTTGATTTATATTGTGTTGAATATGCTCATCAGCATTATGTTGCATTAGAAAAACACAGTTTCTCATTTATATAGAATACTTTGAAATTATTAGAATAGTAGAAACCAACACAGAAACTAAGAAAGTGTAAAAAAATGTTGTTATATAAAGAGATTGTCTAATTGTCTCAATTAAATTACTGCTAAGTATGTATTTTGTTCCGCGCCATCTAGCATCGTATTATGTCATTATCATGTGTTGTGTTAGTTCGTTGTATTACACTAGATGGCGCTGTACATTGCTAAAACACGCTAACGATATTTTCAATGACTTGTAGTTAAGGTAAAATTTTGTATGCTCATTATGATCTGAATACATTTGTCCGATCTAAACTGCCTTGCTTTTTTATTCATACGTCAGGGCTTTTTTGGGCTTTGTACATGGTCCTTTGTATTGCCGGAAAAACGGCGACACTTGGTTGACTGTGACATTGACCGTTGCAGCACGGAACACAATAGTGGATCGCTATTTGGTGCTGCCATAAGTAGTTGGTGGCAGAAGTGTTCTTCTTAACCAGCAGCATAACTGCTGTGTAGGGAGTGCATCACTGCGAAGGAGTGGAATGTACCTCCAGCTCTGGGTGTTATCTGGTGGAGGCTCCCAGTGAAGGAGTACATAGTCACTTCACTGCAATATATTTGTGTGTGTGTGATCCACACCGCGCCCCGAAGTTAGGCGCAAGCGGAGTATCGCCGAAAGTCGGAACGCCTATCCCATGCGCCAGAGGGCGCCCTAGCTGCAAATGCTGCCCAGTGACGTCAATGGAGTGACGTGAAGGAAGCGTCATAGTTGTGACGTCAATACAAGTGAAGTGTATGGTCAAGCGTGAGTTAATTATTGGTGGTAATAATTTGTGAGTACAATTATAATTTGAACCTTATTCTCTTGAAGATTTTAACTTAAAAGAAATAGTGCATGAAGATTTACTTTGACAAAGTTCTAGACACTTAGTAAAATCTCATTGACTTTATCTTGGACTTGTAATTTTTTTCTGTGTGTGCATGACTTAGAATAATTTCGTTTTAAAATAAATTACAAGAAATCCTCAAAGGAAAGAATAACTTTATCTTATGTCGCAACACGATTAGAAACATTAGAACAGCATTGGAAAGAGTTTCAAAATAACCATCGTAAAATTATAGTTGAAGTTCAGAGTGAGGAATTGCAGAAATCCTCTTATATGTTAAATGATTTGTATGACGCAACTGAAGAGTCGTATATGGAATATAAATCTATGATGAAGGATGTTATTGTGAAACTAAGACCAGATCCTGTAGCTTCTAATCCAGCTGTGAGACAGGGAACTGAACAATTTAATGTTAGATTGCCGAAAATTGAAATCCCTAAATTTTCTGGAAATTATTCCGAATGGGTTAGTTTCCGCGATTTGTTCACTTCCTTAATCCACAAAAATGACAGCATTGATAATGTACAGAAGATGCATTATTTGAAAAGTTCCATGACAGGAGACGCTGAAATTTTTTTGCGGCATATCCCGGTTTCTTCTAGTAATTACCAAATCTGCTGGACTCAGCTAGAGAGCAGGTACAATAATAAAAAGTATTTGGCTAATTGCATTTTAAAAAAATTAACATCTCAAAATACATTAACGTCTGAATCTTCTAGTGCTCTAAAACAATTGTTAGACACTACTAAAGAATGTCTAAGCGCTTTGAAGAATTTAGGGGTCAATACTAGTTCATGGGACGTAATAATAGTTTTCTTAATTAGCCAAAAACTTGACTCTGAGTCCCGTAAGCTTTGGGAACAAAAAGTTACCGAGACCGTTTTAGACTTGCCTACATTGGCTTTATTTGAGGAATTCTTAGAGAATAGGTTCCGGGCATTAGAATTCTTAGATCCAAAGGTTCAAAAATTGGATAAGAGCAGCTGTGCCCACGTCGCTACTACTTTTGTATCCTGTTCTTTTTGTTCAGAGAATCACAAAACATGTAACTGTAAGAAATTTGCAAAGGAAACCACCGACACCAGACGTAATTTTGCTCAGACGCATCACTTATGCTTTAACTGTTTAAATACTGACCATACAGTTTTTCAGTGTACCATGTCGACCAGGTGTCGTTTATGTAAAAAAAAACACCACACCTTATTACACCCCAAAGGCCAAAAATCCACTACTGACAATATCAAGGCTGATCAGCCTGTGAATAAGAGTGTTGTTGCTACAATTACGGCATCAACATCAGGTTCTCCAAGTTCACAGGCTCCAGGCGAAAGATCAGATTCATCAAAGATCACCACCTGTTTTGTAAATTCGCCCAGTCAAGTCCTGTTGGCTACCGCCTTGGTAAAAGCGCAATCCAACAAGAAAACGACTGTTGTTTTAAGGTCTCTACTTGATCAGGGATCTCAGGCGACCTTTTTAACAGAAGCTGCAGTGCAGCTATTGGGTCTTAAAAAGAAATTTGAGACTGGTTTAGTTACCGGGCTAGGCGGCGACCGAAGCTCGACTGTTACGTCGAAGCACACTGTTTTGTTGACAATCCAGTCCCGTCTTGATCCAAACTTCACCATCACGGTAAAGGCACATGTGTTGAATAAGCTAACGTGCTTTTTACCTAGTTCAACGCTGCATGATTTGCAGGGTTTACCAGCACTTTCAACTATGGAATTAGCAGATCCATCATTTGGGACACCAAGTAGGATAGATCTGCTACTGGGGGCGGAGGTGTACAGCCAGATCTTGTTGGATGGTTTGATCAAAGGTTCGCTTGGGTCGGTGATTGCGCAAAACACTAGACTAGGCTGGATCTTATCTGGAACTGTACACTCTGCTGGTAGTACCAACCATAGCGAACAGTGCCACAGCATTGTGAATATGCACCTAGCGCATATTGATCAGCAGTTTGAAAATGAACTGCTTAAGAAGTTCTGGGAGATGGAGTCAGAACCATCCTCCCAGAAGCAGAAGCATTTGACCCTTGAGGATCAAAAATGCGAAGAGTTGTTTGCTAGAACCACCACTAGAGACGAGTCAGGTCGTTATGTGGTCCGACTCCCATTTAAGACAAACGACCCACTATGTAAGCATGGAGGTTCCAAGAACATTGCTCGCAAACGATTTCTCATGCTAGAGAAAAGGTTGAGCAAAACTCCCGAACTTAAGAGTGAATATTTGAAGGTCTTAAACGAATATATTAGCTTGGGTCATATGGAGGAAGTAAGCAATCCCGATAAATCGGATGCCTTTTACCTACCTCACCACGCCGTTGTGAGACAAGATAAAACTACCAGCAAAGTACGCGTGGTTTTTGATGGATCTTGTTCTGGATCAAACGGCGTCTCATTAAATGATGATTTGATGACTGGCCCCAGTCTTCAACCGGAGTTGAGACATTTAGTGATGCGTTGGCGTTGCTACCCGATATCAATTGTTGCAGATATCGTCAAAATGTTCAGGCAGGTGAAGGTTGCGGAAGAAGATATTGACTTCCAGCGAATCTTCTGGCGCGATGATCCAAACGTTGATCTAAAGCATCTACGCCTACTAAGAGTTACGTTTGGAACATCATCAGCACCATACTTGGCTGTGCGTTCTCTGCAACAGTTAGCCAGGGATGATGGCGACGATATGCCATTGGCTCAAAATCGTGTGCTGACCGACTTCTACATGGATGACCTCATGACGGGTTGTCATTCTGTAAGGGAAGGAATCCAAATCCATGAGCAAATGACTGCTCTTCTTGGTCGTGGAGGTTTTCCCATGCAGAAGTGGTCAAGCAATAGTCTTGAGCTGATGGAACATATCCAAGGTGAATGTCAATCAAACACTGATGTAGAACTCAAGACGGATGGAGTTATGAAGATTTTAGGCCTGACAAGGAACAAGGAAGCTGACACCTTTCAATGTACGGTTTCGCTTCCTCAGATTGAAGGCCCATGCACCAAACGTCGAGTAATATCGGACATAGCTCGACTTTATGATCCTTTAGGATGGCTAGCCCCGGCTATCACAACGGCTAAGGTTTTTATACAAAGACTGTGGCTATCCGGTATTGGATGGGATGATCCACTTCCATCGTCTTTGCACAAAGACTGGCTCGAATTTCGCTGTGATTTAGAGAAACTGCAAAAAATCCGCATACCACGATGGATCAAATCGAGCAAAGATGATATGTATCTAGAGCTCCAGGGATTTTCAGATGCCTCCAGCGTAGCCTACGCCGCAGTGGTTTATTCGCGCGTTACAGATCATGATGGAAACGTGCATGTGAGCTTGGTGACTTCCAAGACTAGGGTAGCGCCCATTAAGCAGGTGTCTATACCACGCCTAGAATTGTGCGGTGCTGTCTTACTAGCTAAACTTCTTAATGAAGTCGCAGAGGTTTTGAGCGTTCCTAAACAGCACCTGCATGCGTGGACAGACTCGACAATAGTTCTGGCTTGGCTTGGCAGTCACCCTAGTCGCTGGAAAACCTTCATTGCGAACAGAGTCTCCGAGATACTCACCATTACGGATGCAAGTCAGTGGTCTCACGTCGCTTCGAAGGACAATCCCGCTGACTGTGCCTCAAGAGGAATAATGTCTTCGGAGTTGTTAGAGAATGACTTATGGAATCGTGGTCCAGAGTGGCTGCATCTTAAAGACATTGTCTATAGCAAGGGAGATTTAAAAGACACTTCTCTGGAAGAAAAATCCATCATGAAATGTCATACTACCACCACCACAGCTGAAGACGGTGATCCATTCCTTGAAAGGTTCTCCAGTTTAAGAAGATTAGTTCGAGTATTGTCTTGGTGCAGGCGGTTCTATTTACCATCCGGTCTGCCTATGCAGCCATGGTTAACTGCTAAAGAACTGCAAGACGTGTTGCAAGCATGTGTCAAAAGAACTCAGAATCTTTATTTGACCACTGATCTTAAGGATAAGAAAAGTAAATTTTCTTCTCTTAACCCCTTCAAAGACAGTGATGGAGTTTGGCGTGTTGGTGGAAGGCTGCAGAGGTCTGGCCTATCTGAAGGCCGCAAGCATCCTATTTTGATACCACGCCAGTCTCACTTAGCGAAGTTGATCATAGGTGATGCTCATGACAAAACTTTGCATGGAGGCCCGCTCCTTATGATTAACTATATTCAGGCAAAATACTGGATTGTAAGTCTTAGGAACCTAGTAAAATCTTACATCCACAAATGTGTGACTTGTATCCGCTACTCTACTCAGACGGTACACCAACAGATGGGTCAATTGCCACCATCTAGAGTAACGCCAAGTAGACCTTTTTTCCAAAGTGGCTTGGATTACGCCGGTCCCATATCGGTAAGGACTACTAAGGGTCGTGGTCATCGATCCACAAAGGGATACATTTGCCTTTTCGTTTGCATGAGTACACACTCAACAGCGACACTTGACACAGGTCAAGTGTCGCTATTGAGATTGCTGACTGGCTTGCAACAAATGGAACGACTTGGCATAGGATACCTCCCTATAGTCCAAATTTTGGAGGATTATGGGAGGCAGGCATCCGCTCCACGAAAAACCACCTCAAAAGGGTAATCCATTCGACATTAACCTTCGAAGAGATTACAACGGTGTTGGCTCAAATTGAGGCATGTCTCAATTCGAGACCAATATCACGTATGAGTGATGGATCTGATGACCCTATACCGTTGACCCCGGGACATTTTCTTGTCGGAGAACCGCTGCTTCTTGCCCCGGATCATAATTTTGAAGGTTCTAATGTCTCCAATCTTAGGCGCTGGCAATTAACGCAACGTATGGTGCAAGACTTTTGGAGACGATGGTCTCGTGAATATCTTGTTCAGTTTTTGCAGCGTTATAAATGGAAACATTGCACACCGGAGCCTAATATTGGGGATATTGTCCTTGTAAAGGAAGACAACCTTCCACCAGGCCGATGGCTGTATGGTATTATAACCGTAAAAAAAAAATGTGGTTCAGACAATATAACGCGTGTCGCTAGTTTACGTTGCAAGGATGTCACTATTAAGCGACCAGTGTCCAAACTCTGTACGTTACCTGTTACAGATTGATTTTTACTTTACCTTAACAATGAACCTTTTTATATATTTTGTAGAATTCATTCATTTATTCAAGGTGACCAAATATTGTGTAACATTTTTATTAGTCTGATTTGATTATGTTGATCATCAGATGAGTTTAGTACATCCTACAGTAATATGTGTTATTTAATAAGCATAAGTTGTTTTTCCCCCTGGATATGGACTTGTGGTCCATGGCGGGCGGAATGTCTAATTGTCTCAATTAAATTACTGCTAAGTATGTATTTTGTTCCGCGCCATCTAGCATCGTATTATGTCATTATCATGTGTTGTGTTAGTTCGTTGTATTACACTAGATGGCGCTGTACATTGCTAAAACACGCTAACGATATTTTCAATGACTTGTAGTTAAGGTAAAATTTTGTATGCTCATTATGATCTGAATACATTTGTCCGATCTAAACTGCCTTGCTTTTTTATTCATCGTCAGGGCTTTTTTGGGCTTTGTACAGAGATAGGAAATTATAGGATTCTTAAAACGCGGTATTGGCGGAAAATGGCAAGAATCTGCTGTAAAGAACAAAGTTACAAAAAAGTCACAACATTTTTAAAAGAAAATTTTATAGATATTTCAAATCCATTGGATATGGAGGAGGTAATATGATAAAAGGTTTATTAAGATATGGCTAATTATCACATACGAAAAACGTAAGAACTTTTTCTTAAGGAGACTAAAAAGAACATTGACCAAATATAAGAGAAAGTCAACGCTGACTCATTATAGTAGGTCAAATAATTATTGAGATTAATTATTTAAAATATGGTACAGTGTACATTACGTCACGTTGCTGGAACACATTTTTCTTTGCATACAGCAAAGAAAAATGTGTTCCAGCAACGTGACGTAATGTACACTGTACCATATTTTAGGTGTAATGAATATGCTTGGGGTATACAAATTTAGGGTATCGCGAATATAATCGAATTTCCTGACTTCCGCGACCATTTCGACTCAGCACGCGTCGGTTACCTTCTCATAGCCGAAAGTATGAGTTGTTTACTGCGGGTGGATTTGTCGAGCGTGGTGGATGCCGCGCCGGGTTTGGCAGTTTACGTGTGGTGTACATGTACATATGTTATAGTGTCTACAGGGTGTGGCTTAACGAGTGGATAATCCTTTACCGAGGGTTGGGGGGCATCGCGGCTGTTCGGAAAATGTCAATTTGTATTCGTAAAAGAGTCATGGTTATCGAGTTATTAGGCATTATTTGAAAATATGAAAAAACTATATCCACTCTTTTAAGTGCCAAATTCACAATACAATGAATTTTCTCAGTCTGCTTTCTGGATAGCATTCCTAGATAGTGGTGCTATCGAACGTAAACTACCAATTTTGTGCGATGATCATAGTTTTTTTTATTTTATTTTTTGAACGCAAAATTTTTACTTATTTTCTTTTGTCGAACGTTGGTATCTCATGGTGTAAAAAAATATACGGTGACATGAGTGCCCAATTAATTAATTAATAGCCAAATTCAATAATATTCCAAAATGGTCTAACTTACGGCAATTTTAGCTCTGAATTTAAAAATATTGCTGTTCAATATTCACAGTCAGTATTCGCAATGGCAACAGAAACTTTCCCGCCTAAAAGCCTTTTGGCAGTTAATGCCAGTTATTCATTCAGTCCTGTTCAAAATTTGTCGCCAAGCTGATCAGTGCAATTTTTTCGAAGATATCTCGTTATTTTCACGTTCTCGTTCCACTTAACACCGCGAATCAAATTATACGTGTGTTACATTATCGCCATCGCAGCGTGAGAATTGCAGTGACCCGATCCCTGGAGTCATCCCATTTCTGCAAGCCAATTACGCAGTATCATCGTCGCCTGAATGGGTATTGTAAGGATCTATAGTAAAAGGGCACCCCAGTAACTATTTTACTTGCATCCCCGGTAACGCTCACAGGATACATATCGGTGAGTCAATTTATTTTGTTGTTCGATCGATTGGTTAATCGAAATACTTACTACTTCTACGTATAATCTACAGTCCGCTATAAAAACCGAACAATTGCTTTTAAGATGAGACAGGGTCAACTTTCTTAGGAGGTTGACTTTCAAAAAACTATATTTTTTTGTAATGGTTTTGAGTAATGGTTAACACATATGTGCAGTGAGTAGTGAGAGTATGTATGTATATACGTACACGTGCACGTGCGCATGGTGTATGGGCGCGGGCGGGTGGTGCGGGTGCGCGCGGTGCGGCGCGTGGCGCGCGGCGGCGGCGAGCGCTGCGGCCGCGCGCTCCACCAGGGCCGCACCCAGCGCCGCGCCCTCGGAACGGCCCTCTACGCAACCTTCTGCAATACAAAACACCATCCCCCAATACATCATACCCACTGGACACTCGAATATAATCATTTACCTATACTTACATTTTTTTTTATTGCTGATATGTAAGTTTTTGACCACAATCTCATCTGATGGTAAGTGACGATGTGATCGAAGGTGTTAACAGGCTTAACCTAGAAGTACTGGCTCCCAAGAATAGCTGCTGAAACATACCGTCAGGTGTGTAAAATTCGCTTGGCGACAGATTTTCTACTTGAGTCGATAGCCAGGCGGGCATTCCCAAAATGCCCTTCCACCATGCGGTGAAGCTCAAGCCCACGGTGGGATTCGAACCATGGACCTGCTGAGCGGCAGTACATATCCAATGCCACAGAGCCATCACTGCTTCATAAAGTGATTTAACGTGTTTAATCGCACACACACCCTACAGTAGAGTATGAGTAGACTATAAGTTAATGTCCGTGTCAGAAACGTAATAAATAAAGAAGTTTAAAACTTAAAAAAGTTCACAATACGAGCGATGGCACAAAAAATTGTGCTACTGCCGTTTTCAACAGTATAACCATAGAGAAATGACTAATAAGAGTGACAATAACCATACATGAAAGCGTACGCCGATAAGTAAATACCAGCTTCGGCGAAAGATGTCGCTAAGTGTATCAAATCAAATAAAATAAAGAAATTAAATTTTTAATGGCCGTCCTAAATCTCACTTGAGCTACTCGCTCTCGTGTTGGAACGAAACAAAATGGCTAGATGGCGTTATTTTCCATATGTTTATGAGCAACATGCTAAGCGCGACCACAGTTTAAATAATAATGTTCAGTTTAGCGACGTTGCCGCTCATACAATAACAAGCTGGCAACGACGCTTAGCTAGCATATCAATGTTATAATTATTCCGCAGTTACAATCATCTACGGAATGGCACTGATGCCAAGTCAGGGTAATTTACCCTAGATTTAGAGTAAAATTGAGCTGACAGGGTAATTTTTAGGGTGAAGAATTGATTAGGGTAATCATGAGGGTAAGTTGCATTATGCATAAATCAGCACAAACGCGTTTTTTTATTCCTTTAATCAACATGTATTTATTCCATTCCTCACATCAATCGCTTGTCAAGTCATTGCCTATTTTATTCTGTGAATTGAATTGCCTGCACAATAAGAATTGGCAAAATAACGTCTTATTAATTACGTTCACTGTGAGTTACTGAGCCGAAGTAAGGAAGATGTTGACCAAATGGTAACCCCAGTTTGGAAATATTCCGAAGCTTGCGTTGTCACTGTTATCAGCACCCATTTCTCATGCAGCAATAGAAAGAGCTTTTTCCATGTTAGAACAGAGCACAGAAATAGGTACTCTTTAGAAATGATACAGAGTATTATGATAGATACAGTTTAGACTTTTTTTGTCAGAATTGTGTAAATTTTACAACATTTTGTTTAATGATTATATTTATGTATGTCTATAAGACATATAATAAGACGACTATGCAGAAGAGACTATTGATGTCATGTTACAACAATCAGTAATGAAGTTTTAGGATAAGCTTAATTTATTAAGTATACATTTTGTATTGTTAATATGGGATAGCCAGAAACTCTAGGCTAGCCTGAACAACACCTTCGACCACATCATTTACTATCAGGTGAGATAGTGGTCAAAGGTTAATAATATTATAATATATCAAGATAAAAAAACGGGCTTTTTGGTAAGCACAGTAAGTGAAATAAAAGCATTGGTTATGAAAGAACTTGTTAATTTATTTATCTACAAAACTTTAGGGTATTTTAACCAGGGAGTGCATATCGGTATGAAATATTTAAATAGTACTAGTAAAATAACAGTACTGAAATTCATATACCAGCCTACGTAGTTACATATCAGTACAGGTACTTAATAGGATCGGTAAAATATCAGTACTTAAATATGAATACCGAAATAATTACTGTTTATGCGTTTGTGTTATCATATATCATTTAACCATTATTTTATTTCTGTACCGAAATATGTTTGCGGGGCGAGTGGGCAGGCGACAGTGGGTGAATGAAAAAGAGCGGGGAGGGTGGACGCGCGTTGCAACAAGTTCAATCTGTTCAATTAAACCATAGTCTGATATTCCTTTTTTTGATTTTTACGAAATAAAATATACATCATAGATGTATTTTTGAGTGCACACAGTGAACACAATTTTTATTAACTAAATGTTAATAAAAATTGTGTTGGTTAATGGAACATATAAAGCGAATAAATGCCGTCCATGGGTTCTTCTCATTTAATTAGACATGTATAACGTGTCGAACATATGTAGTTTAGTAAAAAAATCACATGATACAACATTTTTTAAAATATTTTAAGACATTTTTTTTTATAACGCCTAAAAATATAATAAATATATCTTGTGACGATTCTTATGATTACGAAAAAAACTTTTAATGATACGTCCAGATCTATTAAGAAGGTCATTACCGAGGGCAAAGAGGCACAAATCAGCAGGATTGGCAACACACTTGCATAATAAGCTTGGTATGCTTAATAAAGCGAAGCGCTACATCAAGCCAAAGGTTTCTGCATTATTTTTTAAGCACAAGTTCAGCCGCACGTGGATTATTGCTGAGGGCACCACTGCCTTTGAAGCTTAAGCTGATACTTGTGTAATCACCCAAGTATCAGCTTAAGCTTTTTGATGTTTACAGCGTAAAGCCATTAAAATGTATAACGACTACAAGCTTTCCGAACCCCTAAAGCCATTCAATATGCGCAGAGACATTGTTTTTTTACGCATGTACGAGTATATAGGGGAGTGTTCCAAAGAATTATTAAACCTCATGCCGTCACGGTTTCATCGCCGCACTAGTCGCATTGGCCAGAAAGCTTATCCACATAGTGTAGAGAAGTGGAGGGCAGATAGGATGGAGATGCCGAATATGAGATACTGTTTTTATTTTTCACTATAATAAAATAACTGATTCACTTTAAAACTTAGAATATGTTTTTCAAGTATGGTATTTAATATATTCTAATAATATAATAACTTTTAGTCCTAACTATATTAAATTTATAGTTATAATGGATATAATTGAAAAAGTCAGAATTTGTCTCTGAAGCAAATGGTCTCCTATTATGAGATACTAGGGATCGCTAATTTGAGATAGTATCTCATATTAGGTTACTTGAATTTTAATGTTTATATAAAAAAAAGAGAAATAAAACTTATGCAGTGAAAGGCAGACTTTTTACTTCCTGTTATTAATCACATGCTAAAGTAACATGACTCTTCAAAACAAGGGAGTTGTTTTTAATGTGATTGTGACGGAACAGGCACGAGGCCCACAAGGTTGTTGCTATGACGCTTCAGGTGACACTAACACCGAAAGTTTGCTATGAATAGTTTGGACAAAACTTTGCTATCTCATATTTGATGCCTATCTCATAATAGGCATCTCCACCTTAATGTGCGATTCACGCGATCACCTACACAATGTGGAACGAGCTTCCTCCAACGGTATTTTGAGCAGTTACAATCAAATCGCGAGTCAATAAAGTCCTCCAAACGTTTGCAACGTATATGTCATGCCCCCGGTGTGTCACAAATCCATAGGTGATGGTGATCGCTTACCATCAACGGCCCGTTTGATTGTTTGCCACATATGGCATGAACAAACTTCTTCTTTTTTACTAAAAATGTATTTAAAATACTTTCGAAAATTTTATAAATGTATAAAATCTATGAGCACGCGACTCAGCTATGAGGGAACCAAGCGCGGGAAGCAACAATATTATTATTTCTCAAATATTAATAAGTATTTCTATAATAAGATAACCCACGACAAGAGGATTCGTGTATATAATAAGCGCGCTAAGCAAAAACACAGACATTTGCGTTTCACGCGTATTTTAATACGCAATCATTTGTAATGGTAGTTTTTTTATAAGTCAGCAAGGTGGTTTTGTCCCATTGCAATGTCTCGAAACAGATTCAAATTTTAAAATAAAAAACAGCGCGTGATATTATTCTTCTGCGTTTATTAATTACATAGTTTCTTATTCCAATGTATTTTAATATTAATTCTTTGTTCAATATATATTAATGTTTGTAAGCTTCATATTTATAACAGCGTGGTCTATTCCAGCGTTTTTCAGGATGGGGAAAAGTAAGAACGTCTCAGATGTTAAAAAAAAATTACAATTTCGCATAAAATACGATACTATACGAAATACTTACAAGAACAAATTAATGATATATGTGTGCTTTATTTCAATATATTATTAGTTCCCCTTCAATTCATAACTTGAATTTGAAGCAGTGATGGCTCAGTGGCTTTGGCTATGGACTGCTGCGCAGCATGCCCATGGTTCGAATCCCGCCGCGGCCTTGAGCTTCACCGCATGGTAGAAAGACCCGCCTGGATAGCGACCACACTCAAGTACAAAATCTGTCGCCAAGCACCTAAAGGTGTGTTCTGGCAGCTGTCCTTGAGAGCTATTAATTCTAGGTTAAGCCTGTTAATACGTTCGACCACATCATCACTCTCCATCAGTTGAGATTGTGGTGAAAGGCTTACGATAAAAATAGCAATAAAAAAAATACTAAAGTTCTACTAAGTAATAAATTATTTCAATATAAATTCGGTTTTATTGATAACTAGCTTCAACAATAATTAAGTCAGTCATCACCAGGCAATACTAATATTTTAAAGAATTTGCTAGTCGCGAACCAATCGTAATGTTTCTAGACATCAAGCAAGTCACCAGAATTTTCGGAATCAGATTTTATAATCAATATGTGGAGTCCGAAGGGTGGTCCGGAGTACATCGTGACAACTTTTTCTAAAAACAGTTTTTAAATCACACACTCATGAACATGAAAGAACTGAGATAGACACGCGGAAACAAGCTATTGTAAATAAATAAACTAAAGACAATCGAGAATAACCGAGATTGCTTATGAATATCGTAATAATAAGAGTATCAATAATATGTGTACAATACAACAAAAAAATATACTCAAATATATGGGTATGATTTTAATACAAAATTTGTCGCTACACGAATTTTAAAGGTAGAATAAGAGTACAGGAATAAATAACTGTACTGATATATTTGGATAACTGGAATATAATGGTATGACGTCATACAGAAAATTATTGTACAGATATTCATACCGGTAAACACTCCCTGATTTTAACAATACTAGTTATGAATCTAGGGTAAAATTAAGCAGGCTTTGGGGTAAAATGAAAATCTGGGTTGGCAACACTGCGGAATGGAATCTGTCAGTTCTCATGGCGTAAAGTTGAACTCAATTGTTGATTGCTCTGTGGGTGCGATAGGAATATACACGTGTTAGTGAGATTGGTCGAAGTTTTATGTGAATTAATCAACGTTTAGGACTATATTTTTACCCCTGAGGCATATTTAATCTTTTGTGTTGGTGGTGGTGAGTTTTTGTGTTTGTTTTCGTTCGTAATCAGGGGAAATGGAGCCCATTTCCCCTGACCCTCCACCGGATCCCCCGGATGTGGAGTTAACTTTAGCGCCGATTACGGCTACTAAAAGACAGCGAACGGACGAGGATAACCCTTGTCCAAGTAAAAAACATATAACCAACAGCGAAGTAGCGTCAGCATCCATACAAACGGTATACACCCATCCTTCTATTGTAGTTGATGGTCTCAGATCCTATGAAACAACCGACGCGGGACCTTTCCTGGTTCATGTTTCCAAAGTCGTGACTGACCCAGCAGCAAGCACGGAGATCAGACCTATTAAATTCGGTCAGTTCTTATTTAATAACAAAATTGACAATATCTGTCACGATGGCGTCAAAAGAGTGGGCCGCAATAAGATCTCTATCACCTTCACATCTGCATTGGGGGCGAATAAGTTCCTTGATAACCCAATATTAAAGCTTTGTAAGTATGAGGCATTCATCCCAACATACAATGTGACACGCATGGGACTAGTCAGGGGTGTACCTGTAGAATGGTCAATGGACAGTTTTGTTGAGTCCCTACAAATCCCTGGATACCATACCCATATCATAAAAGCTAGACGCATGAACCGAAAAGTGAAAACTGACAGTAACATCACATGGGAACCAACACAGACTGTAGTGCTTACCTTTAGAGGTCAACAACTTCCTCCACGAGTGTATTCTTATTACTCTTCATTAGCTGTAGAACCTTACCAATATCCCACCATACAGTGTTTGAATTGTTGCCGCTTCGGGCATATCAAAACTCAATGCCGTTCTAAGCCGAGATGTTTTAAGTGTGCTCAACCGCATGTTGGAGACGAGTGCAGTGTTGAGGAAACTAAATCCACTTGTCTGTACTGCTCAGCAAACCACTTTTCAACTAATAGATCTTGCCCAGAGCAGGACAGACAAAAATCAATAAAAATTATGATGGCCCGTGAAGGAATTTCATATCAAGAAGCCTCTACCCTATTCCCTAGTGTACGCAAAACCTTCTCTGAAGCAGCTAAGGCTTCTTATACCCCAGATTCTCTTCCCTCTCAGCAAATCACAAACCCCCCAAATCAATACTCACATTCTGTGATGTCTCACAAGAAAACTGTATCTTCCCTGCCCAGACCTAGACAGCCTCTAGGTAAATCCTACGACAGGGCTGCACATCAAAATATTGTTGCTGATGTCCCATCCTCTCTTCCTAATGGATTTGCCCTGCAATCCTCTCAAATCGCTTCTTCTCCTCGTGAGGAATCACAAGACCAGCTTCTTGTGCAACTTCTCACTATTATAATTAGTATTATATCTCAGAACTCTTTTAATTTACCGCCCAACGTTGCCCAAATGATTACCCAGCTCACATCCTTAATAGGCCATAATGGACCTGTGTCCAATAATACAATGGAATGCCCACAGTCTTCGACTGAAAAATCATGAAGTATACCACTTAATAGCTAAGTATTCCCCCGTCCTGATGGCCATCTCTGAGACATGGCTGGTGCCCGGATCTCATTATCGAGTCTCGGGCTACTCCTGTCTTCGGGATGATCGTCAGGACGGGTATGCAGGCTGTGCCCTGCTAGTTAAGCGTAGCTTAACTTTCACACAATTAACCATACCTGCTCACAGCTCAGAGTTTAATGCTGTAGCTGTTCGTGCTTTTAACATAACATTTTTATCTATTTATATTCCTCATCCCCATCCTCACCTCATCCCCGATATCCTCTTAATTGTATCATCACTTCCTCCTCCAATTATTATAATGGGCGATCTAAATGCTCACCATACTTCTTGGGGATCTTACCATTGTAACCCATTTGGGTACGCCCTCCTGGAGATGTTCGATGAGGCGAACCTCTGTGTTATAAATGATGGAACTCCAACACATAGAGTCTTGCCATCTCAAAATCCTAGAAGTGCAGTGGACTTAACTGTTTGTTCCCCATCTCTAGCTTCAGTGCTGACCTGGGAAGTACAGCCTCTGACCTATGGTAGCGATCATTTCCCAATAGTCATCAAACTTCCTCAAAGATGCCCCCCGCAACCAACACTAAATCCCCTCTTGAAATACAGGCTTTCAGGAGCTGATTGGGAAGCTTACTCAAACTCCCTTGACAGTAAAGTGGACTCTATTTCTAATCTCTGTACTGAGAATTTTCTTCTGTGCTATACAAAGTTTACTGAAAGTATTACTAGCACCGCTGATGAACTTATCCCCCTCAAAAACCCTTGGTGTAGGAGATCTTCCCCTTACTGGTGGAATGCTGAATGCACTAGGGCAGCCAGAGATAGAAATGAAGCCGAAGTTAACTACAATAATGCTATGACTGAGAGGAATTTCTTGCTCTATCAAGAATCTGCGGCAAAATCTAGAAGATTAGTTTCTTCAAGAAAACGAGAAAGTTGGATCAAAACTTGCGAAAATTTGTCACCTAATACTCCCCCATCTGTAGTGTGGAAGCTCATTCGTAAATTCAGAGGTTATTTTAACTATATTAACTCAACTTCAAATGACTCTTCATCCTGGATTGAAGCATTTTCAGACAAGCTTGCCCCCCCCTTTGTTCAGATGGCTCTTTCCCTTAACATTCCAAATTGTCTACCCTGTTTTGATACATTTAATGACCAGTTCACCTTTGAGGAACTGCAGATAGCCTTAGATGGGCTGGTAGATTCAGCCCCAGGAATAGATGGAATCCCTTATTCTTTTATTACAAAAGCGTCTCAGAAAACTAAAGAATTATTTTTAAATTTAATTAACAAATTTTATGAACATGGTTGCATCCCAGAGCCATGGAGCACCCAAATTATTATCCCCGTACTAAAGCCAGGCAAGAATGCCTCAGATCCTAACTCACGACGGCCAATCGCCTTATCCTGTGTTTTAGCTAAAATTTCAGAACTCTTAATCAAAAACAGGCTTGAATGGTTGGTGGAAAGCAGGAAACTCCTTGCGAAAACACAATTTGGGTTTAGGAAGGGCATGAGCACTTTTGATAGTCTGTGTATTTTAACAACTGAAATTCATCATGCTTTTAAAAAAAAAGAGTACCTCATAGGCGTGTTTTTAGACGTAGCAGCTGCTTACGACAATGTTCTTCTCCCTGTGCTCAGAGACAAGCTGTCACAGCTGAGTATTCCCGCGAGAATGACACGCTTTATCTGCTGCTTCCTGACACAAAGGTCAATCCTAATTAGAACTGACAACGCATTCCTATCACCTAGATTTGTCTGGAAAGGCCTACCCCAAGGCTCAGTACTAAGTCCTCTTCTGTATAGTATATATACGTGGGACCTGGAACTCTCAGTTGATTCATTTTGTCAAGTCCTCCAATATGCTGAATTCATGACTACTAAATCGATTTCTGAAGCGGAAAATAAACTCAACACAGCGCTAAGTTACCTTAGTGTGTGGCTGGATGACCATGGTCTAAGCATATCAGCCCAAAAAAGTTGCTCGGTTATTTATACCAGAAAGAAAATGATTCCCAGTGCTAATATTATTTATAAAAACGAAAATATTCCCCAACAAAACATAGTTAAATTTTTAGGCGTTCTATTAGACTCTAGACTGAATGGAGTAGCTCATTTCAATTATGTTGTTGAAAGATGTGAAAAGAATATCAACATTCTCCGCTCCCTCTCCGGAGTTTGGTGGGGATCCCATCCATTTTCTCAAAAATTACTATATAACGCAATTATTCGAAGCCATTTAGATTACGGTTCGTTTCTCTTAGATCCTGGCAACAAAGCTGCAATGGACAAACTCAATAAAATTCAAGCCAAATGTCTCCGCATAATCCTGGGGGCGATGAAATCTTCTCCTATTAACGCAATGCAGGTAGAATGTGTTGAACCCCCTCTCCAATTGCGTCGTCAATTCCTTTCTGATAGGTTCTATTTCAAATTAGTTCAAAATGCAGATCACCCTCTTATTGGAAAGATTGGAAAATTATATGACCTGTATCATTCCCTTGGTTTTAGGTCTGAAGAAAACCTCCCATGTATTGTACGTAGCTTCCTGAAATATTCCCGACTCCCATACCCTATAGCTCAATTTCACGGTAACCCCTTATTCTCTGTAAGTTACGAATCTTTGATATTCCAACCCTCCATAATTCTCCATTTCGGCATTGATAAGGACTCAATTGAACCCTCTAAACTATTTTCTCAAAAAATTCTGTCTAACTGGAAAGACTGGCTTGCAGTGTACACAGATGCATCCAAACTGTCACCAGATAGTGATGTTGGGGTTGCAGTTTGGATCCCGAAATATAGAATTATATTAAACAATAAATGCCCTCCTATAGCTTCAGTATTTACTGGAGAGTCTATTGCCATCTTAGAAGCCATTATGTATGTGAACTCGCACAAGATTCCTCAAACAATTATTTTTACAGACTCAAAAAGCTGCCTGCAGTCTATTCTATCTAATCAATTTAAATGTAAAACTAGGTTCCCTATTATCTTAAAAATCAAAGAAGCACTATACCAAAACTTTCAGCTAGGCCTAAAGCTAGTCTTAGCATGGATACCCAGCCATGTAGGTATTCCTGGCAATGAAACTGCTGACTCATGCGCCAAAGCTGCGGTGTCCCAAGGCAATAGGGACTATTTTAAAATTTATACACATGACCTTGCTCTAACTTGTGAGTCTCAAATGCGGATTTCTTGGGATAAGTACTGGAAAAACTCTTTAATATCCAAAGGAAAATTTTATGGCCAACTTCAATACTGTATACCTTCAAAGCCTTGGTTTTTTAAGTTTAAAAAAGCGAATAAAATTGCAACATCGACTATATGTCGCTTACGCTTGGGTCACTCATGTACTCCAGTCTTTTTGGCAAAAATTAGAATCCGAGACCACTCAATCTGTGAATGTGGCCTTGACGAGGGCACTGCAGATCACATTTTTTTCAACTGTCCGATGCTCCGCTGTTCTCTCTATGATATGCTTCCCCCAGATATCCCCCGTCCTACTAACTTATGCTACCTTTTATCCCTTGCTTTTTCTCCTTTGATAAACATTTTAATTAAATTTATTGTTATTAATAAAATTAAGTTGTAGATAGTTAAATTTATATATCTCCATATGTTTATAATAAGAAGTATGTATAGTATATAACCAGTATTATATGTATGTCTAATATTATTTGTGTTGTCCTGTATACGTCTTATGTGTTATTTTCAGATAAATATACCCAGACGCAAAATTGATGATCCTGGCTGAAAACACCGATCACTCTTCCGAGCACCGACCAATCTCCTTCGTTTATTTTCTACTTATCCTACGTGACATTGGCGAAATTGTGGCAATGCTGCAGAGGCCATTAAGTTAAAAAGTTGAAAGTTGAACTCAATTGTTAGTGTTTTGTTTCGTTCATCGTTCTATAAGCTATTTTCTTTCGATTTCTATCATTTACGTCTCCTGCTCGCCTACCGGACTTTGATTACACCTAACTTTTTGACCTGTGCTTGTTATATGGATTTGTTTCGGACTGTGAAATTTGTTGGTAAACATGTCGTATACAAAGTGCGTTTACCACAATTGTAATAATAAAAGCCTAAGATTAACAATTCAGGTATGTGGACAGAAAAAACCTTCAACCGCTTAACTGTGATAATATTTTTTATGAATAAAACAGAATACATACTTGGCAGGAGCTGGCCGCGACTAAAGCGTTTCACAGACGGCAGCTATAATATAAAGCTATATATTCATAGCTCGATATATTTCCTATATCCCAACACATTTTCCATAGAAACTGACAAGTGACAACACACAGCAGCTATAATATATATATCTTTATAGTTTCGTATGGTAATACCCCCGTGAGGTGCCGGGTTAGAATTGCACCTCCCCATATCATCCCGTGGGTAGTTGGTGGGCAGCAGCACCTTCTAAAGAACTGCCATCTTACACTGCGATCCCCAAGCCACCTGCCAAATGTGGGGATTATGGCAAATACCCCCTTAATAGGGGATTTGTATCGCATTTGTGCAACATTTTTCTTTTTTCCTCGCAAGGGTGTTGAAAAAGTGCGTATGAAACTCGTGAGCAACTTGCTCAATATACACTCGGCTGATTTAACAACACACAGCCTCGTGTATAATGAGCAACTAAGCTAACTTGTATCATAATCTACTAATGTTTGTCTTTGAAAAGTTGAGCGAAGAAGATGAAGTTTTACACAATCTTTGAAAATTTATTTGAGTTCATGTATTATCTTTTTGTAGGAAATACCTATCTGGATTCTTTAACAAATGAAGAATTGAGACGTCAATACATCTGTGCTGCACATTTTATGCCATCTAGTATAAATAAAGGAAGTATACGTAGCAGATTAATTGGCCCTGCTGTCCCAGTCCATTTTCAATGTACTGAAGTCGGTGAAAGAACAAATCAAAATCATGAAATTGCTGATGCAGATATGGAAAATGGTAAGGTTCATATCCAAGAATGTACATTAGTTGAAAGCAAGTAATTTATCAATGGTGAAATATGTCTGTCAGTTACTCAATGTGAAACATTATGTAATAAGTCAACCTTATAATTTCCAAATGGCCTTATATCATTATTTGCTATTTGCCATGTAGTACTAAATATCATTATTTGCCCTGTAATGAAGAGTAGGAAGTATATTATATTTTGAAAATAAAATACAAATATAAAGTTAGCCATTGCCCAAATTACAGATTGAGAAACAAATTGAATTTTATTTATATTTTCCAGATATACTATCTTCACCGGAGGTTTTAAAAGTGAAAACACCAACAAAATGTTATAAAAAGCAAACACATGCAGCTCCAAGAGAAGAGAAGGTATCAACACCATGTTGCTATTAAAAGCAACAATAAATAAACTTTTTGACCATGGACTCCTGCCCAAAGCTGTAGTTTGTGACCAAGCAACTACAAACCAAAATGTATTAAAAAAATTAGGTGTGACGACTCATGCCCCCTTTTTTTTTGCAATGGCAGAAAATTATTTGCGCTCTTTGATGTTCCCCATTTAATGAAGAATATCCGAAATAACTTCCTACAAAATGACTACATATGTGATAATAAGCAAATGTCATTTCAAGATATTATTAAAACATATGAATTAGATAAATGCTCAAATATAAGTAGGTCTCTGGTGAAACTAACAGACCGCCATATTAATCCCAACTCCTTCCAAAAAATGACAGTTAGCCTTGCAACTCAAATATTTAGTAATTCTGTGGCTGCTGCTATAAAAACTGCAAAATCAACTGGACAATTAAAAAGTGAGACAGCTGATGCCACGGTAGACTTCATCAAAATTGTCAATAATATGTTTGATGCATTAAATAGTAGACACAAATTTGATGCCAATCCATACAAGCATGCTTTGTCTAAGAAATCTGCATTATCAATACAAGCAATAATAGACGCTAAAAGTCTATTTGAAAAATTACATAAAATATCTTCTAAAACTAACAAATCTGGAGTAAGACATACATTTTTAACTCGCCCACCTTGTTTCAATGGAGTGGTACAGTCATGTGAAGCAGTTTTACAATTATTTCAAGAAGAATCTTCAGATTCATCCATAACTTATTTAATTACTGGTAAATTAAATCAAGATGTCATAGAAAATTTATTTGCACGATTTAGACAGAAAGGTGGCTGTAATAAAAACCCAACAGCAAAATTATTAAGAACCATATTTAGAAGCAACTTGGTTAACTCGTTAATAAAACTTCCATGTACAAAAAATTGTGAAGATGAGAATGACCAATACATCCAAATAGATGTTAGAGAATGTGTATCTCCTACACAAACGTGTGTTGGAGATACAGGTTCTAGGCCAAGCGATCTAGAGCGATTCAGCATTTGTGCATCCTCAACAGGTGATACAACATCCGGTACTGCCAGAGACATGGCAGTGGCATCGACTTCTGCTGACAGTACAAATAAAAATACAACATTAGAAGAATGTTCTTTGACATATTTTGCTGGATATCTAGTAAAATCATGCCTTTCAAAATATAACTGCACTACTTGCTCTAAAAAATTATTAAAAGGGATAGATCTTGAAGACGAAAAACAATTGTTAATATTAAACAAATCTTATTCATTTAGCAAGTCTATAAAATTAAAAATGCCTAGTGATGAATTTCTAAAACTAGTTCACATGGCTATTGATTGCTATAACGCCCACTTCGACTATATTGTCCATTGCAATAAAATCAAATTTAATATTTTTAATGCAATATTAGACTTTTTGAGTTGCGAAGCCCCGGAGTTGTTAAATTTGAGTTGCAAAGACCATTTGTATTTTATAATTAACCAAATGATTTTGGTGAAGATAAACTTTTATTGCAAAAATAAAAAGATAAACAACGTGGAATATGGGAAAGTACATCCAAAATTAAGAATTTTACTAAATAAATAATTCAATATCAAGATTGTTGTTTAATTGTACATTATTTTAACTCGCTTAACTATGTATATATTTTAAGATGAAAATGGACAAGCCGCTCCCCACCTGGTAGTAAGCGCCTGTTTGCCTCTGACAGTTGCAGTTTCTCCCAGAATACTAATTTAAAAGATCTGTATGCACTCGTTACCCTGAGATATTAGTAGTTTTGTTATTATTAACCCAGTATTTTCACTTAATACTAGCCCTTCAATTCTCACTGGGGCCTTATTGTCCAACTAGGTTTTGTTTTATATTTATAGCTTATAGACTAGCCTTCGATTCGACCACTATCTCACCTGATGGTAAGTGATAATGTGGTCGAATAGATTTTCAAGACTAACTTAAAATTAATAATAACAAATATTTTAAAAGTATTCTAAGAAATAAATAAAAAAACTAAATCAATATTTTAATAAAATATATATATATATACTGACAATTTTAAAAATAAAAAAATTAACATGAAATTAGGCGGAATTGTCAGTATATTAATTTTTTTAATATTTTATTACAATATTGATTGTTTTTTAATTTTTTTACCGTGACGTCACAAACGCCACGCAGTCGTGTCTCGATGTTTAAAGTTTGACAGCGTGGCGTTTGCGACATGTCTCGATCGTGCACTCGTAGAGTCAAGACCTCCTGAGAATGCTTCGTGTAGAAGCGAAACGCGTCGAAAAATTCTTCCGGTTTGACTGCGTGGCGTTTGTGACGTCACGTTAGCTTAACATGAAAATTAGGCGGAATTGTGACTAGACATAGTTTTATATTTTTAAGTATTTTATTGAAATATTGATTTACATGTTTTCTTAGAATACTTTTAAAATATTTGTTATTATTAAATATGGATTTCCGCAACGTAACGCCTGAATCTATTCATTACCTTAAAATGACTAGATCTCAAAGATATCGGAAAACGACCGTTAGCTGCTTGGCGACAGATTTTCTACCACCATTATAAAACTGTTACTCGTTTAGGGAATAGTAATTGAAGAATTATATAGGTAATAAAATCGTTCTGATGGTAAGCGTCATGCGTCCTCATAATATTAGCAGAGAGGGCATTACACTCCTCACACTCAGTCTGCTATTTTCTGTGTTACTGAACACTAAAATACAGATAGGAATTTATAAAAATATAACATTAACTTTGATTAATATTTTCAACGTTCCCGATAAAACTCAGCTCAATCACTTTTAAAATAAGCGCCATCTAGGATAACCCATTTGCGATATTTCAAATGTTACCTGACATGCGGTGCAACGCCATCTATCAATATACTTATGAATCGTGGTAAATTATCCATATAAAACAAATTTATCAGAGCAGCATTGAACACAATATTTCGTATTCAAAAAAAACAAGACATCTTTTGGGTTTGATTACCATCGATGAAATTCCAATTTAACGGCTACAAGTGTCGAAGGCAAAATTTCCAGGCTACGAGTCAGCGCCATCTGGATATAATACAAGATTTTGAGCTTTTTCCGGCGTACGTTACGATTGTCACTCTTATTAGTCATTTCTCTATGGTATAACCAACACGTGGAGCGTGAAAGGGAACGTACGACAGAAGCATGGTTTTGTTTGCTTTGCTTGTATAGTGCGTCGTGCTCCGTGAACTTTTATATTGTCTGAGTAAATAAACGAACGCGCGTTCGGTATACTGTTCATTTTTTACAATCGTGAATGGAATATTTTTTTTATCTGAATAGGTTCGCATTGGACCACATCCTTCCTGATGTTAAGTTAGGCATTGATGTGGTCTAAGATGGAGACTAGACTAGAATAATGACTGCATTTGACAGGATGTTTCTTTATAAACTTAATTGCTCTGAGTTTATAAATAAGAAAGGTGCGAAGCAATTGTTAGGCTGCGTATCCACCAGAGATGTGCTGAAAAGATTAACGGTGTGCGAGGTCCTTCAATAGGATCGGTTATTTTCCTATATTCGTTGATATTTTCCTCGCACACTTGTCAACAAGTGCTCAGCCTTAGATGCTAATTCATGAATCAGATCAAAAGTACGGTTGTCCAAAAGAAAAATGTGGACCGTTTTTGAAGTAAGAAGCGAGCGCTCCATCTTGGAATTTCCCGCAGAAGACCTGCACGAAATGAAAACGTTGCCGTTGTTGCAATCTTTCGTTATGGTTTTGATTATTCTCTCGCATTAGTTATAAATGCAAGTGATGATTTCCTGTTTAGGTAACATTTGACCTAAAAATACTTACAAATAAGTCTTAGATGTGACAACTGTCAGATACAAACAGTGACAGTTGACGTCGTAATTTTGAGTTTTGATATGCATATAATATGATTTTAATTCTGAAACTATTAATTCTGGAACGTTTATGAAAGTGTATTAATTAAGAAGCATAAATGACGACGGTAGAACCATACTGATCCAAGTATCGTTTTCATTATATTGAGAAAAAGAAGGAAACGCGTTTGATCGTGTTAAAAAAAATACGTGATTTATTATGCTTTAATCTTTATCAAAATGATGGCTGATATGTCAGACAAAATAAAAAAAATATAATAAAATATTTTGATTAAAAGTAATCAAAATGTTGGTTTCTGCAGAAAAAAAAACAGATAAAAAATAATTATTGGATCAGTATAGCAGGATATATTTTTGAAAGTAAGTATAATGCTAAAGTGAAAAATTAAGGTCCTCTAGCAATATAAAGCGCTTTTTGTACTTAGATCAATGTGGCATCAATTGAATATTTTTTCCTTGCATTTGTTGCATATAAGTCCAATATAGAAAAAAAATCACTTGGATCAGTATAGTTCTACCTTCGCCAAATATTAAATCAGTACTGAAATACGAAAACTCTATTGATTTGCCAGACTTTTACACATTAAACATAATGTCAAAGTCAAAATCATTTATTCAATTTAGGCGTCTACGACGCTCTTATGAAGGTCAATTACAAATTTTAGTATTGAAATATTCTACATTGTACTGCCACGTTCAGCAAATAAATTGTATAGAGCCACTGCGAGAAGAACGGGCAAGAAACTCGGGGCCATTGTTTTAAACATCTTTTAACAATGTGTTACATACATACTATATAATAGAGTTATTACAATATTTGTTTCAATTATGTAGGTGACAGGCAATAGCTTGGCGGAGGCGGAATTGTCCAGGCATTTTTGTCGTTTATGTAATCAGAAACTGTGTAGTAGGATTTTTAATCAATATGTTTTTCACATGCAACTTGAATGTGTTATGCTAAATGTATGGCGGTGTACGTTAGAGAAGCTGAATATAAATGAAGCGTAACAAATAGATGCTTATTTATTTTAACATTGTTAGTATAGGTTGATCTGGTCGGATGATCTTCGATTACAATCTTTATCTATAGCAACTCAAGCGGCGCAAATATGCAAACCTCGGTATGGGTTACATATTTGAGCCGTTTGGTGTAGAGACGTTGGGTCCGTGGGGACCGGGAGCTCATCGTATTTTCCAAAATTTATCAGAGCGCTTGGTCGATGCGACGCGTGATCAAAATGCTGGCACCTATTTGGCTCAAAGAATAAGCATTGCAATTCAACGGGGCAATGCTGCCAGCATGCTGGGCACGCTGCCAACTGATAGTGGGCTAGAGCATTTGGACTCCCTATGAGTCCAAATGCTTTTACTGTATATAGTTTGTAGTATTTGTTTAATAAAGGCATACCGCCAGAGTTAAAAAAAAAAACTTTATCTATTAGTTTATTATTGTACCTGCGAGTAGCGGCGGCGCTAACCGTCCCAGCACCCTAGTGAGCGTGGCGAGGTCGAGCAGCGCTGCCAGCATCCTCTCTGCCTCGCTCCCCGCCGCGCCCGACGCCCCCGCCCCCACCCCTGTGACAGCACCTCCCCCCGCGCGCCCCGACGCCCTTGCGTACACCCCCGCCAGCCCCTGCCACCGGTCTAACTGCACAACAATACAACTAAACGTAAACTACTTCACACACATGTAAAGAAGAATAATTGCTTAATCACTGCAGCTGTAGTGTTACACGCATCATATATCTGTGATATTATTTTTAGTGTTGTACACAACTATTACCGATCCACGTATTCCAAAACTGTTTGTGAAAATTACGTCAATAAATGAATCATTTCGTTGTATCATTTTAGAGATATAGGTACTCTGTGTTTTTAATTCCGGATATACAATAAAAAAAACGGGATATAATGATTGTGGTAATTAACTCAATTATGGGCAAAATAAAGTCTATTATCTATGTTCTAGCCATATAGCGATTGAATAGGTGTTGATTAGGAAAGAGTGGATATCAGCGTATATTCACCATAGCAGGCCTAAGTTGCTATAAAATTACTATTAATAAACCCACAAACTGACGATATTTTTTTTTGGAAATCGATCTGTAGTTGGCAACGCTTAGAGCCGTTTTATAACAAGAAACTGTAATGTATTAACTGCGTCCGCTCGTAGGCTAAGGCCGACACAGAAAGGGGTGAGAGCCGTAGCGTACGCTTCCCGCACAGTGCACGCAGGTCTTTCTGCCTACACTCCTAGAGCAAACCACATCTAAGTTGGAAAAGGCAATCGGGATACTAATAATCATCCTGAGTGACTAAATTAATTCGTTTTCAAGGTAACTATTTCGTTCCAGCACTTCGCAGCGGTCAATCAGAAAACATGCCGAAGACGACTATGCCATTTGGCAGCATTCTCTGATGGGTGTTGCCAAACCTCGGCAGAAGCCTAAACCAGAAGCGTTTGTCCATTTAGCACCAACCTACGTGTAAGTTACTTAAGTTCTCGACGGTTAGAAACTATGGAGGTTCAATAACTTAATTTTACAAGGTTTCTTCAGCGACGGTCTGCTTGGTGGGTACCACCGAAATGTCAGATATTGTGTCTCGAAGCAGTAATGTGCAAACACTTCCGTATTTAGGCGTGAAGGGCACCATATCAAGTGAAATTACTGGGCAAACGAGACATAAGAACTAACATTTCGAAGTAACTACGTCTTGTCCGTTACACCACGTAACATTTAAAAAATATGGGCAATAACGACTTAACCACCGACAAGCTAGACGGAGGTGTAAACTTTTAAAGTGAGAAATTCTATTCATGTTATGGTCAAACTTTATTTAACAAAAACAGCACAATTTTATAATATATAGGACGTAGTATAAAAACTTTGTAACTGCTGCTTTGAAATCTGACTTTGTACATTTACTAGAAAAAAATAAAAAGCAATAAAAAATACTCACCACACAAGTAAATACGTCAACAGGAGCTAAATCCGCTACTCTAGCTATACATTCTATACAATGCTTTAGGAATGTTTGCCATTCAGTTTCACCCTGAAAAAATAACAAAATATGTTTTAACACGCATCCTTAATGAAATTTTAAATGAAGTAGCATTACATCTGTTTGATTTATTCCGAGAAAGTACACGCCACCAGGGGCCCAACTCCCACCTTTTAAAAACTATAATGGAAAACGAACATCATTATTTCAAGTTTAAAATATTGATACAAAGATTCGTACTGTGGCCGTCACGAAACGCAACAATAATGTCCATATAGCGCTATCTCTATCGCACAAATGACTAGATTCAATGCATGCAGCTCGCTCTCACGTTGAAGTTCTAATGTAAGTTTACTATAGTTATATGTGGTAGTGCGATTTAAAATTGTAAATTTAAGATTTGAATAAGACTGAATTAAGAGATGGGAGTTGGCCCCCTGGCCGCTTCTCTTCTGCCGCTTAGCAGTAATGTTCGCATTTGAAGTTGAATGGTATGGTATATCGGTGAAATTACAGGCACATGAGTTTTACCAACTTTATGATGGGCGCAGTACAGTTTGGAACTTGTGACGAAATGCATCTAATATAGCAGAGGTTACCGCTAAACGCCAGGTGGCCCTCGAGCTTGTTCGATCAAAATAACATTAAAAAATATAGCAGCTTCAAATATGTTATTTTTCTTAGAAGGGCTCGAAAACTTAGGTTAAACCATCCAATTCGTGATGAAGACGGTGTGTTTAAAATACTGTCCGATATTCTAATTTTCATATCGTTATTATAAACGAATAAATATATTAAAAATAGTTTAATTTAGAGATTAAGAATAATAGTCATATATGAGCAAAGTTTAAAAGGTAATAATAGTACTGAATACATACATCATCGTCGCAGATGTCGTTGTCAAGATGCTGCAACTGCGCTTTGTTGGTTTGAAACTGTATTTTGTTTAGCACACCTTGTACCAAGGCTTTCAATGCCTCCCAATATCTAAAACATAGCATAAGAAAATTAAGAGCAGAGTGCACGAAGCGCTTTCTATACAAACGTAGTTTCGTCATATTTTAAATACCAAGTGTTCAAACTCGATGAAATGTTGTATACATATTGCTGAGCCTAATATCTATGCTTCTGGTTTGCCGTTTTTCGATTTATTATTTAATTTATTCCTATATGTCAGAATAACAATTGCCATAAAAAACGATTTTGCGAATAATTTTTGAAAATATCTATTTTTACGGAAATCCAGAAGTATATAGATATTAGGCTCAAGGACATACATGCAAAGTTTAACCAAGTTTGAACACTTACCCCCTTATTCATAATCTCTCTATAACTACAGAATAGGTTTATCGTACGTCATTAGTACTGCGCAAAAGAGTTTTCCTTTGCGCAGTACTAATGACGTTTTATAAACCTTTAATAAAGTTATGGGACGATTATGAATAAGACAGTTAGTATTTAAAATATATCGAAGCTACGTTTTGTATGGAGAGCACCACGGGCGCACTCTAGCCTTAACGTTAAAAACTTTGTAAAATGCTGTTTCCAAACGTAGATATACATAACGTAGATAGGTTACAACAGTATGTTATAGAAAAAGTACAGTCCGCTCAAAAAAAGGTTCTAAAAACTTTGTAAAATGCTGTTTCCAAACGTATATATACATAACGTAGATAGGTTACAACAGTATGTTATACAAAAAGTACAGTCCGCTCAAAAAAAGGTTCTAAAAACTTTGTTTAAAACTTTGTAAAATGCTGTTTCCAAACGTAGATAGGTTACAACAGTATGTTATAGAAAAAGTACAGTCCACGCAAAAAAAGGTTCTAACTAGGTAACAATTGCACTCACACCTGGTAAGTGAATAAGCTCACAAAATTACAAACCTTTCCAGTCACGAAGGCGAGCCCCTCCATATTTTATGAGAGTAGTTACAACTACTACTAACTGACACCAAAGCGGTTATATTTCCATTTTTTGGTTTAGTGTACTAACGTCCTTTTTTGGTTTAGTGTACCTACGTCCTTTATTGGTTTAGTGTCCTACGTTCTTTATTGGTTCAGTGTCCCTACGTCCAATCACCATTTATATTTATCCCCGTACAAACGCAAATCAATAAATTATTCTGGAGGAGCAAACCTTAGTGAATGGAAAGGACTTTTTTTCAACCACTTAAGAAATTTTATTATATTTCAACAATGTTGAAGCAAAGGGGTGGATGGACTCGGGTTCGAATCCCGCACATGACTTAAATTTTTTCTATCGTGTATTTGTAATTTTGTAGTATGGAAGCACTTTATTTAATCGTTTTAATGATAAGTAGATAACTCCCGTGTAAACCATCATGACGTGAACCATCTTTTAAGCACTAAACTTACTCAATAAAACATTATTTTTAAAATTTATTAAGAACTCTAAGCGATTTTATCAGTTAGACTTAAAGTTTTCATATGACAATAACTAAGGGGTACAAGTAGCTGTTAGCGTGCAAATAGGTGTTACGTTGCATTAAAAAAACAAAGAAATTAAATGGTAATTTCGCAACAGCAATCATGGTTTCAAATCAAAACTTTGTGACTAATACTTCTTTGTATGATATAAAATTAAATTAAATTAAAAATATAACTTGAATTACATTAAACCAAATTCATACGCACTTTGGTGTATCTTCAGGCTTCAGAATATCAATAAATTGTATCCATACATCTAGGCAATTTACAAAAATAGCACATGTGGGCACCTGAAATATAAATAAAATATCTATTAGGATGCAGTAATAAAACCAAAAAGAAAATATAAAGTCATTCAATATTTTTTAAATCAAAGAACGCATGCAATCAAAGAATTATATTATCATCATAACTGTATTGAAGCGCTCGTCGCGAAGTTTGCTTAGCAATTCTTAACCGATCAGCTAAGTTAAGCAACTTCTGCCGCGGCCATGAGTTGGATGAGTGACCGCTAGTAACATTACAGTGTGTTCCGGTAACTGTCCTTGAAAGTCAGTAAGTATAGTTTGGCCTGAACAATACCTTCGACTTCATTATCACTTAAGATCAGGTGAGATAGTGGTCTATGGCTAGCCTATCAGATATAAATAAATAAAAAAGTAACCCTTAACGCTGCGTATCCACCAGATTTGCGCGAGGAAGAGTTTTTTTTATACCTGATAGGCTAGCCTGTGACCAGTATCTCGCCTGATGGTAAGTGAGCATAAGTTCGAAGATGTTGTTCAGGCTAACCTAGAGTTACTGGCTCTCAAGGACAGCTGCCGGAACACACCGTTAGGTGCTTGGAGACAGATTTTATATTTGAGGGTGGCAGCTAGCCGGGCGGGCATTCGCAAAATGCCCTACCAGCATGATATATCGACTGCCATCGTAAGATAACAACCAGGACCGACGGCTTTACGTACCCTCCGAAGCACGGAAGCGTTCAGTAGTAATGTCACCCATCCATGACCGCGGTGGAAGTTTCTTAACTAAGCTGATCGGTTAAGAACTGCTAAGCAAGCTTCGCAACGAGCGCTTCAGTGTAAGAGGAGAGAAAAGGAAGTGTAAATGGAGGTGTAAGAGGAAAGACTCCACGGAGCGCAGCGATCCTATTGGATTTTTCTATAAGTCAGATTTCGCTATCTACTATCCCCTCAATTTTGAAATATAATTTACCTGGAATGTATATTGGAATAGATATGACAAGAACTCAATGGCATCGAACTCAGGTTCGGCTTCCAACCTCTTGAAATGCAACGAGACGAACAGTTTGAGGAACTCCGCTAACTTAATCAAGTAGCTGAAACAACATAGTTAAGTATAGGTACATGAAAAGAAATTATAACACTGCGGTTAATATCATGCAAATATGCGTTATTTCCACTGTATTCGCGCCATTGGGCTTCTAACCCCTAAGAAATTGATTGGGGATTGACAGTACACCCAATTCGGGCAACCATCGAGTGATTTCTTGCACAGGGGCCATAATTTATTGCATTTAATCGATAGCTCGGAAATTTAGTCGCAATGAATCGCTTTACGGGAGAACAACGCGCGTTCTGTGTAAAGCAGTTTTACAAGTTCAATGATTCTTAAGTCACTGATCGCCGCCCGTTTCGATATACTATTTACATGATATCAATAAGTGCCCAATTGAATTAACAAATTCAATCAAATTGTTGATGACAAACTTCGAGGCACCCCGTCCGACTGTGAATAATAACCAAAAAGGGCAGCCACGGAGCAGGAGTGATGAAACCGTGGCGCAAGTAAATGCGTCTGTGCGGGACGATCCAGGTTTGTCTACTCGAAAACGTTTAAGTAATTTAGCGATACCCCGAACATTTTTGCGTCGAATATTGAAGTCGGAGTTGAAAATGCATCCTTTTGCGTAAAGAAAACGATTTGAGTTAGAGAAAAAATTCGCCACTTCCACCTAAATGGGCACGTGAACAAGCAAAATTGCAGATTTTGGAGTGTAATAAACCCTAAAATAAAACATAAAAGACCTTTGCATTCTCCAAAAGTGACGGTTTAGGCGGCAATGGCTTCAAAAGCGTGATTGGTCCATACTTCTATGAAAATGAACGTGATAATTCATTGACTCTTTTCTGCAGAATAAGTGACAATAATGCGGATTTTTTTTAAAAACAGATACATCATTTTGATGGGTATAATAGTAGGATAGCAAGATGACACTGCACCTGCATACATCTAACGAGAGTTTACACGTCATGAAGGAACTGTTCTCTAACAAATCGATCTCGCGCAGAGTGGATATTCCATGGCTTCCCTGTAGCCCAGACCTTACTCCAGCTGATTTCTTTCTATGGGGTTATGTTAAGAGCAGAGTCTTCATGTTTAAACCGAAAACAATATCTGAATTAAAGGAAAACATTCATCAAGAAATGGTTAACATACTCAGCGCTTTGTGACGAAGAGTTTTCGAAATTTTGAGGGCCAGGTTTGAAGATTGCCAGCGGCGATATGAAGGCCACTTGGGCGATATTATTGAAAAAAATAATAATTGCATGAGTATTTTATTTTTTATGGTAATTTCAAAAGTGCTAAAACTTTTGGCTGTATATATGTTAGCATAAGCACACATAAACAGTACGCGCCCAGAAGCTAGACCTGTGCGTACGTGTTCGTAAATAACATTTTATTTTACAATCGCAGCCAGGTTCCTTTAAAAATGTACAACATCCAATTATAAGGATGATTGAATTACCTTATACCAGAAAGTAAAATATATCAATTTATATAATTTATCTATGTATGTACTTAATTTTTAACTGGTCAATTGAAACTGAACAAGATAAAGACCGCATGAATGCATTTCAGTCCCACTGCACTGCCTACATTCATCTAATATCATTCAAGGCTTTCTGAAGACTAGAAAGACTTGAATGACATTCAGATATTTTATACTTGAGGGTTGAAGCTAGTCAGGCGAACATGCGCAAAATTCTCTCCCACCATGCGGTGAAGCTCAAGCCGGGGCGGTGGGGATGCGGCACCACAATCCATAGCTATAACCGTTCGCTATCATTATTTCAATAAATATCATCATATCAACAGTGGTTCGTGCGCCACGGAAGCAGCACAGGGGTTTCAGTGTAGGAATCATCTCTTCGCAGAGGTCCTAACAACATATAAAAATATCGTGGGTACATGCCCGCTCGCGATCTTTGTCTATATTTTTGACGACATTGTCTGCCTAACAATGCAATATGTAACAAGTCTTACTCTGTAGGCGCATGCGTGAGCAGATGCGGATGGTGCGTGAGATGTCGCAGCAGCCGCAGCGCGCAGTGATGAAGCCGCAGCGCGGTCGCGGCCGAAGAGGGCGGCGCGTACCGTCGGTACAACAGCTCGCACACTCCGCCCAGTCCCGCCAGCGCCGCCTCCGTGCTCTACGGACACAAAGCTTATATACACTACCCGCAACACTTCACTGCACAATGTACTTCTAAAAAAACACTGCAGTGCGGCTGTGGGAATAGAGACGTGCGGGAGGCGGGAGTCCCGCATACATCTGTACATTAAGAGTAGAGTACACGGATTCAGTTCTTTTTTTTATACCTAAATGTCAAAATTACAATTCCCATACAAAACTTATATGATATTATATATTTAATGATTTTTGTTTTAAATACTTTATTTTACGGAAACCTGGCAAACCTGAAGCATAGATATTAGGCGTAAACACTTAGAATTTAAAATATGACGAAACTACGCTCGCGCGCCCACAGTTACGACAAAGGACCTTCTTATTGTCTAACTATAATGTTATGTACAGTTTCTTCTACTTCGAGTTTTTGTCTTTTTGATAATGACCATAGCCAAAGATATAACAAGCAACTTGAACCATTATTATTGCAAGTGTTAAAAACTAATTGGTCATAAAACATTTGATAATGAAGCTGTTTTTGATTAATACCTGAGTTTGTGTGGCAACACTGCCCCAGTGGAATACCGTTGTAACTAAGGATGGTGGCACATGTGATGAAAGTGGTAGCCATGAGAACAAATGCTGGAGCGTGGTCAGACATTTCACTATTATTTCTGTGTTTAATGCTCTGAAATAAAAATATTTAATATATTTGAGAGTTATAAAATAGGTCATTCTGAGTATAAAAAATATATTGAAAAATACTAACATTATCTTCTGTTTAAAAAAACAAACAATGTTAGTCATATGACTACTCAAAACTTAAAGTATTTGTCAAAAACAACATCAAGTTTTTCTAGTAAGTATTATTTTCTCGATCTTTGGCGTTTTTCGGACGAGGAAGCTGATGTCACCACTACGTTGCAGCGCGCGGAGGTATTATCCTTCTTTCATATGTAATGTAGTTTGTTTGATTTTCGATTTTTTAATTTGATTTTTTTTATTGTGCCTGCGTCCCCCTTTAAGTCTTCCATCGAAATCCAATTAAAATTTTAGGTGTAATTAGGTGAATTTTATAATTATGCCGTCTATGACTAACGGTTATCGCGCTTGCGGCGAGACTTCGACTATTTAATCTTTTCATTCTAAAGTTGATTTTAATGCACAAAATTTAATGTCCTTACTTGAATTGCAAGTTGTGTACTGTCGGGTCGATGCTGTTATGATGAGTGACGAGGTAACCTTTAAGATTATCAGAATTTAACCGTATGTGCTTTTTAGCATTTTATCAATAACCCTGTATAGTAACTGTATACCATATACAGAGAAGAGCATATACATAGGCGACGACAATTAATCAGCAACACAAGTAGCGGTGAATCTATAATATTTTGTCAATACTCACTTGTCTACTGTATGGATATCATGAGCATTTGCTAACAGATCAGGGAGAGCTGAAGTGTGAGGGACGCCATGTGTGGGAGATGGAGGAGGATTCGATTGCTCTTCTCTATTGCTTTCTAAAATAGCTGGAACGGAAAGAAAAATCAGTTACTGTGTTGTATGTTTTAGTATTTTACTGCCCTAAAATATGTATTTTTCAAATTATTTCACTGTATTCTCAAAAATTAACACTTCATGTTTGTAAAATAGCTTGCCTTAACATAGTATCCACTCGGCATATTGTGAAAAAAATACCTGTATAATATCAGGTATTAACGATTTTTAAATAAGTAGAAGGTTTTCATTGAGACCCATATATTTTATGTATGTTATTTGGTCTCTCTGTAAGCAGTGAGCCAATTTACATATTTTTTTCTTATTCAATTTCTAGAGCAGATGTGCCACTCCAAACAATGGGACTATCCCATTGTTTTTCGTCAGCCCTTTATTGTAGATTTAAATTGAGGTTAAAATGTTATAAAATAATATTGGCGTAAGATGGAGACGGTTTTATCAAAATACCTGCTACAAAAGGTACTACATAAAAAATAAAAATGTTAACCTTACTATGGTTAGAAATTTTTGAATGTACACTGGAACGCAATGAAAGCATGTAGGTAACAAAAACTTCAATAACTTCCAAAATATTGGAACTAGCTATATGAAATAAAGACTGTATTTTAGTTAAATTTAAAGTCCTTAAATAAAATCCATACGAGTTCAAGATTACGAAATTAATTTTTAATAAAAGAAGGATAAGTGAATGACCTTATTTTTAACTCGATTTCAAAAAATGGGCTACTAGGTATCTCAAATATACAATATTCACACATTTTAGTATTTAGTGCACATGCGCTCGCACGTGCCACGCCTCCATTACCTATCTCCCTTGTTTCCCAATCTGAGATTATAGCGCTCTCTTGGTCGTCTGTTGACTCTTTGCCTCCATCTTGGATTTGAGGTTATACCGCTCTCTCGGTCTTCGGTTGTATCTTTGCCTCCCATCGTGCCTGTGCAGCATGAACCTCGGCTCTACCGGAAACATTACTCTTGACCAGTAATCCAAAGCAGAATTCATATGTTCTCTAGCGTAACTCAGCCTTAAATTTCGATGCTGCTTTTCGAGTTTTGTCCAGCACGTTCTTCCCTTAAGGTAGTAAAAAAATCTCACGACTTTAGCTAAACAAGAATTTCATGTCGCGGTCAATTATACGACCGTCTTTTGATGTAGAACACATCGATTATTTTATGATATGTATGTATATGATTTTATGATATGTATGATTGAACCTTTTGATCAGTATCATAAATGGTATTTTTATGATTAAGGTTGTAAATTTTTTTATATTTAGCCTGTTGGATTTCCGATTAAGGCAAGCTATTTTTCATAAAACTTTAAAATCATTTTTTTTATTATATAAAAAAAAATATTTTGAAAAAAGTTTAAAATCATTTTTTTAAAATAAGATATATATTTTTGATATTTGAAAGGCGTTCCTTCCATGCAACATCACTCTCATACATACTGAAATATAAGAGTTTGTTTTGAATCTACTTGTAATAACGTCATAAGTGTCATAACATAATATATTATAAGATTATAATACTTATATTTCTACAGAATTGTACATACCACTGAGAGCTGCTAGCATTTTAGGCATGCCTTTCAACATTAACCGTTCAAGCTGTGTCCGTCGGGCGGAAGGTAATAAAACTCCCGTGTCCCTGGCTGACCCTAGTTCTTCACTTGCCGCTTGCGCCAAAATAAGCCCGAGCAGACAGCGTCGCCCTTCACATCTTGTTAACTGTTGGGTAAACAATGTCAAAATAAATCACAGTCTACACTGGGAAGAAAAAATAAAGTGGAGCGGACCTATTTTTTTTAAATTCAATTATAAATACTATGGTAGTTATAACCTTCTTCCGGTACAATTTAATACGATACTATAATGTTAGCAACTCCACTAAATAGACGGTAAGTCGATAACGGCTGTTATCGACTGCATCTTTACACGATTTTGTTGGATGAGCTAGGCTAGATTATTTACTCGTAAGAAGTAGTCTAATGTTGTATTAGCTTCATACAGCTCGCAATTTCCAAAACTGTTTATCGAAAGGAAGAGAAAAATATTCCATTGGAGATCATACTGGCAGAGAAGCATAGTCGACATACAGAGAAAAATACGAGAGAGTCTCGAAATGTGTTTATGTGCGGCGAATAAATAATAAATGGTAAACGAACTAGAAGAAGTAATGTTTCAGGGTTTACATGAGGTACTAGTTCAAGCTTTGGTTCGACTTAGTTTACTTCGAAGATCGCCAGCCAGGCTAGGCTGATCACTTAATCGTCAATGTCTGAAAGGTTTCCATTTCCCAACACTTTTAATATGTTGCTATAATGTACATTGCCATATTTTAAATAACCAGCAGTTAACAATGTACAAATTAACCGAATCTTAATAGAGGTCTGTTTACGAAACAATTTCTAGCAACAACCGAAGCCACACGATTACTGCTGCATGAGGTTACTGCATAACGTTAGGAAAGTCTCGTTCATGTTCAGACACTATCACATAAAAAAACAATTTAATAACTTTCACAATACAAAATCACAAATATACGATAGGAAAAATTTAAGTCGTGTGCGGGATCCCTATTATATATGTTTGTTATCTAGATTAAGGAAATAGTCGATAGTCTTCCTAATACACTGAGAAAAATCTAAAGTCAAAAGCGCCCTAATGACGGCCAATTTGTATGGTATGAAGGCAAAAAACCGACCTACCGTAAATACGTACAAAAACGCCTTCCAACTAGAAGGCGTTAAACGAAGACAGTGAAAGCGAATGTTTCTTTTCGTCTTCATTTAAGGTGTATTTTGTGGTCTTTCTTAAATGTTGACTTTTCGATGAGGCTGATTAAGTCGTACGTTATAGTGATAATCACCGTATATAAACCGCCGTAAAAGTAAGGTATATTTTATGGTCAATACTGCAATTATTTTCGTATAACAAGTTCAATTCTGAAAATACTTTAAGGAAGGCGTTTTTTGACGGTTGTGTTTATTATAAAACATGGTACATTTTTATTGATTTCGCTTTGCGTGGTGAAAATCATCTTAAGAGTTGTGAATTCACCTTGCGTAGTTACAATTCAACGGTAAAAGGTCAAATTTTATTTAAGCTCCAAAGTCGTTTTTCTCAGTGTATGTAATAAATAAATAAAACATTTTATGTGTAAAAAAACTATGAGCACAATCAACAAAACATTATCCATACATGTGCAAACAAAATATTGTGAAAGTTTAATATTGTTAGGTTTGCAATAACGCCTGCTATCCGGATTACATTACAAAATCACAAATATACGATAGGAAAAATTTAAGTCATGTGCGGGATTCGAACCCGCATCCATCCACCCCTTTATACACCCATATATGTGATTTTGTAAAATTATTTATATTCGTCAAACGTTTTATGTTCGGGTTTGGAAGAAAAAAAGTTTTTATCTCATAATATGGCGTCTAATATAAGCCAGTATGATTTTCTTAAAATTAATTTTATATATCTCATTTACTAACTCACTTGCGCTATCAAGGCAAATCTAACCATATATCATACATTTAAATCATCAAGCCGTGATTTAAATGTATGAGATCATCAAGCCGTTTAGAATTTATGGTGGAATAAAGAAACTCACAATCATACATGAACCCTGAAAACATACCACTCCTTTTTTTAGGCAGTCGTGTAAGGTTAGGTTTTTATGTAAAAAACGTAAGTACATGCTGTGCACCGAAAATACATAAGTACAGTAGACACAATGCGAAAGTAGTGTTGTACATACCTCAACAATATTATCAAAGAAGTCAGCATAGAGATGCGGCCAGTCATAGCGAGCTATTGAAACCAGAAGTGCAGCCAGTTTATTTCTGATGAAGTATATCATCACTTCATGTTTAGCCATAAGCTCATTCCATAGAGTCAATCGAATTTCTGTTTTTTCATTGTCCGTCAAACTGATCCATTGTCTATTAATGATATTCTGTAATATGAAAAAAAAAGTATAAGCATAATAGTCCTAATCCAGCAATGACTGTGGTACATAGCCGGCTTGGTTTTCCAATAATCGTGCAGTGTATTGATTTAATATATTATGCATTATTGGTGATGGTTTATCGGCCAAGTTCTTCAAAAGGAACGTGGTTACAGCTCAACAACACGTGCAGTAGGCAAAAACAGTATATTAATATACTACTCAAATAAGTATGTTTGAGGATCTAACTACGTCAGAACACAATGGCATATCCTTCCCCCTCAGTTTCTTGTCAGCTCCGCAAGCTGGACTGGTTGGGGCATCTACTCGTGCCCCCTGGGGTTTCACGTGTCACCACTGTCACACGGTTTTTCTTCCTACTTAGGCTCCATCTTGGATAAGGGGTATATGCAATGCACAGTTGTGCTTCGTGTGATGATTTCTTTTCTCTTCTTAGGCGTTTTTATGTGATCTAGCGCTCACCATTCTCCGGATCTACTGAGGAACCCTCTAAGAGCTCACGAGGTATGGAGCGCTAGTTCTTTTTCGCGTCCGGGGGACGCGCGTGGTGTGGTACAATTCCGTGGAGGTAAGTATATGGGCCGTTGTCCGCCGTGTCGAACATCTTCTTTGCCACCATCAATTAATGTCTTGAAAGGCGATTGCAATCACTAAACGGAGTAACGACGCGAAGGTATAACTGCAGAAGGGACACCCTTCACGATACACCTAGCAGATAAAATATAACACCCGGCAATGTAGACAATATCACATCCAAGGAGAACCTGGAAACCTTGTTTAAGCCTACACGGAAACCATCAAAAAGACCTGTGATGATTTAAATCCATGGGAAGCTACAAGACGAACTACCTGAAGTAACTGAAGGCTTATCGGAAGAAAATCCACCATTTAAGAAAAAAAACATTAAAAGCGGTCCACCCAGTCAAAAGCTCAAAGGTAACAAACATAAAAAAATCAGTCGAGTTGAGTACTTTCTCCTTTTTTTAAGTCAGTCAAAAATATTGTCGTTATAGTATTACTGGACAATCTGGACATTGAGGGAGCCATCGATAACACGTCGTGGCTTGCTCCTAAGCATCATTTAATAACCACTAAGTCTCCAAAGAACCTTTATGAAATAATTAGCTCCTACATCAGTGACCGTAAAATGGTGGTAAGCTGTGGCCAGAAAAACAAGCGAGAGATGTACCACGAATGAATGTGTCCAAAGATCCATCGGAGGACCGACTTTCTCGATCATTATTCTAGACCCTCTATTGCAAAAACTATCTATGTAGTTTATTGCTAGACTTTCGCGGACGATGGTGTTATTGTATTTTCTGGGCACACGGTTAGCACCATGTACGGTGGTACTCGATACAATGTTGAAGAGGAGAGGAAATAACAAGTTAAACTTCACAGCACACGAAACGAATGCGATGTTGTTATCGAGGAAATGTCGCTACGATCCTCCTATAATCTATATGTTGGGCTGTAGGTTGAATTTCATACAAGAAGTTTAACTCCTGGGCCTAATAATTGACCGCAAAATGGACTTCTTATCGCAAGGAAATGCATTCTGCGGGCAAGAGACTGGAATCTACAAACTGGCACGTTTCGCAAAAGTTACATGGGACTTAAAACACGGAAATAAATAGACCATCTACGTTGCAGTTATGGCGCGTCGATCGCGATGTGCGTTTCTAGTTTGTGGTACCAGGCGTCAGAGGTCCAAGACTACGGTGAAGTTCCCTTATTTTATGTCAAGATATATAATAAGAAAAAACCGTCTGCAAATGGCAGGACAGATACGTCACTTCCAACACAGGTGCGGGCACCAAGGGGTTCCTAACGGATATTGACAAGGCATACTGAACATTCAGAACCACTATGCTAACACCCATCCAAGTGCAAGTCTTGACTGGACATGGGGATAGTCGAATAACTGCACAGGTTCAAGACATTGGAAAGCCTTGAAGTTGCAAGTGCGATTCCAATATTAGCGAATCGGTATGGCATGTACTTATTATTGAATGTCCACGCTTTCTGGTATCAAGACAGGACCTGGAGAGCCAGATTGGCCAGATCATGGCAGATCCAGAGAGCAGGACTCGCTTTCTGAGCTACACAGAAAAAGCTCTTAAAACCGCAGCAAGAAGGCATAGCACAGCAGGACCAAAGCTACCGAGGGAAAACGCAAACTATCGTATACGCCTATCGTAGGGCCCAAACAGTGGATCTGGTGCACAACAAGCCACTTCAAACCAAACCACCAACTATTGAAGTTCTGAGAGAAAGGCGGGCATCAAGGTTTGTGCTGTTACGTAAGTTTATTGACAACAACGGGGAACGGCTCAGAGTCAGTACTGCAGCACATGAGTGAAAATCACGTTACGATCTCACCCAGACTGGCAAAACACTACCAAAGCAACTATGAAAAACAAAAATTACAATGCGTTGCTAGGGACGAGGATAGCCGCTGCCAAGAAACTGTAACAAGACGATTGTGCTCATTGACTGGGGCATAAAGACTCCCTTCGCTCTGGCGGGCATAGTACTCTTGAAGCTTGGAGAGGCAGAAGAAAGCGAAAACTTAAACTCCGGAATATAAGTGTAGACACAATGTTTATCGAATATGATAGAGGCGAAGTCAATCACATTGAGTACATAAAAGCCACATCACAAGGTGAGAGGTATTTTTTTTTTTTATTCTGTTTAAATTTTTGGAGCTTTAGCCGCATTGGACGCAGCCATGCCAGCCCCATCATTCAAGCACAATCATTTAATCAAAATCAGCAATATAAAATTTTAAAACATAACCTAAATAGTGTTCTGGCAGTGTCAGATGATGGCACTGCCCACTCGGACTAATCCAATCCGTACACTCCGGACTAATCCAACATCAAAATAATTGAGGCCAGGGCCTGTTAACTTATATCATATAGGTTCACCCAGGGGACACGCCATCAACAAGTGGTATAAGTCTTCTACAACACCACATATGTCCCAGTGAGGTGAATCAACTATTCTCATCAGATGTTTAAATTTGTTTAATGGAATGTGCCCAGAGCGAAGTCTACAGGTCACCACAATCATTTTTCTGCTCAGGTTTGTCATAAGGAACCATGGCAATTGGAAGGTTCACTTTGCAGAGTTCTATACCAGATACCTTTATCTTGCGATATGATGCAAAAATAGTTATTCCAGTTTTTATGAATTTGTTTCTTGTGTTTAGGAAGTAAATCTGTGTACTCTGGAATTAGGAATACTTCTGACCCCATAGTGACTGACTCCCTAGCCAACTTATCCACCTCCTACTACTACACTACCACGGATACCCACATGAGAGGGAGTCCATTGCAATCCCAGAGACCTGTAGTTAGCATTATGGTTGAGAATTTTCTCTAAAATAGCATAAGCTATCAATGCACCTCTGATTCCAGAGGCACAGCGAGCTAAATGCTGTAAAGAGCTTTTACTATCTGTGAGAATGACAACATTATTATATTGCGTGGTTTCAATATAAGATAAGGCCTCGGATATTGCAAATAGTTCAACCATCATAATAGAGTGGTCATCTGATGTAATTCTAAAACTACTTTTTACATTTTGAGATGGATCAAAAAGGCTGCTCCAATTCCCAGGCTACTTTTGGAGCCATCTGTATACACTTTGTGGCAAGCTTCATACTTATTGTGGTATGAGGATAGAGGGAAGACTTGAGCCTCCCCAAAGCATCTACTTTGACGTCTCTTTCAAACACCAGGGGACACCTCAAAACATATTCTATAACACAATTTGAATTGAATGGCCTTCAAGAAAAGATTGAAGACGAAAAATCCAAAGCTTAGCATGAGGCAAAACTATAGTAGTAAATATTAACTTTTAATAATATTTAACACAAGTATTTTTTATTTATTTACATGGACTCACTAAGTGTTAAGAAAACAAGGAACCATAAACTTAAAATTAACACTATTCCTTTATGAAGAATGATGATTGAAGAGAGGTATTAAGGAAATTGCTGATCAGTTAACAGGATTCTAAGGATTCAAATATTTGTATGTGTCTGCATTTTGAGAAATGATGAAGTTGGTAGAAAATAGCTGACAAATAGATGTCATCTTGCTTGCAATTTGCGACTGCCATGTAATTACTGACTATGGTTATGAAACTATATTTTGTCCCTTTTTTTATCAAAGAACCGTAAAATATATGTATCTGGAAGAGTAAATATTTTGTGGTAGAGCACCAAAACTATTACTCTGTGTATCCCTACTCTATGGTGTTATTTTCTTGAAAAGTATTGACGAATTTACTTAGATTTCCACGGATGCACAGTGCGGGTGCCGGGTCCATAGCGTTGCAGAGGAAGAAGCCCAAGTCAAAGTGCCAAAGTCCAAGCATGCGCTCCTTATGTAAGGAGGGATAGTATGCACATGTCCATGAGTTTTCATTGTATCCATGAACAGTAATGCATATATTTATGAACAATAACACTTGCCAATGCGTTGACATCAAATGGCATGTTTATATTTTAAAATATCAATATTAATAATTTAAATACCAATTCATCATGTTCTCGGCAGCAAACAGCTTTGCACAGTTAACAGTGGGACTGTACAGGGCATGTGCACCATGCCTGAAGAGTTTTGAGGAAAGGTAACCAACGGGTCTGGGAACCGGAACGGACTGGGAATTAAATGGCAATATGGCCGGCCTAGACAGGCTTGACGTTTTGATAAGGATTAGCCTGCAAAATACATAATACATATGATTTTTGGTCAGCTTGGCAGGCCTTTGCTCAGCAGTGTTACAGCTCCAGCTGATAATAATAATAGTGCATAAACAATGCTCACAACTGAATCTTCTACATATTTACAACTTTGCGAAAACCTAAGACAACATTACTGTTCTAAGTAATTAAGTTATCATGGTGAGTGCAATAGCAGTGCAGGAAATTGACCAAGTTTTATGGGCTCCACTGTTCAACATATTGTTTCAAAGTGTTACATTTTAATATATGTATAAGGATAAAGATTTGAGACAAATTTACTTAGCAATCCATGGATTCACCATTAACTCTTTGTTATCAAATTAGACCCCAGCATCCTAGTTATGAATGAAATCTATTGTTATCAGTATTGCCAATGGGTTAAACCATGATTATAATCAGGAACCAGATATCTATAACCAACCTAGTTGCTATATTCTCCTGCATAACAAATGAACTTTTTAATATTTACAAGCCCTAGTTAGCATATTATGTGGAATTATTTGATATCAAGGCTATTTTAAGGGCAACTTTTTCAACATACCTCTAATGTGGTCAGTGTAAACATCAGTACATATTGATTATGTGATTTTTGCAGAAACAGTAGGCAATGTTTCCAGGAGTCTCTGCGATTAGAAAAATTTTCGAGCATACTCTCAATCTCCCGTTTCCTGTAATTGTTTGTTGTGGGTGCGAAGAATTCGGACATAAGCATCTCTAATGAGGCCAGCGCCTCATTTATTTCTATATCTGCCTGTAAATAATATATAAATGCAAACATTTTCCTAAGACCATTTTGTTAGATCATGTTGTACAATACAACAAAGTTTTCCTCACCATATTGAGATAGCTTTTATGTTAAATTTTGGGAGTTAATTAACATGGAATTTAAACATATTGCATCAATTTTTTTTGTTTTAATACACATACACATTTGCAAACTTTAATTAGCTTTTACTTCGCTATTGATTGCCGAATTGAATCACATTTGTTTGTTTGACATGAAATTATGACAAACAAATGACAAATGATTGACATGACATAACAAACAAATGACAAATGATTGACATATCATAGAGAATGGCATTTAAACCATGGGTGCGTTCCTGCAAGCCTTTGATCTTGGTCTATGCGTGGATACACGCCGTTCCAGCACTCCAATGGAGTGTAATTTGATCATAACAAGTTTTATCGTACCCGTTACGGGCGACCTGTCAGAGTTAGTTTTGCTCTGGGGCGCGTTCCTGCAAGACCGGGCCAAATATTGGTCGAGCTGGATTTGCTCCATGGTACCTGGAACGTCCTTTAGCGCTACTGTCAAAATATGAAAATGACAGCGTTGTTTTTAGGTGATCACATATTTTCTGTTTGTTTTGGAATGAGCCCCATTACGTTATTAAGCAATGATAGCATAATAATCACTAATCCTTGGCTAAGTTTCTACAAAATGTATTATTTGTTAAAGAATCTGTCACATTTGACAGCCAGCCAAGATTTGGCCGATTCAAAAGGTAGTATAATTTTGGCCAAGTAGAGCAAAATTAGCTGTGACAAGTCGCCCGGAACGGGTATGATCAAATATTGCCAGGATCAAATTAAGCTCGATTGGAGTGCTGGAACGGCGTGTAACCGCGCTTTGACCAAAATTTGTCTTGGCCGAAGGCTTGCAGGAACGCACCCCTGCATAGCCAAAATGTTCCTACCTTTTGAGGGTGCATACCATTTGAAGTTAGATTCGCTAAAAACGCTAAAAACGATCACACTCCCAAAAAGTTGTTCCACATGGGTCTTGGCGTTATTTTCGCCATAAACGCTATGAGGCTACTGGAACAGTTTGAATTCCCTACATCTAATGTCAAAAGTGACAGAAGTGGCAAATTTTAGTGGCATTCTTAGCGTTCTTATCCTAATGGAACAGGGGATGACAGTTACAAACGATCACAGTGATCACAACCATAGACGCAGAATGTGATCAAAATTATCGAAATTAACGTTCTTAGCGACAAATGGAACATACCCTGAATCGGCCAAATCTTGGCTAGCTGTCAAATGTGACACGGCCACGACGAATTTTGGTCTAAACGTGGATACACGCCGGGCGCGTTCCTGCAAGGCTGGGCCAAATATTGGTCGAGCTGGATTACCTCCAAGGTACCTGGAATGACCTTTATAGCTACTGTTAAAATATGAAATTTATAGCGATGTTTTTATGTGATAAAATCAAGCTAAGCCAAGGATTATTGTACTAGCATTTCTTAATTACGTAATGAGCTCCATTTCCAAAACATGCAGAAAATATTATATCACCTAAAAACATCGCTGTCAATTTCACATTTTGACAGTAGCTCTAAAGGTCGTTCCAGGTACCTTGGAGCATATCTAGCTCGACCAATATTTGGCCCGGCCTTGCAGGAATGCGCCCCCGCATTGGAATGTTAAACTCACTGCAATTTTCTAAGATCTGCCTGACATTCACAATATGTTCCTTTGTATCCCCTAACAAATCCTGCCTGTTCATACGGAAAGTAATATTTTTGAAAAAATATAAATAATTAAAAAAAATATCTGTCTTTACATATATTGGAATGACTGTAGATGTAGTATATGTTTATATTATGTACTATGGTATGGGAGAGCGAGAGAGGGCGGAATATTCCCCATTGAGGGTAACAGAAACCTATACCTTTTTTTATACTAATAAAATTTCTCAAAATTAGCATCTTCTTGAAAATAATAAGTCACAAATCACAAGCACGAAAACGTCAACATATAAAGGTAAGGCCTAAACACAAATGTTTTATTAGACGTGAAATAATTCTATTACAGCTCCGGCGCTGTGGGTACGCCTTCGCAGCTACGGCTTATGGACGCCTTCGGCGTCCAGCCTCCACCGCTCCGGCTTCACTTCATCTGCTGTTTCTCGCTGCGAGTAGACTAGCGCCGCTCCTCTCCACGCCTCCGGCTTATAAAATACGCAGTAGGGATAGGGCAGACAAGACTGCTTGAAAGGTGGATGCTCCGATTAAGTTCTGTCACACCATTCGTCCTAATCTAAGCCACCTGAATAATTCGTGGTCAGGAACAGTCAAACAAGTATTTTGAATCCATTAGGTTATGCCATGTACTTAGTTAAGAGTGCCATACACACAAATGAAGGTTAAAATTGAAACTTCACTAATTTATTTCTCAAAAACTATTGATTTCTGTAAGATATAACTTCGTGTGATTATTCAAGATAAATATCTATCTGTAAAAAAAGAATGAAGATACATTGTGGTGTATAATGATTCTAAAGATGAGCCGAAGTCGATGTCTGTTAATAATGGGTAAAGACTTGCATTGACAATAAAATTTAAAATAAAAAATCTTATGTTAAAACAACAATAAATAAAGACCCGGAGGCGAATGCGTCGTGGCCTTGAAGCACTCACTAACCAAAGATTTGCGCGTGTGCATTGTCACTCCTCACCAACACCCGATACCGATTTTCGAAAAGCGTTCGATAGAGTGGATCACAAGATTTTACTAGATAAAAGAGCTTATGTTGGTAATCGAGGTAATTCATGACGCTGCACGCTGGTTCAAATATATCACTAACCGTTGCAAGAAACTAGTGATCAATTTTGATGGCTTTGAATCAGATGTGATTCCAGTGAGTTCTAGGGTCCACCAAGAATCAATAGGTATTATGCCCGTTACATTTTATCTTATACATCAATGATATTGAAAAATGTTTTAAGTTTTGTAAATTGCTATTGTATGCTGATGACCTGAAAATATATCATAATTGTATAAATACTTATCACCTTCTTCTGTAAATACTCCTTAAAGTTTTTACACAATGTTGACAGATTTTCAGCGTATAATGTTAAAAATAACCACGTTAAATATAGTTAAATGTATTACTATTATTTTTAATCATAAGACAAACATAAGAAATTTTACATATGTGTTATGTGATTCTAACCTTGACAAAGTTCAAGTCTTGAAGGATTTAGGACTAATATTAGATAATAAATTAATCATTGAAGTATATATTCAAAATGTAGGAGCACGTGGTTTTAAAATGTTTAATTTTGTCATAAGGTCTTCTAGCAACTTCAACAACGAAGTAACGTATTTACTGTCTGCAATGACTTATGGGTTGTCAAAATGCTTCAATTATAGTAGCAGTAGTTTTGTAAATAGTTTGTATTATTTTTTATATAAAGGCATATCGCCGGTGATAAAAATAACATATTTATTGTTATATAACGTAATCCAATTGAGATCGGACCAGTGATGGTTCGATCCTTACGCCCTTGACAAATGTTATATTAATGATATTAAAAGAATTCAAAGAAATTCTTACCCTGTATGTATCACTATTTTTTTATATAATTAAACCATTTCCAATATATTAAAGAAAAATAACGTCCATGTAGCTTTTCGTACAAATCAAAATCTACGTCATTTATATAACGGTAAAGATCGAGTGGAAAACAATAAAAAATCTGGTGTTTACAAACTTACCTGTGACGAATGTAATAGCGTTTATATTGGTCAAACTGGCCGTAATTTTGATATCAGATATAAAGAACATAAATCCGCGTTTAGGAACGACCATCCCGAACAGTCTCACTTTGCAAAACATTGGATTGAAAGTGGTCATCAACTTCTTGATAGTAATACATTTAAAATCTTACATTGTTGTGATAAGGGGTTTAGATTGTGTGTATTGGAACAGTTAGAAATATTAAAACATAGTGTAGGCGTTTCACTACTGAATAAACAGACTCATTTGGTTTCATCCCCACTGTTACGTATTTTTAGTGATAATTTGCCGCCACAAACTAGTTAAATATGTTTTTGTAATTTTCGGTTATTATTTTTTCATAACGTGCCGAGCCAAGCTACCCGCCGAGCTAGCAATCAGTGATGACATCACTTTGCGAGTCAAGCCACTCACCGTGTCATCCCCACGTGCCTCAATAAGCTGCAAACTGGTCCTGTGACTGGTTCAACGTGGAAGCCGCCAACTTGCCGAGCCAAGCTACCCGCCGAACCAGCGCCAGTCAAGCCACTCACCGTGTCATCCCTACGTGTCCCGAAAAGCTGCAAACTGGTCCTGTGACTGACTCATCGTGCAAGCCGCCGTTCTGTGCATAATATTAAGTTAAGAACTAGTTTTTTTTTTTAATGTTGTTTTATATATTATTCAATATTTCACATGTTTACAAACACGACTCATACCATATATACCTTAAAAATAATACTTAAACAATTCACAAACCATTTTTATGTAATTGTCACTTTAAAAACGTATATCTTTTCAATTGTAAGCTACAACAAAGAGCCGTGATTCATGATCGTCCCTATATAAAGGCGTGTTTAACCGCCGGCCGTTTAGTTTCGATCGTGCGCTCGTAGAGTCAAGACCTCCTGAGGATGCTTAGTTTAGAAGCGAAACGCGTCGAATACTCTTCCGGTTTGGCTGCGTGGCGTTTGTGACGTCACGTCGGCTTAATAGGAAGGCGGAATTGTCACTAGATATATATCATTTTTATAAAGATTTCTTAAGTGTTTTATTAAATAATTAATTAAATATTTTCTTAAAATACTTTTAAAATATTTGTTATTATTAAAAATGGATTTCCGCAAAGTAACACCTGAATCTATTCATTATAATTAAACCATATGAAGAGATGCTACGCAAATATTATTGGAATTCTACTCCAGGAGACAGCAATTAGATGTTATGCTTCTGTATTGACCTATGTCATAATGAAAGATATGACTGTACAGATTTGGTCTATGGGCTTCGGTACGAGGTAATTTTTACACCTCATCCTTGCCATACACAGGAAGTGTTTGCTGTTCCACCTGTTGTACCAAGGCCGGTCATCGATCACCACTGTATCAATTGAATAGACATTTCACGAGCAGGTGAGTTGTTTTAGGAGGTCTTTGTTGATTCTGCTCGAAAATAGCGTCAAGGTTCACTCGTGATGATCCTCCTAGTTGTACCTTGTAAATCAACTCAACCCTACCCTCTTTGTTTAAATACTAGGACTGGAAGCCATATACTATGTTTTACTGCTGACCTATATATAGTGTGATAGCCCTTTTATAAGCTTACTTGCATATATCGGTGTATAACTTTTATTTTCACTTCATATATATCAACTATTTAAATGGTTAAATAACTTTTATACGTTTTACCTATGTCTAACTTACAAAAAATGTATACTTAATTTGTGGTCAATGATGTTGGTCTCACAATTATTATTATTTAAGAATACTTTTACACTATGAAAATATTGCGTTTTAATTCAAGTAATTATAGAATTCACTAATGAATTTTCGAATTACAATTGAAATAATAACTTGGCAGCAATCGCACTCTTATATTTTAGCTTTAAGAGGAAGAATGTGCAAGAGGTAAAAAAGAACAACGGAATCGTTCTATATATAATAATAGGCTACTACGAAACCCTTAATTGCGCGTGGCCCGACGGGCGCTGGACCGTTTTCTTTTTCTTTTATAAAAGATGGACAAGATTTGTCCAATGACATATGAGAGCTCTTACAATTGAGGCATTTGTAGATTTCCTCTTCACAATTTTCATGCTCTATTCCACACTTAGGACAATAAATGTTATTTATAGGACAGACAGAATTTATTAATATGGCCAAAACGCCAGCAGCCTGAGCACTGAGTTACTGGAAATACATAGTGCAGTACTTTAAATCGGCATCCCTATCCATATACATAATTAGGTAGATATTTGTTCTTAAAACATATGCGGATAATTTCAATTTCTATCTATTTACCACATAAATCCATGCGTTAGTTTTGATTGATACAATCTCACATGGTGCAGACAAAGCTTCCATAACTTCATTTTAATTCATGTCTAGGTCAACTCCTTTTATGATAACATAGGTCAAGTAATTATGGTCCGTCATCTGAGCTCTTATGTCTAGCTCTGCTAGTTTAGTACCATGCAGTAACTTTTCTGCATATTCTTTGTCATTCAACTGAATAAATACTTTGAATGGACTTTTATATTTTATCCACAAAATATTTTGAATCCCTTCATTTCTCAATCGTTTTGCCATAGCCATCTGTTTAGGTAATTTTATAAGAGAGATCAAACATATTTCAAATCTACCCACAATTTCTTCACTTTCCTCATTTTTCTCATCAGTTTTTTTTTATTCCTGACAGGTTAGCCTTTGATCACTATCACACCTGATGGTAAGTCATAATGTGGTCGAAGATATTGTTCAGGCTAACCTACTGGCTCTCATAGATCAATTGCTTCTGATTTCTCTTAGGCTTCCTTCTCACAACTGCGATAAATCCGTCTTCATCACAATCTTCACTTTTTGATCTTGGCCTCTTTTCAGCACTATTCTCGAAAGATTTCTCTTGGCTCCTGTTACTCACCATCATTTCACACATTGATATTTTCCGTTTCATTTTTGTTTGTAATATCATCACCATCTAACGTCTTATTATCAATTTTCACAAAACTAGCTCAATAATTCATAATCAGAAAAAACTCGAAAATAAAGCACAACTGAATGAAAATTTGTGCGCTCGACTCGGTGACTCGCACGTCACTGTGCATTCCACGTTGCAAGCACAAACATCTTCCGCAGCGATCTTTGAATCGCTTATTGCATCATACCGTCACCAGTATTTTGTACAATGTGCCTGGCGAGTCAACCCAGCATGGCACTGAGTGTTGGCTGGATTGTATGCCATATTATGTCTTTGTTCGCTCATTTCATTCTAGTTTTCTTCAGACAATAGTGCAGTGATTCTCGTTTCATTCTGCACCAGGTCTTTTGGGGAGTATTTGGCTCCCCAGGCTACTTAAGCCTCTTCCAGATGGTCGCCCTACTGGGTGTTAGGTTATACCACCTAAGCTCGGTCGCCATTGCTTAGTCTGTTGTCTAGCTTATTATATAGGGTATATTCCATTTGACGGTAATAACGTTATTTTCGATAATTTTGATCACATTTGCGTCTATAGTTGTGATCACTGTGATCGTTTGAAACCGTTCTCCCCTATTCCATTTAGGATAAGAACGCTAAGAATGCCACTAAAATTAGCCACTTCGGTCACTTTTGACATTAGATGTAGCGTTTATGGCGAAAATAACGCCAAGACCCATCTGGAACATTTATTTGGGAGTGTGATTGTTAAAGCGTTTTTGGCGTATTAAACTTCAAATGGTAAGCACCCATAGTGTTCATTGCAGTATTTGTCACATTTGCAGCTAGCCAAGATTTGGCCGATTCAAAAGGTAGTAAACTTTTGGCTAGAGAGGGCATAATTGTTCTGACAGGTCACTCGGAACGGCTATGATCAAATCTTGTCTGGATCAAATTAAGCTCGATTTGGGTGCTGGAACGGCGTGTATCCGCGTTTAGACCAAAATTTGTCTCGGCTGAACCGGGGGTGCGTTCCCGCACGCCGAAGGCGTGCGGGAACATTGAACTTGAATCGGCCAAATCTTGGCTAGCTGTCAAATGTGACAGATTGTACAGTAAATAATAAATTGTGTACAAGCTAAGCCAATTAGTGATTTCTATGCTGTCTTTGCTTATTTACGTAAAGGGGCTCATTCTAAAACATACAGAAAATATTTGATCACTTAAGAACATCGCTGTCAATTTCATATTGTGACAATAGCGCCAAAAGGTCGTTCCAGGTACCTTGGAACAAATCTAGCTCGACCAATATTTGGCCCGGCCTTACTGGAACGCACCCTTGGAGCAAAAAAAATGTTTTCGCGCGTTTTCTTCTGTCTGTGTCATGTCAGTCTGATGAGAGTCAAGTTGTACAATGTTATCAAAGTGGTTATCAATTGATTGATTTGTTTGAAACTTTCGGGATATTTATGTAATTTTTAGGACTCGTTAAAGTCGTGAGTACGTGTGCATTTACTACATATAGGTATACGGCGATTGTAAAATTTAAAACATATGCATTGTTAGGTAAGTAGGTATACTAGTTTCTGGTGAACTGTACAAGTGTGCTTTTAGACCGTGACTTTTTGATTCTCTTGCAACAAATTGGCTTTTTAACGAATAGGTACGCTACTATTTTCAAATATCTTTAAGTTACTTCAGAACCGTTTGCACATTGATGTTTAGTGCTAAACATTTCGGGACATTAACTGATTAGTCTTTAGTATCGCGTTTACCTTCACTTTAATTCACTCATAATGTGCCCGACGCCCTCCGCTTGGACAGGCGTTTGTTTGTAGTTATACGCTTTCAGCACGACGTTTAGGTGGTATGCATCAGGTACCAATCTAGATTTTAAATAATCGTCTGCAGCAGACGTTGAGTGAGCATGAAATATTTGCTAATTCGTACTCATACCTAGTCCCTTGACTAGACGGAATGAGTCGAATTTCTTGCCCTTCATTTAGCAATAGAGTTTTTCTCATATCCAATTTATATTATTCAAGTTTCATTGATAATATTTTTATTTATATTGCTTACAGAATATTATGAGTGTAGACATGAAGAGGCTTTGGAATTCAGAGGTAGAAGAAAGTTTGGAGTGTAAGTTTTCTAAACTAATTATTTTTAACCATTATAACTACTTTATTTACATTGACCCCTTTAACCCTCCATGTATAAGGTAACTGAAAGTCTCACGGCATACATGCCATGTATGTATTACATGGTGGGGTTTCACAAACCCCAAAAAAACTAATATATTGAGGGTGTAGAGTTAAAACCCAATAACTTGTTCAAACTGACTTGTAAGATAATCAATGTTGAATGTTGTAGGCATAAAAATACTTGTTTTTTTACATAAATTACTTGCTAATATGTAGTCAAAAAGCAAGATAATATATTGATATTTTTTATATTCTGTTGTCATTGTTTTATATTCAGATTTAACATAAACTTGAAATAACTAAATTGGTGGGCCTACTTATTGGGTTTTATCACAAAGTAAAATACACATATTAGTTTCTTACATGATTGACTCTATAAAGATTAAAACTTCTATTCTAAAATCTAAACCACAACCTTATGCATGAGGATTACTTATCTGTCTCAAAATTTTCAACTGTCTTCTTTGAAGCACATCAGGTTCATGATTCAAATCCCGCTGCGGGCTTGAGCTTCGCCGCATGGTGGAAGGGTATTTTACGAATGCTCGTCTGGTTAGCAACCATCCTCAAGTAGAAAATCTATCACCAAGCACTTAGGTTCTTGGTGTGTTCCGGCTGCTGTGTCCTTGAGAGCCAGAAATTCTAGCTTAAGCCTGTTAACACTTTCAACCACATCATCACTTACCATCAGGTGAGATTGTAGAAAAGAATGAGTGTGGTCGTGTTTTAGGGGTGCTTTCAGTTGGGGAGACGTCTATATATATGAGATATTATTATTATTTTATTATTATTATTGTTATTGTAATACACTAAGCAGCTTAAAGCTGATGCGTGTATATGGAAAACAAAACAGTGCACATTAATTTTATAGTTCCAAATGTTTGTCTAGTCTATTTTTAAAACAGTTCACTGAAGGGGCACTAATAACGGTTTCTGGCAGTCTGTTCCATTCATTGACTACACGGTTTGGCAAAAAGTGTTTTTTTGGTTTGCTGTTGCACTTCAAAATTTGCAGCTTCAGAGAGTCCTCTCGTCCTATTGTTGTCATTCTTTGTGTAGATGTGTGTCATGTTTGGGACATTATAATATCCATTCAAGATTTTATACGTTTCAATTAGGTCTCCTCGTTGTCTTCGCTGTTCTAAAGTGGTCAAGCCCAGTTTCTTGAGACGAAGTTCATATGGCACATTCTTCAATGATAGAACCATTCTGGTTGCTTTACGCTGTACTCTTTCAAGAAGATCAATATCTTTTTTAAAGTATGGACTCCAAATTTGGAATGCATATTCCAGTAGTGGTCGTATATATGTTGTATAAATCTTCAAAAATAGAGTTTTGTCAATGTGCATAAAAGTTTTTCGTATTGTGTACAGAATTGAGTTGGCTTTTTTTGTCATACTTATGATATGTGTCTCCCATTTCAGATTTGATGTGATATATACTCCTAGATCTTTTTGGCATTCCACAACTTCTATTGGATTATTATTAATATGATATTTTGCCTTAGGATTATTGATGCCCATATGTAGGACTGTGCATTTGGTCTCATTTAGTGTTATTAACCAGTCTTGGGTCCACTGGTAAATGCTGTCAAGGTCTTCCTGGATGATATTGTGAACTACCAGTGGATTTCCCATAATTTTGGTATCATCTGCAAAAAGTGATAGTTGAGACTGTACACAGTCCTTCAGATCTGTCAGAAAACACCACTAAGGACCTTATGTGGGCTTGAAAATGCCTCCCCCACTCGAACTTTAAAAGTTCTGAATGATAGGAAGTCTTCTATCCATTTTAGAAGTTTGCCACGGATTCCAAAATGTTCCAACTTAGAAACAAGCCTATTTATAGGCACTCTGTCAAAGGCTTTTTCGTAATCTAAGTAAATCACATCAGTTGGCTGTCTAGAGTCCCAATTTTTAGTCCATATATCCATGCACGAAAGCAGATTGGTCACAGTTGACCGCCCCTGGACAAAACCATGTTGTTCGTCAATTATGACTTTATTCTTTGTCAAGAACAATCTCAGTTTGTCGGCAATTATTTTTTCCATTGTTTTGCAAATTATGCTTGTTAGACTTATTGGGCGATAGTTTGCTGCAATCCGTTTACTTCCTTTTTTGTAGATAGGCGTTACTATGGCCTCTTTCCAATCTGTTGGAAGTTTAGCCTGATCCATAGAGAGTGTCATAATAAAAGCTAGTTGTTTGCTCATCACTGTACTGCATCTCTTTAGTAGAATAGCCGGTATGCCGTCTGGTCCCATGGCTGAGTCATCTTTAAATGTTTGAAGAGATTTATTTACTTGATCTGGTGAAAACGATACATAGTCTAGACAGTCATCAATCCTTGGCGATTTAATTTTTGGGATAGATATATGTAGTGGCTCTCTTACATATGACTGCTCAAATTGCTTGGCAAATATGTCAACAACCTTTTCATGTTCGTGGCATATTGAGTTGGTCAAATCATCTTTTAAGGAAGGAGGCACTGACACATTTGACGCAAGTTGCTGCCGCATGTAACTATAGAATGATTTGTGCCCACTGTTTACAATATTTATTTCAAATTTGATTCTTGACTTTCTCACCTCTGTAATAAGTTTATTGTTTACTTTCCTGTATTTTTCATAATTGGTTGCAGTGTTTTCTAAACGATATGATTTCCATAACAAAGCTTTTTCCTGTGACATTTTTATTATTTCTGGGGTAATCCATTTTTTGTTATTATTATGATTCCAAAATTTTCGCTGGAAGGGAATGTAAGTCTCAATCAGACTATGTGTATTGGTTTTAAACACATTCCACGCTTCAGTAACAGATGTGGTTGAATCAGCTGGTAAGTCTGTCTCCTCTAAGTCTGATAATAGCAAGTCGTAATTAGCATGATAATAATTTCTTCTTGGAGTTTGCTCTATAATCTTGTGTGTATTTTGTGATGGAATTTGTATAGTTGCATAAAGTACTTGGTGATCACTTTTTCCTATGTTTGGGTAGTGCTCTATGGATGTACACAGATTTTCTTCGTTACACATAATTAAATCTAGAAGTGACTCTTGGTTGTTTCTCTTGCGGGTAATGCCTCTTACTAACTGTTGAAGATTACTGTCTGTAAACATCTCAAAGAACTTATAATGCAATAAGTTCAACCCAGCTGATGTGCACAATGGCCAATTTAAATCAGGCAAGTTAAAGTCCCCCATGATAAATACTGTTTCTTTGCTCTCTGCCTCTTTTATTGTATTAAATAGAAGTTCGTCAGTGTTTTCAAAAGTGTAATGAGTGGGTCGGTAGATGCCAGCAATTAAAAGTTTAAAGTTACCATATGCTATTTTTAACCAGAGTGCTTCAATATTCGAATTCCTGTTATATGAATCGTGTGGGCTAACATGAATAGGTATCCCTAAATGCTCATGTGCAGTGTAAATGGCGACGCCTCCCCAGCCACTGTCGTTTTCTCTGTCTCTCCTGAATAGACTGTATCCACTAATATTAATAGTATTGTCATTTATGCTGGATTTTAAATGAGTTTCTGTTAATATAATGAATGTAGGTCTTAATTTATTTATTTCAATTAATAACAAGTCTCGTTTAGCCATAAGGGAAGCCAGGTTCGTGTAGAAAAAGGTTATTTCTATGATGTCAAGGTTAGTTTTTCTGAAATGTCTTTGATTCAACTATTTTTGGCGTGTTGTTTATATATTTAATGGTAAGATTTGACTAACCGTTCTGGATTCTCTCGTTGAGTTCCTCACGTAGTTGTTTGAGGTACTCACGTTGGTATGGTGTGAGGTCATTTTTCACATTCAGTCCACTTCGTAATTTCTTACCGTTTTTGAGTATACGGACAGCAAGTGCCCTGTTGGAGAATACCAGCTTAACAGGGCGGGGAGTTCCACCTGACTGTGGTTTGCCCAGTCGAAAGATAGCAACCGGTGTCTCCGTCTCGGAAATATCCGCCAATGCCTTCTTGACCTCCTTTTGATCGTGTTGTTTACGATCATCAACATCAGCACTTGAAGCAGCTTCCGGGATCCCAAACATAACAACATTGCGACTTCTCTTTTCGCGGTCACTTATTTCGGACAAGACAGTTTCAAGGTTTGTGCTACGATTTTGTTGAGCTTTCAATGCCTCCATTTCCTGCTTCATTTCAGAAACTTGGCGCCTCAAAGCTGGTAGCTGGCGCACTCCTAATGTGCATTCGGGGCATAGATATTTCAATGTCGGAGTTTGAAGTATGATGACTCGCAATTCGGTAGCACATAATCCTCTACATTTTACGCAAATTTGCCTTTCACAACCGTGACACGTGATTTTTGGATTCCTGTCGTCAATTTTTGGGACAGATTTATCGCATTTCAAACACACTGCCATCTTGAATAACTTTTAAACGCACGCAAGAACACTATTACGACGAAAACTCTCGCTAATATGTTTTAGATACTTTAGATAACACTTTGACACGTGAACTGAGAGTTAATAATCCCGATAGTAGCAAGTAGAACAGAATAAAAGCAAAAACTATTTTTTAAAAGATTAAAAACTTAATAGTAATGTAAAACACAAGTGCACTGAGAAAACGCGGGTAGGCTAATCAAAAATCAGGCTAAATATTGTAGTCAAAGTATAATTTCAGCTCTCCTTTGACAAAGCGTATTCTTTTCATATTAAACCAGGTAAACCACCAGGTCTCTGGTTATTTCTTTTTTTGATTTTCTTAAAAGGCCCGCTTATTTTTTAAAACCCAACATGTAATTAATTTTAATGCCTGTGGGGTGCCAGGCTAGAATGTACCCCCATCTCTACCCATGGGTGTCGTAAGAGGTGACTAAGGTGGGCAGCAGAACTTTCTGAGGTACTGATTTGTCACACTGTGATCCCCAAGCCGCCTGCCAAGCGTGAGGATTATGGCAAACCCTCCCATATGGGCGAAGGCTGTGTTCAGCAGTGATCGGCTGATACAGTAATGAAATTTACACTCCTTTATTTTATGTGTCTATTCCTACTTTCTTGTTGCCTTCTACAGTACTTATTGTTTTGTTTTTCTTTCGCCTTAATAATTTGGAGGCATTTCAATTGCTTGGATGGAATCCATATGCAAGTGGAAAATCCGAAAAAAATTATATCTTTAAATTTTTTTTATTGTAATTACTACCAAACAAAAAAAATTTTTCATTATATTTGTATTTCATACTTAAAGAAGAGCCCTAACAAAAAGTACATAGTTAAGAGTTGTGTAATACAGAATGAAAATAGATTACACATGCCACATTTTATTAAAATACCTTAAATCAGATATTTGAATACCTGGAAGGCAAAATAATGTAGGTACTCTTTTAATGTACCTATCAGTAATCTACTAACGATCTCTAGGTACTTGAAAGTGAAAAATATGTATGTACTTCTTACAGCATCATTGTCAACAATATTAATCCATAACCTTTGCTATATCCAACTGTTTGTCATCAAGATCTGATGAATTTTAAATATCCCTGCGATTCTCTCAAATTCCAATGTTAATCTCAAATGCCAGGGTTTTTTTTATAATATGCCAGGGTAGAGTAAAAACCTGATAGTTACTGATTTTAACCGAAATAGATACTTTGTATATTAGGAATATTTGTATTTTTTAAAACCCAATAAGTGTTGTTAATATATATGTCCCAAGACCATGCATTTTTTTTTTTAAATATGTTTCAGATAAAATCCAATAAGTGTACATTATTGGGTTTTGACACTTACTAAAAATAAAAATTGTACCCATAAGTCGCTTTATCGTATTTTAAACTAAAACAATTGAAAAATTTTGAGTGAGTAAATTTTTGTGATAGATTTATAAATCGGTTTATTTCAATAAACTACCAAAAAGAGGGCAACAAATTACATGTAGTGAGCTTTAAAAGTGATTTACCAAAAGTTTTTGACTTATTGGGTTTTAACCCTACACCCTCAATATACAACTGTCTTGTAACATAATCAAGTTATCGTTTTTATTAGAAAATACAGTTTACTTAAAAAATTAAATACTTTTCTCAAAGACAAAAACATTACTTGTGTGATCTAAAATCTAAAACCTTTTTTACTCAAGTACTATTTGGAAATGGCACAAGTCACAATAATATTTGTACCTTGATATAAATCTAAGATACATTATTAGCTTACAAATTTACTATAATTGAGCCTTACATTACTGTTACGAGCTGAGGGTTCGGGATAAATAATGCAATACGTTTTTCAGCAACTGACACCTTTATTCCACAGTTCTGCAGTCACTTCACACTTCACTGAACACAACACTAAAACACTGACTGTTCGCACTTAAAAGATCACTAATCACACACTTCACTGTATTTGACTATTCGCGCTTGGAGCACTTGGTCCAAAGGTAATCGCACTGTAGCTTGTTTCGAACTCAAAGTAAGACTGTCTCGTCGGCCCGGACCCGACCCTATTTATACCCAAAAGTCAAAGCTTCCAGAATATTCTATACTAGTCTAGATAGAAAAACAATAGGGGCCATAAATCACTCGTTTAACGTAAACAACTTTTGTATGCAATTCAATGGAAACTAATTACTACTTATGCTGTGGTTGTTTACTATTTGCCTGAGAACAAAAGGCGACCCTTTTTTTATAACATTTTTTTGTGAAGAGTAGGTACATTGTTTGTTTTCGTTTACTTGTTTATCGACGTTGGATTATTCTAGACTGTTCGAGCTCTTGCGCCGTAACACTGCCCCCTCCTAAGACATGCTCGTCCCGAGCATAGTTGGTACCACAGTATGGCGCCAATCGATCCACATGAACAATCTTAGATACTTCTCGTTGACCCTTTCTTATCCGATACGTGATATCGTTGATTTTGGTCACAACCAGGTACGGTCCGTCCCATTTAGGCTGAAGCTTCGGCGACTTTCCTTTACTGCGTATAGGGTAATGCAGCCACACCATAGACCCTTCGGTAAATCCGGGATTAATCAGTCCTCCACTGTACCGGGTCTTCTTCATGTCGGCAATTCCAAATCTGTATTGATCTTGACGCTCGCAGATATTCTTCTGTTTGCGGAGGTCACTCACGAAACCCTTTACACTGCTTGTTTGAGGTACTCTTCTAGTAGCACAAATACTGCATTTGTTACACCAGTCTACAACATCGCTCCGACAATGGATCCAATAAAACTGCTCTCGTATCTTTAACAGTGTCTTTCTCACTCCAGGGTGACTTCCTGAACATTCGTTGTGACATTGTTGTAGAATCTCACGAATTTTCGCTTCCGGAACAACCACTTGCAGGTGATAGTTATCGCCCCGAACATTCTCCCATTTGCGGCACAGCACACCACTATGGATCACCAAGCTGTCCCACTGCGCCCAATAAACCCTTGTTGCCATACCCATTCCAGCAACAACATTCCACTTGGGCCTTCCAGTGCCAGCTTCTATCCATGACAGAATAGGCCTGATATTCGCATCATCCTGCTGTGCACGTCGCATGGATTTCTTCCAGTCGTCGGTTATAACTGTTCTCACCATCCTTACTGGTATGACTTCCTTCACTTTGCCGTCGTGAGTTTCTCTAATGTCGCTGCGTTCAATATTAGGGTGAAGTTGGTTGCGCTGTTGATTCCATCCTTGTCGAATTCTGTCTTCCGATGTCAACTTCCATCTGGGGCAGCTGGATCTCAAATGCCCTTTTTCTCCACAGCTGTAGCATCTCGGGCTGAATCTTCGATAATTTGTATCAGACACTGTATTTCCTTTCCTGGTCCATTGCATATTCACACCAGTAGAAAGTTTTCTTTCCCATGTTCTGTCGTGTCTTCTGTCACTCTGCTTCGGGCAGTTATACCGCAAGTGACCCCTTTCTCCACATTCAAAACATCGAGGGCTGACTCCCTGGTTGTCATCACGGTAACGATGCGTGGTAACCTCTCGAATACGATGTGATCGATGGTCCTGCCGTACAGCTTCTACCTCCAAGGCATGGGCTAGGGCGTCCTTTATCGATTCATGATGACCCAACCTCACTGCAGCTCTCACTTCTAAGTCACGTATCCCATCTACGAATGCTTGAAGTAGGATTCCGTCGATGAGTGGCGGTGATGATTGATACGCCTTCCGTACGAGCATTTCCACTTCCAGCGCCCACTGCTGGAGATTTTCACTGCTTCGCTGGGTTCGTTCTTTAAGCTGAGCGCGGAATACATGCTCCAGATGAGCATCACCGAATCTAGACTCCAATGCCTCCAGAAGTTGGTCAAACGCTATGTCTTTTCCAAGGGCCTCCAGAACTGTTAAGGCTTTGTCACGTAGGCCCAGAGTAAGCGCTGTCATAGCCTGCGCTTTAGTCCAACCGTTGGCCTGCACTACAGCCTCAAATTGAATTTTGTAGGCCGACCACGAAGAGGTTCCGTCAAATGGGGGCACTTTAAATCCTCGTGGTGATGGCGCAGGTACTACTGACGCAGGTAATCCAGCTCCAGTTTTTTTTAAAATGCACAGCGTTTTTGCCATGTCATCCATTCGGGCTTCCACTTTCTCAAAGCGGTCCTCATGCTGGTGGACCTGATCTTCCACCACTTGGAGTTTCTTCCCAAACGTTGCGTGCAGGTCTTTCATCAGAAGAGTCTGCTCCTCTTGGCGACGGGTCTGTTCCTCTTGGCGACGTGTCTGTTCTTCTCTGTCCTGTCGCAATTGGTCCTCCAGTCGACGGGCCTGCTCTTCCTGGCGGCGGACTTGCTCCTTCTTGTCTTGCTGCAGCTGCGCTTCAAGACGTCGGGCCTGCTCCTCCTGGCGTCGGGCCTGCTCCTCCTTGTCGTGTTGCAGCTGCTCTTCAAGACATCGGGCCTGCTCCTCCTGACGTCGGGCCTGCTCTTCCTGGCGTCGGGCCTGCTCCTCCTGGCGTCGGGCCTGCTCCTGAAGCATTGCCATTAGTGCAGCAAAGTCCGTTGCAGACGGAGCAGCCGTAGTAGAAGGGGCTCCTGACATAGTGGCGGTGGTTGCCTCTGCAGTCGGCTGTCCTTCGGAGACCACTGGTGGTGTAGCTCCTCCAAACCTTCGTTGGTCGATGTCCTGTTGCCGCTGACTCCTCGTTCGGATGCCTTCAACGTCGTCCTTTGGTAGCACAGGCATTATTTATCCCCAATTCTGACACCAATTTGTTACGAGCTGTGGGTTCGGGATAAATAATGCAATACGTTTTTCAGCAACTGACACCTTTATTCCACAGTTCTGCAGTCACTTCACACTTCACTGAACACAACACTAAAACACTGACTGTTCGCACTTAAAAGATCACTAATCACACACTTCACTGTATTTGACTATTCGCGCTTGGAGCACTTGGTCCAAAGGTAATCGCACTGTAGCTTGTTTCGAACTCAAAGTAAGACTGTCTCGTCGGCCCGGACCCGACCCTATTTATACCCAAAAGTCAAAGCTTCCAGAATATTCTATACTAGTCTAGATAGAAAAACAATAGGGGCCATAAATCACTCGTTTAACGTAAACAACTTTTGTATGCAATTCAATGGAAACTAACTACTACTTATGCTGTGGTTGTTTACTAGTTGCCTGAGAACAAAAGGCGACCCTTTTTTTATAACATTTTTTTGTGAAGAGTAGGTACATTGTTTGTTTTCGTTTACTTGTTTATCGACGTTGGATTATTCTAGACTGTTCGAGCTCTTGCGCCGTAACATTACTATTTATAAATTGAGATCCTCACTTTAGTAAACACTGCAATCTTGGCAGATATTTATGGCCTGCTCCATACATATCTAAGTTTAGTTTTTTTACTGCTGTATTTTGGTTTTCTATCCTTCTTTAATAGACTCATCGATTTTTTCACAATACTTGCTACATATAACTTTGGTGCAGGTTCCTTTGTATCTTTAGGTGATTTCAAATTTTTTTCTATTATGTCTATCAGAAAGAACAATGAAACTGTTTACTATAATTTTTAACCAACAAACTTATAGTGTTAATAAGATATAATACAAAATCATTAACCAGAGCACCAAAATTAATGAATGTTAGTTCAATTTTGATTGTTCTTCGTGATCAAGGTTAAAGGTACAAGTTGGTAGCGGACGACATGAAGCTGCAGCAAACGACGTGTCGCAGCGACACTACTGGTTTCTACGTATTTCTATGAAATTCCCTGCGTAGTTAGCGACATTAAGCTAGCGACGCGTCGTCGTGCAGCAGACGGCAGTGTCGTCCGACCTCAGATCAGTAGTGCCGCTGATGCCGGAGCAACGACACGTCGAGCGAGTTTCTTTTCAAAAAGAATTTCTTTCATATCGCTTTTCAAATGGTTTTTGTTCTGCATTTAAGCATATAGGACGTGTGGCTTTTCGTCTTTTTCAGTATAATAAAAACAAGTCATCATCGTCTTCTTCCACTTCTAATAAAATATATAAAAAAAATGCGATCACTATTCTCGAATATGTCAGACATCTTGTTTGACGGAGCACTCAAAATCAACTGGTTGCCGTCTGCAGTCGGGTTCGAAATCATGACTGCAGCGACATGACGCAACGACGTGTCATAATGACATGAAGCGACGACATGTCGTCTGCTGCTGCTGCGTGCAATCGGCTACCAACTTATACCTTAACGCTCCGTTCAGACGACACGACGCTGCTGTCGCGCCGCAAGCTCCGCGGTTTGAGCGGGCGCGGCGAACCGATAGATGTTGTAGCTTCGACACTGCAATTTTTTTTTTATTTTGCATAAACAATTTACCAAAAGGTTAAAATGTAACAAAACAACTAAAAAAAAAAATGTAGCATGTAAAGTATATTTTTTTGGTATCTCTTTATAAAACCCATATTATTCTGAAACAAAAAGAAAAAAGATTTATCCAGCTAAAAGTTAGGTATTTAAAAACCAATATATGTTTTAGTTTGACTTTTATTGAATATTATATAATGGAAAGTTTATTCTTTGCTCAGGCACACAAGGTGGAAACAACAGAAAAATTAGGAACATTATCATCTTGCTTAACCCGTTGTTATCAAATTAGACCCCGGCGCCTAGTTATGAATGAAATCTATTGTTATCAGTATTGCCGATGCCAATGGGTTAGGCACCCTAGCCTTGATGCTTTAGCAACAAGCATTGTGTCTAGCTTTTGTATATAGTCTTAATTGCCCATTACTAGAAATTGCTACTGGTGCCATTTAAGACTGCAAGTTTCAAAGGTTAAGAACATCCTGCTTAACCTCCCTTTGTTTTGGGTATCTAGAGTCTTATGAGAAAAAAAAATGTCATCTTATTGTCACTTGTCTGCATCTTGTAATAAGAATTATTTTATACTTCAGGTCAAAATAAATTAAATGAAAAGAAGCAAGGTAACAATAGCAGGGACAGCTCTGGTAGCAGAAAAAAGTCAAAGCCAAATACACAATTTAAGTAAGTATAATTTTTGTATACTTATAACTCAGATTTTAATTCTTTGATCCTAATATATCTTATTTAATAAATATTATCCTTTACTTAAAAAGATAATAAATTTAACTACTGTATTATTCCTACACAGTGATATGATGTTCCCTTAGCATTGCAAAAGTTTATGAAATCATATTTAGCAATATAGAAGAGTAGGGAAAGAAATGCTTTTTAAAACACTTTACTCTTGTAATGAGGTCATAGCTAGAGTTAAATGTTTTAAAAATCACTTCTTTCGGTCATATGAAGTCCTGTAGTCTGGTTGATGGTCGCACACGTCGTCGCTTATGACGGTTAAAATAATAAAATGAGAGCACAAAATTCTCATCTTGCCTGCCTCGAAGCCCGAGTGGTTAAGGCACCCGTTGCGTAAAGTCAGGTGACGCGGGTTTGAATCCATTTATGTATTTATTTGTACCTTATTTCTCAATCATATTTAGGGATAAGGAGATAATCTACTTAAATATCAACTTACACCAGATTATTATTTTAATGGTTAGGTGACTGGAACAGTTTTCATAAAAAAAGTTTAATGAAATGGCGCAATTTTTTAATTGAATTCTAATTACTTTTATAATTTGTAAAAAATGACGAATTGCCCAGAAACTATATAGGTGTGACTGGCAAACTAGCGAATCCATCCTGTAACTTAAAATTATATTCTTCTACAGAAAGCCTAATAACATAGTTGAGTTGGAAACTGATCCAGATGTTCTACAAAGACGTCAGAAACAAATTGACTATGGAAAGAACACAACAGGATATTACAATTATACACAACATGTGCCCTTGTAAGTATAATGTTTCTGCCAGTACCACACAAATGACATTAATTTGATACATAATAATAATAAATTGCTTGTGTTGATGCAGCAACACTTCTAGGCCTGGAACTTGATAAGCACATTAACTGGAAAATGCATTGAGGGAACTAGGACGAGTTACTGACCAAAATACAGCGAAAACTGCTTACTATGCATTTGCGTTTTCGTGTCTCAGTTATGGCATTATAATGTGGGGCAACATTGTAGACGCCAGTGAGCTGTTTATCGCTCAAATAAATGCATTTGGATACTAGTCAATATAAAAGCGTCTAGAAATGTACAGATCTGGCCCTACATCAATGGCTACAGATATATATAATAACCAGCCTAACACGCTAAAGAACATAAAAAATGTAGAATGTTTTATTAAAAACCTAAAATCCTTACTTAAATCTAAATGTTATTATACCTTAGATGAAGTTTGCAATGATAAATTGAATATATTATCATTGCCATACCTTTATAGGGTCATATGTATTACACACATAAACATTAAATAAGAGCTGCATGTACATATTATGTTGCAATAAATAATTGAGTATTGAAAAAATTGCACAATTTATAACTTCATACTTGTGTTGATTCTTGTGTTCTCTAAATATAATTATATGTACCAAAAAATTGTGATGCATATAGTTCACACAAATCTTTATGAGGCTTCGATTTTCTTTATGATCTTCGAACAAAGACCTAAGTATGACACTGTGCAGGTTCAGTAGCATGCTAAAGAGGTGAAACGTTTTCCAGTATCTCATGGCTTCATTATTTTATACTAATATTAATTGCTTGGTACCTCCTACCTCAAAAGGCAAATACTGTATTTTTTTTTTAGATGTGGTGTCATGCTTTCTAACATATATGAATAAATTAAATAACTTTCTAGAGGATATGACAAATAATTACTACTATGCCTGATCCGATAACATGATACCATATATTTCACTTGATAGAAAAAAATCATGAATCCACTTCTAAAAGTTTGCTTAGGGGGTCCACGACGTGTGATATTGTGTGGGGTGGGAGAGGTTCCAAGTTTCGTAACTTCTCGAAATCGAAATGTTCTAAATTAATTACATCTGAGTTATAAATTACGAAACTTGAACTGTTAACGAAAAACTTCAATATATTTCCAACTCTATCTATATATAAACGTCATACTCTAACTACGTTACGTACGCTATACTATCTTCCAGTTTTCTTCCTTATTTTTCTATTTTCCAAACAAAGGTGGACCGGAACAGATAGCTTTAAGCAATTAGTCCGCCCATTTTACCGTAGCTTTTATATATCTGTAATATTTTTAAGGTGTGAAATAAATAATTTTGTATTGTATTAACATAAAGTTAAATTGTTTGATTGGTAGTTCGCAGAGTGCGAATGACACTCGCTCTTACTTGTACTGGTATTAAAACATGACAATGTCACAACTACATTCCAGTAATCTAATTACTGACTTGAAGCTATAAAAACCAAACTTTGAGAGATTATGCATCAGCAGGCCTGGCGCACTCTGCACTTTAGGTACAAAGCTACGAGTATATCGGCGGCTTCGTCTAGACGGGCTTACGCAACAGTGGGTTGCCGCGCGCTGCCCGGAACGCATGTCTTCTCACTTCAACGCGCCGTATTTTGTATTTCTTAGTCTGCTTACGTACCTAGTAGTACATAATAATAAGTCTAAATCTAGTAGGTTGGTTGAAATGAGGGCAATATCATACTGCATTGCATTTGGCTGTTTAAATAACAACAAAGTTCTGAACCTCACGTATGTCTCACTTCCAAAAGACATTGGAAGGTAAGGAAACGTACGTTAAATAGGTTTCTAATGTTATGTTTAAATGGGGACGATAATTTTATGCGCTCGTAGCTAAGTTTGCTTAGCTTTTCTTAACCGATTAGCTAAGTTAAGCAAAGTCAGCCGTGGTCATGGCTTGGTTGGGTAACCGCTAGTGACATTACTGTATGTAGTAGAGTAATGGAATCGCTCAGCGTGTTGATGACGCCAAAACCAATTGTTCACTCTATTCGCTAACTCTGACGTTACATAACGACGTCATGTTTATCCATCTTAAAAAAGGGACTTTCTAGCAGCGGATTTAAACTTGATTTTGACTATTTTACGATAAAAATGGGTTCAATTAATGTGTAAATTACGTACAATGTTTTTATTCCTATTATACTTTAAAATGAATTCAAATTCAAATAAATAATGCAGAAAAATTGTTTGATGAGTGAAACTATAAAAGCTAAAGACAGTTGTTGTGCAGCAGACAATAAAATGTCGTAAAACTATGGTAAAATCGTTCCATAACATCGTAGTCCGGAACAGTGCGAGCGGGATAACGCTATTATATAAACATCTTGTGTCTCGCTTGCACATCCATGATACATATTTCATTCGTTCTTTAAATAGGATCAAACCAATATTGCTTGACGCGATTGTGGGTCGGGACTTTAAGATATACGTGTACATAGGTACACACCTAATAAAATAGTATTTTGCTGATACTAGGTACCTTATGTTTGAAATGTATTTAATTCTTTTAATAGTTATAGGTACTATATGTATATAAATAGCTGTAATAGTCAAATGCTATTACACAAGATAATAACCCTAACCCACGTACCGCGTCAGAAGAAGTGAGAACTACGCGATAGAAAGAGTAGCGACTTGTAGGTGAATATAAAAGTTAGCGGTCCCTGCATCGTAGCAGAGTTGCTTATTTATTTAAACGTCTATGCGGGGAGATCCTTCTGGTCCTTTTTATTCTGTGGCATCAAGCACTGTGCTGGGTACAATTTGGAGCAATTTAGTGATTTTTCCTGTGGCTGTCGAAGACATCGTGCCAACAGTGTCGTGGTGTGCCTTTGGCGATTATTATAAGAGAGTCTTTCACCACCACTTCATCTAAACGGGTACATATGTAACCAAAGAAAAAGATGACTCCGAATAATAACGATCCAAACCAGAAAGAAGTGAATGCTATGCCAGTTACAAATAATATAAAAGAGTGGGTTTCAAAGTCCACGCACTGAAGATGATTAGGTCTTTCATAATATAATTAATTATTATCGTAAGACAAAAAGTATGTAACGTCACATTAGGATTATCTCACAAATGTGATCAGATATGACAAAGACGGGGGAGGGGTCGAAAAATCGTGAAATTAGTGTGACGTAATTTATGGATGGCCCCTATGTGTGGTGGTAAACATATTGTTATGTTCTTGTGTTGTCCTCCGCGATTTTAGAGAAAACATATTAATGTGATGATGCATAAAAATATCTTTAATTATTTTCAGTGATCAGCGCACAAAGAAAGATCCAAAAACACCTGAGAAGTATACTAAGTATAGTCGACGATCCTGGGATATGTTGATCAAGTTGTGGAGGAAAAAGCTTCATAAATATGACACCACTGCTTGCGATGTTGAGAAAGAGGGCGAAGATGAGGAAGACAGTATTGTCAGTGAAAGCAGTGATGAGTAGTGCAGTGGGACAAATTAGTATTAAAAGTGTAATAATAAGAAAATATTTTACTTTAGGTATCTTTATGGTATATTTCAAGATGATTATAAGATGATATATCTTTACGCCTGTATGTGTGGCTAAGTGTCATACCTTTGTATAACTTTTTTTCCAAATAATAAAATCTCCAGTTAGAATAACATCCTGTCAGAATAATGTCCACAGCAGACACTATGTATATGCTTGATTCCCTTTCAGTATATTTCATGAGGGCCTGCTTTTCAATCATCAGATAAAAAAATATCAGCCGATAAAATGTTTACCAACCAGATTGATAACAAATGAACTTATGTAAACAACCAAAATTCGTTATTTTATTATGGTTGTGTATACATTCATTATTATTAATAGAAACAAATGGATTGGTAAAAAATAAAAAATAAAAAAATTCTGTCGCCAAGCACTTAACTTACTTGTCGGTGTGTTCCGGCAGCTGTCCTTGAGAGCCAGTACTTCTAGGTTAGCCTGAACAACATCTTCGACCACATCATCACTTACCATCAGGTGAGATAGTGGTCAAAGGCTAACCTATCAAGCATAAAAAAAAAAAATTATATAATCCAATAATATTTTAAATAAAAATGTTCTAATTTAAAATATTATAAATATGTGTTTAATGTTTTAAATGCTAAATATGCGTATATATGTGATCATCACCTGGTACATGCCACTATCATCGCCCTAACCAGTTTTTGAAACGTTTGTCAAAACCTTTATTAGTGACAGACTAAATACTGCAAGCTGATTCATCAATGCTATTCTATGACGTGATAGGTGACCAATAAGCGTTCAGTATTCAATCTGTTAACTGATCAAGACTGGCAAACGTTCCAGAAAATGACGGTAAATTTGTTATCTGTTATCCATCATCCAAAGTTGGTGAATATAAGCTTACTGTGATGGCATAGTGGGTTGGTCCACTACCATGCGGCATTGCTTCGAAGACGAACGTGTTTAATAACGCCACTTCTCGTTTTGCGCAAATGTTATAGGTACATGCCACGTCACTGATAACACCAAACTCTTGCAACACTCACATTGATTCTAATACAAATATTCATATTTTTTCTGAACTCTTCCACGTCTCGACAATTCGTTGACATTTAGTCAACATATTTCCACTTACTTAAAAACACTCAACTCTTCTAAACCTATTTCTAGATTCACAATAATTGTCTTAATTAGTTTTATCATGTACCTATGTACAAAATGGAAGGTATGATTTTATCATTATTTATAGTTGGCTCGGTTTAAAAAAATCATATAGGTCCTAATACTAAGAATAAATTAAATTTGATTCCTATGAAAATATAAAAAAACAACCAAAATTAAACGGAAAGTTAATTTATTTTAAAATTGTTCAGCTTACATTTTATCAGCCTTGATATTATTTATCTGATGATTGAAAAACCGTGACATAAAACTTTTCACAGCCAGTTTGATCCCCAGATCGGAGTCCGGAGTCGGGGACTGTGCCTTTTAGATGGCAATAGGCTCATCCCTTATTTTATAGGACGCCTCTGCTTACCTCTTCGGGGAATACAGGCGTGACCATATGTTTTGTTTTTATTAGCTTATATATACACTGTATATATGACCTGACAAGATTGACGTAAACAGTAGTTACACATATGTGGCAGGTCAGGATGCGACATGCTATAAAAGCTATCACATTACTTTTAAGACTACTTTTTGTTGAGCTCGGATATAGCATAGTTAAATACTTGCAAATGTGTACGAATAAATGTAGGTCGCTTGGTTACATTTTCAAATGGTAAATTTGCCATAAGTATTTTGGATTTTATACCCGAGTTCAACTCTGGAGTTTTGTGTTAAGGTACGTATTCCGAATATGCAAAACAACACTGGTCACACTACTATCACCTCCTGAACTTTTCTGATCCCAGATACCTATACTAATAAGCTCATAAGCCACGAAATATTTGTACAGTTCAAAAGAAATAACAGATCTACCTACTTAACATATTTTTATATGTTTGAATTAGATAACTTTGTACCTTGTTACACGTATGTATCGAATACTTGTCATTACACGAATGATGATGTATGTCCAAGGAGAAAATAAAGAGAACCATTTTATTTAAAGTGGCTCGTCTGAAAATTATATCTAAAAAAGACAATTTTAGTATCCGACCACTTTAATTAACTGTGAGGCTGAGACGAATTAAATGTGAGACGCCTAAAAACACACTTCATAGCAGTAGAACTTAAAAATGTTGGTCCTTAATATGTTACCCCAAGTCTATGTCCATGTCAGCATGCATGGAATAGCCATACATGGAACTATTTACGAATATCCTCTGAATATTGACATTTTGCTATTCAGTCAGATAGTTTTAGTAATAAGGCGAGCATTCCAAACTTCCTCACCCCGCAAATTGGCGACACGTTTTATCAAGGGATAAATAAAGGGACCTACTCTCCTTATTTTCTCCGGGATTATGTCTCACTTCCGTTGAAATAATTAATATCTATGTATATTTAAGTTGAATAATATGTCAGTATAACCTTATTGTATAAGAAAATATTGTGTTTATGATAAATGATTAATGTAAATTGCCTTAGTGTGAATAATAATTGAATATACGAATTTAAAACGTAATACATATTTGATTTTTTGTTATAATTGTCCACTGCAGGACAAATATATATGTCCTGACCTTAGTCACGACTCACGACATCTACTATTGTCTTTTACGGTCTGGGTAGTAGGTAGTCTGCAGAGTACAGGGTTCTAAATAATCTTAATAAATATGACACTTGTTAATTATCGAACAAATTTGAACCTACCAATCCATGAAACTTCACTATATAGTATAAAAAACGAAGTCGCTTCCCGCTGTCTGTCTCTATATATGTTTAGATCTTTAAAACTACGCAACGGATTATGATGCGGTTTTTTTAATATATGGATTGATTCAAGAGGAAGGTTTATATGTATAAAAAAGACGGGTTGTACTCCGGGAGTGCCGGCAGAAGTGAAAACTTGATTATTAATTAACGTTGAGCATGTTTGATATTTTGGAATGGTTAGGGAATAATTTTGCACCAATTGCTTTATCAGTATAAAAGTACTATCATTTATGTGGTAGAATACAATATTAATTTATTGCGCTATCGTACACAAACATGACAATTTATATTACATTAAAAATTTAACACTTTAAAACTATTACAATTATTTTACATTAAAAAGTTTATCTCTCCGAAAAATCAACTTTCATCCATAATTTCAACGACTTTTTCACCATCATCATTACCAGAACTATCATCGCCAATCTCTAAAACTGATACGATAGGTTTATGGTAGCTGAAGTAAGAAACGAACAGTTTTGATTCGAACCTATTTAAATGTCTAATAAAGACCGCATCAATAGTAGTTTTGTATTTCGTTGTGCTAAGATTGCGATCATTCGACATAGTTAAACCAAATTCATTATTTAAAAATTCAATTTATAGTTGATAGCATCAAACGTACCTCCTTGGGATTTATGAATTGTCATCGCCAAAGCCGAAATCAGTGGAAAATGTTTTCTTTTTGCCACTATAGTTTTATTTCTGTTGAGTGGTATTGACGATGATTGTAAAGAAATTGGAACAGCGTCTTTGTCGATTTTCAAGCGTGCAATGTCGCTTCTAAATTTTGTTGCACGTTTTTGACCAATGGATTTTGAGAATTTGAACCAAAGTCTTGTGATTTCATCATTTTTATCAGATTCTATGAGTAGTAATTTTCCTACAGTGCCATTAGATAAACCATCAGCGACATCTATGTTTATGGTTATCATATAGGGTCGGTTAGGAACTAGAACTAGTTCATAAGGTAATCCACCAGTCTCGTCAGGTTTCATTTTATGTAACTTTTGCCTTACAAAATTTTCTTGTTCTGCATTATGACAACCAACGAAAACATCCGATGCCAATGAAACAATTTTATTTTCAAAACTGTTCAAAATTGTACTGTTGTATTCATTAACCTTATTATTCGTGAACTAATTATTAATTTTATTTTAAACTATATCAAAACACCTTTTACATTAAAATAAAAATATTTCAAAACTCCAATAGAAGTATGAAATCCCATATAAACTCTCAATACAATAAAGAACCATACTGTAGCCACAAAAGCAAATTCACCCTACTGCCATAAAAAGGTGGTACGGGCAGAATGGGACCAAGATTCTGAGTCACTTTTGTTTAGGAACCCCACTCGTAGGTGCTTCGGTTACCGCGGGCAGTTGCCATGGAGACCAGTCGGTGACGTGGAAAATACTCTTGAGTCGGAGCTCGGCCTTCGGCCTCGCAAATTACTAACATGGCTCGGCCTGCGGCCTCGCCAAGCGCTCGCCCTTCGGGCTCACGCACCATGCGCTCGGCCTTCGGCCTCGCGAGCCGAAAATTCGCCCTTTGGCCTCACCAGGAGCTCGCCCTTTGGGCTTGCTAAACACTATCATAGGACAATAATTCCAAATTCAGTCCAAAATCCCACAAAAACTCCTAATACGGTCGAAAAATGAGCACTTTGTATGGCGGCCATCTTGAAATCCGCCATTTTGGATTTTTGACAGATGTCATTCGACTGCTCTCCCGATTCCCTATGACATTTGGTCAAGCACTCCCTACCTATCTCTTACCGTTTTCGAGATACGTGATTTATCTGCACTTGGCAGACGTCATCGAAAAAAAAATTTCATATTTGGAATAAGGACATCCAGAACAACCTAGATATAAAATTTAAGCCAAATCGGAGTACTTTTTATTACTTGGCAGACGTCATCGAAAAAAAAGATTAGATTTGTGATAAGGACACCCAGAACCACCTAAATATCGAGTTTCAGCCAAATCGGAGTATTTTTTTTTACTTGGCAGACGTCATCGAAACAAAAAGACGGCTCGACCTGCGGCCTCGCCTAGCGCTCGCCCTGCGGGCTCGCGCACCGTCCACTCGGCCTACGGCCTCGCGGCCCGAAAGTTCGGCCTTCGGCCTCACCAAAAGCTCGCCCTTCGGGCTCGCTACACTGACAGTAGGACAATTACTCTAAATTGAGTTGAAATTCCCACAAACACTCCTAATACAGTTGACATTGTAAGGTTAAATACTCCAAATAATGTATGAAGAATGAGAGTAGCACATTTGACAGGTGTCATGCGACTGCTCTCCCTATTCCCTATGACATTTGTTCAAACACCCCCAACATATCTCTTACCGTTTTCGAGATACGTAGTCCAGCTTTACTTGGCAGGCGTCATTTCTAGGGTTTTTAATTTTTCCCCTACTCAGCTAAGCCCCTTAGTCATTTTCGTAATACATTACTGTAACCGTACTCAACTCTTTCTGGTAGAACCAGCTACTTTTTTGAGGGATCGAAGGATTTTGTATGGCGGCCATTTTGAAATCCGCCATTTTGGATTTTTGACAAATGTCATCCGACTGCTCTCCCGATTCTCAATATTAAAGGTAATTCCATCTGTTTTGTAATTGGATGTTTTACTATTTTTCCCGCACCATTTAATGGCGCATGTAGGCATTTTTATTGCACTCAATGGCCACGATCGTAAAAAAAATATTTTTTACAGAGACATACGTACGGATCAAGCTTCTGGCCGCGTACTGTTTATGTGCGCTCATGCAATGACTTAAGTGTGTCCGCGCCGTAGAGAGGGGATAGCTGTCTACTCTCCATCCGTCTTTCGCTTTTTCGATCAGGTCACGTGTCCTGACGCGAGTTTAAGATTTTATACCCATTACAGAAAAAGTGCTCAACGCCGCTAAAGAAGTTTTCACTTCAATAAATCTATATAGGGTAACATGCCCAGTGTCCGGCCTCTTAAGACGTTAGGTAACTTATTTCACTTATAACTAAATTCCTTAGAGGCATCAGTGAATAAGTATATGTTTATGAAGTCGTAAATATAATTAATAATACATTTAATACTGATTTGAAATATATAGACAGTCAGTTTATATATAAAAAATTGTTTTTTGGAAAAGTATGTTTTCTCCAGTATCCGGCCGGCCCAATCTAGTGCCCGACCACATTATGCCTAGTGGCCGGCCACCTAACAGAAACCTAGAGGCTGGACACTAGGTACTAACATCTGTAGATGGCTAGTGAATGGCCATTAGGCTCTCGCTATATTGAAATAAGAACTGTGTTTGAATGTTAATACAAATTTTTACTGATTCTTAACAAGTTATGCCCTACGGCTTTACTCAAGGTGAAAGATATAGGTATGAAATGAAAACACTATTCAAGGTTGTTTATCATTTAAGTTTATTGTAAAAGAGTCATATAGAGGTAGATAGGTAGGTATTTCAATATAATATACGTTTATATTATAATTATAAGTACACACATCAAAATAGCCTAAGCAACATGCATCATGTCACAAATTTGACCAATTATATTAATAAATTTTTAAGTCTTCACTCACTCAAGGTAGGTAAACTTTTTGTTTTTGATGACATACTGGCTGGATGTAAAAAAAACTTTTCGATTATGTTTTTGTTTTTTCATAAAATTGAAACGAATGCGAATTTGTTTGAATTTATGTGCGTTTTTATTGCTACGTTTAGTCTTGATTTTATAATTTTACCAACAATTTTAAATCGTTAGAACCATTTCCAAATCAAATCAAACCAAAGATCTCAAATATTTACAAGTATATACATGATATACAATTTTAGCTCCATTAAAGTTAAAATATTAATATTTAAAGGGCCTCATAGCTTTGACTAAGGATCCGCTAATAATAATATCCTATCAAAGTTTAACGTGGCGTAGATCCAATAATTTTATTGAAATTCATCCAATCACTTTTTATAAAATATGTTCAATGTGCAGACAGACACGCTGATACTACAGATTTATTTATGTATAGGTAGTGGCCGGAGACTGGAATTAGAGCCAGTTTTTCGACCACTAAGTCTTTTTAAGGCCGGTGAACTAGACAATACTACTAGTAGTCCCGCCACCATATTCTCATACAAAATCTTTTATATATAATGTTTATACAGCCTATTTTTGCGGCCGGAGACTGGATGTGATGTTAGCTAAAAGTTAATAGAGACATTACTAATACATTTATACTTCACAGCAAGCTGATTACAATAAAATATAATAAATACATCAACCTTTCAAAGCTAGTGTCCGGCCGGGGTAGGCCGGACACTGGAAGTAGCCTTTTTTTCCTCTGGTGCACCGGCCCTCGATTTTTTTAAATTACTGTACAAAATAAAGCATATTTTACGCCGAATTAGAGTAAATAGACGTATGTATATGTCATATAACATAAACTTCTTTTGATATAATGATTAAAAGAACATGAACTCACCGTTTGAAAACACCAGTCCACCAGTTATTGGTACAAAATTAAAGTATTAGGGAGTTTGTTTGTAGAGTCAAAATCGTATGAATATTCTTAATTTATTTAAAAATGTGTCGTGCGGACGGACATTGGTGGAGGCCGGTACACTGGACCGATTACCATATCTATACTTATAATAAAACTGTAACAGATCCAATTCAGTACATGGCAGATATTTCGAAAAAACATATTTGAGACCACTCAGTAGTTGACACTGATGCAAACTTTTGATTGAATTCAATGAAACTAAACACAATTTGAGTTCATACTACGAAGAAGGTTATTGTATACTTTTTATCCCGAAATTCAGCACGGTTCCCTCGGGAAAGAGGATGAAATTCAAAATGTACACTGAGTTGTAATTTATTAACGCGTAGTCCGATTTCAATTATTCTTTTTTTGTTAGAATAATGACGAGTGAGCTCGGAACCCCACGGGGAGCCCGGCACCCTAGGTCGGCATCTTTAGTTAGATTTGCCACCTTGCTAAGATAAAACAAAATATCTCGAACATTTGTCACGATCAGTTTTTTTAACTATCTATCTTTTGCCGGATACATTTTGGAGACTGCGCAATGGAAGTGCACAATCTAATATATTTTCGTTCTACCGCCAAACAAGGAGAATCTCGGCAAAAAGATGCCGTTTTATAATGGAAATTCCAAAGAAACGAACAAAGTACTTTGCTTCAACACTTATTGTGCGAACCGCGAAGGAACTCTCTGAGTTACTTAACTACTGTCTTCTGGAAAATACAACCCGGGAGTTTTCAAACCCAAAGTAAAAAGCTCTTTTCGTAGCTATGCTTTACTAAAAGTGCTTCACCGGAGACTACAGCGTTGCTTAATATGATATAAACAGTGCTCAAATGTTAATAATTAGTCTGTAGGTACGGCAATCGCGAAGTCGCAGTTACAGCTAGTAGAAGAATAATTTCATTGTGTTGCGTACTAGCACTTCTACGTGAAAATGAAATTTCCACCGGATGGGAATACAACAACAATCAAAGGTGACATTCCCGAAAATACTAACCTACAAAAGTGTAAAATCTATTATCAGCGTACCTGGATGAAACCTAACTTTTTAAAGATGTGGTGCGTTTTTGGCGAACGCCATCGCACCACAAGCTGTGGAGGGATGGCACCGCACAATCAATAAATTAGTTCCCAAAAATGTGATTATACTGCAAGTCTTGAAAGACGATGCCACAATGGCAGCATTTCGTACTGAGCAGCTTAAAATGCACAAATCTTTGAAACGCCGTTCAGCAGCCATAGAAAACTAGGACTTCATTAAAAAAAAAACAACTACAAATTGATAAACGGCGAAATTAGCGTAGGACACTGCTTGGAAAAGCTCCCACGAATAAGATTTTTTAGTATACCAGCTTTCCGGCCGCGGCTCCGCCCGCGCGTGTATCGGTTATCGCGTAAAGCGCAGTTGTATAAAAACTATCCTATGTTATACAAATCGGTCCAGTAGTTTCAGAGTCTATTCAGTGCAAACAAACAATCAAATCTTTGCTCTTTATTATATTATAGTAATTATAGATTTGAATTTAATTTTGCGGTATAATCTAGTTAAAAAAATATAGTTTTATTTTATTTGCTATTAGGAAAGATGAAAACTTCAGCTACTGATGAATAGTACTCGTAGTTTGAAATACATCATATTCTCGATAACATGTTTTTCAATTTGTTAATACCTTTACGTATAATGAGTTCAACCATACAGTCTCAGTAGTACAACTCCTAGAAGAATTAATACGTAGTTGAAATAATCGGGTATAGGTACTTGTGAGAACGACGGGCGAAGGCCGAGGTGGGTCGCTAGTACATTATTGATAACTTAAGAGGCATTTTACATTTTAATGCGGTATACGAAGATTTTAAGCGCTTAATTTACTATCATAGGAAATATCTACAAGTTGTTTAATAATTGATAAAAATAGAATAATCTGTTCTCTTTTCAGTTAATGTACCAGATTTACAAACATACCATTAATTATTTTGTAGTGACCAATCTCCCGCACCTTGTTTTACAAATTAAAGTACACATAGCCAACTTCAGAGTTCTATCTCTTGTAATAAGATTCATCAAATTAACTAAAAAAAAAACTGTGCATCAGGCATATAATCCTGTTGACACATAGTGTACTAGAATATCGATAATTAATCGTCATTGTAGAAAAAAAAATAAAGATCTTGCGCCTATTTCCACGAATTATATCAGCAGTTTACCACGATATATTGCGTTTAATAAAGTGTAATTCCAAACACATATTATATGAAAAGAAAGTTCATTCTTTAATTAATCTGATCTTTAATAAATTGTGCTATTAACTCTGTTTTTTTCGACAAGAAAAAATATTTAACATAACTCGAAATGCTCATAAATTGAAATGTACAAGCGCGAGGCGATCAGTACCGCATAAAGTAACTTTGTATATACTGAAATAGAGACCAAACTTGACATCCCTAGGTGTTAATAGATTTTTTTTGATGACGTCACGGTTAGTAATGTCCGTATATAACAGATGGCACTAAAAAAAAAATAAAAAAAACAGTGCTGCCATCTGTTTTTCATAAATGCTCATCCCAGTTACGTATGGTTGATACCTTGTACCTTTATTTATTTAAATATAGATATATCTATAAGTTTTTATAGATATTCTATATATTTAATGTCTAATATAAACCTGTTATCCTATAAATTGCTATCAAGGAATCGTGAAGATCATTAACTCTTTTAAATATGGACCTAATCACCAATGCTTCCTGCCACGGGTCGAAACATATAGCATCAAAAGTAAAAGCAGTATTAAGATCCAGCCAAAAACCTACAATGAGCTTGATAACTAAATACAAAAGTCTATAAGTTTATGTATGTTTTATTATCCTAATTATCTACTTGCAACTATACTTAACAAAAAAATATCTTTCCACCTCATTGTAAAAATATCGTATATGGCACCATAACAACGTCCCTATATGATCACAGCCAGCATAAAAATAATGCACCATTCACAGCTAACTTTAAACTAAATAAATTTAAATTCCTGGCACAGAAAGTAAACAAATCGGCAAGATGCAAAATCAAATAGGAATCGGCTATAGGAATTAGGATTGCTAGGATACGAGAATTATTTGTTGGGTCTCTTCTTCTGTATCAACGGATAAAAAGTTTAATTCTGTAAACTCCGCAAATCCCACACATCCAATTCAATTCCTCGTTGCTAAATAATTACTCGTTTTTAGTACTAAACACATCACAATCAGTAGTAGCACTGGCAGGATTTTCTCCACTTGAAAGTGATCGATTAATTGAAAGCTCAATGCCAGCAAAAAATTACATCAATGAGGATCGTACTCAAAGTAAGTATATGTATATGGTTCTAACAATACAATCACATATACTTGCAGCTCGCTCGCAGAAAAGTAATACCAAATGTTTACTTGTCATTTTATTTTACCGGAAAAAGGCACAGCACAGCACAATACCAGCCGGGAAGTAGTCATGAACCATCTTGAGATAGAATTCACTCCATTTCATTTAAAAAAAGAGAACCCAAGAGTTTTGGTAGCATTGACATACGTGTCTGGTTACATAGCTCGTAAAGCTAAAAATTTTTTTTTTAAGATTGCACTAAATATGAAAATTTATCTTTGGGACATTCTGATTATATACGGAGGAGAGTATGCACAAGGATGGCTATGCACAGCGATAAAATAACAAATGTTGTATCAAATATACAAGACATCGTTTATCATATAAAAAATGATTTATATCAAAATCATGTGAAAATGTACATAAAAACCCTTTATTTAATATTAATTGATTTTAATGATATTGGGTGCCATGATCATAATAGGAAATTACAAATATTTCTTTTAGACTTCTGTAAACGATTTTTCTTGCATAAATATAGCAAAGGCGTAAATAAAATATTAAATGGCAAGCGACCATTAGAAGAAAATGATGATAATGTTAAAACAAGAGCAATGGAAATATTTAAAAGATCACATAAAAAGAAAAATTGAAAGAGCGCATGTTCGCTCATAGAACTTAAACGATTCTGCTACTGATTTGTTCGAATTTAGCATTCGATCACTAACTAAGTGATTCCAACCCTAATCATCACATGGGAAATGTCTGACACCTGGTCTTTTTTTTTATTAACGTATTGGCCTATGTCTTATTTAAGTTAATGCAATTGCCATATGTATTAACTAATTTATCCATATTGTATAACAACGCCATCTGTTATTTAACGAAATCCCTAAATTTGAGTGCTATGCTACAAAATATAAAATACGTTAGAGCAATGACTTTGTGTGTATGTCAGATATCTGTTTTATTTGTTTGCATGACATGCTGTCATTATTTCACATAATTATTTATGAGATTGTATGGTCTGCAGTACCGCGCGAGCGCTCATCGAGGTAGGACCTGCGTTCGTTTTGCCTTGCTCTGACGTCGCGTACGCGGAACGCTTAGACGCAAGTTTATAGTGCGACCACAGAGTTTTGATCATGTCTTTATTTTTTTAAGTAACAAACTATACTTAATTTTTGTTGTCCATAATATAATTATTGTTGTCTTGTTAAGTAACTACATCTTTAGTTTTTGTTCATCCATTGTGTTAAAAAAAGGAAACGTCACAATTAGGGTAGATTTATATTAGAGCGGGCCGTGCCCGGGGCGTGCCGTGCACGTGGCCCGTACGGGGCACGGATTTGAAACGTTACATACATTTTGTATGAAGCAATTTATATTAGACCGTGCCTGATCCGTGTCCCGTCCGGGCCCGCCTACTAACGTACGGACGGGCTTCGCCCCGGGCCCGCCCCGTCCACGGCCCGGCCCGGACACGGCCCGGTCTAATATAAATCATGCAAATTATGCAGCCTTATACAGCGTTATTGGAAAAATGCTAACAACCTCAGAGGGTTGACTTCTTCTTTTTGGTCTGCTAGTTTTTATATTATTCTAGTTTAAATTAGTAACTCACTATAACTTTTGTTTTAGAAGGATAAGATGACAGGCGAATAATTGATTTTCAATATTTTTGGATTCAGTAAATGTCTATAAGTGAACACAGCGATAACTTCAGCAGGAAATTAAACTACCTTCCTAATTTGTACAAAACGGCCTCCCGGCTTTTCCATCATTTGTACAAACCGGGATACCAGTTAGCGGTCGATAGTCGTATTTACAAATTTACCATAAAATCTGTGTAAGTGTTTTCTGCGTAAGTTTAAGTTTTGAAGCAGTGATGGCTCAGTGGCATTGGCTATGGACTGCCGCGCAGCAGGTCCATGGTTTGAATCCCGCCCAGAGCTTGAGCTTCACCGCCTGGTGGAAGGGCATTTTGCGAATGCCCGCCTGGCTAGCGACCACCCTCTAGTAGAAAATCTGTCGCCAAGCACCTAACGGTGAGTTCCAGCAGCAGTCCTTGAGAGCCAGTGAAATAACAGGCAAAAATGAGACTTAACAGGTATGTCTCAAGGTGATGGGCGCAGTGCAGTTCGTCACTTGTGATGAAATGCATCTGTTATAGGCAGAGGATACCGCTTAACATCAGGTGCGCCTCACGCTTGTTCCATTACAATGACATAAAAAAAAAAAAAGTCCGACTTTCATAATCCAAATGGTTTTCAAAAGGATGCATCCTTGCCCATACAAGAAAGAATCCATACTTTTCTGAGATAACGGAAGTATTTTGAATATTTAGATGAAATCTGAAACCAGCACAAATTACATTTTGGCCCCAAAATATTACGTCATTTCATATTAATCTCGTAACTACGTCAACAGTTATAAACCTAGAAAAACGCAATTTTGCATATATTTAAGTCATTTTTCGCTCGATACATTTTGCAACGCAAACACTAACCGATGCATATTTGCGTATTAAATAATCTCGTAACTAATTTTAAACTTCTAAACCAAAAAATCAGAAATAATACAAGTGTATAAATTATATGTAAATAATAATATCAAAGAAGGACCAAAGCCGTAGGTGGTATAGTTTTTCAGAAAAAAATATTGCTCTCCAATACAGTTTCCCCGCCAAAGTTCTTAAAACAATTGGGTTGTTTTAATCTTGTTACCTTAAAATATTTGGCGTAAAAATCTGTAACAATTTCATGGCTAAAGAACAATAGTAAATTATCATATTAAAAGAAAAACCGAAGTTCTAGGTGAGTCTAGTAACGAAAAAATAAAAATAGCAATTAAATTACTATTTCCCACCATTTTTGTCGTGTGTTCAAACCCCATTTCCAGTATTTTTTTCTATAAAAAGGTGTATTATCATTTATTTTCCATAGAGGAAATAGTGAGCATAAGAGTATATAGTGAGGATTGCATTGGTACCAAGAAGTATATATGTTGATTATAGATTGCATCAAAGATATTCGATTTAAAAACAAAAAAACCTCAAAATGTGTAAATATATATTTACAATTCGCTGTTTGGTCTACTCAAACTAAATGGATGAAAATGTTATTTTTTTAAAGGTATAGGTGATATATTGTGGTATGGGAATATGAGGGTGACATGTTTAAGTAATGGAAAACCAAAAAAGTCATGGGACGTTTGTGGTTGGCACTGAGTTGTTTTCCGGATGCACAGAAAAATAAACCTCAATCCAATGCATGGTCATTATGGCAGACAGTGTTAACGACTGGATATAGATACTGTGTAGAGTGTGAACGAGGAAAATAGCAATTTTTGGAAAATTTAAAAGAAAGAGCTTTTAGTCCGAGCTTTTAATCAATGCCGTTACGTCAAATATTTATATAATTTTTAGCCGTATCATTATTTAAGTTTATTGTTACAATAAATGATTCAAACATATCTATTTTTTATTCATCAAGGATGAAATGTAAATATACGATTCACGATGTAGGTTGACTATTTAATGTACATGCCTACTTCTTTTCTATAACATTAGCAAGTAATCGACAAGAAATTGATTATTTACTCATGCCAATCACACAATTTTTAAATTCGCAACTTACATTTCTTTATTAATTAGTGCTAGTATCAAAATATGTTACTCACAGTCACGCTATTCCGTCGTCACTTCTTTCGCTTGTGTATGCGATGCGCTGGCATTTACATAAACTTCAGTAGCGTGATTTTGTGAAATGGCTCTTAACTACATTAACGGTTCACACACACACAGGGAATCGAATCAGCTCCGTTTTGATGGAGAAAACAGTAATACAAAACGTCGATTTCGTGAATTTTCTTTCTGTTCACGCATTCTTCCCTTTTAACAGCCATGTATCGGCATTTTTATTTACAGATATAGTTTACTTCCCTGCCTACCTCTTCGTGGCCATGAGTAGTACAAGAGGCGTGAATGTTGTTTTTTATCTTTTATCAATTTAGCACCATCATGCGTGATATAAAAAAAATGCTGTTATAGTGATATATATATATTTTAAGTAGTATCAATATTGATTATCACTTCAAACCCTGTTCGGATCCCACTATCCGGATAAGATGTTTTCCCACGGCAGAGCCATTTTTTATAGTCACTATACTACCACATACATACTACTTCGTATTTTCTCGATATCCTAGGGATTTACTACAATATCAGTTAGGTAAACCGATTTGGTACTAGCCCGTGGAACACCTCGTAGAACACCTGGGTGTTCCACGAGCGGGAACACCTACAATTTTCGGGTGTTTTTTACCGACCAAGGTACTACAAATAATGCATTATTGTAGTACCTTGGTCTATACCTTACAGTTTGAAGAAACAATGTTTTTAAGTATTTTTTTACATATTCATTACATTTGTTAAGTGGATTTGAAGGAGCTTCAACATAATATTATATTATGTATTCATAGGCTTAGGATGTACGCGAAAAAATCCTATGTCTATGGTTGGACTGAACTAAGTTTATAAACGTTGATTGTATTCAAATAATTCTTACACTACATACTTTATAAGAAGTGTATTTAACGTTTTTTATGACTATATATTTATAGTATTTTTTTGACGCGCTTATTCATAGAAGACTATAAACATCTTACAAACAAAGTAATGCTACAATTTGTTGCCGTCTCATATAATTATGACGTTAATAACTGGACAGGGTTTACATAAAAAACGTTCACAAACTAATTTTTTCTATGAATTTGGGGGTAAGAATTTATTATTTGTGCATTCTACGAAGACGCGCACCACAGTTCGGGAAGGGTGCACGGTGACAATTTCTCGCATTCCTAATTGGCTATTGATTGTATGTGATTGTCCTTAATGTACATGCACAAACGGTGGACCATTTTTTTTTCTATGGACCACATACATACACTTGGGTGTTCCATAGGTCAAAAATACTTGTCCATGGTCCTCCAGATAAAGTAGATCAGTGCACCTCGGGGTAAGTCATGTGCATGTCAATGAAAACGGCATAAAATTGCACACACGCATTATGTGAGGAGTGGAGATCTCCCCGTGGACCACTGATTGTATAAAAAAGAAATGGGGCTCGTCTTCGTGATGTAATAGAGTAGACTGTAAGTAAATATTTTTTTAGAATAAAATAAAGACTACATATTGATTATTTTCTTATTTTATTTTCACTAATACGTTAAACAATACTTTATAATATACGATCACTTATGTATAATTATAATAAGTAGAAAAGACAACGCAGACGGATCGTGACCACCATATCAACATCACCTTGTTTTATTCTCACGATCTTTTCGTTATGACCATTTTTTACAAATATACCACCTAATTTGAGTACTTCCAAACCGATCAGGTTGTTTCTATTTAATATATTTAGTGTTACTAACCGTTTACTTCGATGAACTTATACACTGAAATATCAATTGTTTAAATTCTTGGTTTTTATAGTATGAGATCCTGTTGCAAAGTGGTGCACTCATCCGGTTTTTGCTAAAAAAAATTCGTTCACTTATTTTTGTAGATTAGTGGATTTTCATAATCTTTATATATATTGCCTTGATGTAGACGATATTGTATTAAAAAACCAAGGGAACGAATTTTTTTCCTAAAAATCAATGAACAATAATTTAATTAAAAATATATTCTCCTAATCATAAACATACATAAAACATTAGTTTTTAACAAAAACTCGATGAGTGCACTAATTTGCAGCGGGATCTTAGACTATTAGTACGAGATCCCGCTGCAGATTGGTGTGCTCATCGACTTTTTGTTTAAAACCAAATTTTTATGTTTATTTATAGTTAAGAGTATATATATTTACTAGGGTGCCTATCAAAATTTGGCCGCCATTATTTTTAATTAAATTATTTTTAATTGATTTTTGGTAAAAAATTTCGTTTATTTATTTTTTAAATAAAATAACGTCTACATCACGGTAATTAATATGAAGATTCTAAAAAATCACGGTTGCCGTTGCGCACCTGGCCGCACCTCTTTGCAGCCAGGTGTAAACAGGTATGATTTCGATGAATTTATACGTTTATAACCTATTTTTATTAATTATATGTCAAATTGAAGCTAATTTTTTTCTATTAATTATCATATAAAGTTGCTTAATTAAATCTGGCCGCAAATAAGGGTTGCTGGCTGTTAAAGATAATTAATATTTAAGGTAGAGTGAAAGAGAGTTAGCGCGTAACATCATTTGTCAGACGAGGACAGCGATTGCCGGCTGTGCGACGCTTTTAAGCCATTGCGCATGCGTCGAATGTTAGTGTTCTCAACTGAACAGATGCAGCATTTTTATTCTAACATAAAAACCACGCTGTTTTGGAGTTCGTAATAAACAACGTTTTCCCCTCGTGAGTACAATCTGTCCACCTCCTATGACACAATCGTCCAAACTGCTCACGTTTTTTTATCCCGCGACGCCCCGTAACGTTTTTTTGTAGTACTAAGTAGTTTTCCATTACCTAAACATGTCACCCTAACATCCCCATACCCCAATATATTACCTATACCATACAAAAAATAACATTTTCATACATTTAGTTTGAGTGGATCAAACAGCGAATAAAAATATATATATTTCCAGATTTTAAAGGTATTTTGTTTTTTAATCGAGTTTATTTGTGGCAGTCTCCAATCAACATATAAACTTCTTGGTACCAATGCAATCCTCATCATATTCTCTTTACGGGAAAAGAAATGAAAATAGACCTTTTCATGGAAAATTTTACAGGAAAATGGGTTTGAACAGACGATGAAAATGGCGGGAAACGGCATTTTTTATATATTTTTTCTATTTTTTTTTCCGAAACTATTCCACCTACAACTTTGTTTTTTTTTTAATGTGTGTATTTATTATGGTTCTTTACCCATGAATAATACCAGATTGTAAGGATAAATATTTTATAAGTAGTAACGAGATTAAAACAACGCGATTTTTTTTAAGAATTTTGGCGGGAAAACTGTACATAAGCGGTTTTTTTTTTTTTTCTCAAAAACTATACCACCTACGAATTTGGTTTTTCTTTTGATATGATTATTCAGATGTAATCTATACACCTGAATTGTTTCAGATGTTTAGGTTTACAGGTTTAAAAGTAGTTACGAGATTATTTATTACGTAAATTTCGATCGGTGAGTGTTTGCGCGGCAAAATGCATCGAGTGAAAGTTATTTTTTTTCATTTCATGATTTGAGTAACTTCTCGTTACCATAGAGTAATGCGGTTTTTTTTGTTGTATAGCCAATGATAGTAGCTTACTAACAACGTTTAAATAATAACAATCGGATAAATACAAGCTTCACACTAAACCTTTTTTTTAGACCACCGGAATTCCAGCCGTATCAAAAACAGGGGTCAAATAAAAAAATCTATAAAAAAAAAAGTTATCAATCCTTATCCTTTTTATTTCTTTTAACATCGTTATTGACTTATTGCCTATACAAATGCAAAATTACAGCTTTCTAGGTTAATTACTTTAGAAGTAGTTACGAGATTATTTTTAAATGACATAAATCTATACAAAATTTTGGCGCCAAAATGTAATTTGAGCTGGTTTCAGATTTCATATCAATTTTAAACATACTTTCTGTTATATCAGAATACTATGGATTTTTTCTCGCATAGCCAAGGATCCATCCTCACGAAAACCGTTTGAATTATGAAAATCGAACTTACGCAGATTTTATGGTGAATATGTAAACACGACTATTGACCGCTAACCGGCAAGCGCCGCACAGCCGGCAATCGCTGTCCTCGTCTGACAAATGATGTTACGCGCTAACTCTCTTTCACTCTACCTTAAATATTAATTATCTTTAACAGCCAGCAACCCTTATTTGCGGCCAGATTTAATTAAGCAACTTTATATGATAATTAATAGAAAAAAATTAGCTTCAATTTGACATATAATTAATAAAAATAGGTTATAAACGTATAAATTCATCGAAATCATACCTGTTTACACCTGGCTGCAAAGAGGTGCGGCCAGGTGCGCAACGGCAACCGTGATTTTTTAGAATCTTCATATTAATTACCGTGATGTAGACGTTATTTTATTTAAAAAATAAATAAACGAAATTTTTTACCAAAAATCAATTAAAAATAATTTAATTAAAAATAATGGCGGCCAAATTTTGATAGGCACCCTAGTAAATATATATACTCTTAACTATAAATAAACATAAAAATTTGGTTTTAAACAAAAAGTCGATGAGCACACCAATCTGCAGCGGGATCTTAGACTATATTATCTATTTAATAGGTAAGAACCTACAAGCAGTGCTTACTTTCATTCTATATATTCACCTTTATTTACATAACATAGTATTTATATAAAATAAATAAACTGATATTATGAGGCAATATGAGATCAACAAGGTGGCTCAAGAGCACTGTACAAAAAATACTGCACGGCTTGAGAGGCGATGTCGACACAGTGCCGAAAAGTGTACAGCTGTTATTCCGAAACTTCACATTCAGTTGATGGGTAACTCAATTTTGTTAAGAATATCTCTGGCCTGTTTGACAACAGAATTGCCTGCTTTTTCTGTTGCCATATTATGTAGTTTATCCATGTACTCATCAATATTTTTTTCAGTTGCGCCAATTGGGCCTCCTGAAAAGAGCATACATGTTATTTGTCTATACATATTTTTTTAATAACATTAACATTAGAATGAAACTTTGAAAATAATTCGACTTTTGGATTATCAAAAATATATTTTTTGACAGGCCAATAAGGCACAAACTAGAAAATTTTCCGTTTCTATATCTTTATAGCCTATATAGATTTATTGTTAAACTTTCCACTACGACACGTTATACAGTTGTACCAGACAGTAATGACAATGTCTGAGGGGGTATTTCACTTTTTAATTATTCAACCACTAAACAATTTTTTTTGTGGTCGCTTAAGACAGCTGTGCCACCATGCCATTTAGAGCGCTCGTAGCGAAGTTTGCTTAGCCGTTCTTAATCGAGCTAATTAAGCAGCGTCCGCCGCGTTCATGACTTGGATGGTAGACCGCTAGTGACATTACTAAGCGCTACAAAATTACAAATATATGATAGGAAAAATTTAAGTCATGTGCGGTATTCGAACCCACGTCCATCCACCCCTTGAGCCGGGGTATGCTCTAACCAATTGAGCTAACATGACATGACGTCATAACTCAAATATTTCCTATCGTTCTTTAACCATCGTATTGGGATGGAGCGACATCTATAGTACCATACATTTGTCATAGGTCTAACTTATGACAAAAATAATGGCAGTTTAATCTGCAGCCAACATCACGAAAGAAGTAATCTGTAGTGTATAGTATCCATTAGCTTATTTCTCTGTTCCAAACAATAGAAAAAAACATGATTTAAGCTCCGGACTCGGACTGATTAGGCAAATAGTTTGCAGCGTTACAAGTTCACGCGTAAAATGATCCAGCAAACAATGGAAAACTCGCGCTACCTCGGCCCTTTATGTCTATATGGAATGGTAACGAAAACCAAGTCCATTATGGAATCCAAAAGTCAACATTAAATTCATTTTCATTCCCTTTCTACTTATAAAATAAGGCCCCTGATCTCAGCGCCGCGCCGCACGCGCATGTGTAACGCAAGCAAACTGAATACGGTCAGTTAGTGTGTAGCATCATTGCAGTTTGCATCCAACTTTGCTTAATTGATCCAAATCCTTAAATACTGCAATATGACACAATGAGCACTACCTGGCAAAGGAAGAGAGTGCAATGCTTGCACTAAAGCGCCGACGAGAGCACGTCGATGAGCCATAAGGGCCGCCGTTCGCTCTGCAGCGGCTGTCGTCTCAGCGTGAAGCTTTGCTGTCGCCCCACTAACTTCTTCTGCATGTCTTTGTAGAATTGCATTCTGAAAATAAATTTTTCCCTCAGGTCAATTATAAGCACTTTACTGCAAATGTTGCATAGATTCATATCAGGTTCAGGATCAAATCATTGGATTTGTTATCGACTCATATGCGGGATATTCCAATACGATTTCGAAGCAGTGATGGCTCAGTGGCATTGGCTATGGACTGGGACGCAGCAGGTCCATGGTTCGAATCCCGCCGCAATCTTCATCGCATGGTGGTAGGGCATTTTGCGAATGTCCGCCTGGCTAGACCACCCTCAAGTAGAAAATCTGTCGCCAAGCACCTAACAGTGTGTTCCGGTAGCTGTCTTCCGGAGCCTGTAATTCTAGGTTAAGCCTGTTAACACCTTCGACCACATCATCACTTACCATCATGTCAGATTGTGGTCTAAGACTAAACTATCAGCAATAAAAAATAAAAAGAACTACAAAATGCATTCTTGTCAGATTGCAGATTAGCGCTTATTGTAAAATGTCACAATTACCTGCTGTTCATAATCCGAGTTAGCTTTCCTTAGCTGCCGGAGTTCTGACTCACGCAATTTGTTATGTTGTAAGAACTGGTCAGTGAATATTGGTATGTCAGTATCTCCTGCAAACTCTTCACCCTGAAAAAATAATGTTTAACTTTACTAAATAAGAATATGTTCCGGTGGCCGAGTAGTTTAGTGAGTGCATCCGGCGCAAAATTAGGACACGGTCCCCGCACATGACTTAAATTTTTCCTATCGTATATTTGTGATTTTGTAATGTAATCCGCATAGCAGGCGTTATTGCAAACCTAACAATATTAAAACGCGGTTTCGATTCCCGTCCGAAAAATGTAAAAATAATTTATAAATGTAATTTTTCGCTTAGCATGCGATAGTGTTTGTAATCATGTTTAGATGGCAATGAAAGTCAAAGATAAGAATGGGCATAATTGATACAATTTAATAAATATATAACAACTTACAGAAGCAGGAGTTATACAAGGCCTTGGCCGAGGTGGTGTAGGCTGACGAGGTATAATGGTGGGCGGAGGAAGGGCATGCCCATTTGTTGAAGCTGGTAGATTTTGCTCAGCTGGCTGCTTTTCTGGTTGAACTCCTAAAATTATTTTTTAATAAGTTTGTCAATAACGTCATTATTTTACTATATTCATAAATACCTTGCAGGTATTGATATCAGTTCACATTATTGAGTATTTTAGAACAAGCCTAATCAATTTTACTTTGATCCAGTATGTGGGGAGGAATGTAGATTTACTAAGTATGCACATTCTTACCATTTAAACCACCTCTTTGAAACCCCTGGGATCCATGTATACTCACTATTACATTTAGATCCGCAAGTTTTAAGAAAATGACTAATCAATATATCATATTTTATATCACCCTCTAATAATTCAAATAGCATTTCTTGAATAAATCCATCATAGTGTTGTAGGGTCTTCTTATGTGTATAGCCTTTTAGATTTTATGTTCAGGGGATCTAAGAGTATCACCGAGTGTCCGTGGGTACCCAGGGGTTTCAAATGTAATAGTGAGTATACATGGGGGTTTAAGGACAGGGTTCAAGACGGAAGAATGATTATTAGTTTTACCTGTGGCTGAAGTGTCAGCAATAGAGTTGTATTTCATTTTCTTGGAACCTCCAACATCCTTCTGGTCTCCCTGTTGCTTTCTGAATTCCTTATAAGAGTCTGTCTTTTTGTATTCTGCCCACTCACGGATATATCTGTAATATATGGTTGGAACTAGTCTCTATGTAGCTTAATGCTATTTCAAACTCTCTGGTGACTTGGGTTTGTTATAGTTTGATCATGCATAGCCCTGGCTGGCCTGAAGTTTTGTACGTAATATGCAAGGTAATGCATATTACCTTGCCTATAGTAATACATGGCCAGCACAGCCATCTACTACTATCTCCCTATAGGTATAATATATGTAAATGTATTATACCACCAGGGAGATAGTAGTCAAAGGATAGCCTATAGGGGGAAATTGTGTGTCTTCACGCAAAGGGAGCCTTTGTACTGCAGCTATATGATAGTTTGCAAATCTTACTGTATTATGTACCTACCTTTCTTTGTCTTGTTCAGCTGCATCAAGATATTGCTGTTTCTCATCAGCAGGTAATTTGCTCCAATCACTAGCTAACTGTCGTGTCAGCTCTGCGAAACCAAGGTCCGGCTGAGCAGCTCGTAGCTGATCACGGCGTTCATTTAAGAACCGCACATAACCTATCAAATGCAAATAATATAAATGTATTTATAATATTTTATCTTGTATACAAAAGCTCTGAATCATAATGAGTCATATATTAGTGAGGCTACAGAAGGTAGTAATGGGTGAAAATAGGAGACCCGCAAGAATCAATCTTAGGTACGTTAAAATACCGAAGATTGATCCTTATTGAAATTCATCAGTCTTTTGAAAATCAGTAATATCTAATTGAATATATGTTGTTATGTTGAAGCTAAGCCTTCTAAATTATGCATGTGGTCTCTGAGAACAGTGTCATAGTAGAAAGAGTGAGAAGTAAGAAGTAAGTTATCTTCATACAAACGTACCGCACGCGGCTTGTTTGTGTGCGCCATAGTAACTATGCGTCCCGCACGCACACTACAATCTCGACTCGTTTCTCAATGCGCCAGCCGGGGCTATCACCAAACAAGGATCGCGTGTCGCGTATGTTAGGTAAAAGCGACCTCACTAACCCTGAACCCAGACAACACAAGTAAATGCAACTTCCCAGCCCTTGCCTATTCTAGGTACTGATTTAAGTTTTTGCATTTACAAACATTACAAGTAAGTAACAACCCAGAGACAGGCCAGTATGGTAGGTAATTATATCGCGGATTGGGCCGGAGATGGCCTACTGACACACTCTTTCTACTATGACAGTGTTTCTGAATACCGTGCCGGGGCGAATAAAGTGATCGTATGTAAATATTTATAATTACCCGTGAGCGGTTGTCTGGGAGCAGTAACATCGCGAGGTACCTTAGGTTTACGTTTCTTTGGTTTTCGAGGTGACGGTTTCTGCACATCCTTAGCCGAAGGTAGTGGAACCGCGTTAGTATCAGAATCAGTAGTTGGAGCAGTCGCGTTAGCTACTGGTGTTTGCTCGTTAGGCATTGTTGAGGACAGTCTCCGGTCTTCATCGCTTTGATTAGAAGCTAATGCATTAGTTGGAGGCGCTTCAGTTTCCATGTTTTTAACACAAATCAGACTGATGTTATCGTCGGAGCAAAACTAGTTTAAACTAGGTTGTTGGAGATTTCTGCAATGTTTGTGTTTAACGTGAGTCCGTGAGGAGACGTAGGATAAGTCTTGCTCAGTGGTGAGGATCGTGAGTCGGATATGTAATGTACTTTGTGACCGTGTGAAAAAAATTCTTTAGTTCAGAAACATTAAATTTAAACATTGATTTATAATATGCTCCCGAAGAACTAGCTCCAGTCAGTTACTTTTCTCTATGGATGGAATGGACTAGCTGCAAAGATTACTAACCCCAGCCAGGGTTGGATTCAGACCCTCAAAAAATTATGGTACATGAAAAGTAAAATTATACTATTTGATCAAAATTATTTATTTTTATTTTATTTTTTATTTTATTTTTCAAGGATTTCCAACAGCCTTCTTATAAAATTATAACACTACATATAAAACACCAAGGCCAATAAAGGTAATCACAAATAGAACAAATTGAATGCGCAAGAAAATGCAGATATTCTAATAATAGTTTCACAAATTAACTAAACAGGTAAAAAATAAAATGTCAAAGCCATATAAATATATCATGCAAGTAGTAATTACTTTTTAACTTAATTAGACTTAAAAAAATTATCATAAATCAGATTCTGAATAGTATTTTTCCTCATAGTAAATAAATTGACATACGAGGAATAGTTTGAGTTAAAATTTCTAAATGTGCGTGGGAAATACGAGTTTTGACGATATCTAGTGCTACAGCGGGGGACACAAAGATGAATATAATCTTTTCGTGATGACAGAGACGGTACGACAACCTTGATTTCAGTGAGTAAGGTAGAACAATCTATTCTACTCGAGACAATATTATGCAGGAAGGAAAGGTCAGCTGCCTCCCTTCTTTTTTGAAGAGGTAAAAGGTGATGATGCCTGCAACTTACTTCATAATCAAAGTCGGAATTCGAAATGTTAGCTTTAAAGTTAATGAATCGAAGAAATTTCTTTTGAGGTTTTTCGAGGAGGGTTATATATTTGTCATAACATGGGCTCCAAACTTGGGAGCCATACTCAAGCTGACTTCGGACTAAGGAACAAAACAAAATCTTAAGGGTTTTAATGACCTTAAAATCCTTAGTAACACGAAGTATGAACCCCAAAGTTTTCATTGCTTTAGTCATGATACTCTCGATATGCTTGTCAAAAAGAAGCTTGGAGTCAAGAGTGACACCAAGATCGACAACAGTATCAGTTCTCGTAAGAGACTGGCCATTAATTTTATAGGCATAACTAAGGGATGTAGTTGATCGACTGAAACTTATACAGCAGCAGCTACCGTGCAAAGGCAATACACTGTAAGTCAAGTTACAGTATTTTGGCTTAACAGGGCCCAATCGTATTCTTTTAATGTGTTCTATGCTTCTGTAAATAAATAATTCTACTAACACTCACCTATACTGATATAATACAAGTTAAAAAACACTGTATTCAACAAAGCTTTACGGTTTATAACTCCAAAACACGGCAATCAAACATACCGTGTTTTACCAAAACAAAATGGCACGCGCAAAATTATACAGTGTTTAATAAACCAACATTTCTAGACACGCGCTCTGCGGTCATCTAATGGCAGCCCGCGTTTGGCTGGAGCTCAGCTATTAATGGTTATTAAGGATATCGCGTGATCGGAGGTCTGCGCTTGGGGTTGGAGTTTGGAAGTAAGGGATGTAACGCGCCACACTTATGGCATTGCGGCCGTCTGTACGAATCGCTAAGGGCTAATTATATAGTTTAATGGTTTTATATGTTAAAAATGCGCGGATCTCGTAACAAGCTTCTGCTGAATTTGTGTCACAATAATGTGCAACACCATAACAATACATCGTCTGCAACAATGGTATCTGAGTAGAGTTCAAACTTTAAAAAAAATTATGACAAACAGAGATCCTTATATCCCTGTGCAAATGAACGATACGATGAATTTACATCGGATCAAACTTTTATTTGTCGCATCCGCCCATTCACACCCTTTAGTGAATCGCAAGTAAATGACTGCATCTTGGAAAACTTGGGAGAAGATGTCAGTTACACTGAATTGCTACCAGTAGCTGAATCTAATAATCTAAAGCAAATGGTTCGGAACCATCATGCACCCAACTTGGACAGTTCACTACAAGATTATTATCTTCCAGGGACATCTTCAACTTCCCAAGAAACTCTGCCATCGACATCCTCAACTTATATAGTATAGATAGATACAGAGAGTAACGATAAAATTACAAACTTGCAAACAGTCACGCTTGAGTACTTCGAACCGGGTAATACTTTAATGGCTGCAGATGGGGTGTACCCCATAGCATGTATGCTGCAATCACAAAAAAAACTGAAAGCTCGTCGAGAAGTACACGATTTCAATGATTTTGTTCAGATCATAAAAAGTTCATGGAAGAATATTGAGGTCGATGTGTTAGAGAGAGAGCCCCATTAAATACCAACAACAGTTCAGCCATTGAACAAAACATGCACAGTGCAGGGGAAGAATCAAGGTATCACCTCTAACCAGGATATGGTTACCAAAGTTTTGGTTTTTTCATATGCAATAGGCAGAAATTTTGGTTCATTACTTGGTAATTCACTATACTATTCTGTTGAAAATTACTGCATGCCTGGTGCTTCTCACGCACAGATTGAGAAGAAAAGTATAGAATTGTTAGAAATACTATAAATATGATGTACCTACCTAAAAAAATATAAAAAATTTGCTAAAATTATAGAGAAAGGCTCAATTTCATCATCATTATCACAATTTTTCATCACCACGCTGGAAATAACATGGAGTGCTCGCAGTTAGTATTATGAATTGATCATATTAAACAGTAAATCACTCAATAAAATTAAATATAACAAGTCTTACTTGAAAAGGTAAAACACTGTAATACTATATATAGTGTTTTGCCACAACAATTGCTACATAACTGAAGAACTTTGACATGGCAAAACACTTTTTTGCTTATATTTCACTTACTATTTAAAATACTAAGGAAAATACTACATGGCTAGATAGGTATTTAAAATACTTTGAAAACTATACCAAAAAATATACTTTAGAGTTATAACGCAGACGAATAATCAAATAAAATCCAAAAAAGTTTAATTGATCCCTTTCTCAAAATGCATTTTTTTGGACTTACAGTGTATTGCCTTTGCACGGTAGCATTTACTTATATTAAGATCTAGTTTATTAAGTATACAATAGTTTTGAAAGCTGTCTAGATCCGTTTGTAGTAAATCTGAGTCCTGCACATTTTCAATAACTTTATAGATTTTTATATCATCTGCAAATAATAGATACTGGGAATTTTTAAAACAGTGACCAATATCATTGATAAATATTATAAATAGAAGAGGACCAAGAATAGATCCTTGCGGGACGCCGGATGGGATAGGTGATGAGATCGACGAGAATCCATTCAAAACAACAGTTTGGCAACGATCACTGACATAAGAGGTAAACCACCTGAGCAGATCCCCCCTTATTCCAGCTATGTATAGTTTCGCGAGCAAAATGGAATGGTCAATCCGATCAAATGCTTTGCTGTAGTCGGTATAGATCGCGTCAACCTGCCCCCCACCGTCCATCCCAGCAGTCACCGCATCCGTGAATGAGACCAAATTAGTGATTGTGGACCTGCCCTTCAAAAAACCGTGCTGCTGCGGTACGAAATAGTGCTTGAGAGCCACATATAATTGATCATGGATCAGTTTTTCCAAGACCTTGGCCAGAACACAAAGCTTAGAGATCGGTCTATAGTTTGAGATATTCCTTTTAGTACCTTTCTTATGGATGGGCGTTACCGTTACCGTTTTCCAAACTTTGGGCACCATACCATCAGAAATTGATTTATAAAAGAGAAGACTAACCGGGTACACCAAACTATCAGCACAACATTTCAAAAGGTAAGGATGTAAACCGTCCGGTCCAGCTGCTTTATTACAGTCAAGAGATTTTAATAATTTTAAAATGACTGGACGGGTCACTGTGATAGAACTCACATCAGCCATAGAATTAGTTGCATTGGATTGGTAAGTAGCGGAAACTGAGGGTCGCGAGGAAGCTGGTAAATAGTTTGAGTTAAAATAATTTAAAAAGGCGTTACAAATATCATTACCTGAGACAATACATATGCCCTTGTATGACATTGATGATGGATATGCGTTATGTTGTTTATTAGATTTAATATAAGACCAAAACGCTTTCGGATTATCGCGAATAGAGCATTCTATTTTCGCAATATAATTAAGGTAACATATACGTTCCACCTTCTTTGCACGCTCCCGCAAGACCTTAAAGGAATTTTGATTCGAAATATTATCATAAATTTTAAACTTGCGGTGGTGTTTATTTTTTTCGTTAATTATCTTAATTAAAGCAGGTGAGTACCAGACAGGATAACGGGCTGGGCGTACCCATTTGTGTGGCACAAATCTATTCCTCAGGTCAGACAGAAATCTGTTAAATAGTTCAACCGATTCGTCTATATTAGTACAAGAAAGCAATGCCTGCCAGTCTTGTTTATCTAGTTCACTGCAGATTGCCGAGTAGTCGCCTCTGCCATAAAAGAACTTAGATCTAAGCTTAGGAGCAAGGGTATTTATATGTATAAAGTGCGGTCTACAGATGAGCGCCGGATGGAACTTGTCCTCCTTTAAGAGTGGATCCAAGCTACGAGAGACCGATACTTCGTCATTAGAAAAAACTAAGTCTAAGATACTACCATCGTACATGTTGGGGACGTAATTAAATTGCTGTAAATTATTCAAGTTCATAAGATCCAAAATTTCCAAATGGTTGCAGTCCGAGATCTTAACTGAGGGTAACATGTGAGAATGCTCAGAAGAAGCAGTCCATTTAATGCCCCTTTGATTAAAATCACCCAAAATTAAAAATTTATCATCTGCATTGTTGGTCACAATCGATAGTACCCTGTCAGAGAAATTTTCTAGTTGAGTTGTAAGTGATAGGCGTAAGTTTTGTTCGATGAGGTAAAGACAACCCAGGTGCAAGTTAACAGGTGGGCTTGTTTCAGTCGGTTTGAAGGCTATTGTGACCCATAAATCCTCCGCCGTTGAGTGCCACTCAGGACGAGCACGCGCAGCCAGCTCAGTCCGACAAGCCACGAGAATGCCGCCGCCCCGAGTCTGCCCGAGAGTTTCGTAGCAACGATCACGCCTCCAAACCGTGTATGCGTCACTAAACAACTCCTCGGTCCCTATTCCATCCCAGAGCCACGTCTCAGTCAAAACTACCACATCGTAGTTACACAATAGTAAACTGTGCTTCAAATCCTTTTCTTTTGTTCGCAAACCCCTAACATTCTGATAATAAACGTCAAACACCATAACCACAATCCGGTCGAGTCGTAACTCGACCAGAAAGTGCATTATCAAACAGTGAATGTGTGAGACGTTCCCCAGAATTGTTAGTTGTTTGCGAACAAAAGACTTTATAGGTGTGGTATAAAGCACAGTGCAGTAATGTGCAATATTTATTGTATGGACGTGAAAACCTGTAGCTATGCTCTGTGAGTATGCAATGAGTGAAAGAGTTATATTTAATACTTGGTTTAGACCGAAAAAATGCTGAGGATGGGTCACCCAATTCACATGCATAAAAAAAACCGAGTACTTGCTCAGCGCCACTGCACTGTAGCGGCACGATCGTTTGTATAAAACAGCATGCGAGGAAAATAATTAATAATACAGTAAGCCACATGTCTAAGCGATAAGAGAATGCAACAGGTGGTTTACTATGAGGCAATTTTAAGTATTCGCGGTATCTTGATATGCTTAGAACTAATAAATATACGAGAGTCAAATAGCTGAGTAAATAATAGATAATAGATTTATATGGCTTTGTAACAAAATTCGAGAAATAATAATCAGAACTCAATTTAATACGATATAAGATTGAAGCAAAAGAACGTATGTAAACAAAAACAATTATTAAGAACAGGTAGGTAAATAGTCATTTCATTTTATTAAGATGTTCTTCGTGTTGCACGTGAATTATGGGAGCGGTATCGTTCTTTCTCACTAAGATCTTGCAATTTTGAACCCAAACATACTTGTAGTTTTTTTCCTGAGCTAGTTTCTTTGTCATATTTAAGAGCTGTTTGTTTTCACGCGTCAAGTGGTCGTTGACAAAAATCTTGGTAGTTACTCCGGCATAACCCAGTGACTCCGCAGTTAAGGTTTTATGAGAACGAGCGGCAGCCAGAGATTCTCCTTCACATACCTACCCACGAACCCGACGATGATAGGCTTGAGGTCTGTATAGGAGCGTGCCCTCGTTACAAAGTTGATATCGGAGGGTAGGATAGATCGACCGATTACCTCGCCGACTTTGCACACAATATTTACAAGATTTTCATTATTTTTTATGGGTACTCCCTTTATTTCGACGTTGTTGACACGTTCCCTTTGCTCCATGGACGCAAAGCCGGCGGCCAATTGTGATACTTGTTCCTGCAGCTGTGGGTACTCCTCACCAGTGCCATCCCGGGCCTCCAGAGTGGCTATGCGTGACTCTAATGACTCCATTTTCGTGTGCATGGCGTTCTCCAACTGATGAAACTTTTCCTTAACGTCCTTAATCTCCTGAACGAACGCAGGCAGCTGTTCAAGACGAGCGTTGATGCTTCTTATTCCGCCTCGTAGTTCTTGCAGCACCATGTCAAGGGTAGCAGGGGTGGCGAGCGTCATGGCCTGCTGCGGCAGGGGAGATCCCGTTGGTTCAGGAGTAGTAGGAGTCTGGGGCTGGCACTTACAAGTAGGACACAATAGGCCTGATTTCTTACTTCTGCCGAGCTTACGGTAATTAGTTTCCGTTATATTTGCACAGGAAAAACAGTATATAATCGCACAGTTTGCACAGCTAACACCATCCGAGTGGTCACATGCACATCCGGGACAGTTAAACATGATTTTAGTGATAATAGTTTATTTACGAAGCAACTTAGCGCGATCTAAGTATGCGTACAAGCGCAGCGGCGTTAACGCGATGACTGATTATACTACGTTTATCGTTTCAAGTTTTTTTTCATATCATATAACGTTTTTCGGCATTTATGTTTAGAATTAAGGCGCAAATTGACGTCTTTGGCAGGAAATGAAAATTTCTTTTACCTTATGTTTTTTTTATATACTCGGAGAAGAGATTTTGCATTATCTAATATATTTCTGCAATACTTATCGTGTAAACCATAATAAATACCATTTGTCACGGGTAAACGTATTTTTTTATTTTCAGACGGTATAATTGTCCAATAAATGTTCAAGTTAATACGAGCAATACTATTTAAAACTTGCGTATACCAAAATCATGTAGAATGGATTTGAAACCTAGATAAAACCTTGTAAAATCTGTATTTTTTTTTATTTCCCACCACAAATGTGAGTTATGAGTTCACCAAATAAAAATGCAATCTTGATTCGTAAGTAATAATCTTTTATTCAGTCGTAATCTTTTATCCTTGAACTTGACATCAAGACTGATTGATATCAAGTTCAAGCAAGTGGACGTCGATCTCGGCTAACTCGTCAATCGGGACTTATCCTTAGCATTGACACGACATGTTGTCAGACGGTATAAATTCCATGCAGTTATTGGATTTACTTTGTTTTACTGCATTGCAAGTAAGTAACAGGATGTCAATGGAGTGAGCTGCAGGGTCATTCTTTAATTTGGTAATTGCTAAATTAACTTTGCTGAACACTCTTTCACAATCAGCGTTTGCGAGACGTAAAATCAGGAAATCAAGTGCAAATTTGTAATATTTTGAAAGGAATAGTTTTCAGACATCAACCCAAGATCTTAGTAGATGTAGCCGTATATATAGAAAATCCTGAAATTGTAGGGTAAATATTTAAAAGTAATAGGGTTTACCAATCATAAAAGTCGGTTCACCTGAAGACAAAATTATGGTATTTTCGCGTGACATTACGATACTACATACTATGAAATTATGGTACAAATAGTATAATTATACTACGAAATACAACACTGACTACCAAAGATTACTAACTAACTAACCCACAATGGGGCGCGTTCCTGCAAGGCCGGGCTGAATATTGGTCGAGCTAGATTTACTCCAAGGTACCTGGAACGATCTTTAGAGCTACTATCAAAATACGATATTGACAGCGATGTTTTTAGGTGATAAAATATTTTATATGTACATGTTTTGGAAATGGGGTTCATTACGTGATTAAGCAATGGTAGCATTGTAATCGCCAATCCTTGGCTTTGCATGTACAACATTTATTATTTATTGTAGACTATTGTGTCACTTTTGACAGCTAGCCAAGATTTGGCCGATTCCAGACAAGACATTGTAAGAGCCATTTATGAAGAAGAAGAAGAAGAAAAGGTAGCAAACTTTTGGCTAGACAGAGCATAATTAGCTCTGACAGGTCGCCCGGAACGGTTATGATCAAATCTTGTCTGGATCAAATTAAGCTCGACTGGAGTGCTGGAATGGCGTGTATCCGCGTTTAGACCAAAATTTGTCTTGGCCGAAGGCTTACAGGAACGCACCCAGCTGCTTAAGTTTTTTTTTCCTTTCATCGGGATATGGTCTCGCACGTCTTGTGCATTTGCCCGTGTCATGTTTTAATGATCAAGTTCTTCTTTGAGACGACTTCTGTTCTATTGGTTTCAGCCACAGACCTAGGATTTTTTCGCTACGCTCAATAAGCCTATGGTTTCAGCAGTCTAGGCTGGAAAGACTTCTCAGCTTCAGACTTCTTGATTATATTAAGACTTTTTATTTATTTATTATTATTATGGTTAATTATATTACAAAAACGAGGAAACAATAAATTTATACAATAATTTACATATCGGAATTCGAGGAAAAAATAGGGTCAGAGGAGTTAGGAAGGATAGGAGGATAATAGGTACCTACATAGTGTTGTGTTAGTATAAGTAATTAAGTATTTACAATGTAGCATATTATACATTTTTTTTTAATGTTATTGTGACGGAACACAAGCTCGATGCCCACCTGATGTTAAGTGGACTTACCTCTGCCTATAACAGTTGCAATTCATCACAAGTCACGAATTGCACTGCGCCCGTCACATTGAGACATAGTTGTTAAGTCTCATTGTGCCTGTTATTTCACTGGCTCTCAAGGACTGCTGCCGGAACACACCGTTAGGTGCTTGGCGACAGATTTTCTACTTGAGGGTGGTCGCTAGCAAGGCGGGCATTCGCAAAATGCCCTTCCACCATGCAAAATTATAAATATCATAATTTGATGTCGTTAGCTTCAATGAATGAAGCTAACACATGATAGATGGGTAGACAATTGCTATAAAGTAAGGAAATTATATTAGTAGGGAAAGGGACTTGAAGATCTTCAAGGTCTTTGAAAAGCGGAGCATGATCATAACGGGGACAGTTTAGAATAATATGATCGATGTCACCCACGTCTTCTCCACACTCGCACAATTCCGAGTCTATATACGTATCCGAGCAAGATGTGCCGGAGTGCACATGTGGCCCAAACGCATTCGAATCAACACAGAAGTAGCTCGTTTAGTTAGTTTCACTTTGGTAAACCAAGATTTAACCGGGATCATTGGTTGTATTGTATAAAAATGTTTGCCTTTTAATCTGGCACTATTTGTCCAGGTTTCACTCCAAGCAAGTTGCAGGTCTAATTTGGAGAGAGCAGCTAGATCCTGAGGATAATTCTTGTATGGGAAAATGTCTCCACACTTTGTTGCTTGGTTTGCAAGTTGATCAGCTTTCTCGTTTCCCTTTATTCCACTGTGACTGGGAATCCAGGCAAACGAAACAGAAAACCCTTTATCTACGTACTGAATAAGCATTTCTCGGGCTTCGATTATAACAGGAAAATATGCATTTATTTTGAAGGGATATTTCTTAAAGGCTTGTAACGCACTCCCGGAATCTGAGAATAATACGCTATTACGGACCCACCAATTTATCTGTTCAGGTGGCAGAAAAAAGAACTACAACATGCCTTCAAATTGTGACAGTTTGTATTTGATTTCCTTGATCAGCAGCGCCCTCGCCAACTGCACAGTTAAGTTGGTGGTAGTATAGTTTCATAATGAGGATGTATTCAAGAGCCTTATAGATTCCATAACATTCTCCAGTGAAAATTGATGTGATACCAAAATGACTCTCAAAGCGCTGAAGTGTTTGTATAGGAACATCAATCACCATGTCGACTCGACTACAGAACAAAAGATCCAACTGCAACGAGGCGTGAGACGGAGACTATTTCTCAGACAGTGTTCACGAATGCGTTTAAGGACGTTTTTAAGCTTTTGAACTGGAAAATGAACATGGACACGAAGAAAATTATGTCTAATGTCCACGTCGCACCCATGTTCGGGAAGTTACGTGACATCTTCTCGTCGAAGATCCCGCAGAGCCTGAAGCCCAAAGTCTTCAACTAGTGTGTGTTGCCAGTGATGACTTATGGTACTGAGACGTGTGGACCATAACTATGGCGCTCATGGACAAGCTCAGAGTCGCTCAACGAGCTATGGAGAGAGCTATGCTCGGAGTTTCTTTGCGCGATAATATCCGGAACGTGGATATTCGCTAAAGAACCAAAGTTACCGACATAACACTCAGAATTTGCAAGTTGAAGTGGCAACGGGCGGGCCACATTGCTCGACGAAATGATAACCGTTGGGGAAGAAAGGTTCTCGAGTGGTTACCACATTACACGGGAAGACGCTGAGTTGGTAGGCCCTCAACTAGGTGGACTGAGGACATCGTTAAAGTTGCAGGTAGCCAATGGTTACAAGCGGCTAATAGCCGTTCTTTGTGGCGTTCTATGGAGGAGGCATTTGTTCAACAGTGGACGTCTTCCAGCTGATGATGATGATGATGATGACCCATATATAGCTTTTGTTCGCTACTTTATTCTCTTTAAAGCGTAAGGTACTTTATATAGTGAGCAATAATCTAATAAATACGAATAAATAAAAATAGGTAAACTAATAAATATCATACGCTCCTTGGTCGTTGACCGTAATAAATGCGATCGGAGAAGGGGAGAGGTCCCCACTAGGTGGACTGACGACATCGTAAAAATCGCGGGTAGCCAATGGTTACAGCGGCTACTAGCCAATCTTTGTGACGCTGTATGGGGGAGGTCTCTGTTCAACAATGCCGTCTTCCGGCTGATGATGATAATATGTTGATGTGTAGGAAAGTATGAACTAAGTAAAACAAAAAAATCTATTTCCAATTATTTTTAATATACTGTACAACTTGGTGAACACTTTCTTTACCACCTGTACCATCAAGAAATTCCACTTCAAGCTGAATAGTGTCTTCTTTTTTATACAATTTCATAAATGCATGGACAAGTGGTTCAGAGTCTTGTGTAATTTGTATACCTTGTAGTAACTTACGGTCTGAATAGTCACTATCAGTTATGGAATTCGGGGATTCAACCGAATTGTTTACTGAGATTAAGCTATTTTTAACTAGGCTCTTCTTTTTTCTTGTTTCTTCATCAGTTATTTCACTTTCATCGGATTTTAAATGCTTTGGGCTAGTTCTTTTTGGACTTTCCTCATTAGGTTCTTGATTTGTAGTTTCTCCTTTATCAAATATTTCTTCATTAGGTTCTAGATTTGTAGTTTCGCCTTTATCAGATATAGACTGCTTTGACTTATTTTTTATTGAACCTTTCACACTAATTTCATCTTTGCCTATCTCATCCCAGTCAGATCTTAAAAGTGAATTATTTTCATAATTACTTGACAATATCAGAGTATTTTTATCATTACTTATTTCACTTTTTTCAGGATTAAACTGCTGCGATGTATTTTGGATAACACATTTATCAGCAGAATTATTAGATTCTCCATCAGTTTTACATTTCTTCGGGTTAGTAGTTAGCATACTTTTCATGAGTCTTCTTTTCCTTCTCTGGTTAGACCATGTGTTTTCTTTTGCAAGTATATCCAATGAAATGCGGTTTCCGCACTTATTGAGCACTCTTTGTTCGATTTTCAGTCCAGCGAGCATTGCTTTTATCTTAGTGTAAGCAGTCTCAACATTATAGTCACAATTTGGCATCTGAGGAAGCTGATGTGTGATGGGTAAATTCTTTTTCCTTGGTTTATCTCTGGGTGGAACTGAAAAGTAAAAATTGTGAATGGTAACCCTAAAAATCTGTATGAGTAATAGATTCTTTAATCAGGTGTCAACATTTAGAGGGGACTTTCTCGTTCCATTGGCGGATTTACACCCTTGGCTCGGTCTATTTCGCTTATAGACCCGGATTTGTGAATTCTATATCAGCGAACAATGGACTATTCCGAGAACTGTCCTTGTATGCGCAATGCAGCCTGTGTATTGCGCATACAAGGAATTAGAGGTAATATAACTTGGATTTTAATAAGATTCTATTTGTTCATGTCATCGTATTGTACTGTATATACTTGTATATCGCTAGAATCTAGCAATGATATTTCGTGAAACGTGGTTTTGAAGTGCTAACGGAAGCATTTTCATATTTAGTTTTAAATAAGTAATAAGGGGTAGTGTTCCTAATTAATGACAGTCTGGTTAATCTATAGAAAAACGGGGATATGGTGAATTTGGTGGTCACAAAATGGTGGATTGAGAACCAATCTGATCAATTGAGTCGCAATGGCGATAGCCAAACTTCAAGGAGGCGGATTCTTCTTCGTATCGACGCACTTATAATATTCTAATATACATAATTATATATCAATAGAATCGGGCATTAGCGTTACGGCATGGTGGCAGGACATTTTGCGAATGCTCGCCTGCTAGTAGCAACCACCCTCAAGTAGAAAATCTGTCGCCATGTACCTAACGGTGTGCACATCAATATATACCTTCGGTAGATACCGTAGGTATATGGACATCAGTCCAACAGTGCTAGATCACACTCAAGACTGTTTAACAATATCTACAATTACTTTGGTTACCAATGTGTGAGTTAGTGATCAAAAGATTTGCTGTAAGCTATAAGCAACAAAACAATATTTCGTTTATATGTATGTCACTACGAACAATACACGAAGCAGGTGAGTTGTCCCAGGATATAAAATGGTTGTGTTGTGGTTCAGTAATTTTTTTTTTTTTTATGGCTGTTAGGTTAGCCTTTGACCACTATGTCACCTGATGGTAAGTGATGATGTGGTCGAAGATGTTGTTCAGGTTAACCTAGAAGTACTGGCTCTCAAGGACAGCTGTCGGAACACACCGTTAGGTGCTTGGCGACAAATTTTCTACTTGATGGTAGTAGCTAGCCAGGCGGGCATTCATAATAGAATGTTCATTGACTTCGCGAAGTCAAGGAAAGAAGAATTCTAGGTTAGTCTGTGACAACTTAGTAATAGTGAGTACTAATTTTGTGTAGGTAACATTTAAAAACATACTTAGTTAACGATTCAAAAGCACCCCTCGCAGTATTGTTAGCAAGATAATATTAACCTAACGGGTAAATTTACACTGTATATAACATTGTAAATACATACCAAGTTTGTAAATATCATAGTCTTGATGTGTCCATGCCAAGCCCCACCTTGTGACTCTTCCTTGACAGAATTCAGTGTGTGTATGCTTTATGCCATCAGCTTTAAGATCTTGTAATAGTTCAGACAAGTTATACTTGTGACCAACCATTGTTGTATATATACTGCAATATCAAATACATTTTATATTTAGACAGCCTACAATTCAAAGCAGACTTACAAGTATTACAAATGCTCCAGCCCACTAACAGTTGGCAGTGTGACCAGCATAGTGGCAGCTTTGGCTCGCTGTATTGCAATGCTTATTCGTTGAGCTAAATAGGTCCCAGCATTGATCGTCGCAACGACAAATCGTTTTGATAAAATACGAGTTCCCAGTCCCCACCGACCCACCGTCTCTACACCAAACGCCTCAAATATGCAACAACTACCGAGGTTTGAATATTTACGCCGCTAGAGTTGCTCCGACGAAGTAGCCGCGGCGCCAGCCCTCACATTGGTTTCAGAAAGAGGATTGATTTTTTTATTTTTAAATGATTAAAATAATTAATCCCTTGCTAGGCGAATGCCAAAATTTTATTTATTCAGTTTAGTAGCAATCTATTCATTTAACAATATTGTTAAAAGTGACATTGCAATGGGATTTTCTAAAAGAAATAAATGAATAATAAATATTGAAATAAAATTTAACATTTGTGTTCTCAAAGGAAGGTAACTTGGCTCTCAAGTTTTATCATCAGACCCTAGACACCATCTTGGTTTATTTACAGTTGTTGTAAAGAAAGAATAAACGAACCAAATACGAGAGGGTTATGATCAGTAAAGAGTTAAGGTTATCCCATGGTCACACTCCAGTTCTATTGTCGACTAGTTGTGACCAAAGTTACAAAGGTATGCCCAATCTCGCCTCGATCAGATCAGAAGTCGGAAGTCATCCTAAAATGTTCACTGTTCAAAATCTACAGAGTATTATAATTAAAGCTAGAAATAGCTAAAAATAAGGAGGTTTGCAATAATCCCCATACTTGGGAAACGTCTTGTTTTGAGGATTGCAGTATAAGATGGTACTTCTTCAGAAGGCAGTGGGCACTGCTGCCCACCTTCTGGTATATTTCCCTTCTATTACCACTTCCACAGGAAAAAATGAGGGAGCAATTCGCTTCTAACGGGCATATAACGAACGGTATTGATTATATCTGTATAGTAATTATAAAAAGGGAACTTACAGCACATTTTCTTTGCATCTTTTACTCTCTTCAATAAGCTTTCTGCAGAACTTTAGCTCCCCACCTTCAGTTATAAGCTCTTGTGGAGATCCCGTGAATCCATTTTTTGGTGGAAGCCTGTCAACCACATGTCTTGTTAAAATGGAAATAGTATACGGTAGTGGGTATCAGATGCACTGACAAGAGTCTTACTTATGTTATGAAAATAATAATACGGTAGTGGCTACATTAATATACAAGTCTTAAATTTTTTTAATTTTATATAAATATTAATATTAAAAATTACACACAATTACGATACACTTCACGAATCTTGCATATAACACTGCTCACGAACTAACGTTATGTAACTAGCACCCTGGAAGTGGACTAGTCTTCACAAACTCAGGGTATCCTACAATGAGGAATAGGCATTACCTCTAATCACTAACAATGCAAAAGCGGGTATGTACAGATGTACATACCCGCCTTGAGTGAAAAGGTACTAAAAAGACAGACTCAATGGTGTATGTACATTTTCCATCTCAATATATGGATTAATAGATGTACAGTCGCCTGCAATAAGAAGTATACACATTGTAATTTTCAAAATACTGCCAAAGAGTTCTGTTTTTCTCTATGTTATCAGAAGTATCTTAAAATCAAAGAATAACTTGAATATTTTTACTCATGTTAATTTTAACTTCGATTACTAATAACTTAGCGCCATCACACTATTTTCAAAATTACGAAGTGTATACATCTTATTGCAGGCGACTGTACTTTGTAGTGCATATATTTGAGCAAATAATTTTTATTATAATACCTATCACCTTCTTTATACATTAGGTAAATTCATATATAGTAGAAGTATCCCTCAAGTAGAAAATCTGTCGCCAAGCACCTAACGGTGTGTTCCGGCAGCTGTCCTTGAGAGCCAGTACTTCTAGGCTAGCTTGAACAACATCTTCGACCACATCATCAGGTGAGATAGTTGTCAAAGGCTAACCTAACAGGCATAAAAAAAAAAAACAATTGTGGCCAGATTATATTTTTAGCTAAGATACCAAGGTCCAATATGTAGTTAAGAAGTTGCACTGTAACAAGAAACTGGTACTGTTTACCTTCATTTATCTCAATCAATACAAGTGTTGACTAAAATAGACTTTAAATTATTTTACTTTGATACTATTTTTCGTTCTCCTCGTAAATAGGTAAGTAAAAAGTAGGAAATAATGTGACTGATTTAATTATTTTTCTTGAATTTAGTTTCATTTTATTTTTTTCAGTAGGCGGTGTTTATCGAACTTCTCGTGAAAGTGATTTTTACACATAAGAGGTCTTAAAGTCGCAACGACGACATGGTAGTGCTAATATATACATATATACTATATATACATATACATAATTTTGAAGCAGTGATGGCTGTGCCAAATAGCCACGAACTGCTGCGCAGGGGCAGGGGGTCCGTGATTCGAATCCTATCGCAGGCTTGAGCTGCACTGCATGGTAGGGCATTTTGCGAGTGCATACTTGCCTAGCTACCAACCTTAAGTAGACAATCTGTCGCCAATTACCTAACGGTGTGTTCCGGCAGCTGTCCTTGAGAGCTAGTAATTCTAGGTTAGCCTGAACAACATCGACCACATCATAACTTACCATCAGGTGAGATAGTGGTCAAAGGCTAAACTATTGATAGTTTAGCCTTTGACCACTATCTCACCTGATAAAAAAACTGCATAAAAAAACCCTCAAGTAGAAAATCAGTCGCCAAGCATCTAACTTGTCCGTGATAGCCCGTATCGTCTTGGTTACGCCTACTGATCGTTACTTACCAATAGGAAAGATGATTGTCAAAGGCTGACTTGTAAGCTATAAAAATGTAGTCAAATTACCTTGCTGGACTTCGAGATTCGTACAACTCTTGTATGTTGCTATAAAATGGTGGATTGCACATACAGAAGTCATACTTTGGTGTATTAGTTTCTGCGAACAAATTTTCAATCAATGTTGATCCTTTATTATTACGCACTGAAATTTAAAAAACATAAACTTTAGGTACAGGAGCAGTCCACTCAAGAAAGCGCGCCCCTCCACATAAATAAATAAATAAACATTTGCATGGATAAGCCTCGTTTGTACGCTACGTCTAAGTGTCGGCATTACATTTACATGCTAATGGTTCATTCAGTAAAATGTAAAAATATGAACGCTTGGGTCGGCAATATTAGTTTCTTAAAACTCAAAATATGTGAACGGGTATGCCTTTGTGAGTGGGAAGGTCTATTACTATATTCTGCAGTTGTTTTTTTTTTTTATCTTATTGTGACGGAACAATCTCGAGGCCCACCTTATGTTAAGTGAACTAACCTCTGCCTATAACAGATGCATTTCGTCACAAGTCACGAATTGCACTGCGCCCGTCACCTTGAGACATAGTTATAAAGTCTCATGTGCCTGTAATTTCACTGGCTCTCAAGGACTGCTGCCGGAACACGCCGTTAGGTGCTTGGCGACAGATTTTCTACTTGAGGGTGGTCGCTAGCAAGGCGGGCATTCGCAAAATGCCCTTCCACCATGCAAAATTATAAATATCATAATTTGATGTCGTTAGCTTCAATGAATGAAGCTAACACATGATAGATGGGTAGACAATTGCTATAAAGTAAGGAAATTATATTAGTAGGGAAAGGGACTTGAAGATCTTCAAGGTCTTTGAAAAGCGGAGCATGATCATAACGGGGACAGTTTAGAATAATATGATCGATGTCACCCACGTCTTCTCCACACTCGCACAATTCCGAGTCTATATACGTATCCGAGCAAGATGTGCCGGAGTGCACATGTGGCCCAAACGCATTCGAATCAACACAGAAGTAGCTCGTTTAGTTAGTTTCACTTTGGTAAACCAAGATTTAACCGGGATCATTGGTTGTATTGTATAAAAATGTTTGCCTTTTAATCTGGCACTATTTGTCCAGGTTTCACTCCAAGCAAGTTGCAGGTCTAATTTGGAGAGAGCAGCTAGATCCTGAGGATAATTCTTGTATGGGAAAATGTCTCCACACTTTGTTGCTTGGTTTGCAAGTTGATCAGCTTTCTCGTTTCCCTTTATTCCACTGTGACTGGGAATCCAGGCAAACGAAACAGAAAACCCTTTATCTACGTACTGAATAAGCATTTCTCGGGCTTCGATTATAACAGGAAAATATGCATTTATTTTGAAGGGATATTTCTTAAAGGCTTGTAACGCACTCCCGGAATCTGAGAATAATACGCTATTACGGACCCACCAATTTATCTGTTCAGGTGGCAGAAAAAAGAACTACAACATGCCTTCAAATTGTGACAGTTTGTATTTGATTTCCTTGATCAGCAGCGCCCTCGCCAACTGCACAGTTAAGTTGGTGGTAGTATAGTTTCATAATGAGGATGTATTCAAGAGCCTTATAGATTCCATAACATTCTCCAGTGAAAATTGATGTGATACCAAAATGACTCTCAAAGCGCTGAAGTGTTTGTATAGGAACATCAATCACCATGTCGACTCGACTACAGAACAAAAGATCCAACTGCAACGAGGCGTGAGACGGAGACTATTTCTCAGACAGTGTTCACGAATGCGTTTAAGGACGTTTTTAAGCTTTTGAACTGGAAAATGAACATGGACACGAAGAAAATTATGTCTAATGTCCACGTCGCACCCATGTTCGGGAAGTTACGTGACATCTTCTCGTCGAAGATCCCGCAGAGCCTGAAGCCCAAAGTCTTCAACTAGTGTGTGTTGCCAGTGATGACTTATGGTACTGAGACGTGTGGACCATAACTATGGCGCTCATGGACAAGCTCAGAGTCGCTCAACGAGCTATGGAGAGAGCTATGCTCGGAGTTTCTTTGCGCGATAATATCCGGAACGTGGATATTCGCTAAAGAACCAAAGTTACCGACATAACACTCAGAATTTGCAAGTTGAAGTGGCAACGGGCGGGCCACATTGCTCGACGAAATGATAACCGTTGGGGAAGAAAGGTTCTCGAGTGGTTACCACATTACACGGGAAGACGCTGAGTTGGTAGGCCCTCAACTAGGTGGACTGAGGACATCGTTAAAGTTGCAGGTAGCCAATGGTTACAAGCGGCTAATAGCCGTTCTTTGTGGCGTTCTATGGAGGAGGCATTTGTTCAACAGTGGACGTCTTCCAGCTGATGATGATGATGATGATGACCCATATATAGCTTTTGTTCGCTACTTTATTCTCTTTAAAGCGTAAGGTACTTTATATAGTGAGCAATAATCTAATAAATACGAATAAATAAAAATAGGTAAACTAATAAATATCATACGCTCCTTGGTCGTTGACCGTAATAAATGCGATCGGAGAAGGGGAGAGGTCCCCACTAGGTGGACTGACGACATCGTAAAAATCGCGGGTAGCCAATGGTTACAGCGGCTACTAGCCAATCTTTGTGACGCTGTATGGGGGAGGTCTCTGTTCAACAATGCCGTCTTCCGGCTGATGATGATAATATGTTGATGTGTAGGAAAGTATGAACTAAGTAAAACAAAAAAATCTATTTCCAATTATTTTTAATATACTGTACAACTTGGTGAACACTTTCTTTACCACCTGTACCATCAAGAAATTCCACTTCAAGCTGAATAGTGTCTTCTTTTTTATACAATTTCATAAATGCATGGACAAGTGGTTCAGAGTCTTGTGTAATTTGTATACCTTGTAGTAACTTACGGTCTGAATAGTCACTATCAGTTATGGAATTCGGGGATTCAACCGAATTGTTTACTGAGATTAAGCTATTTTTAACTAGGCTCTTCTTTTTTCTTGTTTCTTCATCAGTTATTTCACTTTCATCGGATTTTAAATGCTTTGGGCTAGTTCTTTTTGGACTTTCCTCATTAGGTTCTTGATTTGTAGTTTCTCCTTTATCAAATATTTCTTCATTAGGTTCTAGATTTGTAGTTTCGCCTTTATCAGATATAGACTGCTTTGACTTATTTTTTATTGAACCTTTCACACTAATTTCATCTTTGCCTATCTCATCCCAGTCAGATCTTAAAAGTGAATTATTTTCATAATTACTTGACAATATCAGAGTATTTTTATCATTACTTATTTCACTTTTTTCAGGATTAAACTGCTGCGATGTATTTTGGATAACACATTTATCAGCAGAATTATTAGATTCTCCATCAGTTTTACATTTCTTCGGGTTAGTAGTTAGCATACTTTTCATGAGTCTTCTTTTCCTTCTCTGGTTAGACCATGTGTTTTCTTTTGCAAGTATATCCAATGAAATGCGGTTTCCGCACTTATTGAGCACTCTTTGTTCGATTTTCAGTCCAGCGAGCATTGCTTTTATCTTAGTGTAAGCAGTCTCAACATTATAGTCACAATTTGGCATCTGAGGAAGCTGATGTGTGATGGGTAAATTCTTTTTCCTTGGTTTATCTCTGGGTGGAACTGAAAAGTAAAAATTGTGAATGGTAACCCTAAAAATCTGTATGAGTAATAGATTCTTTAATCAGGTGTCAACATTTAGAGGGGACTTTCTCGTTCCATTGGCGGATTTACACCCTTGGCTCGGTCTATTTCGCTTATAGACCCGGATTTGTGAATTCTATATCAGCGAACAATGGACTATTCCGAGAACTGTCCTTGTATGCGCAATGCAGCCTGTGTATTGCGCATACAAGGAATTAGAGGTAATATAACTTGGATTTTAATAAGATTCTATTTGTTCATGTCATCGTATTGTACTGTATATACTTGTATATCGCTAGAATCTAGCAATGATATTTCGTGAAACGTGGTTTTGAAGTGCTAACGGAAGCATTTTCATATTTAGTTTTAAATAAGTAATAAGGGGTAGTGTTCCTAATTAATGACAGTCTGGTTAATCTATAGAAAAACGGGGATATGGTGAATTTGGTGGTCACAAAATGGTGGATTGAGAACCAATCTGATCAATTGAGTCGCAATGGCGATAGCCAAACTTCAAGGAGGCGGATTCTTCTTCGTATCGACGCACTTATAATATTCTAATATACATAATTATATATCAATAGAATCGGGCATTAGCGTTACGGCATGGTGGCAGGACATTTTGCGAATGCTCGCCTGCTAGTAGCAACCACCCTCAAGTAGAAAATCTGTCGCCATGTACCTAACGGTGTGCACATCAATATATACCTTCGGTAGATACCGTAGGTATATGGACATCAGTCCAACAGTGCTAGATCACACTCAAGACTGTTTAACAATATCTACAATTACTTTGGTTACCAATGTGTGAGTTAGTGATCAAAAGATTTGCTGTAAGCTATAAGCAACAAAACAATATTTCGTTTATATGTATGTCACTACGAACAATACACGAAGCAGGTGAGTTGTCCCAGGATATAAAATGGTTGTGTTGTGGTTCAGTAATTTTTTTTTTTTTTATGGCTGTTAGGTTAGCCTTTGACCACTATGTCACCTGATGGTAAGTGATGATGTGGTCGAAGATGTTGTTCAGGTTAACCTAGAAGTACTGGCTCTCAAGGACAGCTGTCGGAACACACCGTTAGGTGCTTGGCGACAAATTTTCTACTTGATGGTAGTAGCTAGCCAGGCGGGCATTCATAATAGAATGTTCATTGACTTCGCGAAGTCAAGGAAAGAAGAATTCTAGGTTAGTCTGTGACAACTTAGTAATAGTGAGTACTAATTTTGTGTAGGTAACATTTAAAAACATACTTAGTTAACGATTCAAAAGCACCCCTCGCAGTATTGTTAGCAAGATAATATTAACCTAACGGGTAAATTTACACTGTATATAACATTGTAAATACATACCAAGTTTGTAAATATCATAGTCTTGATGTGTCCATGCCAAGCCCCACCTTGTGACTCTTCCTTGACAGAATTCAGTGTGTGTATGCTTTATGCCATCAGCTTTAAGATCTTGTAATAGTTCAGACAAGTTATACTTGTGACCAACCATTGTTGTATATATACTGCAATATCAAATACATTTTATATTTAGACAGCCTACAATTCAAAGCAGACTTACAAGTATTACAAATGCTCCAGCCCACTAACAGTTGGCAGTGTGACCAGCATAGTGGCAGCTTTGGCTCGCTGTATTGCAATGCTTATTCGTTGAGCTAAATAGGTCCCAGCATTGATCGTCGCAACGACAAATCGTTTTGATAAAATACGAGTTCCCAGTCCCCACCGACCCACCGTCTCTACACCAAACGCCTCAAATATGCAACAACTACCGAGGTTTGAATATTTACGCCGCTAGAGTTGCTCCGACGAAGTAGCCGCGGCGCCAGCCCTCACATTGGTTTCAGAAAGAGGATTGATTTTTTTATTTTTAAATGATTAAAATAATTAATCCCTTGCTAGGCGAATGCCAAAATTTTATTTATTCAGTTTAGTAGCAATCTATTCATTTAACAATATTGTTAAAAGTGACATTGCAATGGGATTTTCTAAAAGAAATAAATGAATAATAAATATTGAAATAAAATTTAACATTTGTGTTCTCAAAGGAAGGTAACTTGGCTCTCAAGTTTTATCATCAGACCCTAGACACCATCTTGGTTTATTTACAGTTGTTGTAAAGAAAGAATAAACGAACCAAATACGAGAGGGTTATGATCAGTAAAGAGTTAAGGTTATCCCATGGTCACACTCCAGTTCTATTGTCGACTAGTTGTGACCAAAGTTACAAAGGTATGCCCAATCTCGCCTCGATCAGATCAGAAGTCGGAAGTCATCCTAAAATGTTCACTGTTCAAAATCTACAGAGTATTATAATTAAAGCTAGAAATAGCTAAAAATAAGGAGGTTTGCAATAATCCCCATACTTGGGAAACGTCTTGTTTTGAGGATTGCAGTATAAGATGGTACTTCTTCAGAAGGCAGTGGGCACTGCTGCCCACCTTCTGGTATATTTCCCTTCTATTACCACTTCCACAGGAAAAAATGAGGGAGCAATTCGCTTCTAACGGGCATATAACGAACGGTATTGATTATATCTGTATAGTAATTATAAAAAGGGAACTTACAGCACATTTTCTTTGCATCTTTTACTCTCTTCAATAAGCTTTCTGCAGAACTTTAGCTCCCCACCTTCAGTTATAAGCTCTTGTGGAGATCCCGTGAATCCATTTTTTGGTGGAAGCCTGTCAACCACATGTCTTGTTAAAATGGAAATAGTATACGGTAGTGGGTATCAGATGCACTGACAAGAGTCTTACTTATGTTATGAAAATAATAATACGGTAGTGGCTACATTAATATACAAGTCTTAAATTTTTTTAATTTTATATAAATATTAATATTAAAAATTACACACAATTACGATACACTTCACGAATCTTGCATATAACACTGCTCACGAACTAACGTTATGTAACTAGCACCCTGGAAGTGGACTAGTCTTCACAAACTCAGGGTATCCTACAATGAGGAATAGGCATTACCTCTAATCACTAACAATGCAAAAGCGGGTATGTACAGATGTACATACCCGCCTTGAGTGAAAAGGTACTAAAAAGACAGACTCAATGGTGTATGTACATTTTCCATCTCAATATATGGATTAATAGATGTACAGTCGCCTGCAATAAGAAGTATACACATTGTAATTTTCAAAATACTGCCAAAGAGTTCTGTTTTTCTCTATGTTATCAGAAGTATCTTAAAATCAAAGAATAACTTGAATATTTTTACTCATGTTAATTTTAACTTCGATTACTAATAACTTAGCGCCATCACACTATTTTCAAAATTACGAAGTGTATACATCTTATTGCAGGCGACTGTACTTTGTAGTGCATATATTTGAGCAAATAATTTTTATTATAATACCTATCACCTTCTTTATACATTAGGTAAATTCATATATAGTAGAAGTATCCCTCAAGTAGAAAATCTGTCGCCAAGCACCTAACGGTGTGTTCCGGCAGCTGTCCTTGAGAGCCAGTACTTCTAGGCTAGCTTGAACAACATCTTCGACCACATCATCAGGTGAGATAGTTGTCAAAGGCTAACCTAACAGGCATAAAAAAAAAAAACAATTGTGGCCAGATTATATTTTTAGCTAAGATACCAAGGTCCAATATGTAGTTAAGAAGTTGCACTGTAACAAGAAACTGGTACTGTTTACCTTCATTTATCTCAATCAATACAAGTGTTGACTAAAATAGACTTTAAATTATTTTACTTTGATACTATTTTTCGTTCTCCTCGTAAATAGGTAAGTAAAAAGTAGGAAATAATGTGACTGATTTAATTATTTTTCTTGAATTTAGTTTCATTTTATTTTTTTCAGTAGGCGGTGTTTATCGAACTTCTCGTGAAAGTGATTTTTACACATAAGAGGTCTTAAAGTCGCAACGACGACATGGTAGTGCTAATATATACATATATACTATATATACATATACATAATTTTGAAGCAGTGATGGCTGTGCCAAATAGCCACGAACTGCTGCGCAGGGGCAGGGGGTCCGTGATTCGAATCCTATCGCAGGCTTGAGCTGCACTGCATGGTAGGGCATTTTGCGAGTGCATACTTGCCTAGCTACCAACCTTAAGTAGACAATCTGTCGCCAATTACCTAACGGTGTGTTCCGGCAGCTGTCCTTGAGAGCTAGTAATTCTAGGTTAGCCTGAACAACATCGACCACATCATAACTTACCATCAGGTGAGATAGTGGTCAAAGGCTAAACTATTGATAGTTTAGCCTTTGACCACTATCTCACCTGATAAAAAAACTGCATAAAAAAACCCTCAAGTAGAAAATCAGTCGCCAAGCATCTAACTTGTCCGTGATAGCCCGTATCGTCTTGGTTACGCCTACTGATCGTTACTTACCAATAGGAAAGATGATTGTCAAAGGCTGACTTGTAAGCTATAAAAATGTAGTCAAATTACCTTGCTGGACTTCGAGATTCGTACAACTCTTGTATGTTGCTATAAAATGGTGGATTGCACATACAGAAGTCATACTTTGGTGTATTAGTTTCTGCGAACAAATTTTCAATCAATGTTGATCCTTTATTATTACGCACTGAAATTTAAAAAACATAAACTTTAGGTACAGGAGCAGTCCACTCAAGAAAGCGCGCCCCTCCACATAAATAAATAAATAAACATTTGCATGGATAAGCCTCGTTTGTACGCTACGTCTAAGTGTCGGCATTACATTTACATGCTAATGGTTCATTCAGTAAAATGTAAAAATATGAACGCTTGGGTCGGCAATATTAGTTTCTTAAAACTCAAAATATGTGAACGGGTATGCCTTTGTGAGTGGGAAGGTCTATTACTATATTCTGCAGTTGTTTTTTTTTTTTATCTTATTGTGACGGAACAATCTCGAGGCCCACCTTATGTTAAGTGAACTAACCTCTGCCTATAACAGATGCATTTCGTCACAAGTCACGAATTGCACTGCGCCCGTCACCTTGAGACATAGTTATAAAGTCTCATGTGCCTGTAATTTCACTGGCTCTCAAGGACTGCTGCCGAAACATACCGTTAGGTGCTTGGCGACAGATTTTCTACTTGAGGATGGTCGCTAGCCAGGCGGGCAATCGCAAAAAGCCCTTCCACCATGCGGTGAAGCTCAAGCCCGCGGCGGGATTCGAACCATGGACCTGCTGCACGGCAGTCCATAGCCAAAGCCACTGAGCTATCACTGCTTCAAAATCTGATTATATATATCTTATATAATTTAGATTATTTATTATATAAATCTGATATATATATTATCTGATTTATTTTTTACGCTGTTAGGGTAGACTTTGACCACTATGTCACCGGATGATCGTTCAAAGGATTTCTTCAGGTTAACCTAAAATCACTGGCTCTGAATAACAGTTGCCACAAGTCACAACACACAGTTATTTACTTGAGGGTTGTAGCTAGCCAGGAGGCCATTCGCAAAATACTCTAACACCATGCTATTACCACTGCAATCCTAAGACTACAACCTGGATGGATGCCGTGCCCTCCAAAGCAAGAATGTGCTCTAAGCAAATGGCACTACTGTATCAGCCAGATCGTCCACTGCTAAACACAGCCTCCCCAATTTTGGGGGATTTGCCATCATCCCCACGCTTGGCAGGCGTCTTGGGGATCGCAGTGTGAGATATCAGTTCCTCAGAAGGCACTGCTGCCCATCTTCTGGTTTGTTACCCTTAGTAGCCTCTTACGACACCCAAGGCATAGAACATATAATAATACTACGTATAGAATGGACACTCCTCTCCCCCCACCAAACGAGCCTTCCTCACCCCGTCGCCGATTATGCGCTGTCGCTGAGCTGACTTGAGTACGGGACGCGCAACTCGCGCACGATGACGTGATGATTGTACGTGTATTTTAAAAGTTGAGAATGGGGTACCCTTTGCTGTTTACGGTTGCTTATCAACTAAACGAGAAAAGGATTGTTTGTTGTAAATAATGATTGTTTATTATACGAGAAGAACTTAAATTATTATTGTGATTGTAATTATTATCATTAATTGTATAAAATATGAATGGAATGATACTTTTTGTATTGTCTAATACGACTAATAAAAGTAATAAATTATTGTTAGGTACCTATGTAAGTACAATAATTATTCATACGGTGAAAACCTTACACTTCACGCACACTATTAAGCGTGTACAAAAACAACATTTGTGTTGTGTCTGTGTAATAGGTAGTTAGAACGCGGCGTTTGTATAGAGAGTGGACACTACAGGTAGAGGTAGAACTTAGAGGTTTTTTTTTTTGAGGTAGAGGTAGACAGGTAGAGGTACACAGTCATGTCTGCAGCAGGCGTTGCTTCGCCTGCTGCAATTGGTTAAAAAACAATAGGCAAGCCCTGCTCTGCTTAGGAGTGCTTGAAATTTTTAGATTCTGCTAAGATTAAATATGTTTATATTTAAAAACTTACACTCTATTAGATCTTGAAGATTGTTTCTGTTTATATTTTCTTTGGCATTGTGCAAGCTCTTTGTGTCAACCTCTGTTGCAAGTATATGCCATTTATTTTTCACAGCGGCCAGTAGTGGATAAACGGCACAAGCACCAGTACCTAATAAATAATAATTATTTAGATTATTAACACAACAAAGATAATAGTGAACAAAATATATATATATATATATTTTATTTATTTTACCCATTTGGCCTCTGAACACGACTGTTAGTGATGTGATGATGCAGTTGAAGGTGTGAACCAGGTTTAGCCTAGAACAGGAACTGGCTTTTAAGGACTGCTGCCGGAACACATCGTTAGATGCTTGGCGACAGATTTTCTACTTGAGAGTGGAGCTAGACTGGGAGTATTCAAAAACGTGCCCTACCTACAGTCGGGGGCGTGTGGGAAGGTAATGAAGAAGTTCAACGCAGATCATAACAATTATGTCACATAAACATTTTGAAACAAAAATAGAACCAAATTAAACTTCTACATAGGCACGAGTGAAAAATAATTGAGTGGATAGGAGTTGTTAATTTAAAGAGCGGAATGGTTAGTAGTTAGTACATAATTATAAAACTTTAATTATAGCGGGGACCTTTTGCATAACTAGAATGATAATGAAAATCAACTTCATTAACTTTAAAATGGGTTTCATTTTCTAAGAAATATTTTAAAATTATTTTCTTCATTAACACTTATCACAAAAGTGATGCTTGCATACTTTCGCAATGAAATCAGCTTCCTTACCTATATCAATCCCATGAATGTTTGATACCCTCTGTATGGCAGCCATAAGATCCTCAATCCACAATATATAGTTAAGTCTCAATGGAAGTGTTGGAACTAGTCGATCTTCAGGTATTTCCACATCCAGGTTAAAATCAGACTTAAGCAAGCTTTTCGTAAGCACTCTTAATGAATGAGGGTCTTTAAAATCAATCACAACTTTACCAGTCACATCCTGAAAATAAAGGGAGACAAATTACTTAGCATTCTATGGATTCACCTTGCGAGTGACGGGGCGGAAGTCATGCTTGGGACTCCCAGCCCAGAGTCTATGGTTAAGGATAACCCTTAATGATGAATTTCAATGCTTGGATTAAGTCTTTGTGTGTCCTCAAAGCCAAATTTTCTCCTACTTATACCAATGAACTCTTTTATCGTACCTCCATTTCTGCAAAGAGTTTCTGCAGCTAATGGCACTCACGATAGAATTGATTCCGTGTTCCGGGATCCGCCCGTGGGGTGCCTGGCCAGAATGTGAGCCCCATCTCGTATCAACGTAACACACCAGAAGGTGGGCAGCCCTTTCTGAGGAACTGATAGCTTAGCTGATGCCCAAGCCTGCTCCCCAAGATCTGCCAAGCGTGACAAATATTGGGGGAGGCTGTGTTCAGCAGTGGACTATTCGGCTGATACAGTAGGTATAGTACAATACAGTTCCGAGATTATGTGTGAGCAGAGTATAATTTTGATCTCATTCTATGATAGGATGCTTAATTTCTGTACTCCCGCTGTTTTCTGCAGTCGTATTATAGATTTTCGTAGATACTATATGTATGTGTGAATAGAAATGTACTAAGATCATAAGTGAAACATATTTTGATGAAAGTTATTATAAGTAGATTATATACTTATAATAAATTTCATCTGAAACTTAGTACTTTATTATTATATTTTGTATAATGCTGATTATACCTTAATATAACATTAAATTAATAAGTTGATATTTATGATCAGTATATTAAATGGGATCAATGTTTGGCATACAAACAGGTATGTTTTACATTGAAGCAATCGTTATATTATTTGGAGCCTACTTGTGACAGAAAAGCTTACAGTTGTTTACATTACAGAAAATTATATATGGTATGCAAGAAAAACCCAACTGCAAACCCACATAATGCTGTGAATGTCTTTCTTGAATCATTGTAGTGGCTCTGGTTGCATCGTATCCTTTGTAGGTATATGCATATTATATGATTGTATATAATCATCATATGTATGTAATGTATGATTAACGCGAGATGATAATTAATCAATTAAAATTTAAAAATTTAAGCTTTTCTCCTTACACAAGCGATACAAGCTAAGAAGACAATCAAAGCAAAACATTAGAATAAAAGTCATTTTTTTTTCTTAAAATGATGGGCATTACTTTTCAAATTAGGAACACCAGCATGAGACAACGAGCTTTATCCTTATAGGGGTTTTAGTGATTATGTATACTAGAAAAGGCCAACTAAGACACAATGTTAAGTAGTTGGCGTATAATCAAGCTTTTTTTAATGTTATTTATTGCATAGAATAAAAAGGACCAGAAGGATCTCTCCGCAAAGATAAATAAATAAGCAACTCTGCTACGACGCATTAAAGAGCAGTTCCGAGCGCACACCGCTGCGTACCTAACATTTATATTCACCTACAAGGCGCCTCTGTTTCTATCGCATAGCTCATCTCTTCTGACGCGGTAGGTTAGGGTTGTGATCTTGTGCTCACATGCTATGTACGGGCTATGTACGTACATACCTACAGTCACTTTTACTATTAAAGCAATTAAATACATTTCGAACATAAGGTACTGATGGTAAGTGATGATGTAGTCGGAGATGTTGTTCAGGCTAACCTAGAATTACTGACTCTTAAGAACAGCTATAGGTGCATGGCGACAGATTTTCTACTTGAGGGTGGTAGCTAGCAAAGCAGGCATTTGCAAAATGCTCTATCACTATGCTATAACGACTGCCATCCTAAGACAACAAATATCGGGCCAGTCCGAAGCACAGAAGCGCTCCGTAGTAATGTCATTAGCGGTCACCCATCCAATTCATGCCCGCGGCAGACGTTGCTTAACTTGCTGATCGGATAAGAACGGCTACGCAAACATCGCTTCGAGCGCTCCAAATCTATTGTTGCCATTAAAACACAACTGGGATATGTGGGAAACTGACAATTGTGTTAAAGTTAACATTAGCAACTTGTAGGCGTACATTTCCTTACCTTTTGATATTCTTTGGAAGTGTGAAATCGTGAGGTACAAATCTTCGTTGTTATTTATGCAGCCAAATGCAACGCAGTACGATTTTGCCCTCATTTCAATCTACTAATAGATACTAGCATAATTATTCTGTGCTACTAAGTAAGAATCAGAAACAGACTAACCAAAATATGACACGAAAAAAAAAACCAGACTGACAAATACAAACACGAAATACGGTACGTTGAAGTGAGAAGACGTGCGTTCCGGACGGCGCGCGGCAACCCACTGTTGACTAAGCCAGTCTAGACGTATACGCTGATGTAGAGAAAGAGTTGCAAAGGAAGAGGCCCAAGTCATAGACATCTGGAACTTGCAACCCAGAAGATTTTCCTCCAATCAAGAGTCCCGGATTATAAAAAAAATAATTTGGTATTTTGTCTTCCCAAACACAGACAGCGGCATTTACTTGGTTTTGTTCTCAATCTTTCAGTCCATGCACAGAACTCACACACTTCTTCCAGACATTGTTTCAAGTTATGTGTCAGTATTTATAAAAAACCTACTAAAAGCATGAATATAAAATTAGAATTAAAAATTAAGGTAAGAACTTAGGTAAACTAACTACTGTTTTCAATAAAATACTATATTAAAATGGCTAAAAACACTTAGTTAATATTTTTTTTTATTTTGAAGCATTGATGGTTTAGTTGGATTGGCTATGAACTGCCGCGCAGCCGGACCATGGTTCGAATCCCGGTGCGGGCTTGAGCTTCACTGAATGGTGGAAGAGCATTTTGTAAAAGTCCGCCTGGCTAGTGTCTACCCTCAAGTAGAAAATCTGTCGTCCAACACCTAATGGTGTGTTCCGGCAGCTGTCCTTCAGCGCTAGTAATTCTAAGTTAAATCTGTTAACACCTTCAACCACATCATCACTTACCATCAGGTGAGATTGTGGTCAAAGGCTTACCTACCTACCTACCTGCAATAAACAAATCTCATTTACATAAACAAGTATACCTATAAATAAATTAAAAATTAAAATAAACTGCAAATTATTTATTTTTGTTAAGCGTTTAATTGTTGCATTGAAATTAAAACTGCAAGTTGTATATATTTAAAGAATCGTTTCTTAAAGCCCTTTAATCTGATACCTCACTCAATGGGTTTAACATGGCGTCTTAAATCCGCCAGTTTCTTTTGTTTTTACTGTTTTATGTACCTAGTGTCATCTGCGCTATCATCGAATGTAATGACATATTTAACATTAAAATCGGTTGAGCCGAAAAAATCACAAACTTCAGATTCTTAACTAGTTTGGTGTTTGAGTTAAAACCATTCCAAAAATAGTTTTAAATTTACCACTTTAAATTAGGCCCCGTATAATATAACTACACATTTATTTTTCTTAAAATACATATTTCTATTATACATGTTCAATTAATATTTGTCTAGGAAAACCTTCATACACAGGTTTAGGAGAGTAAAGTAAAAAAGTAGTACACTAATATTATAAAGAGGAAAGATTTGTATTTTTGTATGTAACAAAAAAACTTAAAAACTACTGGACTAATTTGAAAAATTCTTTCACCATTAAAATACTACATTATCTTTGATAAACATAAGCTATAGAATATTGTCAAGTTTTTTTTTGTATGCCTGTTGCTAAGCCTGGGCCGGCCGTTAGTAGTTTGTATACCATCAATTCATTGTGTTAGGAATTATGAGGAAATATTGAATGTTTTAAGAATATTCATAGAGATAAAAGTATTTATACTGACTTTACCCAGATACATGCACAAACAAGTCGAACAATCTGCCACAAACAAGTGATGCGGGGAGCCATTCTGTTAATGCTAGTTACATTTTACAGTCAGTCTTGCCTCAGCAGTAATTTCAAACGGACAACAAATTGTGATTTAGTGAATAAGTAGGAAATGATATGTGAAACAGAAAATGTTTATGTGTAATGTTTTAAAATGAGGTACGTACATAGTTATGGTATAGTTATAGTATATTTCTGTAACCCATTGTTAAAAGACATTTAAAAGAATGGCCCCAAGTTTCTTGCCCATTCTTCTTCCAGTGGCTTTATAAGCTTTATGTGCTGAATGTGGCAGGATAATGAAGTTATATATGTGAGAATCAGTTCTGGTGAATACTTTTATAATTAAGTATCTCCCTTTCAATTTACCTATTTAGGTCATTCAGTTCAGATACCCTACTGTTAGCACAAAGAACACCTATGAATGCTAAAAATATGATCACATTGACTGTTCATTCTGGGATGTTGTGTTCAAAAATATGGTTTCGATATGGCAAATGTGAAATTGCTTTCTGAACACCATTGCTAGAGATGTCTGGTCTAGAGTTATTTGATATTTTTGGACAAGGCTGTGCCCTTTCTGCCACTGGTCCTAACAGAGAAAAAGTGTGTATCCAACTTTTTCTCTGTTAGGACCAGAGACACAAATGATATGAATCACGCATTATAAATTCCTGGTTTGATAATGCTTTTAGATAGGATTTTTGTTGAATTTTAATACTTCTGGTATTTGGACAAGGCTGTACCTTATCCAAAAATATCAAATAACTCTAATGTACCCAAATAATCTGTTCTACCAATACTTCGGGCTTGTAGTTGCACCACTCCAGCCCCACTTCATCTGGTGCTATGGTTCTGGAGTGGCCTCTCCAATTACTACTTCTACCCATAATATACAATGAAAAAACAAGACTGAAAACTCGAGAAAATGAGATAATACATACCACTGTAGTTATTTTAGAAAATTCTGTGTACATTTTGGACAGCTTCTCAAAATCTGGTGGAGTTTTATATATATTCCGAGGATGCATAAATTTATTAAGAGCCATTATGTTAGAAGCACGTCAATTATTCTGTAATCTGTAATAATTAATACTTAATACAAAAATCTTGAATTATGGTGTAATATTCCATTAGTCGCTATGAACGTTATTTTCGATAATTTTGATCACATCTGCGTCTATGGTTGTGATCACTGTGATCGTTTGTAACTGTCATCCCCTGTTCCATTTATGATAAGAACGCTAAGAATGCCACTAAAATGTGCCACTTCTGTCACTTTTGACATTAGATGCCGGACCCATTTAGAACGTTTAGAACGCCAAGACCCATGTGGAACAACTTTTTGGGAGTGTGATCGTTTTTAGCGAATCTAACTTCAAATGGTAAGCACCCTGGGTCGCCAGATATCAAGCGCATTTCATAGATCCATGCCATGCCACTTAGCAAGTAATATTTTAATCCATGCTGGGGACTTTGTAATCTTTGAATGTGTTGGATTTCGTAGTATAATAGCTATACTATTAGTACCATTACTTCATAGCGTGTAGAATGTATAGGAATGTCACTACACTACGCGATAATACAAAGAAATGTTTAACTTGATGTGTTTGGTACCATAAAGTAACTTTGTATATACTGAAATAGAGACCAAACTTGATATCCCTAGGTTTGGTACGCTTGTGGTATTCGTACTTTGGGTTATGTGCAAGTTTTAAAGCCGATTCATTGTCTAGTTTCAAAATCGGTTTCTTCGTTTCAATTAAGTTGTTAAGAAGACGATTCAACTACAAAATTTCTTGGGCAGAATCGCTTGCTGCTATAACTTCCGCTTCAGTTGAGGATATGGAAACCATCGCTTGCTTTTGGCTTCTCCAGCTAATAGCTGCTCCAGAAAATAAGCACACCATTCCAGATGTGGATCTCCCAGAAGTTTGATCTCCTGCATGGTCTGCGTCGCTGTAACAGACTAACTGAGGAGGTGACTTTTTCGTGAAGGTAAGTCCATTCTGTCGAGTTCCTTTGAGATACCAGAATATGCACTTGACTAGCATGACATAATTCTAAGTAGGTGTAGCGAGATTTCTAGATGCAAAACCCACAGCATACGAAATATCAGGCCTTGTGCCTTCTGATAAATATGCCAAAGCACCCACGGCTTGTCTATATGGAAAAGACTCAGAGGCACTCTCTTCCACTTCCTTCTCATTTTCTCTAATGATTGGAGTTGGTGCTGGCTTGCAATTAGACGTTCCATACTTTTGTAATACTTTCTTGGTGTAGGCTTTTTGACAAAGTGTGATTGTCTGATTTTTTTGCAAGTCCAATTTCCATACCAAGAAAATACGACGCTGGTTTAGTAGTTATCTTTAATCTTGTTTTCAATTCATCAATAAACTCGTCTCCTGCTTTGGTCGTATTATACGCTACGAGTCCATCTTCAACATACGAGTATAGTCCAATAAAGACTTTTGATTGTCCTCTCACTCGTACATACAAACATGGATCAGCTTCACTCTGCTGGAAACCAGACCGTTTAAAAAAATTAGCAATGCAGGTGTTCCAGCACCTTTGTGCTTGTTTTAGCCCATAAAGACTGCGTTTAAGCTTACAGACTCGTTTTGTTCCATCCTGGTAGCCATCAGGCTGTTTCATATAAATTTCTAAATCTACGATTCCGTTCAGAAATGCAGTTGGCATATCAAACTGAAGTAAATTTAAATTTTCTCAAGCAGTAATGGCAAGTAAAGTTTGTACGGTGCTTAGACAAACAACCGGACTAAATGTTTTATCGTAATCGACTCCAGGTTTTTGGGAATAACCATTGACAATCATTCTGGCCTTGTATCTCTCAACAGTAACATCAGGGTTCATTTTTACTTTAAATACCCATTTGCTTGGTAAGGCTTTCCGTCCCTTGGGCAATTCCGCTAGGTCCCATGTTTGATTATCGATCAAGGCAGATATCTCATTATTCATGGCTTCGAGCCATTTTTCCATTTCAATAGATTCTATAGCATGTTTGAAAGTGACAGGTTCTATTGGCTTATGAAGATTTTCTATTCCCTCTGCTGCAGCCAAAATAAATCGTTTAAAGATTTTAAGCATTCATTTTTGTTCTCTATATCATAGAACAAAAAGAGAAATCGAGGAAGGCCATGCACTAGATGGGCTGATGACATAAAAGAAGTAGCAGGAAGCATGTGGACAAGAGTGGCGGGAGATAGGAATAAATGGTCTCAGTTGGAGGAGGCTTTTGTCCAAAAGGACACACAGATAGGGGTGTTATCATCAACTAGTTTTTAGACTTAGATAATTATTAATATGTAAACCTACTATCTGAATAAAGGCTTTTATTATTATTATTTATATCATAGAACATTGTTTTCATTACTCTAAGGTCTTTTGATATAATGATGATATTTTTCGATGGTACAAAGATTCTGAATGTTTTGGAAGTTTCAGAATACCCTACAAACATTCCGGGTATTGCTTTTGTTGCAAAGTTGTGACCATTTGAACCTTTTAACAGAACATATGTTTTGCATCAAAATGTGTAGAGATGATTAATGCATGGCTTTCTTCCAATCCATCGTTCGAATGGTGTTTGGTGCAGAATTGCGCTGTTTAAACTCCTGTTGGATAGGTCATTGGGATTGAATATTGCCACGCCCCAGCATTTAAATGGTGCCCTAGCATCTATCATCATAGCTCTCGCTTTCTCCACCAGTGTGCAATTCTTTCTTTCCTCAACACCATTTTCATTCGAGGTGTATGGCTCAGAGAGCCTTCATTATATTCCACATTGTTTTAGAAAAGAGCTGAACTCTTTATGTATTCGGTGGCATTGTCTGATTGTAAGAACTTAATTTTGTTCTCTGTGAGCCTTTCCGCTGCCTCTTTATATTCTTTAAACTTCTCTAAGACTTCATTCTTGTTTTTCATTAAATAAACTCTGCTGTATCGGCTAAAATTATCAATGAATGTGGCAAAGTACTTGTTGTCGCTATGAGTAGGCGTTCTTATAGGTCCACATACATTGCTTTGAATGATTTCCAAGAGTTGTGTAGTCGGGTGAGTCGTTTTTTCACGGGGGGTACTCGATGAAGTTTCGCTTGAATGCATGTTTCACATTCGTCCAAACTTTCAGAACTATCGAAATTTAGGCCAAGTAGTGTATTATTTTTTAGTGCACGTTTTAGATCATTGGCGTTCATGGGGCAAGTTTTCTGTGCCAGTCATGAATGTTTGAAGAGTTCGTTTTTGTAGGAACTGTGTCTGCCAAGTTATTGCGTTCTTCACATTTGTGTGGTTTGATATATATATTTTGTGGGTTTAAAGTCACCCGCGTCCGTAGGATATACCCTCGAGACCCTACACGTGACCCACGGGTGGTGCTAAACGTGGTGACTCCTGGTGGTAGGCTTCGGCCGTGGTTTGAACCACCTACCGAATAAAGACATGTCGCCAAGCGGCTTTTCCGTCTTCCGGCACGATATTCGATGTAACCGTCAAGGAGGGCAGGTCGGCGCAGTTGCGCTGCTGGAGATGACTTGTTTGTTGACAGAGAACGTAGAACCGTATTGGGGGACTAGTTTCGGAGAGCAGCGGGATCCGAGGCACGGTTATCCGATGGCCGACCGCAGACAGTAGGGAGCCCAAGTAGTGTACTAGCCACACATGAAAGGCTGCCCCGCCATCTAGCGAAAAATCCCGGAATGCGCCATCGTGCCGTTTAGCGCACGGACGAGAGGACCCGATTTCTGGGGGGGCTCGGGCGTCCCCGCGGTCTTCGGACTAGTCTCCAAATGGTACGGTATCGGAGTGTTGTGCCAATGAGTCAGCAGGTAGCGTCTCGTCCCACTGCTGTCGACCTACCTTATTTCTTTCACTCTTAATATGAGAAACAGGAAAAATGAGAAGTCGGTTCCACAGCGGATGCACGTCCTCTCGCTTCAAGTGCACCTCTCAAATATTCGAGGCCTGCACTCCAATATCAATTCGGTCCACCACCACCTTGAGACCGCAAAACCGCACCTTCTATTCCTCACGGAGACCCAGATAACTTGTCCGGCTGACGCGGAATACCTCTTGTACCCTGGCTATGTCCTGGAACATAAATTCAGACCACGTGCTGGGGTATGCGTATATGCTCGCGATGACATTTGTTCTCGGCGTCTCCGAAATCTTGAAGACTCCAGTTTCTCAGTCTTGTGGATTTTGGTAGACATAGGATCAGAGAAAATTCTCTATGCCAGTGTCTACCGCTCGCATAGCGGTGATCAGGAGACAACCAGGCTTATGGACTATTTAAGAGCGACGGCAGATGTGGCACAACATCGGTACCCTTCCGCTCAGCTGGTGTTACTGTGGGATTTCAATGCCCACCACCAGGAGTGGCTGTTCTCACGCCAGAACACTGACCACGCTGGGAGAGAGATGCATAAGCTAGCCTTCAAATTAAATCTCACCCAGCTGGTTCAGGGCGCTACAAGGGTTCCTGACGTTGATGGCCATACAGCCAATTGCTTGGACCTTCTGCTGACAACAGATCCAGACCGATCCTCGGTGTCAGTTTCTTCACCTTTAGGTAGCTCTGACCACTGTCTGGTGAAATCTGTATCGGTATACTCCCCGCCCAACCTCTGCCAAAAAGGCAACCGGTGGGTATGGCGATACAAGTCAGCAGATTGGGATGAGATGCGTTGTTTTTTCGCATCTTATCCTTGGCAGCCCGTTTGCTTCTCTTCTGGCGATCCCTCGATTTCTGCGGAAGCAGTAACGAGTGTGGTGCTTCAGGCTATGGAGTACTTTATTCCATTTTCTGATTCAGCACAGTCAGGCAAAGCTCGTCCATGGTTCGGAGCTGAATGCGGACGCGCTGAAGCGCAAAAACATGAAGCATACGTTGCATGGGCTGATGCTCGAAACTGAAAATCGAAGGACATTCGCGATAAGAAGAGAGCCTTCAATAATGGCAGCCTTATTGAAGGCTCTCTTCTTATCGCGAATGTTCTTCGATTTTCAGTTTCGAGTATCAGCCCATGCAACGTATGCTTCATGTTTTTGCGCTTCAGCACCTTCATGCACAGTCCTGCAAAAAGGCTTTAAGAAGAGCACGCTTCAACCACATAAGCCGTATAAGGGCTAAGCCTGCTTCGTACCCTGCTGGTAGCAAAGCATTTTGGTCACTGGCAAAGTTGGTTGAAGCTAATTTCTGCCGCTCCTCCCTGCCCCCACTGCTGAAACCAGATGAATCACTTGCCCACACCGCAGAGGAGAAAGCAAACTTGTTTGCTTCCCTTTTTGCGGAATCTTCACGTCTGGATACTGCTGGCGAAGTACCTCCGTGTCTACCTAGATGCGAGGCATCAATACCGGAAATTTGTATCCGTCAGACCGAGGTACGTAAAACGCTGAGGAATCTGGACGTGAACAAAGCAGGTGGTCCAGATGGGATACCAGCCATAGTCCTCAAAGTGTGTGCTCTGAGTTGTCTCCTGTGCTGACGCACCTCTTTCGCCTCTCGATGGAGACTGCACAAGTGCCGAAAACTTGGAAGCTTGCCAACGCGCAGCCTGTACCCAAGAGAGGCAGTTGTGCTGACCCTACTAACTACAGGCCCACTTCAGTCACTTCCATACTTTGTAAAAGTATGGAACGTGTACTCAACAACAGGCTCTTGTCATACCATGAAGCGAATGACATCCTCAGTGACCGTCTACTGGGGATCTTCTTACGTATGCCATCCACATCTGTAGTGAGGCCATAGAACGGTACGGAGAGGCGCTTGCCGTTTCTCTGGATATTTCGAAGGCCTTTGACAGGGTGTAGCACGACAGCCTCACTAGCAAGCTTCCCTCATACGGCTTACCCGCTGGCTTATGTGTCTGGATAACGGACTTCCTGAGGAAAAGGTCAATACGAGTGGTCTTGGACGGCTGCTCGTCCGATCAATTGGCAATCAATGCCGGGGTACCTCAGGGGTCGGTTCTCTCTGCAACCTTGCTGCACATCAACGATCTTCTTATGCCCGGTATTGTTGGGTACGCGGATGACAGCACTGTTGTAGAGAGATATTGGTCCGATGCACGAGCTAGTGGAGCTCAAATCCTGTCTCTTAGAGAGGCCATGGTCGAGCGTATGAACTTGACCTTGCAGGCAGTCTCCGATTGGAGTGATGCCAATCTGGTCAGCTTCAATGCTTCCAAGACCCAGGCGTGTCTATTCACCGCCAAGCGAAGTCAGCTCCATCTGACTCCCACTTTCCGAAATGTATCTCTACCAGTGACGAGCCACCTTGAGCTGTTGGGTGTTACCCTAACATCGGACCTCAAGTTTGGCTCGTACATTGAGTCCAGGGCTAAATTAGCTAGGGAAGGTAAGGCGGTATTTCCAGGGCAGCTTCTTAACCTGTACCAAGCACAAGTCCGGTCATGTATGGAATACTGCGGCCATCTCTGGGACGGCTCAGCAAAATACCAGCTCGAAGCTTTGGACTCCATTGAAAGACGTGCAAAACACCTCATTGGCTGAACATCGTCGCAAAGTTGCCAGTCTTTCAGTGTTCTACAGGATACATTTCGGAGAGTGTGCGATTGAGTTACATAATTTAATTCCTGCATCTCCTTTCCACTACCGGACAACAAGACGTACGGAAACACGGCATCCGTATATGGTCGACATTCCTCCTATCCGCACAAAGCGATTTGCGTCCACCTTCATAATACGGACAGCGAAGGAATGAAATACCCTCCCAGCGTCTTTGTTCCCCGAAAGCTACAACCTGGATGTCTTCAAATACAGAGTGTATAAATATCTTCTAGGCAAGCATGCTCCAACGTCGACCGCGTCGTCACTTACCATCAGGTGAGACTGCGCTCAACTGTGTGTCTATTCAGTATAAAAAAAAAAAAAAAAAAAAAAATACAGTCCAGCTTCATGTCTGTATACTGTGAGATGTATGCTGTGAGAGTAATTCCGCGCTTAGGATTTTTTACTGTCGCTTTATTCTTAATAAAAAGGACAGAATAGCCAGCGTCTGTCATCTTTCCAACGGACATAAGATTAGTGCATAGACGAGGTACATATAGTGTGTCTATTAGGTGAATTTGTGCAAAGCCATCACCATTTTTCGATATAGAAGTGTACCTTTTCCTGTGATCTCTGCAGTGTGTTTTTCTGTCGCAGTTTAATTTTCCAGATGTACTCTCTATTTTCTTTAAAAAATCTTTATAGGTCATATGAGACGCACAACCGCTGTCCAGAACACAAATGTTTTCTTCCGGCTTTTTGTTCCATGGGAGGGGGCACTTCGTAGCAAAATTGTTCTTATGAGAACCGTCATTGTCTTTGTAGGGTTTCTCATGACTTTTCTTCCAACAACTCGTACATATATCGTGTGTTTTGCGTTTGAAAAGTTTACCACTTCGTTTGCAAATTTTGTATGACGCATACAATGCTTATTCATGAAAAGGGGATTTAGGTTGGTCATAATTGGTCATGTCTTTGATATGACGTGCTTCACACACTTTTGTTTTAAGTTCATCTGGCTTCGGAAGTGTGTCTCGCGTTTCAATTGTGACTCTGAAACTCTAGTATTCTGGTGATAGACTGTACAGCATTATAATTGGTAATAATTATTCGTTGATGATAACGTCCATGTCAGCCAACTTCACACACTTCTATAATTTTTGTTTTAAGTTCATCTGGCTTTGGAAGTGTTTCTCGCGTTTCAATTGTGACTCTGAAACTCTCGTATTCTGGTGATAGACTGTACAGCATCATTATTGTTAATAATTCTTTGTTGATGTTAACGTCCATGTCAGCCAACTTGTCAACCATATCCAGGAATTTATTGAGATGGCCACGAACGTCATCACCTTCCAATCTAGTAAGAATCAGTTGCTTCAATAAGGATGAATTTCGTGTCCTGTACTGGCGTATGTATCTTTTAATTTATTCCATAAGGCTTTAGCAGTTGTGTAATTTTTTATTTGTTTCAGCTCAGAAGGAGCGATTATTAGACTAAGTCCAGATCTTGCCTGTCTGTCTCCTTTTTTGTCATCTGCAGCACCATCAGCCTCGATAAAGGGGCTTGGGTAAAAGTGGCGTCTTTCTCAAGTTTAGCGGCCACTAATGGAAGTAGTAAAGGGTGGTTAAATTTCAAGGGCCGATGTTGATTTTGAATAAAACACAAACTATTTAGGAAATTATTGTAATTTTATTTTATTATGATATATTGGTATTACTCAATTATGTATGGAATAAAATATCGGTCAAATGGGCGCCGCGACCACGGCGGCACACCTCCATCCGATGGTCCAAATTTTCGATGACCCTGAGGCATAATGGAGGTTCTATGCCGTTAATGTGCCGAATTATCTCATCCTTTAGCTCTTGAATTGTTGCTGGCTTATCGACGTACACCTTTTCTTTCAAATAACCCCAAAGAAAAAAGTCCAACGGTGTCAAATCACATGATCTTGGCGGCCAATTGACATCGCCATTACGTGAGATAACACGGCCATTGAATTTGTTGCGCAAAAGAGCCATTGTTTCGTTAGCTGTGTGGCAAGTGGCACCGTCCTGCTGAAACCACATATTGTCCACATCCATATCTTCCAATTCGGGCCATAAAAAGTTCGTTATCATCTCACGATAGCGAACACCATTCACAGTAACTGCCTGACCGGCCTCATTTTGGAAAAAATACGGCCCGATGATGCCGCCAGCCCATAAAGCTGTACGAGCATGCACTGGTGTTCTCACATCTTCTACAGACCCGGTTTGCTCGAATTTTTCCACGATTTTTGCGATTGTACGCACATTTGGACGATCAAATTGACCAAAAAAATCACGAAGTGCACGATATGCATTTTGATTTGAACGCCCATTTTCATAATAAGTCTGGATAACTTTAACACGTTGTTGGATTGTGTATCTCTCCATGGTTCAAATTGAGTAAGTCTGAAATAGAGAAATGTCAAATAAAATTCGGAAAAAAACTTGGCGTTTAGGTGTGGTTCATATTCAACATCGGCCCTTACAATTTAACCACCCGTTATTATAAAAAATAATTATTTATAGTAAACAGATTTTGGTTTTACGACACCTGTCTAAACCATATCGGAGCCGAGATATCCGACTAATCGAACTATTAAAAATTACAATAAATAATAACATGTTTTTCACTATGTATCAAACAAGTCTAAAAAAACATGTAATATATGACTATTTGACAGCGACACAATACCTCGCCCGCTCCGATCCACCCCAGTTCGTGCAACCAATCATATTGTCGGATTCGTACACCTGCGCCAATATAATAAAGAAAATGAAGTATACCCATATAAGTTATCATCATCATCAGCCGGAAACCGTCCACTGTTGAACAAACGACGCCACAAAGAAACTATTGGCTACCCGCGACTTTAACGATGTGGTCAATCCACCTATTGGGGGGGCCTACCAACTTGGTCTTCCAGTGTGAAGTGGTAACCTCTCGAGAACCTTTCTTCTCCATCGGTTATCAGTTCGTCGAGCAATGTGGCCCGCCCATTGCCACTTCAAATTTTAGTACTCCATAGCCTGTCGCACCACACTCGTTATACTGTATCCGCACAAACAGAGGTCGGGCGGTGAGTATATCAATACAGATTTCACAAGACAGTAGTCAGAGCTACTAACCGAGTATCAGTCTGGATCTGTTGTCAGCAGAAGGTCCAAGCAGTTGGCTGTATGGCCGTCAACGTCAGGAACCCTTGTAGCGCTTTGGACCAGCTGGGTGAGATTTAACGTGAAGGCTAGCTGTCAGTGTTCTGGTGTGGGAACAGCCAGTCCTGGTGGTGGGCATTGAATTCCCCTAATAACACTAACTGAGCGGAAGGATACTGATTTTGTGCCACATCTGCCGTCGCACTTAGATATTCCATAAGCCTTGTCGTCTCCTGATCACCGCTATGCATTCGGTAGACACTGGCATAGAGAATTTTCTTTGAGCCTATGTCTTCCAAAATCCACAAGACTGAGAAGTTGGAGTCTTCAAGATTTCGGAGACACCGAAAATAAATGTCATTGGTTAGATCAATTGGTTAGAGCATACCCCGGCTCAAGGGGTGGATGGACGCGGGTTCGAATCCCACACATGACTTTAATTTTTCCTATCGTATATTTGTGATTTTGTAATGTAATCCGCATAGCAGGCGTTATTGCAAACATAAGAATATTCAAATTATAAGGTTGCGTCATCATTTACAAGTATCATTTACAAGACCAATTGCAAAATTGGTCTTGTTTGTAGTACAACGCAAGTGGTACTATAGATGTTGCTCCATCCCAATACGATGGTTAAGAAACGATAGGAAAGATTCGAGTTATGACGTCATGTCATGTTAGCGCAATTGGTTAGAGCATACCCCGGCTCAAGGGGTGGATGGACGCGGGTTCGAATCCGCACATGACTTAAATTTTTCCTATCATATATTTGTGATTTTTTAATGTAATCCGCATAGCAGGCGTCATTGCAAACCTTACAATATTAAAAAGAATGCATTTTTATTTCAATTCAAAACAAAAAACGCCAAAAACCTATAGGTATAAATACGATATTAAAAAAACATGTTATAACAAATGTATAATTTTTGACGAATAGTATAATTTTATTTTTGATGTAGTATATTTTTTTGAGGGTCTGAATTCAACCCTGCTTTGGATCCATGAGTCGCGCGCGTAGCGTCAGCCATTTTCTTTTCGTTCGCCGTTCTATCTTGACGAGTTCTTGTGTAAATTTGTATAATATATTTTCAGATATAATTTAGGTATTTTAAAGCTTTAAATTGCCAACAAGATGGTTGACAGAATCGAAATGGCGTTAGATGACATTATTAGAGCCAGCAAAAAGGGAGGCAGAGGTGGAGGTGCTGTGAGGAAATTTGATACAAGCAGAAGACCTGGTGGTGGAGGAAGAGGAGGTGGAGGATTTCGTAACGGTCGCTCAGGTGGTGGTGTATTACGAGGCCGAAATCGAGGAGGTGTATCGAAGGCTACTAATTACACAAGGGTAAATTCAATAATTAAATGATAAAAATTGCATATGGCGGGTTAACGTGGTGGAATGACGCACCACAGTGTGTTGTGAAAACTGCGGGCGCTCACGAAGTTGCGATTTATAAAACCTAGTCATCTCGCTTGTTCGGCAGTTTGCGTGCTATCATGTTATATTTTCAGTATAATTTCACCCTTATACTAAAAAAGGCCTTGTTGTGAAGTACAAAGTTTAATGAGTTCGACCATATCACTAGTCACGATTTATTTGTGATACAAGTTGCGTGTGGAGTACAGCATATGTCAACATTTTTCAATATGCCCAATCTGATGTGAAGGATACATCTGCCGTGTTGAGAACCTTATCACAAGTAAACTTCTATTACCATAAAGCCTGAATTCTGGAACAACTGATGCGTTGCGTCATTTACCGTAACTACCAGCCACGAGGGACATGGACACTGTGTCTAAGATGTGCTAAAAAGTGTTGTGAACCAGTGTTATGACCGTCTCTTGTAATCTTCTTAGACTTTTATTATTTTGTTATATATTATTTGGTGTAATTAAGCAGGCAAAATTGTTTAGTAATTAGTAATTATCATAATTGTAATAAAAGAAAATATAAGATATATGTGAGACGTAGCTGTTTATTGTCATGTGGATGCTATATCTACAATGTTACATTGTTGCGATAAGAGCAATGGTGTTCATGGCATAGAGTAGCCTATTGGCAGGCTCTATGAAGGACGACCTATTTCAGGGAGATGTTAACAGCACCTGGAAACACGACATGTTCAATGAATTTGGAGAGAGAAAGATTGTTCAGCGCTCTGGAGCCATCAGTACTGGACCTGCCAAATTACTGGTGTCGAACCTTGATTTTGGAGTATCTGACTCTGATATTCAAGAATTATTCTCAGAATTTGGCAATCTCAAGAGTGCTGCAGTTCATTATGATCGTTCTGGAAGATCATTAGGTAAGCATGGAATCTTTTATACACACATCAGTAGGTTAGTCTGTTTTGTTGTATGTTGAAAAGAGGATGAATAGTAACAAGTATAACATCTGTTCAAACAGAGTAAATATTTTCCCTATACAATTACAAAATCAACAAAGTATATTATTGCTCTGTAGGTACTTTGACATTGATTGCACCTTTGTAAAACTTAGTTGGTATGATCTTTAGATAAATTATTATTCACTAAACATACAATTTGTGCCAATTTGCTTATTATGACATACATATTTCAGGTACTGCTGATGTCTTATTTGAGAGGAAATCTGATGCATTGAAGGCAATGAAACAATACAATGGAGTGCCATTGGATGGACGTGCAATGAATATTCAGTTGGCCACATCAGAAATCAGCAGCATTAGGACTGAAGGCCGCATTGGTGGTGGTGGTGGTGGCGGTAGTGGAGGACCTATGAGAAGAAGCTCAAACAGAGGTAACTACATGTGAGCTATAATAATATCACGAGATAATAGAATTTTATAGGAGACAAAATGAAGTGTCACTAGACTTCTATGAAATATGTAGCTGTTATTTGGCAATACCAGATTGAATTAGGGTAGACAGGTTGGCGTTACTTGTAATAATTTTCTTTGAATATCTAACAACTCCTCCAATTTTCTTTATTAAATATATGAGTGAGACGAGACATTTACTTCAGGGGTCCCGGTGTCATGTCCATATTAACATATACATTTGAGATTGTTAGCCTGAAATACTTCTACCAACTCCAATCACTGCTCATAACATATGGTCCCCTATTTGGTAGTCCATTCCCACTGGGTCATTAGCTTCAAAGTATAAACATAGAAATGAAGCAGTCACTATGAATTTTACCAGTTTAAAAAAGGTTATGTATATGATTTTGCAGGGCCACCCCCAAGAACCCAGAGTGGCGGAGGAGCGCGGCGCGGTGGTGGCGGCGGCGGCGGCGGTGGTGGTGGCGGGCGAGGGCGAGGTGGCGGCCGTGGCGGCAAGCGTCCCACGCCCACCGCTGAACAGCTTGATGCAGAATTAGATGCCTATGTCAAAGAAATTAAGTGAAATTTATAATTGCTAGTGAAGTGCCACTGACACTATTATTTGATAAAGTGTATGATAATATGGACACAATAAAGTGTTTGTATTTGTATGATCTATGAATTTAATAGAATAAGGTTTAGCTGAAGTTTAAACAGTTTCAGTTACTTGCCTAGATTGACATAAAGAAATAATGGTTCTTGAAAACTTGTTAATAAATCTTACAATATGACATCTATAATTTGTTTTACTGATTTTTTTCCCTAATACACTTAGGGTGGTGGGTTTGCTTCCCAACCTGTCACCATGGTCACATTGACTCTTGGGTTTTTTCTCATGAAATAACACTTATATACACAACAATAACAACAACACGAAATAGTAGAACCTGTCTATAGGTACTTACTATACAAGTCAATGAACCCAGGCTAGCCCTTGACAACTATTTCAAACTATAATTCAGTTGGCGACGGTAAAACCATACTGATCCAAGTATCGTTTTCATTATATTGAGAAAAAGAAGAAAACGCGTTTGAACTTGTTTTAAAAATACACGTGATTTATTATGCTTTATCGAAATGATGGCTTATACGTCAGACAAAAAAAAATCTATAATAAAATATTTTGATTAACCCTTAGTTTACCCGGTGAAAATATATTACGTAATTTACCTCTACAGGGTCCATGAGACTCCTCTTTCAAAAATCGTTGATTTTGTACAAAATTTAAGCAGTTTGTATTTCTTTATTGGTTAAATATGTTACTTGTTTAAACACGTGCAACCTGAATTATAGTCTGGTTTGCATTACCAGCTTTGACTAAGTCTAGTATCAAAAGTACCAGGAATTTCCAGTTCCGTATCAGTAGATGAAAATATCCTGGGACTAGTAATAGTATCGATACTGTATGCCATAACTGTCTTAACAACAGCCACAATGCAAGCCCACCGTTGAACAAAAGCACGGCCTATACATACCTCCAAATATATATGCATGCTTGAAAAATTCGGTGTTCATAAAAACAAATGTGTGTAATCAATCAGTTCATAAAATTTATTATAAATTTTTCATAAGTCACCCTAGGTTAAATTCATCATCTTTTACAATTTTGGTTAATGTATTCTTCCATATCAGTTCTGGAGATGCCTTTGTATGCGAGTCCTTCGAGTATGGCACCAGCAGCGCCTTCCCAGGGCCACATAAATCGGTTGCAGTAGGTGCGCACCATGTCCATCCGCGCTTCTTCTGGAATCCAATACTCGCTTCGAGGCTTTTTGTCTTTACCAATAGTAAAGTAGTACTTGTGACCGCTAGACTTCGACATCTGAGCGGACCACGGTTCTGAAAATACAAGTCATCGTCGTAATGCGCTCAATATAATGGCGACTATGCAACATGTCAGATTCGCAGAAGAATTTTCCTTATATGACCTAATCAAGGTCAGTCAAGTAGAAGTAAGTACTCTCGGTACCTACTTCTACTTGTTAAACTATTGCATCAGGAAGTAGGTGAGTAAGCAGGGAACTGTACCACTGATATAAGTCTTAGCCAAGATCCCATCAAAGTTTATTTAGAAGTCTGACACCTGTGAGAATTATCAAAGCAAAATGCCTTGCGTAAAATATGGGTCAACTTATGTATTGAAAGGCATTATTTATTTTTTATATAATGAGGGTAGATACCTATCTTTTTTTACTTCGCTTGTATTTTAGTTGTTACTTGGTGTTAAGGGTGAACTGGCCGGCCCGTTCTCCATACAAACGCCGTTTAGTTAATGACGAGATCAATCGGTATTATGCTTTATTTTGGACCTAAATCCTCAAATAAGGGAGTGATCACCCAACGGCGTTTGTATGGAGAACGGGCCGGCCAGTTCACCCTTAACCCATTTAGCGCTGCCGTACTCACACGAGTACAGGCAATTTTTGTGTCATAGGTTTAATATTTGTATGCATATTAAAAAAATTGACGGTATTTTTCATTCTAATGCAGTGCTGCCAACTTAGCGCGTTCAGCGCCAGATCTAGCGCTTTTTTTGGCTAAAAGCGCGTTATAGCGCCTAGCGCAAAATCTAACGCTTTTTTGAACTCAAATTTCAATAGCTATAAACAGAACGCATCACTATATTTAATAAACTAGCAAAAGTGAAATGCTGATATATTAGGTCCTTTTATATGAAATTGGCGTTTTTCGTACTGGCCACTTTAATCACGAATTTCTCCTCTTTGGTAAGGAATTCCAAATTCAAATTTGTACAGCTATAGACTCATGTATTTGTGCTTCGATGATCGTCATTCATTTGTTTTTTTTCTTCTGTTTTTTTCTGTTTGCGTCACTCATTTTACAAAATGGAAAACCTTAAATATCGCATTATTTACGAGTACGAGTTCCGCCGTGGCACTAGTGCTGCGGAAACAACTCGAAGGGTGAATGATGTGTATGGCGGTCGTGTTGCAAAAGAAAACACAGTTCGTTTTTGGTTCCAACGTTTTCGTTCTGGAAATTTCGACCTGCAGAACAAGCCCCGTGGACGGCCTGAGACTCAAGTTGATAATGAAGAGTTGAAGGCTATTGTGGAAGCGGATCCATCGCAAACCACGTCCGAGTTAGCTGCAGGCTGCGATGTTAGTGATAAAACTGTTTTAATTCACTTGAAGCAAATTGGGAAGATTAAAAAGCTTGAAAGGTGGGTACCTCACGAATTGACTGAAACAAACCGGCAAACGCGCGTCGACTGCTGCGTTACATTACTAAACCGGCACAATAATGAAGGTATTTTAAACCGAATCATTACCTGTGATGAAAAATGGGTTCTTTACGATAATCGGAAGCGCTCAGCGCAATGGTTAGATCCTGGCCAGCCAGCCAAATCCTGCCCCAAGCGAAAATTAACCCCAAAAAAGTTACTTGTAAGCGTTTGGTGGACTAGTGCCGGTATTGTTCATTACAGTTTTTTCAAATCTGGCCAGACTATTACGGCTGATGTCTATTGTCAGGAATTGCAAACCATGATGGAAAAGCTAGCGGCTAAACAACCTAGGCTGGTCAATCGCTCCACGCCACTGCTGCTTCACGACAACGCTAGACCACACACTGCGCTACAGACGGCTACTAAATTAGAAGAGCTTCAATTGGAAAGTCTAAGACATCCTCCGTACTCCCCGGACCTTGCTCCAACAGATTACCATTTTTTTCGAAATTTGGATAACTTCTTGCAAGGGAAAAAATTCAACTCCGATGGGGCAGTCCAAATCGCCTTCAAAGATTTTATTGATTCCCGTCCGACTGGTTTTTTTAGTAAAGGGATCAATGAACTACCTATGAGATGGCAAAAGTGCATAGAAAATAATGGTTCATACTTTGATTAATTAAATATATTAAATTAAAAAATATTCGACTTTTTGTTCCTCCCATACAAAACGGCAATTTCATATGTAAGGACCTAATATTTGGTAAACTATGTTATTTATAAACTATGACTATGAGTTAGCGATTCCCCGGCATATATATTTTTAGCAATCCCTAGCTAGTGTATTCATTACATTGCATATACTACTGTTCCCATGTCCACAAGTACACTCATTCTTATGAAAGTTTTTAGGAGTTTAATAATAAAATGGATTTACCTTTACAAACCGGTGATTGGGGATTAAACAAATGCGCAGTGTACAAATTGTGAACTGGAATTTTCTGCCAAAATTAGTGACATTAAACGAAATTGCGAAACAGCCTATTTTATATATACTTGATTGTTATTACATATTTAAAAGTACTCATTTTTTTTTTGTACTAATCTAATATCTAAACTACGGTCAAATTCATAATTCCCTTCGTTATTTGTCACTAATTTGCGTCACTTTGGACGTTTTTATCTTGTAGATGTCATTTAGCGCGTTCTAGCGCGTTTTTGAGGCGCTGATAGCGCGTTTTTGCTAAATAGAGTTGGCAGCACTGTTCTAATGTAATCTAGTATTTGAAACATTAAGCATTTTTTGGGGTAGAAATAATAATTTGTCAGTGGGGGCTTTGCAAGTACATAGGACAAAACGCTGCTACAGGTAAGTGAACATTATGTATATGATTACTGACAGAACTTAATTAAAATTATGTTGTTTGTTATTATTTTTATATAATTGTTATTATACTATAATATAACCCTGAAAATATTACTTAAACGTTATTATTTTACAAAATATCTTATAGTAATTACAGCGAGTAATTACAGCATTCGAGTACAGCGGCAACATGCGTAAGTAAATAATCTATATTTTGTTACAGTTTACATAGAATGACTTCCAAACATTTTAAGAATTTTAATAATTTCAAAAGCTTAGAAGAAGCTATTCATTCTATATTTGAAGATAGTGACTATGATGACCGATACCTGGCGGTGGTGGTATGATCACGATGATGCCAACTATGATTGAGCCATCATAGTTGGCATCATCGTGATCATACCACCACCGCCAGGTATCGTGACCAATGAAGTGGAACAGGCTGATGAAGACATAGTAACTGCCTCACTCCCACAAGACGTTCCTGGGAATATTGAGATATTTATACATAATGATCAAATCAGTGACTACGATAGTAGCGATGAGGAACCGTTGGCAGCGACTAGGATATCGCAGGAAGATATTCCAACTTGGTGTGGGAGACAATTTATTCTTCAACACTTGAAGTGACTTGTGAGATTTAGCTGACATTTTTATGAAAAAATTCAAAGAGTAGGGCGTAAAAGATGAAAATTATTCGACAGATGAGTCTATGGTAAAATATTTCGGCCTCCATTCAGTGTAACAATTTATATGGGAAAAACTCGTACGGTTTGGCTACAAAAACTGGATAGCAGCTAATTCAACTGGTTACTGCTACGTGTTCCAGTTTTACTGTGATAATCTACTAATGCCACCAATGAACCTCTTGGCACGAGAGTTGTGAAAACGCTTTTAGAAAAGCTATGGCTGGATGAACTTGGTCAGTCTACAGGACTGCTATTCACAGAAAGAAATGGTTTTGGGTAATTTTCACATTTATGGTAGAAAAGGCGTTAGCAAATGCCCGGCATTTGCATGTCGTCAGCCACGAAAACTATATGGACTACGGATTTATTGTTCAGATGTAGTGTTGCAAGATATTATATATGCCAAACAACGTTTACTACTAACGCTTCTTAAACTCCACCTATTGCCTTCAATGAAGCTAGGATTGGCGCAAATGACTTAGGACACTATCCTTAACAACTTGAGAAGCCATTACTTTGTGCAGTCTGTCATGCAAGAGTATGCTGACAATGCAAGACCTGTTTGAAAACATTGTGCATAGAAAGAGGATGTTTCGAAAAATATCACCCTTAAGTGGCCGTTGTACTCGTGCGAGTACAGCCCCCTAATTTCATAAATATAAAAATAAAAAAGTTTTTTTTTCTTCTATAGTGTTCATTGTGCTTATATGATAACGATTATATACAGTTACTATTAAAAATACGGGCAGTTTTATTTTGGCGCTTAATGGGTTAAGAGAATAGGTGGTTTACGTTAAGTAATTGTTTATAAAAAAATACTCCTGCTACAATGAAAATAGGAAGAAAATTTCTGTGGAGGAACAAAAAAAAAGCCTTTGCAACATACCAAAAGTTTAATTATGATTTTGTTTAATCTTTCTCTAGCAAGTGATCCAGTGTTTATAACAGTGGATTATCCAGCCCCATAAGCGAAAACTGTCTTCGTTGTTCAGTACATGCAAATTATGTTAATTATTTATCCAATGTGATGGCAATTCCTAACAGTTGTTATACTATCCACAACGTACCGAAGTTGGTAGTTGCCAAAGCAACTTTGCCAAATGGGGAATAAAGGACAAGTTACATGTGGAATGTGAGTGGTTCCCCTAAGCAAAATTTTGCACACTTATTGTCATGTCCCCCCCAGTCCCGACCACCTGCACAAAGATGATCTCAAATATGCATCTTACAGGGGGCCGCGGAAGTGGCCTCCCATTGGGCAAACATTATCTAAAAGTCAATTTAGCCATTGATACGAAATTCATGAATTATCCACAAAGATAGTAACTGATTTAAATAATAATGTGAACTTTTCACTTCTTCGTGTTTAATTTGCCTTATGCAGCAAGTCGGCAGGATATGAGTTGGTCCAGGGTCACCAATGTCCATGAGTTATTTTGGTTATTTATTGCGATGTGTAAATGCAGCTTCATATTTTAGTTCAGCATCCAAATTTGATAACGCACACGTACAGTGAGCTATTTTATTAACAAGCCAATCACAATCGTTGTCGATGCTTTAAAGTGTTTGCACACACCTCGGCAAGTTATTCTATTTTTAGTCTCAACACATCGTGTCAAATACGTTTTACGTCCAATACGCATATTGTCAAAATTTTAACCACTACTCATGTTGTCTAATACGCGTTAAATACGTGTCAAGACCATACGCTTTAAGTCGAATAGGTGTTAAGTCCAATACGATTTAAGTTAAAAACGCTTTTTGTCCAAAACTTGATAATACGAAGTTGTACTTTGCTGAATACATTTTTAATATAAAAATCATGTTTAACAATATTTATTGTAAGTATTTTCGTTAGTCTATCGGTAATATTTGTAATAAAATGTCCTCGATTGTTGTGCTTATTGGTACCCATCCAATTGGTTCCTCTTGAGTTCATTGCGATAGTTTAATAAATTTAAGGTTATAAGTTGGCATCTTCAGGACCACTATGTCCTAGTTATGAATGAAATTATATTGTTAATGGGTTAAGAGGCATTTCACATTTTAATGCGGTATACGAAGATTTTAAGCGCTTAATTTACTATCATAGGAAATATCTACAAGTTGTTTAATAATTGATAAAAATAGAATAATCTGTTCTCTTTTCAGTTAATGTACCAGATTTACAAACATAACATTAATTATTTTGTAGTGACCAATCTCCCGCACCTTGTTTTACGAATTAAAGTACACATAGCCAACTTCAGAGTTATATCTCTTGTATAAAGATTCATCAAATTATCTAAAAAAAAAACTGTGCATCAGGCATATAATCTTGTTGACACATAGTGTACTAGAATATCGCTAATTAATCGTCATTGTAGAAAAAAAAATAAAGATCTTGCGCCAATTTCCACGAATTATATCAGCAGTTTACCACCATATATTGCGTTTAATAAAGTGTAATTCCAAACAGATATTATATAAAAAGAAAGTTCATTCTTTAATTAATCTGATCTTTAATAAATTGTGATATTAACTCTGTTTTGTTAGACAAGATAAAATATTTAACATAACTCCAAATGCACATAAATTGAAATGTACAAGCGCGAGGCGATCAGTACCGCGCGAGCGCCCATCGAGGTAGTACCTGTGTTCGTTTTCCTTCCTCTGACGTCTCGTACGCGGAACGCTTAGATGCAAGTTTATAGTGCGACCACAGAGTTTTGATCATGTCGATATTTTTTTTAACAGACTATACTTTATTTTTGTTGTCCATAATATAAGTATTGTTGTCTTGTTAAGTAACTACATCTTTAGCTTCTGTTCATCCATTGTGTTAAAAAAAGGAAACGTCACAATTATGCAGCCTTATACAGCGTTATTGGAAAAATGCTAACAACCTCACAGGGTTGACTTCTTCTTTTTGGTCTGCTAGTTTTTATATTATTCTTGTTTAAATTAGTAACTCACTATAACTTTTGTTTTAGGAGGATTAGATGACAGGCGAATAATTGATTTCCAATATTTTTGGATTCAGTTAATGTCTATAAGTGAACACAGCGATAACTTCAGCTGGAAATTAAACTACCTTCTCTTGAAATTTGTACAAACCGGCCACCCGGCTTTTCCATCATTTGTACAAACCGGGATACCAGTAGGCGGTCGATAGTCATATTTACAAATTTACCATAGATCTGCGTAAGTCCGACTTTCATAATCCAAATGGTTTTCAAAAGGATGCAACCTTGCCCATATAAAAAAAAATACATATTTTTGTGAGATAACGTATGAAGTAGGAAGTATTTTGAATATTTTGATGAAATCTGAAACCAGCACAAATTACATTTTGGCCCCAAAATATTACGTCATTTCATATTAATATCGTAACTACTTCAACAGTTATAAATCTAGAAAACCGCAATTTTGCATATGTGTAAGTCATTTTTCACTCGATATATTTTGCAACGCAAACACTTACCGATGCAAATTTGCGTATTAAATAATCTCGTAACTAATTTTAAACTTCTAAACCAAAAATCTGAAATAATACAGGTGTATAAATTACATGTAAATAATAATATCAAAGAAGGACCAAAGCCGTAGGTGGTATAGTTTTTCAGAAAAAATAATTGCTCTCCAATACAGATTTCCCGCCAAAGTTCTTAAAACAATTGGGTTGTTTTAATTTTGTTACCTTAAAATATTTAGCGTAAAAATCTGTAACAATTCATGGCTAAAGAACAATAGTAAATTATCATATTAAAAGAAGATCGAAGTTCTAGGTGAGTTAGTTACGAAAAAATAGAAATAGCAATTAAATTACTATTTCCCACCATTTTTGTCGTGTGTTCAAACCCCATTTCCAGTATTTTTTTGTATAAAAAGGTGTATTATCATTTATTTTCTATAGAGGAAATAGGCATAAGAGTATATAGTGAGGATTGCATTGGTACCAAGAAGTATATACATACATACATAAAATCACGCCTCTTTCCCGTAGGGGTAGGCAGAGACCACGGATTTCCACTTACTACGATCCTGACATATCTCTTTCGCTTCATCTATACTCATCAATCCTTTCATACATAAGCGTCGGTTTAGGGTACCTTTGACCTGGCCTTTTTTCAGAACGTCTTCAATCTGATTTCGGAAGTATATATATGTTGATTATAGATTGCATCAAAGATATTCGATTTAAAAACAAAAAAACCTCAAAATCTGTAAATATATATTTACATTTCGCTGTTTGGTCTACTCAAACTAAATGGATGAAAATGTTATTTTTTTAATGGTGTAGGTGATATATTATGGTATGGGAATATGAGGGTGACATGTTAAAGTAATGGAAAACCAAAAACGTCATGGGACGTTTGTGGTTGGTACTAAGTTGTTTTCCGGATGCACAGAAAAATAAACCTCAATCCTATGCATGGTCATTATGACAGACAGTGTTAACGACTGGATATAGATACTGAAGAGTGTGAACGAGGAAAACAGCAATTTTTGGAAAATTTAAAATAAAGAGCTTTTAGTCAGCAGCTTTTAATCAATGCCGTTACATCAAATATTTATATAATTTTAAGCCGTATAATTTTTTAATTATTTAAGTTTTTTGTTACAATAAATGATTCAAACATATCTTTTTTTTATTCATCAAGGATGAAATTTAAATTAAAGATTCACGATGCAGGTTGACTATTTAATGTACATGCCTACTTCTTTTCTATAACATTAGCAAGTAATCGACAAGAAATTGATTATTTACTCATGCCAATCACACAATTTTTAAATTCGCAACTTAGATTTCTTTATTAATGAGTGCTAGTATCAAAATATGTTACTCACAGTCATGCTATTCCGTCGTCACTTCTTTCGCTTGTGTAAGCGATGCGCTGGCATTTACCTAAACTTCAGTAGCGTGATTTTGTGAAATGGCTCTCCTACTTCTTTTCTATAACATTAGCAAGTAATCGACAAGAAATTGATTATTTACTCATGCCAATCACACAATTTTTAAATTCGCAACTTACATTTCTTTATTAAGTGTGAGATTTTGTGAAATGGCTCTTAAGAGCCATTTCACAAAATCACGCTACTGAAGTTTAGGTAAATGCCAGCGCATCGCATACACAAGCGAAAGAAGTGACGACGGAATAGCGTGACTGTGAGTAACATATTTTGATACTAGCACTCACACACTTAATAAAGAAATGTAAGTTGCGAATTTAAAAATTGTGTGATTGGCATGAGTAAATAATCAATTTCTTGTCGATTACTTGCTAATGTTATAGAAAAGAAGTAGGCATGTACATTAAATAGTCAACTTACATCGTGAATCGTATATTTACACATCATCCTTGATGAATAAAAAATAGATATGTTTGAATCATTTATTGTAACAATAAACTTCAATAATTAAATAATTATACGGCTTAAAATTATATAAATATTTGACGTAACGGCATTGATTAAAAGCTGCGGACTAAAAGCTCTTTCTTTTAAATTTTCCAAAAATTGCTATTTTCCTCGTTCACACTCTACACAGTATCTATATCCAGTCGTTAACACTGTCTGCCATAATGACCATGCATAGGATTGAGGTTTATTTTTCTGTGCATCCGGAAAACAACTCAGTACCAACCACAAACGTCCTATGACGTTTTTGGTTTTCCATTACTTAAACATGTCACCCTCATATTCCCATACCACAATATATCACCTATACCTTTAATAAATAACATTTTCATCCATTTAGTTTGAGTAGACCAAACAGCGAAATGTAAATATATATTTACACAGTTTGAGGTTTTTTTGTTTTTAAATCGAATATCTTTGATGCAATCTATAATCAACATATATACTTCTTGGTACCAATGCAATCCTCACTATATACTCTTATGCTCACTATTTCCTCTATGGAAAATAAATGATAATACACCTTTTTATAGAAAAAAATACTGGAAATGGGGTTTGAACACACGACAAAAATGGTGGGAAATAGTAATTTAATTGCTATTTTTATTTTTTCGTAACTAGACTCACCTAGAACTTCGATTCTTATTTTAATATGATAATTTACTATTGTTCTTTAGCCATGAATTGTTACAGATTTTTACGCCAAATATTTTAAAGTAACAAGATTAAAACAACCCTATTGTTTTAAGAACTTTGGCGGGAAAACTGTATTGGAGAGCAATATTTTTTTCTGAAAAACTATACCACCTACGCCTTTGGTCCTTCTTTGATATTATTATTTACATATAATTTATACACTTGTATTATTTCAGATTTTTTGGTTTAGAAGTTTAAAATTATTTACGAGATTATTTAATACGCAAATTTGCATCGGTAAGTGTTTGCGTTGCAAAATGTATCGAGCGAAAAATGACTTATACATATGTAAAGTTGCGTTTTTCTAGGTTTATAACTGTTGACGTAGTTACGAGATTAATATGAAAAGACGTTATATTTTGGGGCCAAAATGTAATTTGTGCTGGTTTCAGATTTCATCAAAATATTCAAAATACTTCCGTTATCTCAGAAAAGAATGGATACTTTCTTGTATGGGCAAGGATGCATCCTTTTGAAAACCATTTGTATTATGAAAGTCGGACTATTTTTTTTATTTATTTTTATGTCATTGCGATGGAACAAGCGCGAGGCCCACCTGATGTTAAGCGGTATCCTCTGCCTATAACAGATGCATTTCATCACAAGTGACAAACTGCACTGCGCCCATCACCTTGAGACATACCTGTTAAGTCTCATTTTTGCCTGTTATTTCACTGGCTCTCAAGGACTGCTGCCGGAACTCACCGTTAGGTGCTTGGCGACAGATTTTCTACTAGAGGGTGGTCGCTAGCCAGGCGGGCATTCGCAAAATGCCCTTCCACCATGCGGTGAAGCTCAAGCTCTGGGCGGGATTCGGACCATGGACCTGCTGCGCGGCAGTCCATAGCCAATGCCACTGAGCCATCACTGCTTCAAAACTTAAACTTACGCAGAAAACACTTACGCAGATTTTATGGTAAATTTGTAAATACGACTATCGACCGCTAACTGGTATCCCGGTTTGTACAAATGATGGAAAAGCCGGGAGGCCGTTTTGTACAAATTAGGAAGGTAGTTTAATTTCCTGCTGAAGTTATCGCTGTGTTCACTTATAGACATTAACTGAATCCAAAAATATTGGAAATCAATTATTTGCCTGTCATCTTATCCTTCCAAAACAAATATTATAGTGAGTTACTAATTTAAACTAGAATAATATAAAAACTAGCAGACCAAAAAGAAGAAGTCAACCCTCTGAGGTTGTTAGCATATTTCCAATAACGCTGTATAAATCTGCATAATTGTGACGTTTCCTTTTTTTGACACAATGGATGAACAGAAACTAATGATGTAGTTACTTAACAAGACAACAATAATTATATTATGGACGACAAAAATAAAGTATAGTTTGTTACTTAAAAAAATAAAGACATGATCAAAACTCTGTGGTCGCACTATAAACTTGCGTCTAAGCGTTCCGCGTACGAGACGTCAGAGCAAGGCAAAACGAACGCAGGTCCTACCTCGATGAGCGCTCGCGCGGTACTGATCGCCTCGCGCTTGTACATTTCAATTTATGAGCATTTCGAGTTATGTTAAATATTTTTCCTTGTCTAACAAAACAGAGTTAATAGCACAATTTATTAAAGATCAGATTAATTAAAGAATGAACTTTATTTTCATATAATATCTGTTTGGAATTACACTTTATTAAACGCAATATATCGTGATAAACTGCTGATATTATTCGTGGAAATTGGCGCAAGATCTTTATTTTTTTTTCTACAATGACGATTAATTATCGATATTCTAGTACACTATGTGTCAACAAGATGATATGCCTGATGCACAGTTTTTTTTTTTTAGTTAATTTGATAAATCTTTATATAAGAGATAGAACTCTGAAGTTGGCTGTGTGTACGTTAATTCGTAAAACAAGGTGCGGGAGATTGGTCACTACAAAATAATTAATGTTATGTTTGTAAATCTGGTACATTAACTGAAAAGAGAACAGATTATTCTATTTTTATCGATTATTAAACAACTTGTAGATATTTCCTATGATAGTAAATTAAGCGCTTAAAATCTTCGTATACCGCATTAAAATGTAAAATGCCTCTTAATAAGGCTTTCTTTATAAACGTATTGGACAATCTGCCTATTGGACAAAATATGAAGTTTGGAACACATGTTTATTGGACGTAAAACGTATTTGACACTATGCGATGAGAGACTATTTTCATTTTAAATAGAATATCGTTTGAAAATCCAAAAGCAAGACGATTTCATTGCTTTTAATTTTTCCTCTCATACAAATGAGCCCACATATTAAGTTTCGGCATTTGTTCCTCCAAAGAAACTTTAAAATTTCTTCCTCTTTTTGTGGCAGAAAAATTAATTAAGAAAGTAAAAACCCGACTGCTAATTATTTATTTTTGCTAAGCATTTTATCGTTTCATTGAAATTAAAACTGCATGTCTTATAATATATTTTTAGAATTGTTTTGCAAAGACTTTTATTTTGATACCCCACTCGATGGATTTGGAAGAATAGTTTTTTTCCTGTCAATTGCATTTAAAATCCGCCAGTCCGTGCTTTTTTTTATTTACCTAGTGTCACTTGCTCTATCAAGACCTAGTGATATCTCATACATTAAAATCGGTTAAGCCGTTTGGAAGTTATGGTGGAATAAAGAAACATAACACTCCTGCTTTTGGGCAGCCGTGTAATAAAAAAATACTTAAATTTAGGTACGTAAACCACCTATTCTCGTAACAGCAAGTAACAACTTAGACACAAAACACAAGCGAAGTAAAAATAAACAGGTATCTACCCTTATATAACAAATAAATAATGCCTTTAAATAAGTTAACCCATTTTTTACGCAAGGCACTTTGCTGTTATAATTCTCACAGGAGTGAGACTTCTAAATAAACTTTGATATATATCCATATTTCCATGAAACACAAGATATATACAAGGTCTCGGTATAATTAATTTAAGGGCAGCAAAGGGGCTGCAATTATTGTGTTATGAAAGTTTTAGTTATTTTACATAGCGCGTATAATTCAAGCAGGTGACCAGCCATCTTGACGTCAGAATGGACGGTCACACTAAATGTTTCATTTATTATTAAAGAAACTGGGCAGCAATGAAATCATGATAGGCAGTAAATAGAAGCAATTGAGCAGCAATTATTGGCTACCATTTCAACTTTAAACACGACTAGTGACCAGCCATTCTGACGGACACAATATATTGGTAGTTCGTTATACTATTAGTTATGTACGTATACCTACCCTTTAATTCATAGAAAAAAAAAAAAACTTGAGGCGATAACAGACATGCAAACTGCAGTTAGTTCTTTATGCAGTCTTATTGATGAATTAGACCACAGTATTTCATTTAGAAAAAAAGTGTGCTTATTCACTATGAGTAGACAAAAATATAATATTAGACGAAATTGTAATTCAACAAGTTGATAGTGTGAAATATTTGTGTATGTGATTCGACAAAAAACTGATTTGGTAAGCATATAAACGAAATACGGGACAATTTTTTCTTTTATGTTTTCTTAGTACTTGCTTGAACTAAGTGGGGGATACATCGGAAACACCTCAGACGACTATATATTGCTATAATTAGAAGTATACTTGACTATGCTAGTTTTCTTACGACACTAGAACTAAATACCATCTTATTCATAGTCCATTTATGTATTTTTACGTAAGAAACCTTTTGTGAGGAGGAAATAAATATATTTTTGATTTGATTTTTGATTATTAAAATATAAAAAGTGCAGAACCGAGCAATGCGAGTCATCAGGGGTTTTATTCAGGGCACTCTAGTTCACGTTATGTAGAGAGTTATAAGAGGTGAGAGTTGGCCCCCAAGGTATGTCAAATATAACGCATCAGTCGGACATCTGACCTGCGTCGCCGTAAGAAACAAGAGGTGTAGTTTCACAGTCTCGAGGTAGCGGTGGACTTGAATAAGATTGGAGTGCAAGCCTCGGATGTTAGAGAGGTGCATTTTGAGTGAGAGGACGTGTATCCTCTGTGAAACCATTTTCTTAATTGTTGTTCTGTTATGTAGTTTGGAATCAGGTAAGATAGAAGAGAGGGCGTGAAATAAGGCGTTACCTATCGACTCAGAGACGCACAAGATGCTGCATCAAAGATAGCTAGTTTGGAGGCCGTGGCTACTCTCGAGCCCCCTCAAGAAAGTACATCGGGTGCTCTTCCGTGGTCAAAATCCACGATGGCGCATTCCCGGTTTTTTTCGCAAGATGCCGGGGGACGCATTTTTTCGCAAGACCCTCTACTATCTGCGGTAAGCCAGCACAGAACCGTGTCTCGGATCCCGCTGCTCTCCAGAACTAGCCATTAGGATATTAACAAATATGCGGTGTGCCTATATTTAGTTGCAGTGACGCATCTGTTTCGACCCGCCTAAGGTAATAAACCACGGCGTGTGATGCCATGCGGGGGGGAATGGTTGTGCCCGCCGCTGAGGGGCTTTTCTATCTACTATCCAGAAGCAGAACATTGAACGGGAGATTCAGAGGCATAAATAAAAAAGTCATGCGAGAATTCGGAAAATGCTCTACCAACAAGTTGAGAAATCAGTAGTCTTAGCTCACTGTTACTGGAGTATAATTGCATAAAAATTATGTACAAATCCATAGAATGTACGTACGTACCTTTTATCTCCTTGAGGAACAAAACAGAGCCAACCTCATAGTAATTCATATCGTTTCTGTTTATTCTATCAGGAGTATTTATAGTAACAGCTCTCTTCACGCGCTTCATCGCGCGGTACTCCAGATTATTGACTACTGTCGAGAATTGTTCCATGTTAAACATTCTCTTGCATCTTATTGCTAGCGCTTTACTGTCGAATGGCTTGGTGAGGGCTGAACAGAATAGGTTGCATTGGTTAATCCTAGAAACAAAAAGCTTGGTTTAGGTCTACATTTTTAATTATATCAATTCATGCTGAGGTACGCCTGTGGGATTCTAGGAATGTCACCCCCCATCTCGACGGGTGTCGTAAGAAGCGACCAGAAGGTGGGCAGCAGCACTTTCTGCGGAACTGATATCTCACACTGCGATCCCCAAACCGCCTGCCAAGCGTGGGGATTATGGAACCCTTATCCATCAAGACATGAAATTGGAAATAAATCGTTTTTTGACCTTGATGGCGTAACAGTGTAATACAATATCTTATATTATGTGCCACAATCCCCGACGGGCATTTGCATGGTGGTAGGGCATTTTGCGATTGCCCCGCCTGGCTAGCTACCACCCTCAAGTAGAAAATCTAACCGTGTGTTCCTGTAGCTGTCTTTGAGAGCCAGTAATTCTAGGTTAGCCTGAACAACATCTTCGTCCACATCATCACTTACCATCAGGAGAGATAGTGGTCATAAATTAGCCTATGAGCTATAAAAATAACAGCGCCCGAAATGCAATGTGCGTTGACGCTGCCCCATTGTAAACTGGATACAACATTAATATTATTAATCATGCTTTAACCCCACATTTTCCAAGAAGCGCCTTCGAAGAACTGCCATCTTAAACTACCACCCCCAAGATGTCTCCTCCAAGCCTGGGGATTATGGCAAAAACTTTTGAGGAAGCTTTTGTAACGGTGGATGATAACACTGTTTATGAAGTTTTTTTTATGCCTTAGGTTAGCCTTTGACCACTATCTCACCCGATGGTAAGTGATGTTGTGGTTGAAGATGTTCAGGCTAACCTAGAATTACTGGCACCCAAGGACAGCTGCCGGAACACACCTAATATTATAGTCAGCCTCCTGTATTTTCACAGTGCGTTTGTGCAGCTGTACAATCTTATTGCTAAACTGCGTACATATGCCAGACGTACCTTTCCGTAAGTGATTCTTGTGATATGTCTATTCCACCCAACATCAAGGCATCGACAATGTGCAATGCTTTGCTATAAACTTGGTTACTGCCTTGCCCTTTATACTCCTTCACAACCTGGGGTGCAAATTAGTAGATATATTATTTATCACATTGAAAAACAAAACAAATCCCATCGTATATTCTACCTCCATAGGGTATTTTATTTAATTATGGCTGATAGGCTAGCCTTTGACCACTATTACATCTGATTGTAAGTGATGTGGTCGCTGTTGTTCAGGCTAACCTAGCATAGTACTGGCTCTCAGGGATAGCTGCCGGAACACACAGTTTGGTGCTTTGGAGTTTCTACTTGAGGCGGGAATTTGCAAAATGCATTACCACCATGCAAATGTGGAGAACATCCATTCATGTTTCTGCTGCAGAGAATATTTGACAGAAAACTCTAATACACTTGTACAACCCAGTACACCTACACTTATTAATTTACATTCATAAATCAGCGCCATCGGTTTAGAGAGCCTCGACTAGGCCTTTCTCCAGAGTCTAAATAAAGTGAAAGGCTTTGAATATCTCAGTTCTACGTGCTGGTGAAATCAAGGATCTATCGCTTTTTCTAGTTGTCCGGAAACGGAATGGGAATTGTGGTATCAAATTATGCAACTCCTGGGCATACTTTCCGAAGTGTATCTGTTAAAATACTGATAAACTTGCGACTTTTACTGAGCTCCAGACTTAGAAGTCTTCTCCCAACTAGTAAGTTATTTATTTTGATAATGAGACTTACGGCTTGTTATTCGTTCGTTTTTTTATTCCTCATATTCAAAATCATTTGTTCAATTTCGGCGTCTACGATGCTCTTAGGAAGGTGCCTGATGGTTTATCCTTTGACTACTATCTCACCTGATGGTAAGTGATGATATGGACGAAGATGTTATTCAGACTAGCTTAGAAGTGGCTCTCAAGGACAGCTGCCGGAGCACACCGTTAAGTGCTTGGCGACAGATATTCTACTTGAGGATGGTAGCTAGCCAGGCGGGCATTCGCAAAATGCCCTATCACCATGTAAAATTCTCTTATGAATTACTTCTAATTAGACTGCAGTAAGATTGTGTCGCCCAGTCACTCGCATACGATAGGTCACTTTTCTTGCATCCATTAATTCTACCTATATAATATTTATCTATTCAAGTGTAAACTATATACATACTTCCCCGTAAATTAGTGTTTTAGCTGGCATAGTGATATGAAGATCTACAACACTTTTCCAGCCATTTGATTCTAATTGGTTAAGGTGCTGTCCTCCACAACCTGAAAATAATACGCGAACTTTAAATGCAGTAGTCGGGCACCGCAGGCATAACAAAGATCTCTTACAAGAAGTGAATAAGATAATTGTGACTTATGTAAATAATAAAAAATCGGCCAAAAGCGAGTCAGATTTTCAGTAATTGGTGTTATAGATGCAACAGAAATACATTCATCTGTGAATATTTCGACTATCTAGCTATCACGATTCATGAAGTACAGCCTGGTGACAGACAGACGGACAGTAGAGTTTTAGTAGAGTTAAATACTAGTTCACTATAATGGCGCAAAGCTAAAACTTTTGTCTGCAATGCTAAAGGCGTTCATTAAAGTAAAAATAAGTAAGGATATTCGTTTTTAAGTTACTTACTTAAAAATATTTTCATATCAGTGTTATTCTTTCCACTGGTCAAGAACATCATATGCCAGTCATAAATATTCTTAAATTTGTTTAGATCGGCCGGTTTCTCAATGTAAGTGGGCGGCTTACTCAATATTCCACTCTTAAATGCATAAGCGCTTTGGGCGTCTTTCGGTGGTTTCTTCATAAGCGAGATTATTTTCATGAGGGTATCGTCAGCGTTCAGTCTTTCTGGCTGTGTTCTCACTTGATCTGGCAACTGGGGAGAAATTAAAAATTAAACAAAATGTACGACTATAGATTGATTTCAATAAGTTTGGGTTATATTTTTACCGAGCGAGCACAAGTGCGAGCCAATGGGCTGGGCAAGAGGGCTTCAGCTTACATAAATATGCTTTCGTGTGTCCGGTTATTCTCTTCTTCAAATCGCACTTCGCAAACTATTCTCTTAAAATTATTGTAAGCAGGTTATATAATTCCATAAATTGTTATGTCGACTCAGTTTTTGGATTTTTTTCAAAATGACGTGTATTGGGTTTAAGAACTTTAAAAAAGTCGATGCTATATCGGACAATTTTCAAAAATGTTTAATCACTTTTTGTTACCCTTATCAAGAAGCAACTTTTCTATACGGATTTTCTTGCTTACTCATTTGGAATAGGTATATTATATTTACTATTTAGATTTGAATGACTTTGTCGTGCTTATAAGGACTTGGTTGCTTACGGATTATTGCAATATTGATATTATTTAGATTTGTATGTTTTATATTATTCGACAAACATAATGCTTTTCTTAACCAGTAAGCCAGCTTACTTTACTTGTGGGTAAGCTAGACTTTGAATAAACCAAACGGTACTACAGCGATGTCATTTAGTAAATATAAGAAAAATATTGGTTATATAATTTTAATCATGATTTACATAGTAGGTCCCGAGGGAGAGCATTGTAACCAATTCCCATGTTGACGGAAGCCAGAATAATATTTTGGTTCTCATTACCTACTCATGTTTAGACATTAAGCCATACTTTACTGCAGATTGAGGCGGTAAATACGATTTCCCCGCCTTCGGAGGTTAGAAATAGCATTGATTGAATACTTATAGATCACTATATAGAAAAAAGGGAACGAGATAGGTTTACAAATGCACGACATAAAACACAATAAATAGGTATTATTTTTAACTATAACTAACCTAACTAACTAACCTAAACTAAATAAAAACAAAGAAATTAAACTTACTTTTATTTTTATTAATTACATTGTTGAACGAATTTAACCATAAATTTAGCTTTGTTTAACAATAAACATTTTTAGTTTGGGCTTGCTCAATTGTCTTGAAATAAATTCGGAGCAAGCACGCAGCATAGCATTCCATACGGAGAGTAAGTACAAGATAATACTTACATTCCATAACTTCAGGCATTCTTCTTTCATTTCAGCTTGTGTGGTTTCTTTCAGGGTTTTATCTTTACTATATGCAGCTATTTTCAAGAGGTTATTGATTTGCTTTTCACCCAGTCTGAAATAAACGTAAATCATAAACACTGTCATACATGTGTCTAAAAATATAATATTGTACAATGTTCATACATACACACAGTTACTTTTGTAAATGTACTCGTAGAATACTGTGTCTTCTTTGATGACGTTCAGTGGTACTAGTTCGAGGATGTCTTCGTTTCTATCTACGCCTTGCCAAAGCATGGAGTTTACTGAGAAAAGGTGCTGCTCCGCTGACTCGGTCCCTAATCTCTTCCAAAGGCAAATGAGATATCGTTCAGAGTTCGCCGGCCGTGAAGTCACAGGCTTGTGGATGCTAACTAACAAAAAATAATTACATTGTGGTTTATATGAAGTTCCGATGCAGAGTTATGTATACAGTAAGCATCATTATGATATTTATATTAGCAAACTCTTGTTTTAATACTGTTATGTTTGCAATAACGACTGCTATGCGGATTTGTAATTTTGTAATGTAATCCGCATAGCAGGTGTTATTGCAAACATAACAATATTAAAATTATAAGGTTGCGTCATTATTTATAAGTATAAAACCAATTGAAAATTGGTCTTGTTTATAGTACAACGTAAGTGGTACTATAGATGTCGCTCCATCCTAATACGATGGTTAAAGAACGATAGGAAAGATTTGAGTTATGACGTTATGTCATGTTAGCTCAATTGGTTAGAGCATACCCCGGCTCAAGGGGTGGATGGTAGCGGGTTCGAATCCCGCACTAGACCTAAATTTTTCTTATCGTATATGTGTAATTTTGTAAACTCTTGTTTGTTGTGAAAAAGATAGCGCGCGCGCCTACGAAAACACAGATGTTAAACTTGATCTCGAATTAAAAATTAAACACGTTCGGTAAAGTCTAAGATTAGTGAAATCCAACACCTATGTAACCAGAAAACTACAGGCTACAAGATACAGCAATTTAGTTTACAAATCTTTTATTAATAACGAAGAAAATACATGTGAACAAATCAGATCAGGTGTTGAAACCAACGTATCTCAGATAAGGAGCAACCGGTACAGATAACTACACCTGTCTCTTTCTCATCGCGCGTGTATTACTGCGCTTCTCCCACACATGCGCACCTCAGTTTAATCGGTTTTTGACACTTATTTGCGACTATTTGCGTGAATTTTCTCTTCCTACTTTTTGAGGGCGAGATAATAGTCCATCCAAAGGCGTCCAAGTATAATGGGGACGATCGACGATTCAGTACAAATTTACTTTCCGTCCAGTGTTAGCAGACCCGTAATATTTAAGTGCGTACTCTATACTAGGGATGTTACAGAGCTCCGACTCCGATTCCGATAAAGTCGGAACTTCCGATTGATACAACACCTTCGGTTCTGAAACTTTTAATCGGAGGTTTTAATCGGTCGAAGCGGATAGCGGGCGGTTGTGCGTTTTGAATTAGTTACCTTTAGCCGCTTTTTAAGAAGGGTATTACAAAAATAAACGAAGATCCTAATGTTTCGTCGTTGAAATTGTATACTTTATATGTTTTTTTTTTTACTTTGCAATTACTTGGTTATAATACTCCGTTTTCTATTCTACAATATTAATAGAATGATTATTTGTTCATTTATTTAGTATTAAGCATTACCACGATGCACGTTTAGGCAATAACTCGTGGGAGGTCTGCTTTGCGAGCTCTAATTTTCTGATGCTGTCGAATAAATTGAAAAAACTATATTTTTTTTTATATTTCAAAAATCCTCAGCTCCAATGATAATTAAAAAGAATTAATAAATTTGCCTTGTATATTCAATAAAAAAAATTATAACCTTATTCAATTTCGACTGAAAATACTTGGAAACAAGCCCGAAGATCGCCGTAGTTCTATTTGTTTTTGAAGTTATTTATATAACAAAATAATGTCTTTATTATTACTAAAATTTTTATAAATTGCTACTATTAATTTTTAATGAATTAAATAATTATAGTACTATATATTACAGCGCACGGCGATATCCACATCCACACGCGACCATCCACATGGGAGGTCATGTAAAAGATCTGAATTAGCTTGAAGCGATTCGAGAAATGATGTAATTAAACACTAATTTGTAATCAATATCAAATCTCACCTTTTTCAAAACATCTGTACATAATATATAGGAGTCCAACACTAAAAGGCGTGAACACATCGAACAGTTTCACGACGAAATGTCCACCGGTGCGTACCAGCATCAACGCAGCGAGACATTGGCACAGGTACAGCTGCTTGGAGAGTATCTCTTGTATATTCTCTTGGCCTTCCACTGAGAAACCCTGGAATGTATATATACTAATTAAGGTTCTATTCCAGACAACGCTGCTGACTGCAACTTCAAACTGCAAGTGCCATACGCCTTCGATGTGGGCCCTCAACTTGCAGCTGCCGCGGCGCTCGGGAATCATTCCATGGAATTACATAGAAAGTACCTGGAGTTGCAGTCCGCAACGTCATTCGTCATTCTAAAAATTTTATTATGCGTTTTTTTTTCCATCTCAACTGTAATATTAGAATTTATCACGATTCTATTTTCACGAACATTAAACACAAATTTAGGAATAACGACATTAGTAAATATCATAGTTGTGTGCCAAGCCGTTTAGCACTTTAGAATATCCAAGGCAACAGCCAAACGTTATACTTCCTTGTCTAGCGACACATACATTTTAATTCTCTACTAATTGGTATACCTCTAATAGTTGGTATATTTTTTTAATACGTGCGGCATATTGGAAAGGACGCGCCGCCAACGGCGCACCTTTAGAAGAACGCACTCGTAGCCGAAAGTGATTATTGTAAATATCACGAAACTGGCTGGACACACATTCACACGTAGTCTCTCCCAAACTCAAATCCTTAAATTCGTAATTTTCCGTTGATACTTGTACGATAAAAGTGTGTTTCACAAATATTTAGTCTAAAAATTATTCTGTATTTTTTAAATTAAATATTACGGAGTTCATTGGTTTTCGTCAAAAACGTTTTTTCGTCTACAAGAATAGTGAAGTGGTTTTATTAGAAAAATATAATTGGCGCATTTAACCAAAGAGATTGATAACAATACAAAGATTTTATTTAGAATTTTACCTTTTAATTTTTGCATACACCTTTTTCAAAAATCGCTCCGAGTGTCACATTTTTTGTTCTTGTTTTCTTCGGTGATGAAGATTTTATCTAAAAAGGTAAAAATAACTGTACAGGCATAAATTACATTTAATAATAATACTAACTGAACCATTTTAATCTTATGTGTGTACAGTCTAACACGATAATGATTTATATAAATGTAAATGTTGAGCTATATCAGCTCTCTCTTTTACGCAGTTATATAGATAAAACCTCTCTGCTATCATTCATGCAATCTACCTGATTATATTTCATTGTAAGTAGAAAATGTATAACAGTTCAGTACAACTAGAGGTCTCAGATCGCGGTCCAGTTTTTCCAACCGCTGCTTATATGAAAGCTGCTTATTTAAAAATAAATAAATAGAACACTTATGTAAGATCTAAAAAAATATGTAAGCAATTTAAATAATAAAAAAAAACATATAATATTTTGCAATTAAAATATTAGGATAGAAGTAGGATGATGCGTTGACTCATATTTAAGTAAGTTTAGATATTACTTAAGTATTTAACATTACTATCAAAATACAAATTCCGAAAGTGTATAATTATATATTCAGCAATAACTGCGTAAAAGAGAGAAATTATATTAAAAAAATTGTTTATGGTGTAAACTATAAGTGATACGTCGTAGATCGTAGTGGTTCAGTTGGTATTAAATAATATTTATCATTTGCCTGCACAGAATATATCACTTTGACTGTTTTAAATAACATCTTCCAAGGCCGAACAAAAAAACTAAAAATAAAACTGCGACTCGGAAGAACCTCTGAGAAAGTTGCTTGTGATAATTAAGATGTTTTAGTCAAAATACAAGGCTTTCTACTGTTATCAAATATTAAAATATCCTTTAAATTATTATTTCATCACAAATCCAGACGAAAACTAAAATATTGTTATGTCTAAACTGTTAAATACTTATAATTTTAATTATATATTAAACGCAGATATGATTACATTTACAAATTGTTGGAGTACAAAACTTTTTGATCCGGACGGGAAGGCGTCCTCCGATTTCGCGTTAGAAGCCTATTCCATTCGGAACAAAAAATAATAGTTCTTCTATAATTTGTAAATGTCATTTTCTCTCAGCACGCGATAATAGATAGCGTAATCATATTAAAAAAACAGATTTTTCTTTTTTATCATGAAATATACCTATTATAAGTAAACAATACTAAATATATTGTAGTGATATAGTGAATCATTGATTCTCATAGGCCCAGACTCCACTAAAGTAGAGATGTGCGATGCGTAGAAATGCTTAACCGCTGCAGCGCTGGTGTGTCTACCGAATCTGTATGGAGATGCGTACTGGCTAGGCCGAAACGCAGAGATGTGTACCTACTGGCTAGAGCTGAGTTGAGCTGCGTACGACGAGCATTGGATGTTGAGACGAGCTGTTAGTTTATCGACGATCATATTTTTTTTCAGTGATATGGACAAAGCCGATTGAAATCGATGGATTAGATTAATCTGAACCCAAAGTACTCGGTCATTCCAGATATTTTCCGCGAAGCATCTGACCTGACTGCATTTTCATGACTGACATATTTTTACCGAACATAGTAGTAATCCGTCTGATTTTAAAAACCTAGCTCAATGATGCATTAATTATACCGAAACCACGATTATCAGATACCAGTACCGCAATTTTGAGACACGGGCCATTGATTTTATGGGCCATTGTCCGTCAAACGGACCGATAGAACCGATTCACCCATAATTGGAGACCCCGTTTTGCGGTGAATTCGTCAGAACAATGCCAGACTGAGGGCGTAGGACGGACAGACCTCATTTTGCGTGTGAGCAAAACGTAACTACGAAATAATTTTAATTTAAATAGCGATTTTTTTAAATAAATTGCTCAAAATATAAGCTTTTTAAAAACGCCATTGGACATTACCCGTCTTGGAGGTGAGTGATGACGATTCTAGGGGGTTAGGAGCGCTGTTGTAAGATTCACACATTCACGTTCGAGATCGTCGGACATTACAAACGAGCCTGTTGTAAATGACTTCTCCGCCTCTATCTTAAGTAAGGGAGAGCAACAACTCTCTTAATTAAAGTCTTAGGTATATGCTACAATATACTTAATTGTTAATAGGGCTCGTTTCGTCGAGGAACTGTTATCCTACACAGCGTTTTTCAAGACGCCTGCCAAACATTGGAGTTATGGCTTAATGGGGAAGGCTGGACTATCCCACTGATACAGCTGTCGGTAGCAAAAGAAAATAAGTGATTTTATAGCCTATCTGACGCCAACTCTACTCACGAATGCTTTCTTTACATATGTGTCATGATTGAAGAGTGCGTCAAGATGGTAACGCTGATGACCAACCGCTTAACGTGCCCTCCGAAGCGCTCAGTTGTAATGTCACTAGCGGTCACCTATCCAAGTCAGGACAGCGGCGGACGTTGCTTAACTGATCGGTTAAGAACGGCCAAGCAAACTTAGCTACGAGCGCTTCAAAACAAATATGATGTCCTATGATTATTGAAAAAAGATTTTTTCTAAATTATCTAAATTCCAGTATGCCCATCTGTCTACCTTTATATCTAATAATCAAAATAACAAACCAGCTGCCCTTTCTTAATAAAAAAAAAGACTAAAGCTCAGCACATTTTTGCAATGATTTGAACATGCATGTGATGTTTAGGGTAGTTTCACAATCATAAATAAACAAAATTAAATAACATTTTGTATTTCTTTACTAATGTAAGTAAACAAATAAAACATAGCATAATAATAATCAGAAAATTGGCCCTCTACAACGAAGTAGTCTTTGAACGCATACGGATACAAATACTCGTTTAAATGTGTACTAACAGAATGATAAGTAGGTACGTCGTCGGTGGACAGTGCGAGCGAAGCTAAGAGCGACACAACATCTCCTCCGTGGCAACGCAACGCTGACGCACCACTGCCGCACCCACCGTCTCCGCCGGCCACCTCTGCCTCAACGTTCTGAATTTGTATAATTAGACATTTTCTTAAGAAAATGTTAATGCATTTACAAATGCTATGTTGCGATTGTAATCTAAGATATTTTTTATAAATTTATTTTTTCAGACCTTATTCAATTTTTAGATAGAGTTTGCAATATAGGTCAAGGAATACTGCTGTTAAAAAAGTTTAAAGTAAAAACGAATATCGTTTGGCAACGCAGATGACGTCATCCGCATTCTTTTGTTTTGCTATAAGCAGAGTTCAGTGAACAGTGTGCGGCTCCTGCGATGCTCCTAAGTGCGATTTCAGCTTTAGAAAACACCCGTTTGGATATGTCACCGGATAATTGTACGATACATTAGTTTATAAAAAATCCAGTGAGATTATAAACTGTCGATAGATTGTGAACGAACAATAAAATTTACAGTCTAACGCTTACACTTTCAAATCAAATAATGACCATCATAAAATGCTTTGATACCTTCTTTTACCAAATATTGTAATCGAAAACGAAATGTAGTAAATGATCACTATATTTTAGCGAGGGGTTAAATATCATTTAGTCTAGGGTAAAGTCATATTTAGGTGCGACGACGAGCGAAGCGAGGAGGAGCGTTAAGTTATCCAAGACCACAACGAAACGCGAGCCGAGCGAGCGAAGCGAGAGTGCCGCGGCAGCGGCCGGCGATGCGACACAAGAATTTAATTTTGGTGATCATATACTACTTTTGGTGATCATTTACTACTTTTGGGTTAACAATGATTTATTTGGAGTCATTTTACTTAAATAGAATAGCGAGATGTTAAAACTTTGGTTATAATTTTTCATTTTTTTTCTAATTATATACTTAGTACGTCATTATATTACAATCTAGCCAACAATACGGACTAATGAGTACTCATAGTTGAACTGCTAAATAGAGTAAATAGAGTGAATGAAAAAAAATAAACCCGCATTTTATTGTAAACTATTTAGCAGTTTACAATAAAATGCGGGTTTAATTTTTTGATCATTTACTATTTTTGTTTGTTGTATGTTACTATATCTGGTTGTAAGTTAAACATAAGCCAAAAAATACTTCATTAAAAACCTGCACCTACGTATTTTGCTTATGGCCACTGTAATACTTTCGTAGATATACGGTAAATTGTTGTTGATCAACATAATTACAATTTGACGGCTGGACATTGTCAGTTCATAATCTTACGAAAATGTAAACGTTAGATTGTAAATTTTAGTGTTCATTCGCAATTTATCGACGGTTTATAATCTAACTACATTTATTATAAACTAACGGTTAGTACAATACACAGGTGACAGATATAAGATTTGGGAAGACAATAAGGGCCTTATTTATACGGTACTACGTACAAAACGGATACTCTCCGTTCAGCGTCCGCAGTTCAGTCGTAAGGTAATTTATTACGGAAGGACGTGGCGCGCCCGCGTCACCGTGAAGCCGAGGATACCTACACATGTCTGTAGAATGGAACAGTAGCTTGCATTAGTAGTAACTATTATTGCATTATAGTTACTGGGGCAATGTGGATAGATTCGCACGTTAAACCTGTCTGTAGAATGAAACAGTAGCTTGCATTAGTAGTAACTTTTATTGCATTATAGTTACTGGCGCAATGTGGATAGATTCGCACGTTAAACCTGTCTGTAGAATGGAACAGTAGCTTGCATTAGTAGTAACTATTATTGCATTATAGTTACTGGTGCAATGTGGATAGATTCGCAAGTTAAACTTGCCTGTAATTACACAGAAAAAAAAGACTTCTTTAGCCAAGAATATACATTGTCTTAATAAATTCAAGACAATGCTGTATTACAACAAGAATATATTCTGAACTGAAAAACAATCGAGTCTTGATATTACTCTCGAATATTCTTAGGAATATTGTTTTGACCCAAGAAATATTTCTTCACATAAAGTATTCAAATTATTATTTCAAGATAACGAAAATATTATTCTAACAATAAAATAGGAATTCTTCTGTTAACATTTTATTCTCTTAATAAAATTTCTATATTCTTTCTTGAAATATTTTTAAATATTCTTGTTGAATGTAATTAAGGTGCTTCACTTACGAATATTTATGGTAAGATTCTTGGATTCAAAACTAACCATATTCGTATTTAAACACTTTAACGATTTCTCCAAAGAAGAATACAATATATACTTTGATTCAAGAATATATTCCTGAGAATATTGTGTTCTGTTTTCAAGAATATATTGTTTTCAATATATATGAATCACAAATATTCTTGAATAAAGACACACTGCGTTGGCTCAAGTATTCCTTTTTTTCTGTGTAGCGTCCTTGCATACCTGTATTTGCAAGACGTATACACAAACCAGTTCACGAGACAGCCCCCCGCGGCCCCTCCCTCACGTTGCATGCCAGTAAAACAAATGTTGTGCTATTTACTTGCGTGGCAGATGAACATGAAAGTAGGCGGCATATGCAAGGAACTTTTATGCAAGTGTGCCAGCTACAGTCATGAGTATTCCCACCTATACGTTCTCAATAGGACGGATTCGAGCTGTCAGTATACAAGACCAAGGATCCCTATGCCGCATATACAAACATCATCTGTGTATAGGAATAGCAGTTATTAAGGATGAACTGGCCGGGCCGTTCTCCATACAAACGCCGTAGGGTGATCACTCCCTTATTTGCGGATTTAGGTCCAAAACAAAGCATAATACCAATTGATCTCGTCATTACCTAGGCTTGTATGATGCCGAAATTTTAATAAGATAATTAACTTGAGAGTTATGAGCTTCGAAACATTTTCATAAAACATTTTCAAGGCACATAACTTTCAACTTAATTATCTTTTTAAAATTTCGGCATCATACAAGCCTAGATAATGACGAGATCAATCGGTATTATGCTTAATTCTGGACCTAAAGTCTAAATCTAAAATACGGGAGTGATCATCATACGGCGCACAGTGTGGTATTCAACCTCAAAAGCTGGCCAAAAATGTTTTTTTTTAATACCTGGTTCCTACCCCTTTTTGCCATTTCTTCGAAAAGTCAGGTACCTGCTGCAACAAAAGACGAACCCTACCAAGTGCTAGCATGATTGAGCACGCCTCACTCTCAGTCGGAAGTTACCGTTCGCTTAGAGTGTCGTGATATTTGTGGATGTGCTCAGATTTTAGTGTTTCTCTATAAATTCCTGTGATTTCGTGCATAAGCAATTTATTTACTAAGGGTTTTGTTATACTTCTGAACATTTCTAAGCTATGAAAACTATTGTATAACATGAAACAATTAGTACGTAACCCATTTATAAAAAAACTTGCCGCCCGAAACCGCCCCCTTTTTTTTAACGATTTTTTTTAATGTACTCTGTATGTATGATGTTTTGTTTATATTTAGTTTTTGTTGTATTGTCTTATTAACAGGGCCTTCTGGATTGAGGTCTATGACTCGAAATCAGTTATATACCATCATGCAAAACTCAAATGAAGCACCATTTGAAGGAAAACTTAAATTTATGGAGCAAGATGTATTAAATAATTATGCTGAAAATGAACCAATGCTCCCTGATGTGAAGCAAAAGCTCTCCATTATAAAACATCAATTCAAAGAAAAATAGTTAGCTGCTCGCAAAACAAAAGCAAGGTTTGAAGAAAACAATGCTGATTGGCTAAACGGAACTATCTGTTTACCTGGTACGATACGTAAAAACAATGAAGGCAAACCCCTATTATTCTTTTGCATATTTATGTGTTTTTGTACTTAGTGCAAATACACTTCACTTTTTTGTGATTATGTTTATTGTTAGTATATATTATGTTATGCATATATTATGTTTATTGTTATAGGACTCAGTCCTGGTCGCCCTCAGAAGTCTTTTATAGACTCAAGTGAAAGAAGCATAAGACGGAAAACCCAAGAAAATCAAAAGACGTGGAAGAGTTGACCTATGCTACACAAATGAAATTGCGAGAGTCAGGCAAGGTGGATGCTTCAAAAGTGGTAAGGGGCCTTACAAAAAGTCCTAGAAGAGCAACGAAATATGTAAACGCGATGAAAAAAAGTTTTGAAGAACAAGAGCAACCACATCACTTGTCGCCTTTACGTGCTTTGTGTATGTTCACGGAAACAGGACTTACTAAAGCGCAATATGAAATAATAAGGGAAACAAACAAAAGCTTTTTCCCATGTTATTCTGTCCTCCAGAAACAAAAAAAAAATGTTACCCTGAACTTCACAGAGTTACCGAGACATGTGCGGAAATATAAGTGCAAAAGTTGATGGATCACACGGTAACACGACTAATCGAACATCTTAGAGAAACTGTAGAAGTTTTAAGTGAAGACGAAAAACAATCTTTAACTTTAATCAGTAAATGGGGTGGGACGGCTCGCAGCAAATGCAGTATAAAATGAAATTTGAAAATGAAGCTGATTCTGATGCAAATGTGTTTCAAAGCTCTGTAGTTCCACTTCAATTAATTTACGGACAGGAAAAGAAAATACTGTGGCAAAATCCAACTCCATCATCACCGCGCTACTGTCGACCTATAAGAATAAGGTTTGTCAAAGAGACAACTGATATAACTAATGAAGAAATAAATTATGTTAAATCACAGATCACAGCACTTTCCAGCACTGAAATCGGCAATATGTCCATAAAACATAAAATGTGTTTTACTATGGTAGACGGAAAGGTATGCAATGCCGCTACGCATACCAAATCCACGATGAGGTGCTATTTATGTGATGCCACTTCATCAGAGTTTAATGACTTAACAAAGACGAGGCCGTGTAAGAAAGAACATTTGAGTTTTGGTCTCTCCTTATTACATGCTTGCATTAGATTTTTCGAGACTATTTTACATGTAGCATATAAGCTGCCCGTAAAAAATGGAACGTCCGTCTTACTGATGAAGAGAAACAACTGGTGCAAAACATAAAGAAAGAAATTCAAGATAATTTCAAACACCAGCTCGGGTTTTTAGTAGATATTCCGAAAGCCAATTATGGTAACACAAATGATGGCTATACCAGTAGGCGATTTTTCGAAGATTATGAAATTTCAGCAGCCATAACAGGAGTAGATAAAACTTTGATTTATAGGCTTAAGGTTATCTTGGATACCTTATGTTCCGGGTTCAAAATCAACACAGATGCATTTGAAAAATACTGTAAAGAAACAGCTGAACTATATGTGACGCCATATAGTTTCTATCCTATGTCCCCAACTTTGCACAAGGTACTACGACATGGGGCTGAAGTCATTAAGGACGTAATACTTCCTATAGGGCAGTTATCTGAAGAAGCTGCAGAAGCCAGGAACAAACACATCAAATCATACAGATTAAATTATACAAGAAAATTTTCACGTGTGACCTGCAACCTGGATGTTTTGAATAATGCGTTCGTCTTCAAACAAGAAAAAAAACCATTATTAGTTGACGTTTTAAATTTGTTGTGTGAAAGTGATTTCACAAATATTAATGTTTTAGAATATAGAAGCAGTGAAGAATAAAATGTGTTTTCATTATTAAATTGTTGTTTAATTATTTTTGATTCCATAAAATGTACATAAATGTACATCTGAAGCTGTTAGTGGTATAAAATATTTTTGGCCAGGATTTGAGGTCGAATACCACACTGTGCGGCGTTTGTATGGAGAAGCGACCGGCCAGTTCAACCTTAATTCGACGTATGCATAGCGTCAGCGTAACACGACAGGTATGAATATTCATTCTAACACGGCCGCCCGCTGTCATATATTTTTGTAACTTATAGAAATTCAATTCCCTTAAAAATAAAACTTAACAATCATCAAATATTCAAGTGTTTGATTACATAGTAATAATATACTCACACCATCAGCCATAAGAAAATGAACCCCTTTATCTTCTGTCTGTTGTAATACATGCTCTTTCAGAGATGTAAGATTGGCCGGGTCAAACACGTTGCCATCATTATTGACTCCGTAATAGGGGTTGAATGTCTCTGCTGTACCGGCATAAAAATCTGATAATTTAAAGTCGCAAGGGCCTTTTAGAGTGAATCCGAAACCTGTAAATGTAATCAATGTTACAAATTATATCACACAGAAGAAAATATAATAATAGACCAGGGTAGATAATTTCTGAAACCAAAACAATTAATAGTAGGATCACCTTAGTAGTAAACCCTTTGCAAAAGGGTTTACTACTAAGGTATAATGTAACATAAATGAAAGGAAAAATAATTTACGGGAGATCTATGGTCAGTAAGTGGAAAGGGTGAATTTTTAAGTGAAAAAGTGTCTATACAAAAGTTGCTCTTTTTATTGCCTACAACCGTTTTGCCGGAAATCCAGATAAACCGTTTTTTACCCTTAAGGTTGAACTGGCCGGTCACTTCTCCATACAAACGTCGTAGGGTGATCACTCCCTTATTTGAGATTTTAAGGCAAGCCTTAATCATAATACCGATTGATATAGTAATTATCTCGGCTTGTATGATGCTAAAATTTTAAAAAGATAATTAAGGTGCAAGTTATGAGCCTCGAAAACTTTATATGAAAATGTTTCGATGCCCATAATTCTCAAGTTCATTATTTTATTAAAATTTCGGCATCGTACAAGCCTAGATAATGACGATATCAATCGGTATTATGCTTTATTTTGGACCTAAATCTTCAAATAAGGGAGTGATCACCCTACGACGTTTGTATGGAAAACGGGCCGGCCAGTTCACCCTTAAAAACGCACCCCTTCTACCTTCACCTCCCGTCCTCTGATCGCCCGTAAATTATTTTTCCTATTACTTTTATTATATTATCTTAATTTTTGAACGAGTTTCATCCTAATAGTATTTTTTTCACTTTTTACCATTTTCAAAGGCTTCTTCTGCACTGGTAAGTATATAATGTTGGTACGTAGGTGATGATAGGTAATTTATTGATTTCTATAAAGTAAAGAAAAACGGAACAAAGGAGTCATATAACTGCTACTAATCTTTCCCTAAATATTAAACGCGCGAAACGAAGGTCCATGTTTGTATGATTGTTTACATTGATGTTTTATTCGAAGACCACTTATATATCAGATAGGATCGGAGATATTTTCATGATACGTAAAGGTAGGTAGTTATCAGTAGTAGTTATATATTTTAAATTGCTGATAGGCTAGCTTTTGACCACTAACTTACCTGATGGTAAGTAATGATGCGGTCGAAGATGTAGTGAAGGCTAACCAAGAATTACTGAGCCAGTAATTCTAGGTTAGGTCAAGGACAACTTTCGGACACACCCTTGACGCGTTCCGGCAGTTGGTGTTTGGCGACAGATTTTATACTTGAGTGTCGTAGCTCTAGCCATGTGGGCATTCACAAAATGCCTTTTAATATTAACATAGTATTAACTATGTTAATATTAAAACTATAATAAATCGGTTTTTTTTTTAAGTTGCTATCAAATTTTATATGTGAATACACCAAACACATCGTGAGATGGAGCGAGTTAGCTGTATACCACAATAATTATACTTTCTAATTTACTTATAGCACAGATGACATAATACGTACTCATAGTGATTAATAGTATTATGTAATTTATGGTTTCGCATAAAAACAGCTTAGGATATTTGTTACCCATTTAATACAACTCTTTGAAGCAGTGATGGCTCAGTGGCATTGGCTATGGACTGCCGCGCAGCAGGTCCATGGTTCGAATCCCGCCCAGAGCTTGAGCTTCACCGCATGGTGGAAGGGCATTTTGCGAATGCCCGCCTGGCTAGCGACCACCCTCAAGTAGAAAATCTGTCGCCAAGCACCTAACGGTGTGTTCCGGCAGCAGTCCTTGAGAGCCAGTGAAATAACAGGCAAAAATGAGACTTAACAGGTATGTCTCAAGGTGATGGGCGCAGTGCAGTTCGCCACTTGTGATGAAATGCATCTGTTATAGGCAGAGGATACCACTTAACATCAGGTGGGCCTCGCGCTTGTTCCATCACAATAATATAAAAACTCGGACAGACGAAACTCCAATAGTCCGAAGATGCAACCTGCAAACCTATCTTAAGTCTCTCTTGTCTCTACATATAGATTTAAAACCAGACCTTAAAAGAATATCATTCAAGGTCCCTAATTGGTATCCTGGTGCCTCTATAAAGTTATTTAAGCCACCTATCTGAAAAACTGCGTATGGTGCCAACTCTGTCATATCTAGACTCAGCATTGAAGGAATGTGGATGTGATGTCGATGTATTTAAAGACACTTTGGGCAAGTTTCGAAAAAAGTGCTGGAACATTTTTCGTGTACCTACTTGAGAACTTTACTATAAGTACTAGTTTTAAAGGAAAAATGACAATTTACTGTAAAAAGAAACTGTGTTACCATTATAACAAATTATTTATAAGTAACTAACTTAATACCAACGTTTTAATACGACATGCTGTGTTTATCTATAAGTAATTGCATTTAGCGTAGAACTTACACATATAGACTTAAATTTAAGCACAAAATTATGTAATGATTGTTGGTAGACCATAAATAATTTCATGGTGGTAGGGCATTTTGCGAATGCCCGCCTGGCACCTAACGATGTGTTCCGGCAGCTGTTCTTGAGAGCCAATAATTCTAGGTTAGCCAACAACATCTTCGACCACATGATCACTTTCCATCAGGTGAGATAGTGTACAAAGGCTAAACCATCGCGGATAAAGAAAAATAAATAAATTGATGTTTTTACCTTTTGCTCTCCATTTTTTGCGATATAAAACGTATTCGGAAAATCCACCGGGTCCCGCACACACATCAGCAAAGTACAATATCTCCTTTTTGTCCAAAACATCTTCACCTGTAATTTTCTTGGGTTGTGTGAACATGAAGTCACACACTGCGTCTATATTGGCCATTTTTACGGCTGCACGGTTTAGAAATATAACTGACCCAATCGTTTCGTATGGGTTGCTACGGAAGCGCGCTTGTCTTAGGTCTTTGTCATCCAGGGTGTCGAAAATTGACTGTAAATAAAACGTTGACAAATCAATAGCCATTTTTCTATTCAGAGTATTTTATGCAATTAATTACAATCCTAAAAAAGCAATGTGTAATGTAAAATACGATGGTTAAGGAACGAGAGGATAAATTTATGAGTCATTGTCATGTTAGCTCAGTCGGTCAAAGCATACTGGCTATAGGGGTGGATAACGCGAAAACTAATCCCGCACATGACTATAATTTTTCCTCTCGACAATTTGTAATTTTGTATTACATTGACGGCTTGATTTATGTAGGCTTAAGTATTACTACAAGTGAAACGGTGATGTACGTAATATTGCCTGGTTCGTTGAAGGGGCCAGATGTCAGTTGGTCAAGGGCTAAAAGTCGTGAATCTTACAATTCAAGACTGATGTGATTTAGCTATAAGATGTTGTCTATTATGTGAAACACAATATTTATTATTATTATTAACTTCATAAAAAATCAGCAACATTTTCAAAGTCAGTCATTTATTCAATTTTGGCGTTTACGACGCTCTTATGAACGTCAATTTCTTAAATTATTTAGCGGACCGATCATTAAAAGATATTGACGTTAGTTTATAGGTTTATGCCATCTAATTCACGGCCAATATTTACTGTTAATAAATAACTTATGTTCAATGTTATAAAATGTGTAGTTTTTGTGGTGTCTTCGTGTAATTATTTAATTAATGTGATCAATTAAATTTATAATTAATTAAATAATTATTTGTACCATTACATGTAAATTGAATAACGATAAACATTTTTTTTTGTTTTTTTTTGACTGCAGTAGTATTTAGTTTCTAATTGAATTCATATTATGTACCTATTTTTCACCGATATGTAAACCGAATCTTGCTTATTATAATATTTTTAAGATCTATGTTTCTAAGCTAACTATATTACTGCAAATAAATGAAATTGAATTATATAATTTACTATTAAAATATTCTAATGCAACATTCAGCAAAAATGGTACAGAGCCAGTTTGACAAGAAAAGGCAAGAAACTCGGGGCCATTCTTTTTAATATTAGGTCCTTACATATGAAATTGGCGTTTTTCGTACTGGCCACTTTAATCACGAATTTCTCCTCTTTGGTAAGGAATTCCAAATTCAAATTTGTACAGCTATAGACTCATGTATTTGTGCTTCGATGATCGTCATTCATTTGTTTTTTTTCTTCTGTTTTTTTCTGTTTGCGTCACTCATTTTACAAAATGGAAAACCTTAAATATCGCATTATTTACGAGTACGAGTTCCGCCGTGGCACTAGTGCTGCGGAAACAACTCGAAGGGTGAATGATGTGTATGGCGGTCGTGTTGCAAAAGAAAACACAGTTCGTTTTTGGTTCCAACGTTTTCGTTCTGGAAATTTCGACCTGCAGAACAAGCCCCGTGGACGGCCTGAGACTCAAGTTGATAATGAAGAGTTGAAGGCTATTGTGGAAGCGGATCCATCGCAAACCACGTCCGAGTTAGCTGCAGGCTGCGATGTTAGTGATAAAACTGTTTTAATTCACTTGAAGCAAATTGGGAAGATTAAAAAGCTTGAAAGGTGGGTACCTCACGAATTGACTGAAACAAACCGGCAAACGCGCGTCGACTGCTGCGTTACATTACTAAACCGGCACAATAATGAAGGTATTTTAAACCGAATCATTACCTGTGATGAAAAATGGGTTCTTTACGATAATCGGAAGCGCTCAGCGCAATGGTTAGATCCTGGCCAGCCAGCCAAATCCTGCCCCAAGCGAAAATTAACCCCAAAAAAGTTACTTGTAAGCGTTTGGTGGACTAGTGCCGGTATTGTTCATTACAGATTTTTCAAATCTGGCCAGACTATTACGGCTGATGTCTATTGTCAGGAATTGCAAACCATGATGGAAAAGCTAGCGGCTAAACAACCTAGGCTGGTCAATCGCTCCACGCCACTGCTGCTTCACGACAACGCTAGACCACACACTGCGCTACAGACGGCTACTAAATTAGAAGAGCTTCAATTGGAAAGTCTAAGACATCCTCCGTACTCCCCGGACCTTGCTCCAACAGATTACCATTTTTTTCGAAATTTGGATAACTTCTTGCAAGGGAAAAAATTCAACTCCGATGGGGCAGTCCAAATCGCCTTCAAAGATTTTATTGATTCCCGTCCGACTGGTTTTTTTAGTAAAGGGATCAATGAACTACCTATGAGATGGCAAAAGTGCATAGAAAATAATGGTTCATACTTTGATTAATTAAATATATTATATTAAAAAATATTCGACTTTTTGTTCCTCCCATACAAAACGCCAATTTCATATGTAAGGACCTAATATAATTAAAATTAATTGAATTAATAAAACAATAATAAGCTAACCTTGGACTTCAAGACACCTTTCAGCACTCGAGGGTCAACAAAATTGACTTCATCATCAATAGTTAATTTCTTTGGTCCTTTTAATAGCCAGGAGTCAAGTACATCACCCAATAATGGTTCATCGGTCGCAGGAGGCAACCACAACTGCAAGAATTGCATTGCAAGGCATTGAATATATAAGGTTAACAAATATATAAATAAGGTTTACAATTTAACCTATGCAATTATATGTTAAAAATTTGAAGAAGTTTCTATACTGTTATGATTGCAATAACGCCTGCTAAGCGAATTACGTTACAAAATTACATATATACGATAGAAAAAAATTAAGTCATGTGCGGGATTCGAACCCGCGTCCATCCGCCCCTTTAGCCGGGGCATGCTCTAACCAATTGAGCTAACATGACATGACGTCATAACTCGAATTTTTCCTATAGTTCATTAACCATCGTAAATTTTTGCTATCGTATATTTGTAATTTTGTAATGTAATCCGCTTAGCAGGCGTTATTGCAATCATAACAATATAAAAATTATAAGGTTGCGTCATCATTTACAAGTATAAAACCAATTGCGAAATTGGTCTTGTTTGTAGTACAACGTAAGTGGTACTATAGATGTCGCTCCATCCCAATACGATGGTTAATGAACTATAGGAAAAATTCGAGTTATGACGTCATGTCATGTTAGCTCAATTGGTTAGAGCATGCCCCGGCTAAAGGGGCGGATGGACGCGGATTCGAATCCCGCACATGACTTAAATTTTTTCTATCGTATATTTGTAATTTTGTAAAGTTTCTATATTCTTATTTTATGGGTGATTTTCTTCAAATTCGTATCTAGCGATGGATAAACTTAATAATCCATATCTAGCGATAGAACCTTCGATACTTTCGAACTGAAGAACAGCATCCAAGTAAAAAGTACATTTTCCTCAAAAAAATCTTGCATTTCGTGCGGAGATATTGCAGAAACCATCATGTTGCAGCATGAGCTGACGTAAGCTTAATTCCACGTTGCTTTGCACCTTTTTCATACTGGACGAGCTACTAGTTTGGGTACTGTGAAATCTAACTAATCTAACTGCTTCTCAGCTTATAAACTTAATTATAGCGTTTTCAGTAATTGCTGTTTAAGTAGAGTACCCAAATTCCAGTTTCCATTTGATTTACCGAACAATATTGTTTTTTTTTTTTCGTTCACGCACCTTTCTTGTACCGTTACGCGTAAGGAGCCAATTACGCTAATGAAGAACCAGGGCTGTTCTAATAATGAAACTTGAGCACATACATACACTAGTATTATTTTAAGGAACATTGATACATGCTGAGCGTAAACATAGAAATTATTTCGGATGGAAAAAGTAGACTTCCAGCGGGACTAGAACCTGCAGCCCCAGAATACTATGCATTTTCAATTATGCTATGGAAACGAAATGGTCGCGTCGTCGCTAATGATTTCGGCTAAGCTGATTTAGATTTGATTCTGCACCAGGGTGAACGTGAGCATTATGCACTCAATTCAAATTGTGTTATTAGGAGTACGAATAGAATGATAATCAACATTTTGTACTTACAACTTCCTCTTTGGCTTCTGGTTTAGACTCATCTGGTGTCCATTTGAAATCTGCGGGTGTATCTCCTACAGCTGAAGGTATCATACCCAAACCCCTCCGTCCCTTCTGCGTAGAAGCCTCTACAGGTTCTACTCTACCGTGCTCAAACTTACCCAAACCTTTACCCGGTTTGAAACCCATGTTACTCATCATTCGTTTAGACTTCGCAGAATAATCTGCACTGTATGCATCATCATATCCTTTCTCTTGATCGGAATTCTTGTTATAGAATGAATCACTGGTGTCTGCAAAACTGGGTCGCACGGAAACCTCACCATTGTCACCTTCATGGTCAATGAATCCTACTCGCATGTCATCATGACTATCATTGGGTGATGAGCAGTTTTCACTCAAACTACTTCTACTAAGTCGTAAGTTATTATCTTCGGAGCTTCTTTGAGTATAATTTCCATGTACTCTGGCTGGTTTTTCAATGTAGTTATGTTGTGATTTAGATGGTTCTTCATCTGATTCTTCTTGTAATACTAAAATAAGTAGCATTATTAATTTATCATAAATTTATTTTGTGCATTTTATGAATAATATTGTAATGTAGTTTTCTTACCAGAGCCATGTGAAGTAGTGGAAGATGCTCCATAAGTATCCGCACGAGGACGTTTAGCTGGTACAGGACTTTCATCGCTGCTTGAGTCGTCTGATGAATCTGAAATGTTGTAAATATGACCATCATGAAAAATACCTATAATAACTGACCCAGCGAAATCCTTATATAGGCTATCCCACTTTTGCCGTCATCTAAATTTTATTAATAGAGAAATATGAATAATTCTGGCGAATTTTCGAGCGTGGAAACAACAAAGATATGAACATTAATTTATGTTACGCAAATGGTAGCTAGCAGCCTCAAAAAAAAGCTTTAGTGAGTGAGATCCTTTGGCTTCAACATTTTGGAGATAGAAGAAATGAAGCATGGTAATAAAACTGGGTGAAAGCTATCGTATTTTGCAACCGTATCCAATCAAATGGAGCAATTCTGATATCAAAAGTAAATCAGTTGTCAAATGCGATATATGAAAAATGGCAATTTATAATTTACAAAAATTCACGAACAAAACAAAAAATAATATATACCTTTACCTATAACAAAAAATCAATCAATAAAAGAACAAACATAGACAGACAACTACAAAATATATAATATTACATAATTAAGATAATTTCGATGTTGCATGACGTCAGAAATGAGCCCCGACTCAGCATATGCTAGGTACCTACAATAATGAACCATAGCGTTGTTTTTTAGTCGGAACATTCATCATCATCATATCATTAATAAAGTTTCCAATTTAGAAACTGTTGAAAGCCGCAAAGTGTGCTTTGAAGGTTAAACATTAATAAGACAAGCATAATGTGTACCTCTGCGGTCTGGATAAACAAGGATGTAATTGAGAGTATAGCCGGAATATTAACAAAAAAATCTGCTTCATCCTGAGATGTGAAAATTAATAAAAGTAAGCTGTATTTTTATGCAGAAAATTACTAGAACTTATATTTAAGAGGAAAGACGGCATGCCATTCTTCATACAAATATATTCCTCTATTTTCTTCCCGGATAATGCCTAAAGTACATTCTTTTTATTGAAGCACAAAATGAATGAATGATATTTTTTTTTTGTAAATATATGCTTGGCCACTTTCTTTTTTTTTCAGCAACCACTAAAATGCACAGAATTTCCGCCCGAGGACCGCCAGACAATTTGAAAAGATTTAAACATAAAAGAGAATGATAGAAGCCGAGATAATATATCCAAATACCTTACCACACAATAAAAAGGACCAGAACGATGACACCGCAATGCCATTCCTTAAAATAAGCGACTCTAGTTACGAAGCATTAAATTGCACTTCAGCTCGCAAAGCACGGAGTACCCAATATTTATATTCACCTAAAAGGCGTCTCTCTTTCTATCACATAGGCACGCATAATTCTGTTCTCTTCTGACGCGACACGAACCGTAGAATAATCCCGTCTGGACGGATACGCCGATGTACCTGTAGCCTAGTACCTAAAGTACGGTTATTTATTCATGTGCTAAAGTTCGGAATGAACCCCAAAACTGCGACAGAAAAAGAAGAAGAGATTGCAATTGCAACAATTAGAGGCTCTAGGAAGAACCACCCGAGGCAATGATGTCGAAGACCGCACTAGACGCATCTTTTGAGAGTGAGTCTCAAACTCTAGCGCGGGAGCAGAACGACCAGCTCCAACAGACGGAACAATGGATATAACTCCGATTGCATCGTCTTACTCATAGCCTAGCTAGACCATCAACCTCAAAGGTGATAGAAGACATGATTGTGGATTCACCCTAAAAAGGACGGAGACAGATGGGAAAGGAACCTCGAATGAAGCGACCCAAACCCCTTTGGCGTGTAGCGTCATACAAATCCACCACCAGCACAGCCTCACTGCAACGGCTAGCCTGTATTGCAGTGAGGCAGAGTGCTAGAGACAGACAACGAGGAGACCATCGCATTGATCCAGGAGCCGTGGATAAAGACAGGGCGTGAGTGTGGTCTCACAAATATACGAGGTAAGTTGATCCTTGACAAATCTTTTGACCAGTACCGAGTATTCATTTATACACCAAAATACAATAGCAGTGTCTCTCCCGCAGTATGTTCCACAGAACTGGCTACAGCCAGGCTCCGGTGTTTTTTTTTTATTTTTATTCCTTATATGTTAGCCTTTGACCACTATCTCACCTGATGGTAAGTGATGATGTGGTCGAAGATGTTGTTCAGGCTAACCTAGAAGTACTGGCTCTCAAGGACAGCTGCCGGAACACACCGTTAGGTGCTTGGCGATAGGTTTTCTACTTGAGGGTGGTAGCCAGGCGGGCATTCGCAAAATGCCCTACCACCATGCTATAACGACTACCATCCTACGACAACAACCGGGACCGACGGCTTAACGTGCCCTCCGAAGCACGGAAACGCTCAGTAGTAATGTCACTAGCGGTCACCCATCCAAATCATGACCACGCGCGACGTTGCTTAACTTTGCTGATCGGTTGAGAACAGTTAAATAAACTTCGCTACGAGCGCTTCAAATTGGGGAAGAGCTTCGATTGGGGAAGAGACAGGGATGTAATCGTTGCATCTGCCGACATGCTCGGTGACGAAGAAATTCCCCCGAAAGACGTAGCAGACCTAAGTTACTGAACAAAATAATCTTAAATTCTAATGAATTTAATATTACGATTTGCATACAATTACATGCCAACACTAAAAAGTAGAGGGAAACATCTGGTAACTTTCTTATTTTTTACCAATCTACGTACCCGCGGAATGGAGGGAGGTTAAGTTAGGTTAAGTTATCTTTACACACAAACCAGGTAAAAACGATTATACAGAAGTATACCCCTTGCTCTAACTTCTACAGCATATAAACTAACCACATAACCGTTTTTGGTTAGTTCATTTGTTTATTTATTTATTTATTTTATTTATTTATTTATTTCCATACATACAACTATCTTTACAGGTACACACCCAATACAATAGAGTAGCTATAAACAACATTAACACAACAAAAACTATAAACAACTTAATTTCTGTAACACAGAACATGTAATGCGATTTTTGTAAATTCGCTCAGAGCACAACAAAACAGGTCCACTTCCGCCGCGATAATGTTGAGGTTGCGGAGTGCACGCGTCAGAGGCGCACCGCGCAGCAAGTTAGTGCGCGCGCGCGGCAGTGCCAGCAACCCTTGTTAGGTCATAATATTTGTTTGTTTTTATTGTGTGGTCTTTAGGTATGTTTGTTTCCCACGGCAAAGTAAGTTCTATGAGTACTATGCGTTTTAGATTTCTTGAGTATAGAAATATATCTGGACTGGAAGACGAAACACCAACATCCTCAGGAATTTTGTAGTGCTTTTCATACGAGTCCATCTAAAGAGCCCAACCAGGAGCTGCGTCTAAGATGGAGAAGGGCTTGGATTTAGATTTTGTAGATGACCCTTCTTATACAAAATCGACGTGTCGTTTATTCGTGGTCAAACCTTTTTTCGCTCTAGCTACCGAGAGACTCGCGGCTTCACGTATGATTTCGAGGACTCTATCATGGCGACGTGAATAATGACCCCCATCAAGGAGCACCTTGCATCCTACCAGCAAGTGCCTAGCTGTACCGATCGCCTCCCGACAAATACCGCAGACTTTTCGGTGGCTTTCCCCCATCTTACTAAGTTACTTTGGTCTGGGAGGGTCATCTGAAAGGCGTTTAGATAGAATTTTTAATAAGGCAGGAGACCAGTCGTATATCAAGGTGCGCCACTTTAACGCCAGAGGGATACAAAATTCACCTATAGTAAGCCATTCGCTCTGCATTTCTAAGCTCATTGCATGCATTTTATAGCTATCATTTTCGTCTTGCTGTAGAAAAGATTTTACAACGTCTTTATCCTCCATTTTCTTTTCCGACCCAAAACCCGCTTTGCTGGTCTGTGCACCTATCATAAATTGTTTGTGGAATTGAAGCCTCGAGTCAAGGTCGGAGGCACTTTTGTCTTTTGGGAGAGATGCGACTATATCGTCTTGAGATTTTGATAAGACGTGCGTTTTGGTAACTCTGAGGTGTTTATAGAGCTCCAATGGTTTCTTTAATTCCATCCCAAAATTAGTTTGATCCCTAAATAGAGTAGATGGGTTTGCCGAAAGTGCGAGCCCCAACCATGACTTTAATGTCCTTATGACGTTTACATCCAGCTTTGTTAAAAGTTATCTTGTAATGTCGTATACTAGAAAATGCCAAGTCAGACGTGATGTTAAGTAGTTGTCGTATATCCAAGCTTTTTTAATGTTATTTATTGGTCTACCATACTAAGGTCTTTTAGAAAGCTATCGACAACTGCGTCTAAAGATGATGACCGTCCTCTGTGATCTATCTTCCTACCAAGAAATTTAAATGGCACAGCTTCAGCAATCGTGGAAACACATTCTCCTCCTATCAAGAGTCCCGGGTCTTAAGAGGTAAATTTGGTATTCCGTCTACCCAGACACAGACAGTGGCATTTACTTGGTTTTGTTCTCAACCCTTTAGTCCATGCACAGAACTCATCCACTTCCATGTAAAAGTTTCTGACATTGTATCGGGATACGTGTCAGAATTGCAAAGTCGTCAGCAAAAGCTAAGATGAATAAGGCGGCCCTGTTCTTACGTAAAAAGATATATCACCACTGTTAGCCATTACCTGGTCCTTCAAATCAAGTACTATCTCCAGGGAAAAAAATACTTACTCACAAATATTTTAAGTTATGACAAAAGTAACAGAAAAACTAAGCCCTTAAGAAGTTTAAAACCTGAAACAAAAATACTGATCAAATGGCTTTTAGACTTAAAAGATCATATATAATAAAGATCATCGAAATGTACACATCGTCATTTCGACAGTCCAAGGAGCTATGTTAGGAGCAGGGAGTAATATAAGGGACAAATTCAACCTTTGCTTACCACATATGAATACTTTATAGTCTAAGATCCCGCTGCAAATTAGTGCACTCGTCGCTTTCGTTAAATACCAATGTACAATATACTGATTACAGGATCTGTATATTGCAGCTTAATGATTTATTATTATATTTCGTTAATGGTAATCTTCACTATCTTAACTAAGTAGTTATGGTAAGTTTTATTTTCATCTTGTTACGATGAGAGTTATATTAGTTTGAGTTACTGTACTCAAAAAATCTAAAATGCATAGTACTTATAGAACTTACTGTGCCGTGGGAAACAAACATTCCTAAAGATCACACAATAAAAACAAACAAGTATTATGACCTAACAAATGAATTAACCGAAAATGGTTATGTGGTTAGTTTATATGCTGTAGAAGTTGGAGCAAGGGGTATACCAGCGAAATCCCTGTATAACCTACTTAAAGACCTTGGCCTGTCAAGAACAACCGTAACTTCCATCCTAGAATGTGTATCTAAGGCAGCATTAGTAGGATCCTACCAAATTTGGTTTGGCAGGGGAGGAGGCTCGAGCGGTGAAGGAGACCATTGATATATCATAAAGGGGCCCCTTAATCCTACTCCTGGGTTGCAATTCCTAGGCCCCTCTGGCCTCTTCCTCTGCAACACTATGGACCCGGCACCTGCACGGTGAATCCATGGAATGCTAAGAAATTTGTTTCCTTAAAAGTGCTGTACAATTTTCAACCTACAATAAATGCATTTGACTTCAACTTTGAATGAGTTTTATTTTTAAGATTCAAAAAAAAGGAGGAGGTTCTCAATAAGGTTGTATTCATGTTTTGAAATTTAGTTTGATTTTCATGAAAAAATCTTATTCTGTTTAAAAGTATATACTTTTAGATTCATCCCATTGAAATTTCATCTTAATTAGTTAAGTAGTTTAGTTTTTAAATCATAATAACTGGAAAAATAAGTTCCCAAGTGAATGAATTTGCATATTTCCCCTATGTTAAAAGCTATCTCCATTCTAAATTTCATTCAATGAGAAGCCATAAACAATCAAACAAAATAAACAAATTGTTTTAAACAATACAACAAAGATTGAAGTAGTATAAGTAGAAGTAGGATACAAATTGATAGCAAAATACAATAAATGAATGTAATTTATGTTCATGTTATTATAACCACAAATGTAAAAAATCAACGATGATGAAGTGAATAGGTAATTCGTTCTGTTTCTGATAATCTGGTCTCCAAGCTCGATTTTCTTATGACATCACATGCTCATTGACAGAAAATACCTACGTTACGTTACTACTTTACGAGTATTATTTTAAATGCAAAATACGGAGGTACATCATGTCCGGTTTCCCATGAATAAGCTCAAATATGGACTCACCAGAGAGAGGCATATTGATTATTCAATCAAAACCTTGGTGTATTAATGTTTCCCATAAGAAACTATCCTATCTTTATTTTTCATAAATCCAACAGAAAAATCACGCGCCATTACTGCCGGGATCCCCCAGTTTCCCCGCCGCATCAGCTGAAAATAAATAGCAAAGAGAAATACAGCGAGCAGGGTTGGATTCGGACCATGAAAAAAATATTGTACATGGAAAATAAAATTATACTATTTGTCTAATATTATACTACGTTTCAGGTTTCAAGTTTTTTTTCATATCGTATAACGTTTCGGTTTTCGGCATTTATGTTTTGAATATAGGCAAAAATTTACGTCTTTGGCAGGAAACAAAAATTTCTCTTTCTTATTGTTTTTTGATAAATCTTTTAAACATCATACTAGGTCGCGTGCAACGCTAGATTCCGAGAAGAGATTTTACAATATCTAATACATTTCTGCAATACTTATTGAATATGTAACCATTACCATAAAATATCGGTACCATTAAATTTGCCACTAGTAACGTAATTTTATTTTTTGATGGTATTGGTGTCCACTAACTGTTCAAGATAATACGAGCAATACAACTTAAAGCTTGCGAATACCATGATCATGTGTAATGGGTTCAAAATTCGATAAAAGCGTGAAAAATCTGTAATTTTATTTGTTGGCAGGAAATCTTTTTTATACTTATTTTTTGATAAATCTTTTAAACATCATACTAGATCGCGTGCAACGCTAGATTCGTAGAAGAGATTATACAATATCTAATACATTTCTGCAATACTTATTGAATATTAAACCATTACCATAGAATATATAATAATACTACGTATAATGTGGACACTCCTCTTCACCCACCAAAACGAGCCTTCCTCATCCCGCCACCAATTCTGAGCTGACTTGAGTACGGGACGCGCAACTCGCGCATGATGACGTGAAGACGAAGCGTGACGATTATACTAGTTGTACGTAGTACTTATTACTTCCATGACTTTATGTTACATACTCTTTAATTTATTTGATCTATGGGGAGCACTGAGCAAGAACGCATTCCACTTGATGCCACTATCGTTATTTTCGAGAATTTTGACCACATTTGTTTCTATGGTTCATAAAAATGATGCAACCATAGACGCAAATGTGGACAAAAATAACGATAGTGGCGTCAAGTGCAATACGGCCCAAGTAAGTGAAATAGGGCGTATACCATTTCATGCTAAATTCGTATTTTCGAAAATTTTGATCACATTTATGTCTATGGTTTATATTAAATGTGGATACATTAGGGGCGTTCGTTTTGGCTCGATTGCGTTTGTAGCAGTTTCAAAAGTGGCATTTGTGTTTTAGCGTTCGGATAGAAGCTTTTGCTATTTTTGACCACCAATTACTGCATGCTATCCGAACGGCTTAAAACATACTTTGACAACCGACAATATTTTAACAATTTTGAAACATGGAATCAATCTCTAAAATTAACAAAACAAGTAGGTACCTACTAAATAATATGGTATTTATATTATATATTTATATATAATATAAATACTATATAAAAAACTTGTGAAACTCTTCAATCGCGCCAAATACAACTGTCAAAACAGCAGTTGTCAAAAAACGATCACAACGATCCCACGGTAAGACATGGGTCAAAAATATCACTTTTCTCTGTCATTTGTAGCGTTTTCAAAGCTATCCGAACGGTGAGCGAAAACGATATTTTTGATCACGAAGTCCCAAAACGAACGGCCAGTGTGATCATTTTTAGCGTTTGTGAGTGTTATTTTTGGCACCGATAGGCTATCCGAACGCCCTAATAGACGCAAGATGTGGTCTAGTGCTGCCAACTTAGCGCGTTCAGCGCCAGATCTAGCGCTTTTTTTTGGCTAAAAGCGCGTTATAGCGCCTAGCGCTAAATCTAGCGCTTTTTTGAACTCAAATTACAATAGCTTAAAACAGAACGCATCACTATATTTTATGAACTAGCAAAAGCGAAATGCTGATATATTTTGTAAACTATGTTATTTATAAACTATGACTATGAGTTATGGCATGTATTTTTCGAGGAATCCCTGGCTAGTGTATTCGTTTCATTGCATATTCTACTGTCCCATGTCCACAGGTTCACTCATTCTTGTGTAAGTATTAGGAGTTTAATAATAAAATGGATTAAACTTTAGCAAACCTGTGATTGGTGATTAAACAAAAGCGCAGTGTACAAATTGTGAACTGGAATTTTCTGCCAAAATTAGTTACATTAAACGACATCGTGAAACAGCCTATTTGATATTTACTAGATTGTTATTACATATTTAAAAGAACACATTTTTTTTTTGTATAAATTTTTTACTAATCTAATACCTAAAATACGGTCAAATTGATAAATCCCTTCGTTATTTGTCACTAATTGGGCTGACTTTGGACGTTTTTATCTTGTAGATGTCATTTAGCGCGTTCTAGCGCGTTTTTGAGGTGCTGATAGCGCGTTTTTGCTAAATACAGTTGGCATCACTGATGTGGTCAAAATTATCGAAAATAACTCCAATGGAATACGTCCCCTCGTGTGTCCAATCTGTCCACCTCCTATGACACAATCGACCAAACTGCTCACGTTTTTTTATCCCGCGACGCCCCGTAACGTTTTTTTGTAGTACTAAGTAGTTTTCCATTACCTAAACATGTCACCCTAACATCCCCATACCCCAATATATTACCTATACCATACAAAAAATAACATTTTCATACACTTAGTTTGAGTGGATCAAACAGCGAATAAAAATATATTTTTCCAGATTTTGAGGTATTTTGTTTTTTAATCGAGTTTATTTGTGGCAGTCTCCAATCAACATATAAACTTCTTGGTACCAATGCAATCCTCATCATATTCTCTTTACGGGAAAAGAAATGAAAATAGACCTTTTCATGGAAAATTTTACAGGAAAATGGGTTTGAACAGACGACGAAAATGGCGGGAAACGGCATTTTTTATATATTTTTTTTATTTTTTTTTTCCGAAACTATTCCACCTACAACTTTGTTTTTTTTTTTAATGTGTGTATTTATTATGGTTCTTTACCCATGAATAATACCAGATTGTAAGGATAAATATTTTATAAGTAGTAACGAGATTAAAACAACGCGATTTTTTTTAAGAATTTTGGCGGGAAAACTGTACATAAGCGGATTTTATTTTTTTTCTCAAAAACTATACCATCTACGAATTTGGTTTTTCTTTTGATATGATTATTTAGATGTAATCTATACACCTGAATTGTTTCAGATGTTTAGGTTTACAGGTTTAAAAGTAGTTACGAGATTATTTATTACGTAAATTTCGATCGGTGAGTGTTTGCGCGGCAAAATGCATCGAGTGAAAGTTATTTTTTTTCATTTCATGATTTGAGTAATTTCTCGTTACCATAGAGTAATGCGGTTTTTTTTGTTGTATAGCCAATGATAGTAGCTTACTAACAACGTTTAAATAATAACGATCGGATAAATACAAGCTTCACACTAAACCTTTTTTTTAGACCACCGGAATTCCGGCCGTAACAAAAACGGGGGTCAAATAAAAAAATCTATAAAAAAAAAAGTTATCAATCCTTATCCTTTTAATTTCTTTTAACATCGTTATTGACTTGTTGCCTATAGAAATGCAAAATTACAGCTTTCTAGGTTAATTACTTTAGAAGTAGTTACGAGATTATTTTTAAATGACATAAATCTATACAAAATTTTGGCGCCAAAATGTAATTTGAGCTGGTTTCAGATTTCATATCAATTTTAAACATACTTTCTGTTATATCAGAATATTATGGATTTTTTCTCGCATAGCCAAGGATCCATTCTCACGAAAACCGTTTGAATTATGAAAATCGAACTTACGCAGATTTTATGGTGAATATGTAACCACGACTATTGACCGATCTCCGGCAGGCCGGATGGGACACATAAGGGAAATCCGGCAGACCGGTGGATACTCAATAGGGGATTCGCTCATGTTTTCGGTTAATATTTTGTTTGCCGGAATTATAAAATAGCGTTATCCTCGGTTTTTGAATTAAGTACAAGTACCTATATTATGTGATTTATGATTAGTTTCGAATTTATACACCATCTAGAGTAACCTTGTTTATACTGAAATTTATACAAAACATACCAGCACATAACAGCAGAAGACCTGTAATCTTTGCTCAGCAGGTCCAGCAGCCCATATCCTAAAAATTTGTGTGTACCAAAACTAACTCTCTTTGCCAATCCTGAATACGTTTTTTATTTGAAAATGACTGTGGGTGAAACAAGTAAAAATTTGCCATGGTAATAAAAATAAACAGCTGTTTATTTTATCAAATTTATTGGTATATATCTGTCTTCATATTAAATTCTTGTTTTCCAGGGTTGAAAAATATCGACCGTCCAAATTAGAAGATCTAGTGTCTCATGATGATATAATTAAAACAAGTAAGTAATGTGTAACGGACACAAATAATTTCACTTAAATCAAATTGTCAACAATACTGGTTGAGGTTATTAATATTTTCAATGTTGATTTCAGTAAACCAGTTTATGAAAGAAAATCAACTCCCTCATTTGTTGTTCTATGGTCCGCCGGGTACTGGAAAAACATCTACAATCTTAGCATGTGCCAGAAAAATGTACACACCTCAACAATTCAATTCAATGGTATGTTGTCTGTGACTTACAAGGGTATTATGTATTATGGTTCTGGTTTAGTTTATAAAACATTGATTTAAGTGAGGTTGTAGGGAGCTGGAGGATGGGCAGCCTCCCCTGCAAAGGGGAAGTGGTGATCCCTCCACCCCTTTCGAAGATATGATTTTTTTAATTTATAACAACTCAGCACCCTCATTAAATCGATGTTTTATAATCTAAACAAAAGCCTGTATTTATAGATGTTCTATTAATTTTTTATTTCTGTTCAGCCAACAATTAATTTTTTTTAAATTTTTTTTAAAGGGCGAAATAAAAATTTTTAGCAAAAAAATAGAACCGACTTCAACACTTAAATGTGTGAAATAACTTGTTGAAGTCGGTACCATGACGGTTCAAAAGTACCTATCATCACAATATTGTGCGCATTTAAGTGTTGAAGTCGGTTCTATTTTTTTGCTAAAAATTTTTATTTCGCCCTTTTTAGTGACCCTTGCTACTTATGGGCTTATGTTTAACTTACCACCAGATATAGTAACATATAACAGACTTAAATTATCAAAATAAGACTTGCTTGCAGCATAATACACGTTTTATCTTCCTATCCAAAATTTTATTTCTATCTTATACCGTTGAGGAAATATTACTGTGTTACCACCAAATTTGAGCTTCGATGAGAATTCATCATGATAGGAAAATACTTTTCAGTTATTGGGGTGTAACTCAAAAACGGCTTGTCCGATTTTGATGAAATTTAAATGGGACTATACGGCAAGCATCAGCTTTTAAATAAAAACAAGGTTATCAAAATCTGTTAACCCGGTCAAAAGTTCTAAGGTAACAAACATTGATTATAATATCAGGACAGGAAAACACTTTTTCAGTTTTTGGAGTGTAACTCAAAAACGGCTAAATCGATTTTGATGAAATTTAAATGGGACCACACGGCAAGCATCAGCTATCAAATAAAAAAAGAATTATTAAAATCAGTTTACCCAGTGAGAAGATATAAGGTAACAAACATAAAAAAAAAAAAAAAAAAAAAAAAAATAATACAGACGAATTGAGTACCTCCTCCTTTTTTGAAGTCGGTAGAAAATGCATTATTCTTTTAGGACTTAAGAACTATTTATTATGGTAAAAATTATTATAATATAGGTATGTGATATATATATAAAAGTGCCAAGTAGTCTATTTTATGTCTTAATTTAATATATTCATAGATATGGGAAAAAAATGTCTTGTTAGTAACAAAAATCAAATCACGATAAATATTTAACTGCTGGAAATTCAATGAGAAAACCATTCCTAATAGAGCTTTTATGTTTCAATTAATGAAACTAAAAATATAATACTAAGTGTCATCATCAGATATTATTTTAAATTCAAATTCAACTATTTGGTCAGTATCACAACATCTTGTCCAAATTAAAGGTTTATTTTTGTAATACATTTTTGATCAGTCAATAAATGTTTGTTTTAAAGAAATACGGCAAAATATTTTAAGGACAGTCACTAAATGGACATGTAAAGTGACAAAACATAATGATTAAGAATAGTATTCACTGTTTGGTTAAAACCTTCTACTATTTTAGTTCTTCTAATGAGTAAATAACATACAGTAACATTTGACATTTATTAAATATAATATACTTAACTAAATGAAATTAGATTCATAAATATGTACCTAGAAGTAATAATATAATAAAATATTATGTTGAAGAACTTTAAACATTTATTTGGTACAATCGAGTATTCTGTGAAACTGACAATCTAATTCTTTCACTTGTTACCATTTTTACTACTGTCTAATGGGTAATAATCATGAACAGTAAACAAGTTGCATGAATAAGACCAAAAGAAAGTACTTTCTAACAGTAGTGTGACATATTCTTCAAACATAGGCTTTACAAAATGTGATGGTAAATTATGAAAAATATTAAAATTCCCAAAGCCATGACAGGGTATTGATAAAATAAAATGAGTCTACTTCCAGGGCCATTTAATTGTTCGAGGATTGTTCGATTAACAAGCATAATAATCTTTTAATATTGTTATGTTTGTAATAACGCCTGCTATGCAGATTACATTACAAAATTACAAATATACGATATTTTTTGTTTTTTTATCTTTCTTCTCTAGCATTTTATCTATGTCAAAATATATCACCATTTCGAAAAGCAATTATACCACTAGGTACTTAACCTATAAGTAAGAAAAATATTATCAATTATTATTTTAAAAAAGTTTTGTCCATATTCATTGAACTGTTTTTGCGTGAATGAGTAACAATCATCCAAACATAAAAGCTTTGAAATGCATAATATTAATATGATCTCTAAACAGTTGCTATATGTAAGCTTTATATGTTTGTTTCGTAATATTTTTGTCCATCCTATAGGAATGGTTGCTAACATGATGTGATAAATGTCGAATTCATTTAAAAAATATCTTAAAATACTCAAAAATTATCATAATTCATCTTCTATATTCTTCAGCATGCTTTGAGTTATATATACAGCTCAAGAAGGGATAGAGCAAAATTTAATATTTGTTAGAAAACTTTACTAAGCTCAATAGATTTTTCTTGCCCAAAATTTCAGAAACTAGAGAATGCCGCGCCATCAGGACACCTTGCTTAAGCAACTTCAAAAAAGCGTTTCATTCTTTGACATTGTACTTGGGTTTGCCATATAAACCAAATTTGCTCCTTACATGGGACATCTTAATAGTAAAAAACGCGTGACTATCCAGACATGTCTGGTAATCGCGAAATCGTGAGACAAGCTTTTTAAATTATAAAATAATTATAAATACTAATTGATGTGAAATACTTAGTTGAAAAGCATAAAGAACTATCTAACAATGAAAATAAATCGTCGCTATGTTACCCGTGGTACAAAAAACTTCCGTAAAATCAAAATGGAAGGAAGCAAACTGTCATTGAGACAGCATAGTTTTACACATTTTAGAATAATTTTTATTTAAAATAAAATTGAAAGTGTAATATTTCAGGGTAATATAAATCAGATTTATACAGAAATAACAGGCTTCTCAAATATTGTCAACATTTAAAAAAAAATATATTTGCAAATATATTTTTCATCAGATTGTTATCATGCGAGAACGAAAAAAACAGTCTGCTCCATTTAAAATGAAAATGTTCTAACACACACATGCTTCTAGTAATATACATGTAATTATGTAATTAAAATGTACATAGAATTAAAATAATTAGATGTACATGTAATTAAAATAAAAATGATAATAGTTTGTTATAAAAATAACAAGTAGAAGGTATGTAACCTTCTCCTCACTTTGACTAATTAACAAGTCAGTTATAATTGTCTCTCTACAAATTTGGGATTTGTTATAAATTCATAGTGCCATACAGACTGCACTCCTTCCCAGTAGAGCAGTGCTGCCTGAATATTGACATATATTAATGTCACATCTGTTTCTCTCTACAAAGCCAGATAATTTTGGAAAACAAATCAGGGTTTCTTTAAACAAATATACATAGTTATTTCAAGTATATATAAAGACGGAAGAGTGAAAATTATGTTTTTGAAAATATGGCTCACAGTTTTCCATTGTTTAAATCCCAAACATTGCCCTAATACAGCATTCTTGCATATTGAAGATGACTACTTTATTAGTTGAATTTCCCCAAAAAATTACTTCATATCTAAAGAATTCAACCAAACCATAGTAAGCACAAAACAATGTGTCAGTATCTAATATAGTGGAAAATTTATATAGTTTGGCATACCAAACTACTAACTTTTCTACCGACTTAAAAAAAGGAGGAGGCTTGCCCACACCGCAGAGAAAGCGAACTTGTTTGCTTCTCTTTTTGCGGAATCTTCACGTCTGGATACTGCTGGCGAAGTACCTCCGTGTCTACCTAGATGCGAGGCAACAATGCCGGAAATTCGTATCCGTCAGACCGAGGTACGTAAAACGCTGAGGAATCTGGACATGAACAAAGCAAGTGGTCCGGATGGGATACCAGCCATAGTCCTGAAAGTATGTGCTCCTGAGTTGTCTCCTGTGCTGACGCGCCTCTTTCGCCTCTCGATGGAGACTGGACAAGTGCCGAAAACTTGGAAGCTTGCCAACGTGCAGCCTGTGCCCAAGAGAGGCAGTCGTGCTGACCCTACTAACTACAGGCCCATTTCAGTCACTTCCATACTTTGTAAAAGTATGGAACGTGTACTCAACAACAGGCTCTTGGCATACCTTGAAGCGAATGACATCCTCAGTGACCGTCAATACGGATTTCGTCGAAAACGGTCTACTGGGGATCTTCTTGCGTATGCCATCCACATCTGTAGTGAGGCCATAGAACAGTACGGAGAGGCGCTTGCCGTTTCTCTGGATATTTCGAAGGCCTTTGACAGGGTGTGGCACGACAGCCTCACTAGCAAGCTTCCCTCATACGGCTTACCCGCTGGCTTATGTGTCTGGATAACGGACTTCCTGAGGGAAAGGTCAATACGAGTGGTTGTGGACGGCTGCTCGTCTGATCAATTGGCAATTAATGCCGGGGTACCTCAGGGGTCGGTTCTCTCTGCAACCCTCTTCTTGCTGCACATCAACAATCTTCTTATGCCTGGTATTGTTGGGTACGCGGATGACAGCACTGTTATTACACATATTTTGTGTACAACTACGAGTATATACGGTATAAATGTTAAGGACAAAAAGCGTTATGGAGTGGAACGAATGCGAACTTGGCACGTTCGCCTTGATGCGATACCAGACTAACTAGATTCCGTGCAATTTAATAAGTTGGCATCGGACTGGACCACTATGGCCAATTTATGAATGAAATTCTATTGTTATAATTATCGCCGATCCAATGGGTTAATGCACTCGACTGTTACACGGTCATAGATTGTACTGCTATTACTTACTTAAAAGGTTTAGAAGGGACACTTCTTTATTTACTAATAATTATGAACAAGTTCCTAGTACAATACCGCTGATACCTTACACAAAAATGTCGAAAAATAATGTACTGGAACCGAAAAATATAAGCATATGTTTTATTTAATATTATTATGTTTGCAATAACGTCTGCTCGACGTCAAAAACTATAGTCATGTGCGGGATTCAAACCCGCGCCCATCCATCCACCCCTATAGCCGGGGTATGCTCCATCTAAATACGATGGTTAAATAAAAGAACGAGAGGAATAATTGGAGTTATGAGTCATTGTCATGTTAGGTCAAGCGGTCAGAGCATACCCGGGCTATAGGGCTATAGGTATTGTTACATTATGGCTCTACGTCATTATCATAGGTAAAGTGGGTAGGTTTCTGCTCATACTATGTGGTTGACTAGAAACAATCCTATTAAGTAGGGGATTTTCTTCCTTTAGACAATCAGATAAGTTTCCAATGCCTTTTTGTAAGTCAAATTATCATCACTCATAAGTTGCCGAATCTTTTCCTGTTTTATAAAAGAAGGACAAGATTTGTCCAAAGACATATATGACAGCATTATATTTAAGGCATTTATAGATTTCCTCTTCATAATTTTTAATGTTCTTTACTATACTCAGGACAAATATTTTTATTACATGTCCAAAAACCCAGCCTGAGAACTGAGTTACTGGAAGTACTTATCTCAGTACTTCGAATCGGCAACCATATGCATTTACATAATTAGGTTGATATTATTAGGTAGGTTTATTCTTAAAACATACGCGGATAGTTTCACTTTCAATCCATTATATCTCGATCTTAACGTCTGTACCACCATTCCTAGTAAATAACTTATTATAATATTATGTAAGTTATATTTTTTATGTTACCTACAATACAATACCGCTATTATGGGCTGCCTAATATTTTAAACCTATCCATGTTTTAGGTTCTCGAGTTAAACGCTTCAGATGACAGAGGAATTGGTATTGTGAGAGGGCAAATTCTCAGTTTTGCATCCACAAGAACAATATTCAAAGCTGGACCTAAGCTCATAATCTTGGATGAAGCTGATGCTATGACTAATGATGCACAAAATGCTCTAAGAAGAAGTAAGTACTTACTGAATATTTAATTTATGTTGCTAATGTTGTGTGCAGGGAGCTAGCACTATGTATGTATTTATTGTATATTTTTTTATTACTGATAAGCTGGCCTTTGAACACAATCTCACCTGAAGGTAAGTGATACATAAAATACACAAAACTGTGCTGAAATATTTGCAGTTGTAGGGCACTTTGCGAATGCTCACTTGGCTCGCTGCTACCAAGTAGGAAATCGTTCGCCGCGAACCTAACGGAGTGTTTCGGTCGCGTCTGTTTACTATACATCTTCCACCGTAGACCACATTGCATGTGAGATTTTGGTTATAGACGATCCTATCAGCAAATAAAAAAAATCCATAGGAACTTGATTTGAATTTGAAAAAAACATATATGAGACTTATCAAGTACCTTCTGAAAAGAAAGTGATGTGCCCGTGGGGTGCCGGGCTAGAATATCACCCCCAGTACAGTGCAATGCATTTCCAGTTAATAATTTTGGGCATAGAAGTATCACATCGCGGTAAGGTCGGTGGTAAGTTAGACAGTCGCAAAGAAAGAGCCCAGAATGTCGTCATTCTTCGTCTCGGTGTGGGCCAGTGTGTCCTCACTGAGCAGGGGCAGTAGAGATGATGGACACAAATTCCCTTGGAAAACCCTAGCAAGAGCCTTGCACTAATCCAATCCAGCCGATATGCTCTGTCTTCACTTATGCTGGATAACTCTTTTGGATTTGGATGGAACTAGAGGCAAAGTTTTACGTCTTAATAAGTTCGCTGGTATTTACACCTTTAGATTCCACTGAAACGACCGTAGCTGAATAACGCTTTCGCTTTAGACTTGTGGCCATTGCACTACAGTGACCAAATCAGGACTGGGACCACCTATGGGCACTGCAGAGTATGAAATGAAGAGTTCCATACCTTAGCGCACTACATCGGCAACAGAGTCGGCAGTTAGGTACGTCCGTATCATCCTTCAAGAACCAAACTTGCCTCATGGGCAAAATGCAAAATAGGACCACATCCCCCAATTTATAGATCTGTAGGCAGAGTATGAAATGAAGAGTTCCATACCTTAGCGCACTACATCGGCAACAGAGTCGGCAGTTAGGTACGTCCGTATCATCCTTCAAGAACCAAACTTGCCTCATGGGCAAAATGCAAAATAGGACCACATCCCCCAATTTATAGATCTGTAGGCAGAGTATGAAATGAAGAGTTCCATACCTTAGCGCACTACATCGGCAACAGAGTCGGCAGTTAGGTACGTCCGTATCATCCTTCAAGAACCAAACTTGCCTCATGGGCAAAATGCAAAATAGGACCACATCCCCCAATTTATAGATCTGTAGTGCTATACGCGACGACAGCCCACGAAACCTGGACGAGTAGGTGTGAACTGGTACTGAACTCCGAATCAGGCAATGGTCCGACGATCCGAGAGCAGCTTTAACGGACTCTCCTACAGAGGTGTTTGATGATCCAAATTTGGGATTCGCGTAGTCGTAAACAGATGCACGAGTCAGAGACAGAGTGCGCTAACCAAGCCACTCGGCAAGGTGTGCGTTGAAATCGTCAAGTATCACGATCTCTGTTGGGAATTTGCTCAAGCACAGAAATTGTAGCTATGTGCTCCATAGAATGGTCTCTTTCGGCATATCCATTATTATGGGACCTATAAAGGCAGGCGTAGATTCGCGGTAGGTATCGAAGTTTACGCACAGCCCGATGTTAGATAGGCCAGTTATTCAAGACTGCTGAGACAACGAGCACACAACTCTGATTTTAGGGCCATATCCGCACGCAGCACAAAGTAATTCTCCAATTTGGTGGAAGAAGGTGTGCTGTCGGAGAGCATATCTGTGTTTCGGTCAAAAAGAGCAAGGCTGGCTAAGCAGTCTCCATGTGGTAGTCTCTGAATGGGCGGCGTTCAGGTTAGAATGGAGACCCAGTATGTTAGGAAACTACACGGATAGCGTGGTAGAGGGTGACTGAAGGCTCCTGCCTCGTTTGCCCAGAATAAAAGAAAAGTAATCCACCTTCAGGTACATAGAAGTTGTACATAGGTTGAGGGTGTACGTGGATGCCCGGAGAGGAATTCTTTTGGGCTTTATTCTTTTGGATTGGGTACGGTACCGGGTCTCCACAGATCGATCGAAACGCAGTGGCATAGCCACTACTTCGTCATATTTAGTGGGATTTTGCTGTCCGGAAAAAATAATTTTGTTTTCCCTAGGTTTTATTCTAATCATTTTTAGAAATAACTATTGTACTATTATTTAAAAGAATAATACTTAGAATAGAAACAGTTAATAGAAGCTTAAAAATAGAGCTTAATTATATATAAATATATATATGTAACCATTATTTAATGCATGATTTATTAATCATCATTCATGATATCGCCGTTAAAATAACAGAATTAATAAAAAATATAAAATTCTATAGAGTTATTTTTATTGATGAATGTTGTAGCCTTTTTTATTTAAACCTATTTTACTATATTCTAAAAAAGTAGCAGCAAATATCAAATTAAAAATAAACCTTAGCTAATTATGAGAACTAACGGACAAGGTCAAGTAAAAATATTGATTTAAGCTTTCTACTGAAATGGGTTATCATATTAATAAGTTCTAATGATGGCGAATAAGGAAAAGCGTACCTAATTCTTTTCATTTTCAAATGTTGCTATGGTGACTTATACCACAACACATATTCACACCTCTGTTATGATTATGTGACAATTAGTTTATTAAGTTTGATCATTTGTTAAAGAGTATATAAATCTGTATATAACATAAAAAATATGGTTAACGATGCGCAGATAAACTGGGATTATCAGAATAATACGAAAGTTTTCTAAAACTACTGTTGTGCGTGAAATGCGATGTTTAGTTAAGTTTGAAAATAACATATAATGTCCGATAGTGACGATGATGAAGTTCAAAGGAAGACAGTTAAAATAGCGATTGTCGGTGAACCAGCAACTGGTAAAGTAAGTATAAAATTGTGATTTTGTTACAATTATTAAAACAAGTATAAAATTATAAAAAAAGTAAAAAACCCGACTGCAAATTATTTATTTTCGTTAAGCGTTTTAACTTTAAATTGAAATTAAAACTGCAAGTTATATATATTTTTGGAATCGTTTTTTAAAGCCCTATTTTGATAAACAACTCGATGGATTTGCAAGAAAAAAAAATGTTTTTCGCCCTATATGGTGTCTAAATTTCACGAGTTTTTATTATTTTTCTTTTTATGTATCTAGTGTCATTGCTATCAAGGTAAATCTAATGATATCTTATCGATTAAGCCGTTTAGAAGTTATGGTGGAATAAAGAAACTCACAAACATACATACATACATGAACCCTGAAAACATAACACCCTTTTTTGGGCAGTCGTGTAATAAAATAATATAATTCATGACAATTCAATTTTAGCGGTTTCTGATAAGTATGTTTTTTGTGTTGAGTAATGCTCTAGTTTTTTAAGTTATTGTCGTTATTTAAATATGCAAATATGTAATATAACTTAGTGACAATATATTGAATAGAATCCTGTATCGAATATTATTTTGAAAGCCATTCGTTTAATTAGGTCGGTCCGTTCTGTTAAGTTACCATTACGTCAACGTCTCTGTTAGTCCTATAGCTATTTTCGTATATTTCTCCTAGAATGTTCTGAAGAAAAAAAAAATAGAAGTTTAGTATAATATGGTCTGCGTCTTAGTATTCCTGATCTAATTAAGACTTTTCTTTTAGAGTAGCATATGTAGTCGCTACATTGGAGGCAGTGGCGTCGCCAGCGGCAGCACCCAGGGCGCTGAGGTGATGGCGGGCCAGTGCGTAGGACTGCGCCCGCCTGTCGCTTTCCAACTTTGCGACATCGCGGGAAACGCTCTTGAGACGCATATGCTAGCTAATTATTTATACGCGTCTGATGTAAGTGCACTTTAGTAATTAACCTGACTTCAATATGTTACTTCATACTTTTCAGTATTAAAAGCGTAAAGGGCCCACTTTTGTAAAAAAATAAATCACTTTTTTTTGTCTTAATTAGTGCTTAAACGATTGATTTTCACTCACCTACAATCAGGTCACCATCGACAAAACTTGCAACTACCAAGGCATGTCAAGCATTTTTCAGTTAGTTGAGTGTAACTTAAAAACTACTTGTCCGATTTTGATGCAATTTATATAGGACCACCGCAGAGGTATACCCTTTCCAATAAAATTTATCAAAATCGGACTACACTGTTAAAAGTTAAGCGTGGATAAACATAAAAAATATACGTGTCGAATTGAATACTTTGAATTGATGTCGGTTAAAAAAGATTGTATTCCCAATTTGTATCATTCGAGATTTTGTTTTGATATTTTCTCATAATCGAGCTGCTGTAAGTATAATCAATATTCCTATTTCAGATTGTGATATTGGTTTATGACCTAACGAACTTGCACAGTTTTGAGAAACTGAGCCTGTGGATGAAAAAAATAAAAAGTATCTTCGCATTGGAACCAAAGAAACCTTTGATAGCATTATTTGGTAATAAGTCAGATTTAGAACATCAGAGGGCCGTAAGACTGTCTTGTGTACAAAAGTTTGCTGCAGAACATTTCTTGGAATCTTTCAAGGGGTCAGCCAGAACTGGTGATATGGTAAATATTCTTCCTTGATTAATCGATCTTCATGTAGACTCAAATGAACATTATTAAACATTAATTGATATACCTACTCTGTGAAAATCATCTATCTTAATTACAGGCAGAGACTTAACAACTATGTCTCATAAAACTTTGATGATGATGATTGATTTATTTTCTCTTAGTTGATGTAAACAATGTGTTTTTGGTACAAAATAAACTATTATTATTTATTTATTTATTTATTATAAAGTGACGCGCAGTGCAATTCGTGACTTGTGTTATAATGCATCTGTTATAGGCAGAGGTTAATCCGCTTAACATCAGGTGGGCCTCGAGCTTGTTCGGTCATAATAACATAATAATAAAAAAAAAGGTCTAGTGCGAGTTTTTATCACGACACGCCACGCGGGCGTTCTGCAAAGTATGGCGAAAGCACAGCACGTGAATCAAGCATTTTGTGTGTTAATATATATTTATATTTATATCATGTGTAGAAGGAATAAATATCACTTTCTATTTTGCATGTCTATTCTCTTTATTGTATATAAAATTTTCCCAAACAACGTCTTTATCGCCAGTTGTTCTTGTTACTTTAGGTCTAGCCTGTTTAACATCTTCGACCAGATCATCACCAACAGCTAATACAGTGGTCAAAATGTAGAATATTAATTTTGTATTGCCATAACCACGACGCTTGGCAGGCATCTTGGGGATCGCAGTGTAACATGAATTCTTCAGAAGGCGCTGCTGCCCACCTTCTGATATTCATTCCTCCGTGTTCTCGTACGAAGAATGAATATTAATAAATATGAATCCTTCTTATTGAAGAATACCTACTGAATATTCTGTTATTAAATTCTAAATCCGGTTAGATTTTCTTAAAACTTTCGGGAACTATTTTAAAATGTATATGGCTCTCGCGGCTATTTTAAATAACATTTAGTAATGACTTTGATGTTATAGTTAAGTTTCAATGACCGTGGTCACGAAAAGACCAGTTAGCTTAGTGTGAGTCTTTATCGCTATATCTCGCGAGCGCATAAACGCGCATTTGTATGGTGCAAGACGCATCAGCGCCCCTGGCATGACGGATGGTTAAGGAATTAAAATTTGTTACGTTCATAGTCGCATTAATGTTTTTTCATGGAGTAATGCGAGCAATCACACTAGGCCCACTGTCTTTGAGTCTCAAGAGAAGCGAGAGTGCCATAGTAAACATAATAAAACTCACGTTGTTCCAGGTTCATACTCTTTTCCTAAACTTGGTTTCCCGAGTGATGGGCCTGAAGGTTCACAAGTTGCCTCCAATAACAACGAACGGGGACGGCAAGTCGCCCCGGCCTTCTGAACGTAATGGAAAGAGTCCGCTGCCTCTGCAGTCGGTGCCCACACACTCTCTCATCATGAACAGAAAAGCGTTGAGGTCAATGCATAGAAAAGCTTCGTCCAAAGTTTGTTCTGTACAATAATGACAATAAACGTATTTGTTAAAAGTTATTCCTTGTTTTCACTGTTGCATTTTGCAACGTTAACGAGGAGTCCATGACAATTAACTCGATCAGGCATCCTCATAAATGACTTCAAAATGGATCTAGGTTTGATTATTACATAGAATATGAATTTCGTAACTTAGCGAACTCTTGAATTTTCAATATTTTTACTAGATAGCAAAATCTTTTAGTGATAGAAACGGCAGTGCAAATATACTAAGTATCTCTATGAGTAACTGCTACGTCCTGCTGACTTTTTCCGCGTGGAATAAGGTTTATTATTCTTCTACAAATACGTTTTTTATTGTTAAATTGGGATAAAAAGTATTCCATGTTCATCTCCGGGTTATAAATTATCTACTTAATCGAAATTGGTTGTATGATATAAGCGCGAAAGAGCTACAACCAAACAGATAAACCCATTCTCAATTTCGATTCTTAATAGCTTCCAAAAGCGGCATATAGCTTATATCATGTCCCTCGGTATATCATGATAAAACTAGGCAATGGCCAAGTATTCACGAAGTTTAATTAATAAACGTTCTGCCGTTTCATAGTTAAATAACAAACACAAGCACATACAACAATAATTATATGCTCAGTTATAATAAGTATTAGTTTGATAATAGTAGTCACAATGCAGGTACTGCATTGCTTAAATTGAAGCATTAATGGTTGCACTTTCAGGGATAATATTGTTGAATTTGTTCTATAGGTATGTTGAGCCATTGTATTACGAGTATTCCATTAAAACCAGATACCAAGCTAATTAACACCATCTCTGTTCCAGTTATAGAAAAGTACACCGAAAATGTGCGGTTCTGCATAATATGCAACTACCTCGGAAAGATAATACCGGCGCTGCAGTCGCGCTGCACGCGGTTCCGCTTTGCGCCGCTGCAGCAGAGCCAGATAGTGCCGCGCCTACAGGAGATCGCCGCCGCTGAAGGGTAAGATTCTCCTTTTAGGTTTCCGTACTAGAAAACGTGACCCAATTACTAAACCTCAGCTGTCCGTTCGCCCGTCCAACCCTTTGAAGGGCTGTATCTTTTGAACATTGATAGGTAGACATAATATGTTAGTATGGTTGATGACCCTACAACTAATAATAAGAAAAAGTAAAACATAAAGGGGGTGACATTTTCCGTTTTAGTAACTTCCCCATACATTAAACGTAACGTGTTTATACGAGAATAGATACAATCGTCAAACTTGGTATGATTATAGTATAAAAAGCCTGAAGAACAACATACGATAAAATCAACAAACTACGGGTCGGACACGCAGCAAATACTTATTGCATAGTTTGAATAGAACCCTTAGTGTGCGTCTCCGACTCCCAATTAACCTGTTTTATCACTGTACCTCAGAAATATAGTTACTGAACGCGGAACTTCAGAAAGTTATTGCTTAAGTTAAGCTTGCGTGCAAGAATTAGTGGCTGCTGATAGGTTGATCATTTTTCTGAAACGCTTTTAACCTTTCAACTGACATGAAAAATGTGTGAATGAAAGAACAATTTAACCTTGGCCTGAACAGGTGTCTACTTGAAGGGTTAGTTTCGACTGTAAATTATTGCTCTCTTGCGTCCATCGTATTAAAATCGATAAAACATAATTTTGACTCGCTTATGATTTGTATGATGGCAACAAATAATTTCAAAATTTTGTTTCCAATAAAAATTCATTATAATTTGATAGTCCACTCTAGGCACCACAAGACTCGATCCTTGGTTAAGAACTAAGGAGTACAAAGAACCTAAGCGATCAAAACAATTTCAGGGTAAAAATATCCGAAGATGGCATCAAGGCTCTGCTTACCCTTTCTGGTGGAGACATGCGCAAGGTCCTCAACACTCTGCAGAGCACGTGGCTGGCGTACCGTGATGTCACCGAAGATAACGTCTACACCTGTGTGGGACATCCCCTAAGATCTGATATTGACAACATACTGCACTGGTTACTCAACGAGAACGATTTTGCTGCATGCTTCAAAAGTATCCTTTTTTAATCTTTACGTGGAGGGCTTGTTAGTAAAACAGTGTATTTTATTTGGGAACTATCGCGAGTGTATCCGATCACAGAAGAAAAGAGAAAATATATGCCTAGGAGTAAGAATATCACGAAACGCTACAGCTCGCAGACGAAGTACTTACTTACTTCAAAAAGTCAAGAACGGCAAACACATTGTCAGGTGAAATTTCCTAAACTGATATATTATTTTAAAAAAGTATTTCAGCTGCTTGCGATTTGATGGCGTTGAGTTGGTTTGTTTCGTGCTCCCTCGGAACTGTGCATTGATTGAATCGGGATAAAAAATAATTCTATGTCCGTCTTCGGGTAACAGGCTTTCTTTTATTATATCTTTGAATTAATTTCTATCAACTCTGTTTTGGTCTATGATCGTAAAGAAGAAACATACAGACATACAAATTTAGGACTAAGGAATTGAACGACATTGGGAATTAAATCCCCAACGAGGGAAATAAAGTCGAAGACTGAATAAGGCTTATTTGATCAGTGCAGGTGTTTAGTACAGACGTATTCCAATTGTGAATTAGGTTTAGCTGTTTTGTTCTGTAAACTAACTGTCGGACGTTGGACAAGCAACAATTTGAATGTGCAACTGCAGGAATATCAAAACTCTTTACTTAGAAGTTAGCCTTTATTTCTAGGAGTGCCTCTTCTTATGCTCGTTTTATTTTTGTACCTATGTCCTAAACAGTAAAATTATCGTGAAGTAAATATTGTTGCATAAATTACTTGTTTGATCCACTATCCCATTATTAAAATCGAGAAAGATTCTACAAGCTTACTACTTGAAAAGCGCTACCCACTGAACTAAACAAAAGCATGTAGGATATGTCCAAAGTTGTTTAGTGGCGGGCACACCGCGATTTAATATGAAGAAGGGATATGGCTAATAAAAATAGCTCAATAATAACTATTCTACTAATCACTCTGTAAGCACCTGCACTAAACATTAATAATTAAGAATTATTCAATCTGTAAATAGGTCTTTAAAAAGTGGGTATGTAAACATTAAGAGTTTATGTAGGTTCGGATACATTAATAACTTATTTATGTGTAAATAGGGTGATTATAATTCTTGACTACGCCAAAAATGCCCACCTAAGTGAAAAAATCTACTGAGTTTTTGCATTAAATACTTACTACTTAGTTGAATAAATTTGGGCTTATATTCCCCTGGCCGGTTCTCATTCTGACTAGGTAGAATTGGAACCCCGTGGGGTGCCGGGTTAGAATTGCACCTCCCCATTTCATTCCGTGAGTGTCGTAAAATCAAATCAAATCAAATAATTTATTTGCAAGAATACAATCATGTAAGTATGTACATTTTGAGTTAATTAGAGTAAAATGTGAACTAAAAGGTGACTAAGGGAATAATTATACTGGAAGGTGGACAGCAGCGCCTTCTAAAGAACTACTATCTTACACTGCGATCCCAAGCCGCCTGCCAAGCGTGTGGATTATGGCAAATACCCCCTTAATAGGGGAGACAGTGTTCAGTAGTGGACGATCCGGCTGATACAGTGAGAATTGGAACCGGGTTACCGTCTTATAACTACCGGTTCTAATTCTTATTTTTCATTCTATACGTGTGTCAGCCGCCGCGCGCCGCTTTGAGGTCGTGAGATATGGATAAGAATTATTTTTTAAACCGCTGCCTGTTTACTTTGGTATAAGAGCAAAATAAATGCATTTATTTATAAATATTCAGTGCAAACTTATGTCATTACCTTCGAATAAATTATAAGTCAGGAAATGTAATTCAGAACAAACTCCACACAAAAAGTGGCCCTACTTCAAACCAAAACGACGTTTGATTAATGAACGAAGCACTTCTTACCTTACAAATAGACATGCTTGGTGATTGGTTTAAATTCATAACTAAAGCAACGATTGGTTCGACCGTGTGCTGCAATGTCTGTTATGACAGCTGAGATCGAGTATCCATAGTAACTTAGATACTCGAAGCAGCTGAGTTAAAGCAGATTGGGCAACGTTATGCAATAAGTGGTCCGGATCAAGTCAATAATAAAACAGTTATATTGTACAATGTTTTTTAATAATTTTATTTTATTTTCATGTCTAATATTTATCGAGACACTAAGCAAGCTAAAACGAACACAAAGTCACAGAGTTAAGGCCAAGACCGTAATCAAAATAATTAATTATTCGGGCGGAGCTAAAAGAAATGGGCGTTAACTTTTAACTCCTAAAAATATTCATTCGCACGGCGGCACTAGTCGCCGTACCACGCGTAGTATCGCTAAAATTGTAGAGCTTCGTGAACTATTAGAAGCGGCAGAACAGAAGTGTAGATATAACAACATTTTTATCTGCAGTTACTGCGAACCGCTGTAGGGTAAGAAAATATCACTATACTAATAAGTTTTACATCAGTGTGACAGATTTTTTCTTGAGGGTGGTAGCTAGCCACGCTGGTATTCGCAAAATGCCCTCCAACATGCCAAATTACTGGTTCTCAAGGACACATAGTGGCTTACGCCGTTAAGTGCTTGGCGACAGTTATTCTTGAGAGTGGTAGCTAGCCAGGCGGGCATTTGCCAAATGCCCTACCACCATGCCAAATTACTGGTTCTAGAGGACTCATAGCGGCACATACCGTTAAGTGCTTGGCGACAGATTTTGTACTTGAGGGTGGTAGCTAGCCAGGCGGGTAATCGCAAAATCCCTTACCACCATGCAAAATTACTGGTTCTGGAGGACTCATAGCGGCATTTACCGTTAAGTGCTTGGCGACAGATTTTTTACTTGAGGGAGGTAGGTAGCTAGCCAGGTGGATATTCGCAAAATGCCCTACTAACATGCCAAATTACTTGTTCTCAAGGACACATAGTGGCTTACGCCGTTAAGTGCTTGGCGACAGTTATTCTTGAGAGTGGTAGCTAGCCAGGCGGGCATTTGCCAAATGCCCTACCACCATGCCAAATTACTGGTTCTAGAGGACTCACAGCGGCACATACCGTTAAGTGCTTGGCGACAGATTTTGTACTTGAGGGTGGTAGCTAGCCACGCGGGTTATCGCAAAATGCCCTACCACCATGCCAAATTACTGGTTCTAGAGGACTCATAGCGGCACATACCGTTAAGTGCTTGGCGACAGATTTTGTACTTGAGGGTGGTAGCTAGCCAGGCGGGTAATCGCAAAATCCCCTACCACCATGCAAAATTACTGGTTCTGGAGGACTCAAAGCGGCATTTACCGTTAAGTGCTTGGCGACAGTTATTCTACTTGAGGGTGGTAGCTAAACACGCGGGTATTCGCAAAATGGCCTATCATCATGCTAAATGACTGGTTCCCAAGGACACATAGCGGCTTACGCCGTTTAGTGCTTGGCGGCAGATTTTCTAGTTAGTAATATAATTATAATCAATATCATATAACTATAAAATCACCGTATCACACGTACAGTACCCTAAAAATAACAAAATTAAATATTGTACTACGGGTTAAAAATCTAGGTACCTACTAAAATAGGAATTAACAATGCCGTGTCTAAACTGTTATCATCTCGCTCAAAGAACTTATTATAAAGATTTTATAAATCAATATAATGAAAAGTACTTACTCAATATTTTTTTTGATTGAGGGTCAATAATGTATAACTTGCAAAATAACCTATGGTAAAAAATATTGCATTTATTCGTAAAATAAATGCACTAAAATGATGGTGTAACGAACGGCACAGATCCCACGTCTAAACGGCCCGAGCGCTGCGGGCAGACTGATTTTCGTTGCGATTTATTCCTGCCAGCAGAGAATTTTGTGCCAAAAACTCTCAAAAATGTTTTTAACACAAATAAGTAGATATTTCATTAGAGTATAGTATAAGGTATTTTATAAAAAAATAATTGTTATCCTAACTTTAACTAATCCTCTTAAATAAATAAAAAACAGTCCAAAACGGGTGGCCGATTACAATTTATTACAGAAGAACTAATAAGTTCAAATAAAAACGAATTAACAAACTCACTAAATAAAGAACTAAAGATTACGATATATTTATTTCGCATATTTTGAACTCATAGTTTCAGTAAATAAAGATTCTAAAAGTGCGCGTTTCACTACGGTGATCGCCTTAAGCATGTACTGGCTGTTCCACCGCGCCAGTGTTACCGGACTGTAGCAACGGTTAGTACGCAGCGACCGATTCTTATACACTACATTTTGTGTCTATGGTTCATATTAAATGTTATAACCATAGACGCAAATGTGGTCAAAATTATCGTAAATAACGATAGTGGCGTCAAGTGGAATACGGCCTTGCTGGCCGGTTTGGGGATTGGTCATGCACCTGCGGGCCGTTAAGTTGCTGACTATTCTTGCGTACAGCGCAAACAGAACATTTTATATTGCATTCTGGCCTCCAGCCAGTTTTACTAAGAATTGGGTCGGACCGACAGGTCTAAGCTAGCCGACGTAGGTGGTATCATTTGGGTTACTACTTACGTATCAGTTTGGTGGGTAAGGTACACAAATGTTTAGTTATAATTGCCTAATTAACAAAACTATATACATTCTGATTGATATTTATTACCTACCTTTATAAACTTTAATAAAAACAGTATGGATAAAATAAACAGTATAAATAAGCTACTCTTTTCTTTATATCTGAGGTGCTGTAAAAGTTATTTAGTTAGCTGTACGATTTACGTATATTATTACGTATATTTGTAGCGTAAGTAGCTAGCTAATTTAAAAAATAACGAACGGTTAGTCTAATTATCGTTAGCTACGAGTGAGAGATACATTCAGCTTTTGAACCACTGACTTGTGGTAGCAATCTGAAAGAAACCTATTCGAGTTACTTTGGTTTACTTTGCTACCACAAGCGAATCAGGTTTTTGACGTCTCGTCGCAACGAAAGAATAGTGCTATGGCGTAGGATAGTTTATTACTGTAGTAACATTTTTTCTCGCGGCAAATATGGGATTATGAAAAACTTTCACTTTGTATTGTAAACGAAGTTCGTGACCGTTAAATTGGGCTCCTAGTTTATTTTTTACAAATATAACGTTACATCTTATATAAGGGTAGTATGATTGCATCTATCGTTGGTGATGAATTTCCTAAACGTATCTCAGATATTCAGGATCTCAAGCTTGCCAAGGGTTTGGCGCTCGGTGATATTCTCACTGAAGTGCACACTAAAATACAAAGAGGTAAGCACTAATATGCCCTAGGTGGGTTTTTGCTACATTTGTTAGTTACTTAGCCATATACGAACACTCCACTGCTCAAAATTCCACGCCAACACTCCAAAAACCACCAAATACCTTCCCTGTATGCGAAATATCAGTGCTGGGTTGTATGGAGAGACAAGAAACTTAGATTTTCCATATATTCCCAATCTATACTCGAATTCATCGTGTGGGCAAAATAGATATATGGATCTAAAGCAGTAGTTTGATTTCGAACAAACGCCCGAAGTGACGTAATCAATCGAGCGTTCCATAACAAAGGTACTTAAATATACTGACAGACTGATATTTACGCGCCTGAATGCGGTTTTTTGTTTGGAATGTGACTTGATTGAGAATGTTCTTATCTTACCTATAATACAAGAAAATCCGTTCTGCCGTTTGAAGATCATCAGCTATTTTCTAGTATATTAAGAACCTCCAGAGGTCTGATCGATTCGAAATTTGGTATCCTTTCACTTCAATGATACTGCGAGAACATGCATATCTTGAATTGATTATACCTAAGTCCCCAACTCCCCACCAACTTAGAGCAGTGGTATCGTGTTTGAGCTTTTTGGAATGGTTTAAATTAATAGGTAATAGATAGATGTAATGAGGTTTGTTTGATAGATGGAGTTTTAATTTTTTTAATTTAATATATATTCTATTTATTTATTTACTTATATAAGAAAATTTTATAATTTAGTTTCAATGAATGTAAAAAATAACTCTGTTTTAGTGAAACTGCCTCCAGAGGTGCTGGTATCACTGCTTATCAAAATGTCAGACGCTGAGGCGCGGCTGTCGAGCGGCTGCAGCGAGCGCATCGAACTAGCGGCGCTCATCGCTGCTTTCCACGTTGCCAGGGATCAAGTTAAAGTGGACAAAGCGTAGTTGTAAGCATTGTTTTTATGGTAGTTAGTGAACTTCTGTGCCGTATCCGAGAAACTCGGTTATACTTCCCCATAAAAATAAGACTGAACTTCAATAAACAAAATGTATTTTGTATCTGATCCAAAGGATTATTTCTACTCTACATGTGTTATTTTGTAAAGTCCTATAAGTCCTAATCACAATAAATATATAAGCGTTCTTCGAGGCAAGCTCACCAAATCCAACCAACAAGCAAAAACATACGAATTTTTTAAATTTGTTCCTTGTGCAAGTACACAAAGAAATTCATTTTTTAACTTAAGCTTTTTTATTACAAAACTGTTTTAAATCAAACTTTGGTGTTATTATTAACTTACCGCGCCTCGCGGTTCCACCCTCGTAGACATTGATGAAAATGATTATAATGCGATGAAAAGTATCATATGTGTTAATCATGGACCTAGACATGAACTATCTATAATCCAACTTTTATCGAAAGCAGTTCAGTAGTTTTAGCGTGAAGGAGTAACAAATATACATACTGTCATCCTCGCTCACTCACTCACAAACTTTCGCATTTATAGTAGGTATTAGTGTGATTTTAAATACTAAACATAGATATTTTTGTCATAAAATAGAACAAAAATATCTTGTTTTTTGGATTGACCACTATCTCACCTGATGGTAAGTGATGATGTGGTCGGAGATGTTGTTAAGGCTAACCTAGAAGTACTGGCTCTCAAGAACAGCTGCCGGAGCACACCGTTAGGTGCTTGGCGACAGATGTTCTACTTGAGGGTGGTCGCTAGCCAGGCGGGCATTCACAAAATGTCCTACCACTATGCTATAACGACTGCCATCCTAAGACGACAACCGGGACCGACGGCTTAACGTGCCCTCCGAAGGTACTAGTGACACAACTTAGGACCCATTTTAACAACTACTATAGCGTAGTAGTCACTAAGGTACTAACAGACAGGACCCTGCGGTTTCACTCGCATAGATAATTATGAAAAGTAACTTTTATTGTGTTAGTTCAGGATCTAAACTATCTATATTGCAAGTATCATCTTAACCGGTTCAGCCTTTTCAGCGTCAAGGAGTTCCTAACAAATATATACCCATTAACATCCTACGTCTTCACTCACTCAGAAACTTTCTCATATTTATAAGTGTGATCTGATCATCGATGATGATTGATGGTACAAGGGGTCTGGTGGCGAATCTGTTCGAGGTGCATAAGAAGACTCTACAGGAGACACGTTACGCTTCGAATTCTAGGTTAAGCTTGTTGACACCTTCGACCATATCATTACTTACCATCAGGTGAGATTGTGGTCAAAGGCTTACCTATCACCATGATAAAAAAGGACACTTCTTGCGATTCGGGGAATTAAGGTGCAGGATTATGAGTGGGTAAGCGTTATTGACGGTAGCCTCTGAAGGTCTCCTGTTGAGTCGAAACTCGCGTCACGAAGAAAATAAAACAAAATATTGGTTCAAAATAAGTTAAATATATATTTTAAATAAATATAATACTAAGCCTACTATTTACAAAATAATAATCTCTAGTTTGATAAGCCTAACTTGTTCCTAAGATTTTTGTGATTTAGAACTCCAATGCTTGGCAAAAATCGCAGTTCTTGTAAGTATACTCTGGTTTTTAATTCGAGATCAAAAATGTGTGTATGTGTGTCTTTTTTTGCACGGTTAACCCCTTTGTTTACATTTTTGATCTCGAATTAAAAACCAGTGTATATATACTTATTAAACATAAATGCACTATGATCACCTCCCTTTAAAGGCTTGCAATTGTCAGTTAGTTTTCTATTCACGAGGTTTCCTTGAAAACCACATAAAACAAAAGCTTGTGTTTTGACTTTGTCTTATAGTTACAATCTCGTTAAAGATTCGGAATAACCTGTCTCTTCGATAGTACACAGATATACAAAGTGTATACAAAAAGTACTATGGGAATAGATTGCATTTTTTTTAATACATAAAAAAAACTATATGCTACAAAAGACGTGTTAAAATTACTTAACTTCATTGTCCTTGTACGCTTAAAATGTAATATACCATTAATCATAAAGGTAGTGTTTTGAATTTTGAATCGACTTATAAACAAATATAAAATTATCTTAGCGTATTTAAAGCTCATATTACGTTATATTTATGCGCAGTAGAATGCTCCGCATACATTTCTCGTCTATTCTTTTGTAATTTCTGTAAATGATTGCCTCGGAACTTATAATAAGTACATGTCTAATTGCTCCTAATCCTAGCTAGAAGCTATAATGATTGCCTAGTCTACTTATAAGAGAACTTAACCGAAGAAATTCGACATTAGGTTACTAAATGAGTTAGTAATGGACGCTATAAAGCCCGGGGCTTGCGTGGGCGCAGGCGGCAATCTCGGCGGCGGAGGAGCCGGTCGGTAGTACTGGCCGTCTATACGCTGCAAAAAAAAAGAAAAAAAAGATTAGTTGTTATTTGGTCTCATCCTATCCCTTCAGAAACTACGTGAAGTTATGCATAAAACAAGAGATTATAGAATGATCGTGTATGATTTATTGTCCAAATGGGGTGGGCATTGGATGACAATGGTGTAACAGTCGCTTTTACTGGGATATAAATAATATATAGAAGGGTAAAAATAATAGGGATAATAAATAGATTCAGGCGTTACTTTGCGGAAATCCATATTTAATAATAAGAAATATTTTTAAAATATTTTATCAAAACATCAAATTAATATTTTAATAAAACACTTAAAAAATACAAATATATATCTAGTGACAATTCCGCCTAATTTTCCTGTTAAGCTGACGTGACGTCACAAACGCCACGCAGCGAAACCGGAATAATTTTCGACGCGTTTTCTACACGAAGCATCCTCAGGAGGTCTTGACTCTACGAGCGTTTGTTATTACTAATAGGGATAATATTCGGCTGGCTTTATTCATTATTCCAATATTGGGATTTTTACTATGGTAGAATGTAGATGTTAGTATGACGCCATAAAAGTAATGTGGCAATAATAAATGTCACGTTGATACGGTTAGTAGTACCTACAAAACATTACTATACTGTAATTGTACGTAGTGGCATGCAGTTCCGAGTATTGGCTCCAGAAGATGTGTCCTTAATGAATGTGAATAAAAAGACGAATGTTTGTATGGAATGCGTGAAGAGTGATAATATATATGTAAATAATAATATTTATACCGGATAACAGATCTTAATGCAAAAGGATGATAAGCAAGCATTTGACCGCGAGTCTCATCTGAGGGAAAGTGACGTCGCAGTCGATGGTGGAACATGCTTGCCGATATCTGTTTACCTCTGTAGGTATTAAAAGACTTCCAGATTAGATTTATCGGGAAATAGAGACGCTGTTAGGGTGTTCCATAATTCAGCCGTACGTATTATAAAGGTGCATTTACAACGCTTCGTGCGTATTTTCAGAATATCGACCATGTACATAAACGAGTATGTTATGCTGACGTCATTGAGCGCGAAGTTAAAAGGCAGGTAAACTATAGAGTCTTTTAAGACATATAGGGATAGAAAATAGAAGATAGGGATCAGTCTTTTTTTCATAATCTGGAAACTAGTTGACACCTACGTGAAAAGAGTTAAATGAAGATTTATAATATGTATTTTTTCTGTTGATATATTACATATAATAATATAATACATATTCGCGTCACTTACATGTAATAAAGCAATGTTAGAACCATGCTTGCATTTCAGTCCGATAACGTTAAAATAAAATCATTTTACTCACCATGGATCCGTTAAATTATATTGTGTAATAATATCTACAATTTAATAAAATATTATTAGAACACAAGTTATATTCTAAGAAAGTTATTTAATTCAATATACACACAAATTAATTATCTACGTTAGCTAAAGGTACCGTAAATTTTGTACTGTTTGGAATGATCAGAATTAATAATTATGAGGATATGTATGTACATATATGTACATTAATTAATATATATGTATATATTTCTGTTGGTTAATACAAATTAACAATATCTACACATTATACATAACTAATATTGTCAAGCTTCAACACCTACAAGTAGAGCGACCATTACTTAGTTCCGGATTTATTGTGTGGAACGAATTAAAAGTATTTCTACTGTGCTCACATAAAAACGTAGATCTAGCAAATTGTATATTGACTTGGTATTTATCAATGCCATAGACAATCTTATGTAGCGTACAACTGAGATGTAATGGTTGGAAGCGGCATCTTCGATTCGTTTCTTTGTTGAACCGGGTTATTTTAGATTTTTAAATTATAAGAAGCTTTTATTATGCTTATGACAGTTTGTTTTGAAGTCATGTAACATGTTTCCAATTATGATCAAAATGTTAACATGTGCTGTGTTAATTAGTCAAAAGTGTTTTCAAGTCGAATGACTCCTCATATAAACTGCTAAAGGAGGGTCTACTGCGGATGTCTTTCCCGAAACTACACGAAAACTGCAAAACTTTTGTCTGTGGTCAAAAACTGGGTTTCATGCTCTCCGGGGAAAGGATCTACTCATGGAGCCCCCCGCGCGAGTAGAGATGACTGCTGGCATTTGAACTAATGAAATGTACACTGAGAAAAACGACTTTGGAGCTTAAATCAAATTTGACCTTTTACTGTTGAATTGTAACTACGCAAGATGAATTCACAACTCTTAAGATGATTTTCACAACGCAAAGCGAAATCAATAAAAATGTACCATGTTTTATAATAAACACAACCGTCAAAAAACGCCTTCCGTAAAGTATTTTCAGAATTGAACGTTATTACGATAATAATTGCAGTATTGTCCATAAAATATACCTTACTTTTACGGCGGTTTATATACGGGATTATCACTATAACGTACGACTTAATCAGCCTTATCGAAAATTCAATATTTAAGAAAGACCACAAAATCAACCTTAAATGAAGACGAAAAGAAACATTCGCCTTCACTGACCTCGTTTAACGCCTTCTAGTTGGAAGGCGTTTTTATACGTATTTACGTTTGGTCGGTTTTTTGCGTTCATACCATATAAATTGGCCGTCATTAGGGCGCTTTTGACTTTAGATTTTTCTCAGTGTACAATGCATCTTTTCGTAACAAGATTTTGTGTAAGTAAAAGCACGTATAGGTCTGCGCCAAGGGCCCGTCGACGACGCGAATCAAAGTTTTGTTTATGAGTTTTTGTTGAGTGTTTCGAAAAACACGTCGCAGCAGACGCACCTTCATACTATCATTAATTTTGATTGATACTGTTGTACTACAACAATTTATAATTAATTTATAATCAGTTTATCATTTGATCACGGAAGTAAGTTTTGGTCACAATTAAAATCCATTGTTCACAAACCGACATGCTCCGATCAGCAATCAATGCCGATAAGAAGATGTTCAGAAGCTATTTTTAGGGATATGAACCAAATCAGTCTTCAGGGAATGCGATAACTCCTTCCTTAGGATTATTCGAGTCCTGAGAATCCCGAGCGATGTCCTTAGTTGCCTTGGCCGTTGTGGTGGCTTGGATTGGCCGGATAGGGCTGGGATGCTTCGGCGGCTGCCTGCTGGGGACGTAGCCCTACACCACAATACACTACATGTCACCACAACCACATATCATACATAAATATAACTATGTAGTAAAAAGGCAAATAGGAATCTGGCTAACCCAGTAGTACCTTTTCCAAAACCATAGTTTAGAGTCATAAAAAGTTGCTACCAATACCACTGTCGACCTATTTCAGGCATTTTGTTGTCTTGTACGTTTTGGGAGTTGGAAGTTATGTGTTATTATAGCATAGTTAAAGAGTGGCATATGCTATCGTTTTACGTGCAATGCGTGTAATTATTTTTTAGGTCTTAACGATTAGAATTTCGATTGAAATAACTTATACAGGGTTATTAGAAAAATGCTAACGACCTCTTAGAGTTGACTTCTGTTAGTCCTAACAAACGTGTTTCGTCGTTTTTTTTTTGTTTTTGTGACGGAATATTCACCTGATGTTATTAGTTTCTGGTACCTGTAACTTAATATATCATATTTTTTATTAATTTGCTCGATGTAAATATTCAAAACTCTATTTAAAGGGAGCGCGGCGCGGTCCAATGTTGCCGCCGCGGGCGCTCATGGCTCGGAGTAGGCATTGTCTTTTACGAGACACGGAACTTAAAAGTGTCAGACATTACTAGAAAAACCTAATGTTTTTTTTCTGACAGATGTTTGAGGTTTTCATTTAAGTCGTAGAACTAATGTTGTATGTCTTGTTAAACGGAGGTGGTTCACAAGAGTTAGAATTTTTCCAACTACCCTGTATATTTAGTTTCGTAGGGAACCGTGCTGAAACGTATTCCGATAAAACTACCCAATCTTGTATGTATTTACAATCTTATATATATATATATAAAGTTATTTACATTTATTTTAGTTGTAGTAAATATCTAAGTAATAACATAATATAAATACTTACTTTAGCTGAGTGCAACGTAACATTCAGTAAGGTGGGGTGGCTGTCTATAACGATGAACTCCACTTCTTGTGGAATATATCCTTCTGCGGAAACCTGTAGAGATAAACAAGACAAATTACACTTTGATGGAAAACAAGGTAATGTTATTGAAAACCCCAATTTGGTTTATACCTCTTTCAAGTTGGTTTCAGGAATAAATAGTAGAATGTACAATGAGTGCATAAAACAAGTCATTTTAAGCGTTATATAATAATATAATAAATTCATATATTTCGGGCAACTATAGACACATAGGGCATAGGGATACGCAAAATTTCTAGTGTGGCATTACCAGCTTTTTTGTCTTCTGTACACAGTACACACAAATTAGTAGAAAAAATTCTTGCACCATATTTAGGCTCTTTTGATGTAGCATATCTGGCTGAGGCCAAAACCACATGGGGACTGGCTTGTCCAAATACCTACTGAATTCCCAAAAGTCTTGTCATCTCCAGAAACAGTGGGATCGGCCCCTATGCGAGCTAGCACGGAAAGATATTTTAAACACGTGTCCTAGTATCGCAGATCGTGCTCGTATTCTCGCTGTTTCTGTGTGGGAATCTGGTCTTTGGTTACAAGCCATTCCTTCTTACAAAACTGGCTTATAGATCCTTCCGCTTTTCGTCTCGCTATTAGCTTACGCTTGGGTGCAAGGTGTTGTGTTGCACATCACTGCCAGTGTGGTACTGCAGTTGACCAACTCTGTCACCATGGCCTCTCCTGCTTTCGAAGTGCTGGTCGAATTTCCCGCCACGCCAGCCTTAACGATATCATTCGCCGGGCTTTTACCAGCGCCAATGTTGCAGCTGTTCTCGAACCGAACGGTCTGATGCGTGACGATGGTAAAAGATCTGACGGCATGACTCTGGTTCCATGGAAGTTAGGACGGCCCTTAGTGTGGCACGCTACATGCGTAGACACTTTGGCGCCGTCACACCTTTCTGAAACCCACGTGAGGGCTGGCGCCGCGGCTACTTCGGCAGAGCAACTCAAGCGGCACAAGTATGCTAACCTCGGTATGGGTTACATATTTGAGCCGTTTGGTGTAGAGACGTTGGGTCCGTGGGGACCGGGAGCTCATCGTATTTTCCAAAACTTATCAGAGCGCTTGGTCGATGCGACGCGTTATCAAAATGCTGGCACCTATTTGGCTCAAAGAATAAGCATTGCAATTCAACGGGGCAATGCTGCCAGCATGCTGGGCACGCTGCCAACTGGAAGTGGGCTAGAGCATTTGGACTGCCTATGAGTCTGCAATGGCTTATAGGGATCTAAATGATTTTATTGTAGTAGCTGTAGTATTGTATATAGTTCGTAGTATTTTGTTAATAAATTTACAATGTTTAATTAGACCCATATAAGGTATACATTAAAATAATAATAATAAATGTCGAAAAACTCAAAATAAAATAAAATCAAAATTATAAAAATAAATTCAATTACATCACACTACACAGAAAAAATATAAAAATTTAAAAATAGAAAAATCATAACGCATAATAATATTAATAGCGCCTGACAAACGGCGTTGGCTGAACATGTCTGTTGCAGCAATGCAGCATGTAGGGGCAGTCCTTTATGTTATGTTATTTAGTTGATATTTATGCGAGGCTATAGGTTCAATGCTAGAATTATACACCCGGCTTTTCACTTCAATTGCGAGCACTAAACAATGATATTTTGTAAGTAATATATCTTTTGATTACAATTGAACCTGAAATTTTAACAATGTTCAAATTTTGAGTGTCATAGTTTCTACAAATTTTGATTGCTCTCTAATAATAGCCCTAATAATAAATATGGGTATTAAGAAACACGCAAGCTTCCTACATGAAAAAAAATTCGAACTGAACCTCTGTTTTTTTATATTAAATAATATTTTTTATGCACTTGTGCTTAAAAAGCAAGCTTTTCTGCACTAGAGCATAAAAAGCCGTTAGATACCACTTAAGCCGGGCATAAACAGGAGCTTTACGAGCAGTAGAAGTGAAAATACATTTAATGTTTCAGAACTGAGTTGATTAATATTTGACTAAGTGACCCGCCGAATGTTGAGCGTCTCTCCATGCCTATAGCAAGTGTCGTTGTTAACATGTAAATGTTCTGCACGGTACTACATTTTGCTCGCTGGCACAAGTAAAAGATCTTTCACCTCATGTTCCTGTTAATTGTGTCTCTAAATATAATAATCCCCAATAAAACTGGTTAGAATTAATCCCAAGTGAAGGCATTAATATTTATTACGTAAAGCAGTCTTACATCAATCCGGTAAGTGCCAGGTAGCAGGATCCTCCAGAACTCGCCGTACTTGGTGGTGTGGTAGGTGACGTCACGGTTCTTCACCTTGACGGCGGCACGCTCCACGGGGTTACCGTTCTCGTCCATTACGAACCCATGGGCGCCGCGGTGCACCTCGGCCAAGTATTTGATCAACGACTGGAAAACACGGAAAATCATTATTTTAATAGGGCATTCCCTATAAGTATAATGTGGTTATATATATATAGCCCTATAAATATAGTGTGTTCTGACACAAAAAATAAAGCTAGTACCTATCTTTCTTTTTAGGTTTAGGTTTAAAGAGTTTATTCTCAAATAAGACAAAGTCACTTACACGAGAACATGGTAAGATTTAAAATATTTAAAAGACATTCGTCGTCACAATTATTAGTATCTAGTAAAAGAATTTAATGAAATAGTTATACAAAATAATCACAAATCACTTTAGTCATCCATCACTTATGTAACGCATTCTTATCCTTATTGCGCCTCAATAAGGTATAGAGCTAGTTGCCTTTTGAATGCTTTAAATGAGTTTGCATTCTTTATATTTGAGGGTATCTTATTATAAAGTTGCGCTCCTACAAAAGTGAGCATTGTTTTGCCATAAGTCTTCGGAAGTACAAGATAACTAGCCCGGCGAGTGCAGCGGTTTGAAACCTTTTTTGTTTGGTAAACGTTAAACTAGTATGGATGTTCCTATTAAGAATTTTTCGAATAAATATACAAATGTTAAATCTTTTAATGCTCTTGACTTTGATGCATGCCTTTGTCCAAAACCTCCCCTGTTGGTAAGTAGTGTGGTTGAAGACGGTTAACAGGAATGGCCTAGAATGGGAACTGGTTCTCAAGGACAGCTGCTGGAGCTCACCGTTAGGCACTTGGCGACGATTTTCTACTTGAGGGTGGTAGCTAGACAGATACGTAGTTGCGAAATGCCTCACTACCACGCATTCTTTCGGTTTTTTTAAGGATGTCTCTGATAGTGACAGCCTATAACCCGTGCCCTCTACTCGATTATGTCAATCATTCTGTTATATATACAAGTAAATATAAATATAGTATAGTTTATATATATATACGTATAGTTATAAGGTGAGCAAGGAAAGGTGGGAGGCAGCGCCTTCTGAGGAACTGTTACCTAAAATTGCGATCCCATAACGTCTGCCAAGCGTGGGGATTATGGCAAACTCCCTTAATGGGTAAGGATATGTTCAGCAGTGGACAATCTGGCTGATACAGTAAGAACCTAATGAAGAAATTTTCTTTTTGAGACGCATCTAGCCATTCTGAATCAGAACTTGCAAAGCAAGTGTTGCCGTGCAAGTGCTGCCGGGTAGGCAGTAGTAGTTGCAATTACACCATAAATATGAAGGGGCGCCTTCGTAAGCTGAAAGGTCTGTAAGTACACTTGCAGATTAGAGTTAGTAGATATGAAAACACCTGAATAAAAAAAAATTACAGATTAAGACCCACTTACTTATTATTATTATCATTCAGTAAATTTGGTAAAAATCTATGTTTTTTTATTAACTTGGTAACAAATATAAACTAGAAAAAGATTCAGTTGTTAATATCAGAATGAATATCGCATTAGTTTTGCAGCAGAATGTTTATCGGTAAGAATGTACTCAATGGAATTGACTAGATTACGATATTAGATTCCAATAGCCACGTTTTGTTATCATTGTATTTGTTTGGCGATAAAAGATTGTATATATCCAGCTATCAATTCGTTGTATGACAGTATATGCGAAGAGCTAGAACGAAGAACGTAATTAAATAAAAATTCTAGTTGAAAACAATCTCGTTACCATAAAAGTGCACAACTCAACGACACAATGATTCATAGAACCGTTTTAGTATTGTTTTCTTTGAGCGTCGTCAATCACGTAAAATGTGAGCCTATAGTAGCAGAAGCAAATCTCGAGGCTGGAGTAATAAATGGGACCATTAACTTCCTGGAAACGGATGAAGGTGTTTACGTAACAGGAGCTATATTTGGTCTCCCAGCGGGTCTTTACGGATTCCATGTTCACGAAATTGGAGATGTGACCACATGCGACGCGGCTGGCGCTCACTTCAATCCCGTGGGGAACAACCACGGTGGGAGAGAGCATCCAACCCGGCATGTTGGCGATCTAGGCAACGTCAGGTTTGTCGGTGTCGTCCCCGGTTTACCAGGAATAGCTACTCTCAATTTTACCGACAACGTGATCTCGCTCAGTGGAACGAACAACATAATAGGACGCACCCTTGTACTTCACGAACGAGAAGACGATCTAGGTTTAGGAGGGCATGAAACTTCGCTCACGACTGGAAACGCTGGAGCTCGTGTCGCGTGTGGAATAATTCGCCAGCTGGGCAACAACGTTGGAACTATTGGCCCATCATTTGTGGTATTTATTTTGTCTGCGGTATTTATGTACATTTCTATATGATTTAGTTATTAGCAATTTTGTGTAATTAAAGATCTATTATATGTCAATATATAAATGGCTTTCCTTTGGTTAGGGTCTTCTAGTTCTCAAGCTTTCATTCATATCTTACGTATATAACGGTCTAGCAGCGTAAATTAAAAAAAAAACTATAGTTCTTTCTTGTTCTCTCGCCTATAACAGCTCTTCCTGTCCCTTCAGGTTTCAGTAGAAATTCGGCAAACAGGGCCTCCAAGATTAGGATGAACCGATAAGAATGTGGAGTGGCTAAGAGGTATATATAAGTGTATTTTTTCATAATCGAAACGGTGTTTTTCTTTAATTTTTCTAGTCTATATCTAGTGTAAATATGTACATTGTGGTTTAGAAAACCATCCACTTCGCCGAACGTGTGATGCGTAATTAAAGGTATGAGATATGATAATGTTAAAAAGATATAATTAATCTGCGATTACCTGTTTGTTATCCTGCCAGTATTTAGGCAGTTCGTGTGCTGGAGGGTATTTACAGCAAGAAACTTCTAGAGTGATCTCCATACAGCCGTGCCAGAGGTAGTTATAATCTTGCATCCCACCTGAAACAGTACAAGAAAATATGTAAAATTTCCTTCCATACAGACTATATCACCACGCGACGTCCGGGTCCGATATACCACCGACATAAAAAGATCTGTAAAAACAAAAGTGGAAAACAAACTAAGAAGCTGTTCTACTTTATATACTCTGTAGAATGCTGATGAAAATCATATAATATAGGATGTAAATTATTGTGTATGGGTAATTAGTACGTTTGCAATTATTATTATTTATATTAATTGACATTCATTTTAAATTACTTATGAAACAATTCAAAGTAGGTACTACAACTTTGTGTGGTCTAGGAGTTTATTTTCCTTAATTTATTAAATACATAAAGTGACTGTAAGTAAATTCACCTTATTGTACAAGAAATGCGTCATTTTTATAATGACTAATATTTCAATCATGTTGTCTTTTGAAGCGTTGAATCATTGTAATCCTTTTGGGACCACTTTAGTTCTTATATTTTATGTCATCATCATCAGTCGGAAGTCCACTGTTGAACAAATGTCTCCCCCATAGAACGCCACAAAGATCCATTGGCTACCCGCAACTTTAATGATATCGTCAGTCCACCTTGTACCGGGCCTTCCAATATATTTTATATAACTACCGTTATATAAAAATGCATGCATTTTGTTGAAATTGTCTCAGTTAAATCCTTACTAAAAACTAAATATAAATGTTTACCTGTAAGAGGATACCAGGCGGCACCATTAGTGATGCCGTTGTCGAACCTCGGTGAGCCAGACTTGCAGGACACTCCCCGCGCCATCTTGGCGTGGTTCTTGGAGTACACCAGCGACAAATGGCGGAAGACATCGTCGTCAGGGGCGATGGACGGCGTGTGCGCGTAGCTTTGGAACACTGCATTCAGGGGATATGTGGACAGAAACACTGATTGTTAAATTCTGTTTCTAAAGACAATTTAGGAGCTGGTTTAATATCATACCACGAGCTATAAAAAACGAGGGCGATTTTTATAAGCATAACACAATACAAATGTCTCATATATATATTTATTTATTTTTTGTGCAGATATTAACAAAACACTACAAACTGAAGCAGTGATGGCTCAGTGGCATTGGCTATGAACTGTCGAAAACTCAAGTAGAAAATCTGTCGCCAAGCACCTAACGGTGTGTTACGTCAGCTGTCTTTGAAATGCATAAAAATTGCAGGTACATGCGACTCAACTACTGTATGTCCTAGGGTGACGGGCGCAGAGCATTTCGTCACGTGTGATGAAATGCATCTGTTATAGGCAGTGGTTACAGCTTAACATCAGGTGGGTCTCGTGCTTTTTCCGTCACAATATCTTAAAATAAACTATATGCAACACTATACAACATAAGCATTTAGGCAAACTAAATAGCATTGTTGGCTCACAGACAGTCCAAATACTCATTAAAAGTGGACAGCGTGCCCAGCATCCTGGCAGCATTGCCCCGTTGGATTGCTTTTTCGTTGAGCCAAATAAGTGCCAGCAGCATTGCCCCGTTGGATTGCAATGATTTTTCGTATAAGTGCTAGCATATGGATCGCGCGTCGCATCGACCTAGCGGGTTTGGAAAATAAGATGAGCTCCCGGAGCCCACGGACCCAATACGTTTGTAACAATTATTTTAACTAAGACCAAAGTTTACGCAAATTGACATCACAACACTAACTTGCATAAAATACAGCGGGCCCCAAACTAGGCAAAGCCTGTATCTTGGCGAACCAATGAGGGTGACAAGGTGCAACGGTGACATTCAACTTATGGTCATAAAATTAAACTATGGCCAGTATGGTCATAAGTTGTCCCATGCTAATCCATTACATGAGTGTCACAGTTACACCATGACCCCTCAAACTAAGATTTACCAAAGAGATATAGCGCGCAGTTACAATAAAAGGATTTGATTGGAAGAACTAACGTATGAATAACCTATTTTCTGTACAATAATAATATAGGTATACATATCAGCTATAGTAGATATAGTACTAAATACTTCACCAGAACAGGAGACTGAGGATCGGCATATTCCTGGTTGCGTGTAAATAAAAGGAATATTGGAGTCATTATTTAACTTCTCACGGCCATGCGAAGTGTAAATACAAGGAATCCAACCAACCTACCTCTTACTCTTTGAACTTCCCAGATTTTACACATTTTGAAAGCCAGCCAAGCGCGGGTCGGATTCACACTGAGGGTTCTGTATATTTCATCACCACTTTAGCCCACTTTACACATATTATTAGCTTTACAAATATTATTAGATTACTTACAACATTTTTTGTTCCGCGAACGAACAAACAACAAAAATAATTTTGTACTTCAATAATTATTAATATTATTAATGTGATTTTAGCTGAGCATGCGATAGTGCTTAATCATATTTAGAAACATATTATTCGTTGTTTTTGATCTCCTTTGCCAAACATCGTAATTTTTTTTACAGTTCTGAATTCTCATTTCGAATGAGAGCCGCACTTGGCTGTTGGTATAATTATTTTATTGTTTTACTTCAGAGTTTGAAACATAATACTTACATCAAGTTTAACGATTGTATGTGGCCGGTTTTAAGACACCAAAAAATCAAGTAACTTGTTAAATCCCGTTACGAATATATTATTACATATCGTATAAAAAGATTAATTTAACAACTTAAAACGGTATATTTAATGTTAATACCTACATTATACATTATATTCACATCGATTTCTTTTTGAATCTTCGATAAAAAATACCTAGGTATTCTTTATCGAAGTTTTGAATAGATAATTTTAGCCGAGCCTTTGTAGCTATGGACTGCGGTGCTGCAGTTCCATGGTTCGATCCCCGCCTCCGCCATGAGCTTCAACGAATGGTGGAAAGCCATTTTGTGAATGCCCCCCTGTCTAGCTACCACCCTCAAATAGAAAATCTGTCGCCAAGCACCTAACAGTGTGTTCCGGCAGCAGTCCTTGAGAGCCAGTAAACAGGCACATGATGAGACTTAACAACTGTATGTCTCAGGGTAACGGGCGCAGTGCAGTTCGTCACTTGTGACGAAATGCATCTGTGGCAGAGGATACCGCTTAACATCAGATGGAACTCGTGCACGTTCCGTGGCAATAACATTAAAAAAATACAATCAGGTATTTATCCGGTTTTAAGACGTGATGAACGGATGGAAGGCGTAGACTTAGTAACAAGTTGCTAATTTTTCGTACAGAACCCTAAACCAAGAGCTGAATTTGCGTCCATAATTTAAGAAACAAAATGTACTGAATGCCCTTTGATCTTGACGATGCCACATATTTGCTGTATAACAATATAAATAACCCTACTTGAGTATGCTAAGTGGTCGGTGATCGATAGCCATCAGTGAAAGTGCATGACCTACAATCCGTGCACACAGAATAACAAGGCAATTGATACGGTCGTTGGTGCCCGTCATCGCTCCACTATTTAGTACATACATTGTTCCCTGGTGTGGATGTTTGCGCCAAGTTAACGCATACGAGCGTTATTAAATTTTATTTTAATTTTTTTACTTGCTTACATCGATGAAAGTTGGAGCTGAGCTGTTCCAACTAGTCTTCGTTCAGTTCAGGGTCAGTTTACAAATACCTAACCCAAAACGATAAAAAGAAAAAATAAAACCGGCCAAGTGCGAGTGGGATCGCGCACGAAGCGTTCCGTACCATTATATTATTTTTAGCAATTTAATTATTATTATTTTTAGCAAATAAACGGCGAAAACCTCTTTTATTGTATGGGAGCCCCCTAAACTATTTATTTTAAGTAATTATATTTAAAGAGAACATAAAACTAAATATTCTGTGAATAGTTAAAGCGTCTACTTGTCACCGCTATTATAGTATCGAGCAAGAAACGGTAAAAAAAAACAAGTTTATTGTATGGGAACCCCCCTTAAATATTAATTTTATTTTATTTTTAGTATTTGTAGTTATAGCGGCAAGAGAAATACATCCTCTGTGAAAATTTCAAATGTCTAGCTATCGCCGTTCTTAAGATACAGCCTGGTGACAGACGGGCGGACGGACAGCGAAGTCTCAGTAATAGAGTCCCGTTTTTACAGGACCCTAAAAACAACTGTCATTTCCAATTCAAATGTCAAACATTGTGTAGGTACCTAACGCTGAGCGCATAACGTATTAGTTATATTACAATTTAAAGGGTTCGAGTATCAGAAAATACTTTTGCTCTACTCGTACATAAATGTATGTCTATAGAGAAATACTACTAGTAGGTACTAGTAGAGCCTGTTGGCTCTACTACGAGTAGTACCTAAATGTATGTAAAGCTTCGCCCCAAACCAACGCGTTTAACCGCGTCCGCGTTGGTTTTCAAGGTGGCGATCAGTTCATTTTACTTATATTTTTAAGTGCTTTGAGCGTTCATTGATGAAAAGCTATTTATTTGACCGTCCCATAAAATAAATAAACTTAAAAAAATAACTGTACGCCACCTATACATAAGAACGTTACGAACATGATAAGTTAGACGTATTTTTTATAAATTTAATTCATTCGTTGTTTTTAAACATTTAAAAACCGAACGTATCGTTGGAAGTAGATTATGAAAACAATATTATAAAAAAAGAAACCGACTTCCAGCACTGAAAAGAATGAAATAACTTGTTTAAGACTGTACTAGGCTGAATTAAAACACTGATCTTACATCATTTCATAATTTTCAGTATTAAATGTCCGTTAGGTTCTTTTTTTTCAAAATTTATATTCGGAAATTAATTATGTTTTTTTTAATAGATGCTATAACATACGTTATTTTATTGTAGACAATATAAATTATAGCGATTAAAACTTTTGTTTTTAACACGTTTTGCGTTATGGTTAGATTTCCTGTGCTACTTTGATATTATAGGCTCGCCATTTTATTGTAAAGCATTTTCTAGTACTAGTTGAATCCTGAGCATAGGGGATAGAAGTGGAATTAAATTTGTTTGTACTAGTTGAGTCCCCTAAATAGGGTTCTGTAGTGGAATAGTGAGTGTTGTACAGTCCCCTGGGGGACTGAAATAAGGGTAAATCATAGTGGAACGAGCGGGAATTTTCGATTTAGGTAACAGTATTTTTATATTTGTTTAAATTTGTGTAAATACTTACTAGCACTAGGTGTGTTGTCAAATGGGTACGACGCTACGAGCGCGCCTCCGTGCAGTGATCCAGAGAGCACGAACTGAATCTTGCTGATCCACTCTTTGACGGCTTCCGTCTCCGGCTGCGGCTGTTTGGTATTCGCCTTGAAGTAATCGGGAAAGTTTCGATTCAGGTCGTAGCGGCGGGCGTTTTGTCTGGAAACAGATTTTGTTGAGATTATCTTATATATTTTTGAGAAACGTTTCGGCGCTCGTCAAGTAAGTAAGTGGCCGTTTCCGATACAAGATCATAAAAGTAAATAGTTCAAATTATAGTTGAACATTCACTACAATATGAAACTGGTTACAGTTGCTTTACTTTTTTTTTATTTTTATGCCTGATAGGTTGGCCTTTGACCACTATATCACCTAATGTTAAGTGATGATGAGGTCGAAGATGTTGTTCAGGCTAACCTAGAATAACTGGCTCGCAAGGACAGGTGCCGGAACACACCGTTAGGTGCTTGGCGACAGATTTTCTACTTGAGGGTGGTAGCTAACCAGGCGAGCATTCGCAAAATGCCCTACCACCATCCTATAACGACTGCCATCCTAAGACAACAACCGGGACAGATGGCTTAACGTGCCCTCCGAAGCACGGAAGCGCTCAGTGGTAATGTCAATAGCGGTCACCCATCCAACTCATGACCGGGGCAGACGTTGCTTAACTTTGCTGATCGGTTAAAAACAGCTAAGCAAACTTCGCTACGTGTACTTCAGAAACAACAAACTATAACGTGAGTGATTGGATATGATAACAGAACGTAACCTAGTGCCGCAGTTTCAAATGCTCATTCATTTTAATTCTGTGCCACAAAATGATACCAGATTGTTTTAATATAGATTTAGTGCGCAAAATATATGGATCGTAAACAAGACTTGCTTGTAAGAGATCAGTGGTGTGTTTTTTATATATATGTTTTTGACCAGTCGAAGTAGACGAACGCGCTTAATTGGTTACATGGAAATGTACATAATTAAAAAAACTTTTTCTTTGCCATCGTGATGGAACAAGCACGAGACCCACCTGGTGTTAAACGGTAACCTCTGCCTATAACAGATGAAGTTCGTCATAATTGGCTGACTGCACTGCGCCTATCACCTTGAGACAAAAAGATGTTAAGTCTCATGTGCCTGTAATGATACCGGCACCCATACCCTTCAAACCGGAACACAGTAATGCGAACATAAGGTACTGCTTGGCGGTAGGAATAGGTATGGTGGCAGTACTGTCCCGGACCAACTCACACAAAGGGTTCTATACTGCAAAATCTGAGGTCATCGAGCTGAGTTACTAGCTCGATGTCTTAGGTAGAGGACATTTTGGTGCCTACCTAAATTCCGTGACATTCTATAACATAGCGTGAAATGAACTAACGTAAAGTACCTTATAGACCGTGCCATTAAATCTTCCATGTTATTTCAGTGTTATTACTGGCATCCCACCCAATTTTGTAATTTATACATTTTCGCCTAAAAAGCTATTGCACAATTTCGTTCCAATGAATACGTTCCAATGGGTACCACATACCTACATGTAGGTCGATGAAGCAATACGAATACCATGAAATAGAACTTTTTTTTTTTTTTTTTTTTTTTATACATAACTGGGTAGCTCTTGACCACTATCTCACCTGATGGTAAGTGATGATGCGATCGATGATGGAGCGCGCTTACCCAGAAAGTATCTATTCACTCGCTTCTTGAAGACCCCCATATTGTACTTAACCGGAAACACAGACTCACACAGGCAGGGTGTTCCATTCCCTGGCGGTTCGTATGATGAACGAGGAAGCAAATCGTTTCGTTCGGGAAAATGGAACATCAACCATATAGCGGTGGCGCTTCTGAGTGTCCCTGGATGTCCGGTTATAGAATGGGGATGGCGGAATCAAGTCATGCAGTTCCGTGGCACACTCCCCGAAATGCATCCGATAGAAAACCGATAAACAGGCGACTTTGCGGCGATGCTCGAGACTTTGAAGTCTCGTGCTTACAAGTTGGTCGTCGTTAATTAGTCTCTTGGCTCTCCTCTCAATAGCTTCCAGTGTCTCCAGCTGGTATTTGGCAGAACCATCCCAAAGGTGAGAACAGTACTCCATACACGACCGGACTTGGGCTTGATAAAGATTAAGCAACTGTTCCGGTGTGAAGTATTGTCTCACCTTAGCCAAAACACCAAGCTTTTTTGAGGCAAGCTGGGCTTTGGACTCAATATAAAAGCCGAAATTGAGAGTTGGTGTTAATGAGATGCCAAGAAGCTCGAAATGGTTACTTATCGGCACGGACACATCCCTGAAAGTAGGAGCCAGGTGAAAAGGGCTCCGTTTAGCGGAGAAAAGACACGCCTGTGTTTTTGCAGCATTGAACTTAACTAGATTGGCATCGCCCCAATCGGAGACTGCTTGCAAAGAAAAGTTCAAGCGCTGAACCATCGCTTCCCTATGTGACTGGATTTGTAATGCACTGGTTCGTGCGCTAGATGTATAACTCTCCACAACGGTGCTGTCGTCTGCGTACCCAAAAATACCGGGTTTAAGCAGATCATTAATATGCAGCAGAAAAAGCGTTGCAGAGAGTACTGATCCTTGAGGGACTCCGGCGTTTATGGCCAATTGGTCGGAAGAACAGCCATCGATTACCACTCGAATTGACCGATCCCTCAAGAAATCTGAAATCCAAACACACAAACCAGTGGGAAGGCCGTATGAAGGAAGCTTGCTAATAAGGCTATCGTGCCAAACCCTGTCGAAAGCCTTCGAGATGTCGAGAGAGACAGCAAGCGCCTCTCCGTAGTTCTCGATGGCCTCGCTCCAGATGTGAGTGGCATACACTAGAAGATCCCCAGTAGACCGGTTTCGGCGAAACCCATATTGTCGGTCACTGAGGAGATCATTGACTTCTAGGTATGCCAGGAGTCTGTGGTTCAGTACACGTTCCATCGTCTTACAGAGTATGGACGTGACTGAAATAGGCCTGTAATTGGCAGGGTCTGCGCGACTACCCTTTTTGGGCACGGGCTGCACGTTTGCAAGCTTCCAGGACTTAGGCACTTGACCAGTCGTCATAGACAAGCGAAAGAGGCGAGTCAATATTGGAGTCAACTCAGGCGCACACATCCTCAAGACTACAGCCGGTATACCGTCTGGACCACTAGCTTTGTTCACGTCCAGATTACACAAAGCTTTGCGTACTTCAGACTGTCGAATACGGATTTCGGACATTAAAGTCCCGCAATTTGGCAGACTAGAAGGTACAGCATTGCCAGCATCTACACGTGAAGACTCTGCAAACAGAGAGGCAAATAAGTTTGCTTTCTCTTCAGCAGTGTGAGCTAGTGAACCGTCAGGTTTCAGCAGTGGAGGCAGTGAGGGACGGCAGAAGTTCTCTTCGATCGACTTTGCCAGGGACCAGAACGCTTTGCTACCTGAGGGGTAAGAAGCAAGTTTGTTCCCTGTTCGGCGTATGTGGTCGAAGCGAGCCTTCTTGAGAGCCTTTTTGCAGGACTTGGCGGCTAGGTTAAATGCTTTCTTCTTTTCATGTACATCTCTAGATTTGCGGGTTCGAGCATCAGCCCAGGCTAAGTAGGCCTCATGCTTTGACGCTTCTGCATCTCCACAGGTGGCATTAAACCATGGGCGAGCTTTGCTGGACAGTGGGACGTCAGAAAATGGTATGAAGTATTCCATACCCTGACGTAACACTTCTGTCACAGCATCCGCGCAAGCTGAGGGATCGCTGGAAGAAAAACAAGCCTGCCTCCAAGGGTAAGACGCGAAAAAATAACGCATCTCATCCCAATCTGCTGACCTGTATCGCCACACCCGCCGGGTGCCTTTTGGGCTGGGATCGGGCGGGGAGTAGACTGATACAGACTTCACCAGACAGTGGTCGGAGCTACCCAAGGGTGATGAAACCGACACCGAGTAACGGTCTGGATCTGTTGTCAGCAGAAGGTCCAAGCAATTGGCTGTGTGGCCATCAACATCCGGTATCCTTGTAGCTCCTTGGACCAGCTGAGTGAGGTTTAGCGTCAAAGCAAGCTTGCGCATCTCTCGACCAGCGTGGTCTGTGTTCTGGTATGGGTATAGCCAGTCTTGATGGTGGGCGTTGAAATCCCCCAGAAGCACTAATTGAGCAGAAGGATACCTCTGTTGGGCCACATCGGCCGCCTCACTAAGGTAGTTTGTGAGCCTGGTTGTCTCCTCATCTCCGCTGTGCGACCGGTAGACACTAGCATAAAGAATTTTCTCCATGCCATTGTCCACCAGAACCCACATGATGGAAAATTTGGGGTCTTCAAGGTTGCGGAGACGCCGATAACAAATGTCATCGCGAGCATACATACAAACTCCCGCCTTGGCCTTGAAACTATGTTCTAGAACATAGCCAGGGTAGGCAAGGTATGTAGCGTCAGCTGGACATTTGATCTGCGTCTCCGTGAGGAACAGAATATGAGGTTTTGCGGTCTCTAGATGGTGGTGGACGGAGTCGATATTAGAGTGCATGCCTCGAATGTTTGAGAGGTGCACTTGGAGTGAGAGGACGTGCTTCCGCTGTTGAACCTTCATTCTGTTTTTACCTCTTTTTTTCATTTTGGTTGGTGGAGTGAATATAGATAAAGGGAAACGGAAGTGGAAACGAGGCGCATACTACCAACCCGTGACACAAAAAGGGCCCTTCCACCCTGTGGGAACCAATCCTGGAGACCGCGGGGACGCCCGAGCCCCCCCAGAGGTGTCCATCGGGACCTCTCATCTGATCGCCAACCAGCACGATGGCGCACCTCCGGGATTTTTCGCGAGATGGCGGGGCAGCCTTTCATGAGTGGCTGGCTCACTACTTGGGCCCCCAACTATCTGCGGTCGGCCAGCGGAGAACCGTGCCTCGGATCCCGCTGCTCTCCAAGATTGGCTGCCAGGTAAATTGACCTTCGATGTGTCACGACTAGCTATAGTAATAAGCACAACTGTTTCCGACCCGTTCCCCATAGTGGCTTCACCAAGCATCATGCCGTAACGCGACCGCTTGGCGGCATGGCTTTGCCTGGTGGGTGGTAACACGCCGCGGCCTAAGCCTACCACCTGAAAAGTACTGCTCTTTTGGCGCCACCCAGGGGACACGTGTAAGACATCGAGGGCTAAATCCTACGGACGCGAGCAGTATAGTCCCCCAAAAATATAATATATATTTCACTATAACACCATAGTAGAAAGAGTTAATAACATTAATAACACTGCCCATTTTCATCCGTAATCAATGTCAGATTCTATAGCCGATTATGTAGTATGAAAGGAGTTCTTTAGGAACCAATAATAGTCGAGAAGGTCATTTAAGCCTATACATGGAAGGTTTTTTTATGATATTGTGAGGGATCAAGCTCGAGGCCCACCTGATGTTAAGCGGAATAACCTCTGCCTATAACAGATGCATTTCATCACAAGTACCGAATTGAACTGCGTCCGTCACTTTGAGGTGTCCCATTACACGCTAATATTAACGAAGAAGAGAAGTATCGATGAATATGACATATTATAATATAAATACCTTACATATTTCTAATTACCTACATCAGTGACATACGGCACTATAGGCATGCATGCTAATTAAGTATGTATTCTTACACATGTTTACAATAAACGATTTGATTTGATTTGATTTGATTTGGTAGAACACATTTGGAATAAAAATTCTCTACCTACCCGTAACTGATTTAAATTATTTCCAATAAAAATCAATAACTAATCATAGGTTATTTTTGATTCGGTAAGTGCCTACAATCACCGCTAAGTTTACCATATAAACTTTCGTACTACCTTAGGTATAAGTACCTACTACAAATATACATACTTATTCTACTAATTTACGTAGGTAGATACATAGTACTAACTTTATTATTTGTTGTGATCTTATAGCTATGTAGATAGGTATGCAATGTAATGCGCTCCCGCGAATGTCGATTTGACATCGCTGACAGTTGCGTGCCTAGGCAGGCCTATATGATAAATGATAATTATATCGTAGATAGGTAGGTATCTTCCATTGAGCTTCTAATTCTAACCCTTTACTACTTTGTGTTAGGTAGGTACTTTCTCGAAGTTATATTACTGCTTAGACTATATTCTAAAAAGAATGCGGACTACCTACGTCCATACCATATCTAACCAAATGCAGCTTTTTATATTGTCTAAGTGTTGCTAAAATGATTAGGTACTCAACATAGCTATCATGACCTGCGTATTGACTAATACCTACTAGGTACTAACTTAGGTGAGAGTAGGTGAGTACCTAGACATAGTTACGTATTTATATTACCCAAGTACCTATCTATATGGATTATGGCGTCCGACACTTACCTACTATCACGAACAAACTAATCAAATGCGAAAGAAAATCCGGTCCCCAACTCCCAACATATGTAAATATATATATATATATATATAAGTACGTAAGTAGGCATAGGCACTACATATTGGTAGTGTATACATACGTGCACACCAAAAAGCAACAGGGCATTCCAACAATATAATATTATGTTCTAAGATCGCGGCGCGGTGCACGTGACTTTTGGTAGTGTGCGTTTTGTTAATTATATATTAGTGTGCTGCGCATGAGACCCACCCGCCCGCTTCCCTCACCGCGGAATGGAAGTATTGACATGAGATGCCCAATATTTTGAACGAAAAACTAGCGCGCAAAACTATGTGTGCCGACCTTTGGCTCTAGGATGTTTATGATTATACTACTGGATGTATTTGTTTTCCAAAATGTTATCTAAAATGATCATGAACTGAGCTATGCTTCTATGTAAATAATTTTAGGGATTTCATGCTCTATAAGTCGTTTATTTACGACTAAACATGCGCTAAAATTCGTGATATTACAGGGATGTTTCGAGGCTTATAACTATCATGTGAAGATTTTTTTTACAAATCGGTGCCAAGACAAGCCTAGATAATGTAGAGATAAATCGATATCATGCTTAGTTGTGGACCTAAAACCTCAAATAAGGGAGTGATCATCCTACGGCGTTTGTATGGAAAAGTTACCGGCCAGTTCAACCTTAAGTGTTGCTTACGAAGAAAACAGTGGAGTATGCCTAAGTAGTGAAAAGACATCTGTAACGTCTTGGTCTCTCTAAGGTGGGCAATTATTGGCCAATCAAAGACGTCATTACGACGTCCGTGACTGGTACTTTATATTGGTCGGTAATTCATACTTGACGTGATTTATTGCTTGTTTATAAGTTGGTACTTTATTCGTCTCTTAATGATATCCTTACAGTGTAAATGAATGGTACTACATTGGTCAATACTTATCTATCTATTAATGAGTACCTACGTTACGACGTCAGGTATAAGTCAGTATTTTATTCGGCTTTCAATGACGTCGTATAGACGTCCGTTAGTGGTAGAAAGCGTAATATGAAACATCTCTCTTTTTTCACGCAGTTGACTTATTCATCACGGTAACCGAATTCCACGCTGAGGCCCAGAGTTAGATAAGAGTCCAAGAAGACAGGATATACCTTTCGCACTTCAAAAATATCGATAAATTGTGAATTGGCTAATAAAAAGAAACTCTGGCTTAGATTAGGCCTTGAGTTTTCAATTTTGTTAACGCAAAAAATACAATTTTATTCTTGTACACGTCTGAAGTCGTCGATTTAACGTCTTTTGCGTACCTACGTCGTAGATGGCGCGACATTCTGATGTCTTTTCTTAGTCAGACACGCTGAGAATGATTGTGAAAAGGCGTCACGACGTCAAATTGCTACCTAGCCGAGGCTAGAGAAAAATTTTAGGGTCGAAGGGATACTCTACGGTCTCTCTTATAATACTCTCCTGCTCTCTTATAATACTCCTGTATAGACTGAACATGTCTAGTCTCAATAGCAGAAGGACCGCGCTGAAGCCGATGTTGTTTTTTGATGATGGATGTGTATATAGTGATTTTAACCTCTCATATACTACCATCGTTTTTCCAGTTGTGTTATGACATGTGTGGTGATTGTAAATATTAGTTTACCTTCCATAAGTGGTGTCACACTGGCCCTCCTTGGAGATGGCGAAGCCGTCAGGGTTCATAGAGGGCATCAGGTGGATCCTGGTGTTGTCCAATAGCCACTTGATGTACGGGTCACTATCGTATGATGTTACGAGATACTGCAACAACATGAAAGAAAATGTAGAACATTTCTTGGATTATACAAAAAGTTACAGGTTATAGATTTGCCAAACGCAGTTTTCAAAAATAGTTCGTTATTGATACAAATTTCGCGTGGTGTTTATTACGATATTTTTTTCACGAAGCACATTTTTTTATTTTTATTACAATTTTAACGTGTAATTGGCCAGCAACGGTAGCGGACGGGCAGATCGCAGGGCCACAAACCATAAGAGGGCCCGCAGGCTGGCAGATTCGCAGATTGCGCTTACCCCAAAAATAAAACACGAGGCCAGACTAACTTGCAGCAATTTTTCAAGGTTTATGAAAGATTATTCTTATTCTTATACTATTGGCCCGTGGAGAACCGGGATGGAATTTAACCCACCCCTCCCCCATCTCTTGCCGTTCGTAAGAGGCGACTAGGTAAAATACTGGAAGGTGGCCCAGCAGCGGCTTCTGAGGAGCATATCTTACATTGCGATCCCCAAGACGCCTTTGAAAAGTGATTTTCCTCTCTCCCGTAAACCATGTGGATAGAAATAGTTTTTGTAATAGCAGAGAATAAAAAGGTAATAGCAACAATCAAAATCTTGCTCTGCATAGGTGCCTAGGTGGTATGATACTGCTTAGGCATGTGCTCAATTGTGGCGAAGGTTTTTTTTTATGTTATTGTAACGGAACAAGCCCGAGGCCCACCTGATGTTAAGTTGTCAAACATCTACCTATAACAGATGCATTTCATCAACGACGAATTGCACTGTGCCCGTCACAGAACAGTTGTTAGGTCTCATGTGCCTGTAATTTTACTGGCTCTCAAGGACTGCTGCCGGAACACACTGTTAGGTGCTTGGCGACAGATTTTCTACTTGAGGGCGGTCGCTAGCCAAGCGGGCATTCGCAAAATGCCCCTTCCACCATGCGGTGAAGCTCAAGCCCGCGGCGGGATTCGAACCATGGAACTGCTGCGTAGCAATCCATAGCCAATGCCACTGAGCCATCACTGCTTCAAAAACTACTCCATACTACTAGTAGGTACTCTACTAACTACTCAAAAGGTACTCCATAGCTTGAGTATGAAACCTCTGATGAGTTTTTGCATTTAAGGGTGAACTGGCCGGGCCGTTCTCCATACAAACGTGGTAGGATGATCACTCCCTTATTTGAGGATTTAGGTCCAAAACAAAGCATAATACCGATTGATCTCCTCATTATCTAGGCTTGTATGATGCCGAAATTTTAATAAGATAATTAACTTGAGAGTTATGAGCTACGAAACATTTTCATACAACATTTTCGAGGCTCATAACTTTCAACTTAATTATCTTTTTAAAATTTCGGCCTCATACAAGCCTTGATAATGACGAGATCAATCGGTATTATGCTTAATTCTGGACCTAAAATCTCAAATAAGGGAGTGATCACCTTACAGCGTTTGTATGGAGAAGCGACCGGCCAGTTCAACCTTAATAAATGAAATAGAGTTGGTAGAGATGGATTCATTATTTATATTATTGCCAGCAAACGTCTGAGAGGAAAATAATTGAGAAACTACGCAGCAAATAATAATTTTGCAAACAAGTTTTACACTACATTCCAGTAAATCAACCTACAAACACAAAAAGCGCTGGGTGTTTTGTGCCACACACGGCTCTATAATTTATAACAGTGAAGTATATCTAAACGGTTATAATAACTAACTTGGATGAGATGCAAAAGTAGTTCCCGTCCGACAGCTTCGTTTCCGTGAATGTTGGCGACATACTTGACGTCCGGCTTCCCGATCATGTGCTCGTATGGAGACGCAGATACTACCAGCACCCAGAGATCTCGACCTGACAACAGAAAATTAGTTATATTAATTTCGCGAGGTGCTCAGGCAGGCATCCTTATTTAGGCTAGAGTGAACGTAGCGCTTTCAAACGTAGTTTCGTCATATTTTGAATACCAAGTGTTCAGATTCGGTAAAATTTTTCATGCTTATCGCTGAGCCTAATAGAACAACATCTTTGATTCACATACCATCAGGCGAGATAATGGTCAAAGGCTAGCTTATTAGCATTTTTTTAATAATGATTGATATTGAGTATGTTTAATCCGTGGACTACATTTTGATCGTGTATACTGGTACATCTAATAAATTTAGTATTAGTTCGTACCACCAAAACTTCTCGGGTTCACAATGTGTTTCTAAACCAAACTTTTGTTATTTTTGGAACAAAATTCGTATCTTCCTCTAAACGACTGCAGATTTTCTTGAAGAACTTTAAGATATGTAAGTGCTAAGTACTTTACTTAGTACTTACATATGTTATTATATTTATTGGAGCACAAAATGTTATGCCCTAGGCGGGAATCGAACCCGCGTCCTCCGATTTCGCGCCGGATGCCTAAATCACTCGGCCACCTGGGCATGATCTTTCGAGCTGAAATTTCGTGCTCTAATATATATTACCTTAACCGTCATAGGGCTATCGCTTCGCATATCACGCGATAGTGCTTGTAATCATATTTATATAGAAATGTACTATGTAGGTCTCATGTGAAAAGTACATCTCTTATTTAGCACATTTAGGGCGGAACGATTAATGTCACCAAAGAATAATTACTACGCACCATAACGATAATTTTGCAGAGTGTGCTGACATATTAAGGACCTTATACAAATTTTACAGTACTTAATACATATTTTATTTGATTTTCATACCTACTAGTTATGAAAGTAAATTAAGTAGTAAGTTGCCTGAAGGGTGCATTTGTAGGGAACATTAACATTGGGGGTGATAAGTATATCAATCTGAAAAGACGTGTTTTATAAAATTAATAAACACTATATTACTTTTCTTTAAACTTTCGTGAACTAAGCTCAAGATCAAGTTGCATTGACCGTGGTCACGAGTACTCGTGACCACGGCCAATGCAACTTGATCGAAACGTCGAGGTTAGTCAAAATATAATTATTTTGATGTTTATTCGTGCGTGAAAAGACCCGTTTAGAATTTAGAAACACTATATTATACCGGTTCTATAAAATAACCCAAGTTATTATAAGATATGTGTCAATAAATAATGTAAAAGTTATCGTACTGCAGCCTACTGCATTCGAGCCAAGGTTTATTAATGCAGCGCATTCGGATCCGTTTGAACACGAGGAAGGTCATGCGTTTTGTAAATGTTTATTTGTCATGTCTTTCCACTGAGGATAACTGACTTACTCGTAAGTCATAACCAAATCATTGAAATACGAAAGTTTTTTGTCTTGAGTTCATTCATAGGAACTAATTTTTGGTTGTATTTAGTCAAATTTTATTTTATGTATTTGTAGCTCCGTACCGATTTACTATTTGCAGATACCACGGTTCGCCGAAAAACAAAATTTTACTCCACAAAGTCTAGATCTAAACTTAATGCAAACAAGCCAAAAGTATATATTAGGGGTTAAAGTAGGAAATTGCCGATTTGTACTGAAAAATTAAAATTATGATAATAATGGTAATAATTTTGATTAAATAAATATGTCATACGTATAAAAATACTTTTTTTATTTAACATATTAAACAACAAATACATATTAATATATTTTTTTTATTTAACATATTTATTTAATCAAAATCATTAACATTATTATCTATACATTGCTGCCATCTTCTATAGGAAGGTCATATAGGTTTGCGATAGAACTCAGGTGATCTAGATTCAATAAACTGTGTGAAAGCATTTTGTACTGCCTCCTGGGAAGAAAACTTTTTATCACGTAGAAAATTGGCAAAATCACGAAAAAAATGGTAGTTCATGGAGCAATAATGGTGAAGATCGATTCATGAGTCGGGGCTGTTTCACTGCTAGTTTTGCTATCATTGTTTGGAATCGAATGTTGCACATTTTTTAAAAGAAGAACCTCATAGGTGAAAAAAGTTTCACTCATAAATCTCAGACCATGAAGGTGCTATGTCAATTCGAAGTACCTATTACAATAAAACGACAATTTCAAACCTTAACCCCCATTATAAAAATAAGATAAACCGTATAAATTTTGAATCATAAAAAATATTACACGGCTAACAGGTTTTTTAAACACTGTTTTTCACGAGTTTTTACATGATGATTTTGATGTTGCAATAGATAAATATGAATTTGAATTTATTATTTGAAACAGCCTAATGCATGCAAAGCGATCTGTTACTCTAGAATCACGTAGGTACTGTCGTATTACCCCTCATAGGTACACCAGGAGTTCAAGTCCAGCTGGACGATTTTTGCTTTTATATTTTTTTTGTGTTAGCTATATCTAGTGTTCATTTGACCCTAATTTTCATTGCCACTATTATATAGTCTTTTTTTCTGGTTTGTTACGGCGTTTTGTTGATGAAGAAAGTAGCTATACAAAACGGGGATTCCTAAAATATAGTACCAATTTCATACATACACAATTTAAATTTTTAACAAATTTTAATTTTATTTTATTCATCTCATAAGCTTGGAAAGGCGTTATTTGTCATTCGAAATCGGCGTGGAAAAGCGGTTTTCATCCGCTAGCGTGGAAAGGGTATTAGAAGTTTTAAAACAGTTCCAAAAATAAAAATTACATTTTAATATTAATGATTTCATTTTAATACTGATTAATTCTAATATAATATATTATGCCCCGATTATCCGAGAGCTATGCCGTGACTAAGCTATTTTTGTTGAACGTACCATTTCCCTCGCTGGAATGAAGTTAAAAATCGTGTGTTTAGCTCGGTAGCAAATTTTTTTTTCACGTACAAATGAAACTTTGCTGCGGTCATGATATCCTTCGCTTCCTCAAGCTTCAATACAAGTATTCGCGCCAAATAACAACACTGCAAAGCTGTCCCTTGCATAACAAATAACTATTAACAGCATTGAGGTACGCTCAGTGAAAATATAGATTTTTTTTATATTAAAAAGAGAACTTGTGCTACTCATAACTTTTTACTGGGTCTTATTGCCCGTAGAATATCCGATGACCGTAGGTGTTCCACGGGAGGTTTTTATTTCAAAAGCTAGTGCTTTTAATCTGGTCTTATTACAAATTCAGTGCGATCTGATAAGTATTTGAGACGAGTTATCACTAATAATGCGTATTTAATTGACTTCGACTTCATTGATGATGTTCCCATTTTCACTTGTCGATGTAAAATGAAGAAAAAAACTGTATAAGTTTTTTTTTTTTTCAGGTTTCGTTTGTTTACTTTTTAGTGCATTTTTGTTTTAGAATATTTTCTTTTTGAAGCCTTAACGTTTTTTTTGGTAAAATTTTAACACATCGATTTTTCTATACAAAATGTATGTTAGCTTAGTGAATTCATTTGTCTCTAAGTTTCTTTGCCATTGCTATAAGTTACAAAAATCTTTTTATGTTATGGTTTTGGAAAAACTTTACGGACAGTTTTCTGTTTAGTAAGACAATATCTATACAAAACGGAGATTCCTGAAATATATTACATTTTCTTTTACGTATACCTACCTACATATAATGCTCCTAATCTTAACCTTTGTAGGTTGTCCTCACCTTGCACAGACGTCCCGATGGAGTACAAGGCAGTAAGCGCCGGGTAGCGCGCCGATACTGCTCGAAGATATCTCGTCATTTGCTCATGGTCGTGGTATTGGAACTCTAGATCTGTTCCACTCTCTCTAGACTCCACCTCACCGAGATTCGGTGAGACATCTTGTCCTGTTGATAATAAATTTGTGTTAATATTGTATCATACGGTTCCTATAGAATAGATTTTGAAGCGCTCGTAGCGAAGTTTGCTTAGCCATTCTGAACTGATCAGTAAAGTTAAGCAACGTCCGCCACGGTCATGAGTCATGAGATGCGTTTCCGTGCTTCGGAGGGCACGTTAAGCCGTCGGTCCCGGATTTTGTCTTATATAGGATGGCAGTCGTTATAAGCATGGTGGTCGGGCATTTTGCGAATGTCCGCCTAGCTAGCTACCACCCTCAAGTAGAAAATCTGTCGCCAAGCACCTAACGGTGTGTTCCGGCAGCTGTCCTTGAGAGCCAGTAATTCTAGGTTAGCCTGAACAACATCTTCGACCACTTCATCACTTACTATCAGGTGCGATAGTGGTCAAAGCTAACCTATCAGGAACAAAAACAAAAATACTTGTACATAGCTTCTTACTGTAAGAAAATTATAGCTGCAGTTATCTGCAGTTTGCTTGCTCGTTTGTAACCTTATGGTTGACAAGCGAGTAACTGCGATTGGTTTCACTCATTACGCAACGTTAATTAGTGTAATCGATGTTGCACTTGCCTGAGCAGGAAATTCTGTTTCTAATGGGAAATGTTATGGATTAGAAAAAATACTATACTTACAACCTGACACAAATAAAGTACTAAAAGATAATTTTCATATTTCAGTTGACGGCATATTATACAAAGATGAAAACTGTTTTCAGCATGATTTTCAACCAATTTCCAAATGAAAGGTTCTCAAATCGACGCGCATATTTTTATTTTTAATGACGCATATTTTTTACTCTTTATCATTCAACAGGATACTACAATCACTTTTATTTTTTTCAAGTATGCCCAATTTATATTTTATCAATATTTCGGTTAAGTAGTTTAAAATTCGTTCATAATTAACTTTGTTCATAATTCGCTATTACTCGTTTAGTTTCACATTTTGCCCTTGAAAGCCCACATGTAAAAATACCCTGTTGGTGTATACCAACAGCAGCATGCCACTTCTCACGCGGATATGATTAGGGTGTTGTCTGCGCAACAGGGCTGTATACCATCTTAGTGCCCTGCCAGGGTTTCATACAATATGTTCTACTGCTCCTGTCTTATGTTTTGTTAGCGTAAACATATTACTTGTTCTTGTGTTTCGTCCAGTGTATTGTGTGTGAAAACATTTTGTATGACACAGTTTCAGCTGATCTCGGTTAATGGCAATAGGCTCGCCCCTTATTACATGGGACCAAAACCCAATTGGCGAAACGTGGGTGTTTAAACACCTTTGCCTTCCCTTTAATTTACAACGGGGAATAAATATAGTATATTGGAATTGCAATCAAGGATCTGACTATTATGTATGAGGGTGCTATTGCAATCATTATCCTTACAACATATGTTAATTTAGCACTATCCTTAAGTAAACTTAACTCAAGGATAGTGCTAAATTAACATATGTTAATTTAGCTCCAAAACTTGTCGAGTACTTTTAAATGTCAAACGATAGATTAAATTGAAATATATTTAATAGGTAGGTTATATGATATGATTTTTAAACCAAAGAACGGCGTCCATGTTTATAATTTTCTCAATTAATCATCAATCTCATTTTTTTTCGTTTCTACTGAGCTAGTTGCAGCGTGCGCTGATATCCTATATGAACCTTATATTAACATTGTTTTGTTTGATTTTGGTATACTGGCCGGCTTACTGGTAATTCACTGTACGGACCTTAAGGATAGTGTTTGCGATAGCACCCCCATACAAAACGTATACGATAGTTTCGTCAAATGCCGAATACCAAATGTTTGATCTATGTTCAATTTTATATGTATATACTTAAAGCACTTTCCAAATATATCGTAATTATGTCTTATTCAGAATACCAAGTGTTCAAATTTACTTTGAGACTGTAATCTAGGCTTCTAGTAGGTACATCAATTTCAAAGCCAAACTTCAATGAGTTTGAATACTTAGTGTTTTAATAAAGAAACTACGTTCTTATGATTATGTGCTTGCAAATTTCAACCAATTCCTGAACAAAAAAAATTGCTAAATTTGTTTTTACACGACTAGCGACTGCCCAAAAAAAGAAGAGTTATGCTTTCAGGGTTCATGTATGTATGTATATAAGTTTGTGATTTTCTTTATTCCACCATAACTTCTAAACTGCTTAACCGATTTTAATGTAAGACACACTTATCGTTAGATTTGTATTCGTATTCGTTGATAGCGCAAGTGACAAAAGGTACATATAAATAAATAAAAACACAAACCGGCTGATTTTAGACGCCATATTGAGACATATTTTTTTTTCTTCCAAACCCAATGGTTTATCAAAATGAAGGGCTTTAAAAACGATTCCAAAAATATGTACAACTTGCAGTTTTTATTTCGTTGGAACGATAAAACGTTTAACGAATATAAATAATTTGCAGTAGTGTTTTTTACTTGTTTAACTAATATTTACCTGTTACAAAAATAAGTTAAAATTCCGCACAAAACGTTTTATATATAACTTCGTTTTATGCGTCATCTCAAACATTACTCCCAGTAGGTATTTCCTATTCAATACTTGTTTGAAAGAAGCAAAGCACGAGTGAGTAGTCTTGATTTCACGTTAAAAATGCGAGTGCTACTTACCAACGTTGTGACTTGGATCAGGAAAAGATTGCGAACACGACGCCCTCAATAAGGTCACCAGAAGGAAAACGCGGGCGATGCCGGTTATTGTACCCCCGGACATCTGTAAGAAAAACGAAATTTGAATGAGATATCTCATTTATACAAGATATCAGACAAAACACGTAAACCGCTTTCAAAGATAACCTAACAATAGGTGATTGTCAAGTAGGGTGAGACAACCGATTACAATGCATCCGATATAATTATTAGTTTTATGTGTAATTTAATGATTTGAAACACTTATTCATCACTAATGCAAGAAAAAAAGAATCGAAGTAGGTATAACAAATCATGATGAAAAGATGTAAAGAATTCTTTTTGCTGTTGTTTTCATTCACCAAATCTTGTAATATTTATCTTGATCATAGTCCAAATATGTAGGTACGTATATTAGGTATAGTTGTAGGTACATGAGCTAGTAATTAATATGAACTGCTATCTGTTTAAAGTAAAAAAGTGAAAAACATTGAACGTTCTCATTAAACATGATTTCGAGGAATCGATTCCGAATCTTTTTTTATGAGCATGATTCACGTAATCAAATATGTTTGGTTTGTCCGTAAAAGAACACACTATTTGCTGAATGGAATTTTTTGTACTGACTACAACATAATTTGTATTTCCAAGAACACAGATTCTTCTGTATACAGCAGCATACCCATTGGCATCGGCGATAATTATAACAATAGAATTTCATTCATAAATTGGCCATAGTGGTCCAGTCCGATGCCAACTTATGGTTTTAAGAAGGCAGATCGAATACTTACACGCGACATACCCACATTCTAGAACAAAATATTTATATAGTAATTAAGGTTTATTAGATCAATATTAGGATGACATAGTTAATATTTATGATTGATTGAAGAGTTGAAATAACACTGCTTTATATAATAACGTAACTTATTTATAAAAACTTATGCATGGTTTGAATTTAATAGATGTCTTAAAAAATTAGTTTCAGATTAAATCTTTACCTACAATTGGGGCACATTTTCTATACTGTCTTATTACGTTTTAGGTGTGTTCCCTCAGTTAGATTGGTAGGCTTCGTGATCATCGATCTGATATCTTAGTTCTATACTAGATTTTAAGAATATAGAGAATAAGGATGCTTACGTATTTATATATTTCATTACGAACAAGCCTTATTACAATTAAGTACAATAATATTTATATCATTATTAGTGCCCTTAGTGTATAGGCCTAGGAAAGGCCTTTAGTTTTTAGGCTAAGGTTACATTTAGATGCATAAAAATTAAGAATTCATCATAATAAGAATCATTAATACTACTTACTTAAAATGTATATAATAATACGATAACTAAATATAAACGATGTATAAGTAGGACCCAATATGAAAACTAACATTACCTACGCTAAGAATGCCTTGGATGAAGCAAGGGGAGTCATACACTTTCTTTTTAATGTAACTATAATGTTATGTTAAACTTTATAGTTCGCTCCAGATGCGCCAGCAGCGGCGAGGTGCAACCGGTCTCGTGGAGTGGTTAAGGTCACTGGGTCAGTGGTCTGAAGTAACTCAGCTAACACCCAAGAAAAGTAAGCGCAGGTTCGAGAGAGGAACGAAGTTCCACAATATTGTACTGTCCTTGAGAAATACAAAGTGAAGCGATGCGGCGATAGTATACGTATTGTTAAGTAATGAATGCACTGCCGTAAGATTCCGTTCAAGACTGATTTTGTATAGTAAATTGTGACGATGGAATAATTGGTCGGAAAAAACTTACTTAGCTCTAGCAAAGGGCATTTTAATCTTGCAAGCACGAAGCTACAAATAATAACGATTGACACAGCGGTAGATGAAAAAAGGTTGCAAATCGTTGAGTTTATGAGATAAGAATCAGAACTAGTATGCTTGCCTTCTTTCTATCGGTTGCATGATAAGATCGGAATCTCCAAAGTGCTTGATTCCGTATGCAACAATAGGGTAGTTGACACATGATAGTAGTTGGAGCACATAACTCGATGAAATTAACAAATTATTTATTCTGCATTGGATTACCTTTATTTTGAATAAACAAAATGTGTTTAAATTTTCTTTAAGTCACGTGATCTCAAACGGAAGTAAAGGCGGAAATGATGTCATAAGGACAAAAACAAAGCCACAGAATAGGTAATAGTAATCATGAGAGTTTGCTTCCAAAGGTTTTGACAGTGACAATTGACATTAGTAATTGCTAATAGCAAGCAACCTACAAAATGTCGCATCACTATCGATTTACTACTTAGGCCCCTATTTCACTATCAAATCCATTTGGATCCCATATATTTAATAGTGTAATACGTACATTTGACTCATTTATCTTTGATCATATTTCGCCGTGAGATTTGATCAAAGATCAGCATAGAAAATAAAACCCAAACTCGGAACAAGAATCTATGGAAACATTTTGCAATTATTACTCATAGTAATACAACAACTTTAAACAGTTGGAAAAGCTTATGTTTATCATTATATTTATTCCGATGTCACTGCATGCCATTGTCTCGATCACTTGAAAGTGTTTACATTTCGGGATTACAAAAATGTTCAGTAAAATAGTGATTTTGAACCGATTAAAGTTGTTTAATTACCATGTATGATAAATAATTGATAATGCTGCCACTCACGTATCCGTGCTTCAAACTGTGTTGGTTCTGTGATTGTTTTATTCAGTCTACATACACCCCTACACTATGGTACACGTTCTGCCGAACAACCTGTATAATCGATTACGCACGTCACTACAACAAGCAAGCAAAACGTATTACATTTCAGCACTATTTGTTTTTGCCCTAGTGACGTCATAAGCATACAGGCCGCCATTGAATGATGTATTAGCGCCAATAATTTTAAAAGTTGAAATTAAAAGATGGATTTTTAGTATTTCAGGACTCCTAAAAAAAATAATTAAAAATACTAGGTGTATATTTCAGTGTTCTAAATAATTTAACATACTTTAAAAAAACAAGTAAACAACCCTATTACTTACTCGTTACGAACACTAAGGTATTTCCAATTTATAGATCGGGTCTCTTCAAGTCTACAAATATCACAGAGCAGCAATAATTTTATCGCCTTTGCTGAATAAATAAGCACGTCTTGCTTCAGCAATCGTGTTTTAATTGACTTCAGTCTTAGCTCTAAAATGATGACATATTGACAACATTTTTTCTATAATATTTCTTAGCACGTTTTTGTTTGCAATTATATAATATCTATCATAGTTTAATAAATTTTAGAAGGCACCATGAATGATAATATAATTGAAAACATTCGAGTCCAATATCATAATAACCAACTTAAGATCGCTTTGAGCGATAAGACCGCCCATTGTAGCACTAACTCTTATTATTTGTTTGTTATACAGTTGTCTGAATTATGATGTTTCAATAAAGAGTTCATCTGTCTAACTTCCAACACTAAAAACTATGAAAACGTTTGTAGATAATAATATGGGAGCCATTAAGCCATTCTAGGTTAAGTTTGTTTTCCAGCTTTGACCACATCATCACTTACAATCAGGCTAGTTTTCCGTCACCTGTGCATCAGGTGAGATTATGTGGTCAAAGGTTTGCCTACAGCAATTAAAAGGGTTTGCTTTCCGAGCCAAAATTCATATAAAAAATCAAAATGTTCCATGAATTTGACGAAAAACTAAATGTCAACGCTATACCTTTTTTAGGGTTCTTTACCCAAAGGAACACTGTCAGAATGCCGAGTGGCCGTTACAATAATGATTTTATTTTAACTTGTACATCAAGCTTATTTTATGAGTATTATATCAACGTGAGCAGCATGTCGATCCGCCTTACCAAACATGAGAAATTATAAAATTAATTATTTTTTCTAAAAAGGAGGGAATCAGAACAATGTTGCCCCGGCCGCGTGATGGAAATGGACACATTACAATTTTCACCAAATACTCCATCTACCCTCTACATTTACTGAAATTATTATAAATCTGAACACCCAATTATACTATAACCTTCATAAAGCAGAAACCGAAAAGTAGGTCTCACAGTCACGACTACCTACTTTTCGGTTTCTGTATTATCTTAAGTAATATACCTCCATACTCGTCTGATTTGCAGGTGACCTATAGTTTCAATTCTTGAGTGCGATTAGAACCTTCTGTTTCTTTCAATTTGATTAAAGATTTTGTTGCACTTTTTAAGTATTCGGCATACGGGGCCGAAGTGACCAACTACTATTTTAACCCGAACAGTAAAAAGTGGCCGAATCACGAATAGTAGCCGAATATTCGTCGCAACCCTAGTCCTATAGGGCATGATTAAAGACCCAGACATAAATTGTAACAAATACTATTTTAAACTAGAACTGTTTCATTTTCTCACCATCAAAGTTAAAAGCGAAGACTATGTGTATAATGGTAGCAATTCTGTTGAACACTCACTAACTATACTAACTAATTAAAAAGTTCTAATTTTAGTTTTAGGATTTCTAAAAGTCATTCTGCTGTTACCTCGAACTAAATTTAATACAGCAAATTATCAATACTAAATATAATTCACTTTGCCGCTACTCTACGCTAGATGGCGCACAAGTCAAGTTGTTTTATAACATTTTTTAGTCTGGCCGTATTCCATTTGAGTTATTTTCGATAATTTTGATTATATGTTGCGTCTATGGTCTATCCACATTTAATATGAACCATAGACTTAAAATGTGATAAAAATTATCGAAAATAACGAATTGAGCGTCAAATGGTATACTCCCTAATTACCTATGGAACTTTGTTTATATTCGAAACTATCGAAACCTGTGATAAAGCCCAAAAATAATGATTTTGACATGGCAGAGCAGCTTCAACTGGTCGCTTCATAATCTCGAAAGCCTAGGTTCAGTAACAGAATCTACTGGTGATTACAAATAAAAAAATATCAAAGCACATAGCTGTCCGAAGTCTCTCGTAAAAAGTCAAATCTAATAAAAGTGGGTATTTAAACACATCTGCCACCCTTCTGGGTATTACAGGTGTGCAAAGATTTTATTAACCCAAGTTCGCCTACAAGCTTTTGTCATTAGTTATGCTGTTGAATTACCGAAAATTACAATTCTTTCCGGAAAACCCACAAGTCTAGCAACCATATACTACCATGCTCCATTGTTTATCCGAACAAGAAAGCCGTGATTATGATAAAATACGCCAAAATAAATTAATTGGAGAACATGACAGCATTAGTCAACACCAGTTTACTCGTTGATTAATTTTAGGTTTAATTATCTATGGTTCCACCTAATCTGACTAAATTATGGTACAACAGAATAGCAAATATGCAAATTTTACTAAGTTTAGTAACATTAATAATTTTAGAGTCAATTAACTAAACTATGGCCCCAACAGAATAAGGAATGTTCATTTGACATTTCTAAATCTAATTTTACTAAATTTTAGTTAGTTTTTTGGCAACAGAATTGGTACCATTACGTGCATAAAACACAATATCCAACTCGACTATATATTAGGCTTTGGCTCGGGCGTCTCTGTATGTTTTATGCATTCGTTTTACAATCTTCTATTTATGACAAACAGTTATTCTACGGTTGATTTCTTTTAATTTCTTTGAACTGCAATTATTTGTCTAAAAATTATGTCGTATAAAAGGCATACTAATGACTTTAATAGGTAAGAAGTTATTAAAATATATCTAGCCTCAGAATACTGCTGAGTAACTATATCACAATGTCGACAGACGTTATCCTGCCTCAACTTCGTCACCTTGAGTCTAATTATTGTGATTTTTAACCATCCAAAACTTGTTTTTTTTTACATCGTCATGTGCAATTGTGGTTCCCACACCACTTTCACTCAAAGACATCAAACATTTCATGAAATTTCAAATATGGATGACGGAGAATTTCTTAGTTTTACCATGGTATGGTTTAATGCGGTGCGAATAAAAAATCATTTCGATACAATTGCTCGTAATTCCTGTGTAGAAATGTGGTTCTTTCGCACACGTGATTTTTACTCGTGCTTTACAGCCAGCAATTTGCAATCAATAATAATACGTGGTATGTATAATTAGTTTTTCTTAAAAAACTAGGACTTTCGGTCGAATATCGTATTTCGATATTAGCGCCGATTAAGCGCATACGGCTCAAGCTCACAATATAGATTGGAATAATTTACTCTCCACACTATTTTATCCCTCAGGAACGGAGCAGTTTGTTTAGCGGCCATTGAATTTCGCCACGTCGTATTTTTGACAGGTGTCATTCGAATACTCTCCTGATTCCCCATGACATTATATATTATATTAAGTTCTGTTGTTTAAAATATGCATTACACTGCATTTTGCTCTATTTAAATACGTAAGTCCGACTAAAAGTTTGCCGTAACTAAAAAAAACAACATGTTATAAACAAAATATTATGTATATTGCTTTTCAAAATACTCTCCTTTACATTTTAAAGACTTTTTCATGCGTTCGAACCATTTTTTAAAACAGGAGGACCACAGATCGGACGACATGTTTTCGACGTGCTGATTGAACGCTATCACTGCCTCTTCGGAGTTGGTAAAAGTGAAACCTCTCATCAAATCTTTGATTTTGGGGAAAATCACAGGGTGCTAGGTCGGGGTGCAGGATGGGTGATGAGTTGTACTTTTTCGGAAGCTAAAAATGACTTTGTTTTGTTGGCCGTGTGTGAAGAAGCGTTGTCATGATGTAGGAGAACGCGGCTATTTGGTCGTCTTTCGCGAACTTTTTCTAACACCCTGGGTTAACAAATGGTAGAATACCCATTACCACGGCATTAACACTCTTTGATCTTCAAATGGAATTGTGCAGATGGGACCCGTAGCTGAGAAAAGAAAAACGCGATCATTTTGTCACGAACGTTTCTCGCCTGCCTCACTTTTGTTGGCCTGTTCTTATTTTAAAACACCCATTCAAAGATTGCTGTTTTTTTCGGGTTCAAAACAATAAATCCACGTTTCGTCTCCTGTGACAATGTCATAAACAGCATTAGAATAAACACAAACAATAGAACAAAGTTTCCGAACTTTTAATTCAACGTGTAAAATTTTCTGAATTTGGCTCATACCACTCCCAAATAGTCCTCGAATTGTCTCATAGGTATCTAAACCGTGGGTTTTCTTCAATTAGCCGCCTAACAGTAGCCACTTTATTTTCGTTGACGGCAGTTGAAGGCCGCCCTTCACTAAATTCGTCATGTAAAGAACCCCGACCCCTCTCAAATTCAGCTAACCATCGCCTCACGGCACGGTACTCAAAAAAGTTACTTATCTCCCTAAAGGATTTTGAAGACGAGCGGCACAGTCTTGCGGACAGAGAGAACTTTTAAAATCATAAAAAAAACACCGCTCTGAAATCTTTTCGACTTAATTAAATTTTCGTTGCGTACGTAGTTGATGATATGTGAAAAAAACAATTGACAAATAATTTCCCACCATTATTACTAAAAAGGTTGAAGTCGTTTTAAAAAATATAACATTCGAAATTCAAATAGTTCCGATTAGCTAGAAGTGCAAAACTTTTAGTATGCCCCGTGTATATATGTAGACATAGATAAATATTATGTATTAGATATAAGCTCATTATTATTGTATGTCCGAATAGACTTAGCTGTTGGTACTATTTATAATTTTCAAGAACTATTTGTAACACAGTCTAACAATAAATAAATCTGAATCTGAATCTAGAAGGAAAATATTTTTATTCCTTGTTTATGTGAATTCATGAATATCAATGTACGAGATGACATGTATATTATAATTCTAGGTATAAATATAGTGAAGCTAAGATTCCGTATAGCTGTGTTGATAGCAGTAACGGTTGTGTCAGCTTTCCTTCCGCTTTTGGCATTGACACATTAACCCTGTTGCCGGAGTCCCGCTAAACTCTAACTTTCGTTTTTAAAATGACCATAAACGGCATGCTTAGGCACTCGTTATTCAGCTTTGAAAAAGTGTATCATTATTCGTAGTTATGTAGCACCTAATACATTGTTGAAGAAATTGCTATCTTTTACAACTGATGTCCCCAAAATTACAAACAAAATGCGGTAAATGTGTAGTTATCGTTGCCAAGTTTTACGAGTACTAGCGTTTTATTTTTCCGTAACTCAGTCCATGAACGTAGCTTGAATAGTCGTTCCGATCCGATCAACTAAGTTAAGCAATGTCCGCTGTAGTCAGGACTCGGATGGAACAGTCACCGTTACTGATATTACTACCAAGGTGTATTCCGGCAGCTGTAGATACTTGATAGCCAGTAATTCTAGTTAGCCTGAACAACAACTTCGACCACATCAACCTGATAGTAAATCAGGTGTGAGAGTGGTCAGTCTTGCTCCCAGCTATAAAAAAGTCCACATTTAATTTTATTATACTGCGATCAGGGTAACATTAAGACATTACAAATTTACGAGTGGAACAATTGTAGTCATGTGCGGGATTCGAACCCGCATCATCCACCCCTATATATAGGGTATGCTCTGACCGACTGAGCTAACAGGACAATGACTCATAACTCCAAATTTTCTGCTCGTTCTTTATTTAACCATCGTATTGTGATGGAGAGCAAGCGTTATTGTAATAGTAAAAATAAATAAGAAAATGATATTCTAAATATGTGATTGTAAATTCTAAGAATTGTAATGTATTTTATAGGTCCTAGAATCTTTTATGGGATACGTATCAAACGTCTAAAATCTGTTGGTACGGAAATGGGGCTGATTGTTGATTAGGCAATATTAAACACACACAAACTTGCGCATAACATAAATAATAGTTACGAATTATTTATTGATTGCATAGGTTTGAACTACAATATCAATGATGAAAAATTATGTTCAATAGCCGGCTCGTTTTTATTATACATTTTACAGTAGATACCTTTTCACTCACGAAGGCGTGCGCCTCCATATTTAATATTTATTGTTTTACTGTATGTTCTAATAGCATTTACACTCACTAAGACGTAGTACAAACGAGGACTACCCTTAAAAATGTGTATGAATAATTTACTGTGGAGAGGCGTGTCTTCTTGAGTAAACAGGACTGTAAAATGTGTTATTAGGAATCGGAGTCCAGAAGCGTAGCGGAGAATATATATAGGTTCCTTCTCAGATAAATAAAATCTCTTTACTTATCTGATGTTTCCAGGCAAAGGTTTATGGACTAACTAGATACTTTGTTTCAGTTTACCTGAATGGATCCAGTATCATTTTCGTACGACTTGAAGCGAATTTGCAAAAAAAAAATTGTGTTCGTCAATATTTTTTGCCACCAATTCCAAACCGTCTAACATACATTATGATGAAATTTATGTCCTGGATTAACGAGAAGAATACGTTTTGGTTCTATTTCATCAGAAGCTAAGTAGATATATTTATGTATATTCTAATGAACACGTAAAAGATAGTGTTACGATTAAAATCGTTTTTTATTTTAATTCTAATAAGTGCAAGTAACTAAATACCTACCACGGCAATTTTAAAATACCAAAGTATGTATATTGAAATATCTTTGGTGATAAAGTCCTACCTATCATATTTGTTTGTACCGACCATATATAATGTAATTTTGAAGATTAAGTAGGTACTTATTCTAGTATCATATACTTAGTTTAAGTATAGGTATCTTGGTAGGTAATAAGGTTGAGGTTTGTAAGAACATTTGTGTGATTTGTTTTTTAATCCATATTGGTGGGTAATGTGCTAAGTGACATTATAAATTTTGATGTAATCAATCTTGAACTATTCTTTTCAAACTCTAGAAATATGTATAGTTTATAGTTTTCTATGTAAAATACAAGTTAGAAATCATGAATTGAGAATGTTTGCGACAATCTTTGGATATTTCCGTCCTGTCTGATAGACGCTAGGATCTATAACTTTAACCGACTTTCAGAAAAAAAACTACTTTGTACGGTTATTAAACTCTTGTACTGTATTATAGGCGAGTGACAATGATTGTGAAAAGTATAATTTAAGCCATTGGCATCGGCGATAATGATAATAATAGAATTTCATTCATAACTAGGACGTAGTGGTCTTGACGATGCCAACGAAAGAGTTGTAAACTGAGCCGACCTCACTGAATAGTATGAAATAACTTGTGGAAGTCGAACCATGATAATGAGGTCATCAAGGTAATCAACAAGTTAATTTAGGCTTTTCTGTGTTGAAAATCGGTTCCGTTATTTTTTAATATCGGTAATTGGGTTTTGCTAAAACAGTAATTTTAGAAGCAGCAGTCGTATTTGTGCCCGTTTGATGTAAATATGCTCACCTCCAATCACTTGGGACCTATACATAATCTGGGGAGAGGAGATCGTTTAGACACGCCTGCCTGTGTGATGATTTGTATATTTGATCCGGGACTGAAATGAAGCCTCAGCATTCACTACACTGAATGATCTTCATAGGTATCGTAGGTGCACCTACGCATCTTAATGTCAATTTACTTATTATAATGTATTAATTATTCTAACACAATTATGGTGCACAATCCATATTACAACATAACATTACATTAGCTCCTGTTCGTTACTTTGAAGATGTAACATTTGGTTATAAGTTAGAAAGTGAAAATCGCTATAAGAAATCATATATCCTAAAATAATAATAACGACAAATATAATCTATATTTTAAAAAAATGTTTGTAATCTCTGACTACAGTAACTTGCTATGTTCTGTTCTGGTGCACAAGTACCACGCATCTAAGTAACGTATAATTTTGAGTGAAACCGTTCTCGTTATTCTAGCACTTTGTGTCGTCGATCAACAAACAATGCAGCACACTTTTTGTTATGTGAAAGTTAAAAACAATTGCGATTTGAATAACTATGTGTAACAAGTGAGATCTCTTGATAAGAATACTGATTGGTTCAATTTACAACGACTGACTTGTTGAGAGCGACTTATTATTAATTGGTGATACCTACTGATTTATTTTACTAGAATTTTCAGTCTGTGAATAGTCCAAGATGTCCCTCACGTAATTTGTCGCCCAGTATTGGAACCTAATTTAAAATTTTGTTCAATTTGAATTAAAAATAAATATATTTTTTATTCTATTCGGTTCTTTCGAAGAAGTTGCATTGACGCGGTTACGCACACAAAGTATTTCGCGAGCTGACCCAAAACTGTCTTATTACAATAAAATTACAAACATGATTTTTCTTCTGGATTTCTTAGAATAATATTTTTTTCTAAAATGTATTTTATTGGAAACTCAAGACACTACTTAATCTGAACTCGTATTTCTTATGTTAACTATAAACAGCTTAACGAGGGCTTCATTTTCTCTTGCCGGTTTCGCTGATTACTGTATTAAAGAGAATAAAAAAGAAATTCGTGTTCTCCTACAACTTAAGGTACCTTTATAATATGTATTAGGTATGAATTATAACGATAAATTTAGTTATAACTATTTAGTAAAATCATCATGATTTTTATATATATTTGTCACTTACACGTGGCTATAGTCAACAACTAAATTATATAAGCTGCTTACCTTTCTCTATTAATGTGTCCTGTACTAAATAAAAACACAACTTTTTGGTAACATTTAAACTTAAGGACTTTTCACTCAGTAAAAGTAATCACGTCGATCGGAACGGAATGTTCAGTGAAAGTTAAAGAGAGGCACATCAGGGTCCTTGCAAACGTTCGGACCTCTCGCAGCCGACTGCCGGCAGCGGCAAGCGCGCTCGCGGTAGCGGTCGTCGTCATCTGCGTCATCCGAACAGGCACACAACCGGAAAGTACTTTCTATGGCCAACACATTGCTAAAACTACTCTTAAAACCCCGCACTAAAGCCTCCTTTCCCTCATTTGTGACACCACCAATGTGAAGCTTTCCCTTTTCGAATTTTCAACTTTAAATCTTTACATTTAAAAGATAATTTTCACTAACACGTTTTTATAAAATTTTTAATATAATTTTTTTTTGTTGATAAGGTTCGAAATTAGGGATATTCATTTGAAATCATTATGCAAGTTGACATATATACGTATAAGTGATACCTGTACACGGCTTACAAACATGGATATCTCCCAAGCATGCATTTTTTATTGTAAGTGTGCTGTTTTATCGCTCCAGCTAGTTGATAGGTATATTTAAGTGGTTTGATATTGTTTTACTACGATGGTATTATACTATTTTAAACATATATTTTACGTAGATAAGGTTCAAATTTGTATTTGACATTAGATATGCAAATTCGCATAAATACGTATAAGGGATGTCTGGACTTTGGACACGTCTTACAAATATGGATAATCTCCTGACCATGCATTTTTTGCAAGTGTGCAGTTTTACAAACACATACTATGTAGATGTCATATGTGTTAGCCCTATATAACCACTCTTTTAGAAACCATTGTCACATATCACATTAGCGGTCGTCGTCATCTGCGTCATCCGAACAGGCACACAACCGGAAAGTACTTTCTATGGCCAACACATTGCTAAAACTACTCTTAAAACCCCGCACTAAAGCCTCCTTTCCCTCATTTGTGACACCACCAATGTGAAGCTTTCCCTTTTCGAATTTTCAACTTTAAATCTTTACATTTAAAAGATAATTTTCATCGAGGCCTTATTTTATCTCAGTGACGTCGGCGATATATTCTCTCTCTCCTATAGTATCATCTGTTGGAAGTATTTTCCAAAGATATAGTTTCTTTCGTTACTAACTGATATTTGATACGCTTATTGGCAAGTGCACATACCTACTTGTTTGTACTTTGAGAAAACTAGTGAAACTGGCGTTGTATTATAATTGTTCCTGTTGTGCAACCAGAGCCGCATTATCAATTTCCTGAACACAGTAAAGTAATGAATAGGGTGTATGTTAGTAGGCACACCACTAGGATTATGGAGATACGAAGTCATCGATAAACAAGGAAGTCTAAATAAAGATCACAAGATACCAATAAAGTAAGTAGGGATTATTACACAATCTTAAATTTTAGTTCATCATGCATAATTCCCAAAACAAATTAGTCTCAATATAAATATAACGATGAACATAGAAAAGAAAGACTCTGTCAAGATTTTTTTCTGATCTATCTAGCCTGCGAAAATCATACTTGAATAAATTTTAATTGCAAATTACCAAAACTGGACACGTTCATCTATCCACTAACTATTTTATTTAGATTTTCTTAGCCTGATTGATTTATCATGACGACTATAATATTGTGTGACCTTAGAGTGGTGTACAATGCACAAGTCGTTTTTCTTAAAAAAAAATTGGGGGACTATATTGCTCGCGTCCGTAGGATTTAGCCCTAGATGTCCTACACGTGTCCCCTGGGTGGCGCCAAAAGAGCAGTACTTTTTCAGGTGGTAGGCTTAGGCCGCGGCGTGTTACCACCCACCAGACAAAGCCATGCCGCCAAGCGGTCGCGTTACGGCATGATGTTTGGTGAAGCCACTATGGGGAATGGGTCGGAAACAGTTGCGCTTATTATTATAGCTAGTCGTGACGCATCGAAGGTCAATTTACCTGGCAGCCAATCTTGGAGAGCAGTAGGGTAAAATTAGGGTATCTGGATCAATAGATCCATCTACCCTAATTTCACCAGTTAACCTAGGTCTAGGTCTTCACCTATTCAAATAGAAGAGTAGATGATTCATCTATTCGTTATATAATTTATACTGATCATCCACAAGGACTTAATTCTTATATATTCTCTTTCTTTTCATTCAAATCTGAATAAGTACTTTTGTATAGTTTTACTTGTATTATGAAAGAACTATGATTATTGAATTTATTTTATTAAGTTTAAAATGATATAATTAGATAGGTACGACTACGATATTGTACGTATTTTAATGAATAGTCTATTAAGTCATAATATTATAGTTACTTATTTATGGATAAAAAATCTTTATTTCAACTGATACGTAGATCATACAACACTTTATTTATAAAGCAATGTTCCCCACTCTCACAGTGTGTTGCTAAGTATCGTTCCATTATCCATAAAAGGATACTGAACGCATTCCTATCTACCGTCTCGAGCCTTTGGAAGTATATTATGCATTATATGTATGTAGGAAACATCAGTTTGTAAGATAACGTTTCAAATACGTTCGAATCGGTATGATATTAATAAACACAACTAAATATAAGTATGTAGCTTTTTATAGATGTAAGGTACAGTTTGAAATACTTAACTACATAAATACTTTAGAGATACCTAGTTGTTGAATCTAGATCATCATTTTCTTATCATCAGTTATAACATCATCCTATTCTCTCTCTAAACCTTACTCTTAGAAAGACAACACACACGCTCAGTAGATATATCCTTGAAAATTGTGGTTCTGATGCCACTTTCCGTATGATGTTTTTCTATCACAGTTTAAGAGTTGATCGAGTGATTTTATTAGTATCATAATTTGAAACCAGGGGAGGAGGGTTAATTGAAAATCAAATAGGCAAATAATATCAAGCTATTTACTTAACTGTTTAATGCTTATTATGATTATAATATTAATTTTCTATGTATTTTACCCACTAAGTCTTTAGCACTCCGGTACACATCATCACTAAACATATCAGCAATATATTGCGCACACACACTAGCTTTACAGTGACATGATGTATGTTCAGAACTTTGAAATTCCTCAGCGTCAAAGATCTGTATGCGTATAATTTTTGACGGTGCACCCTTCATTGGCTTTTTGATGTATGAATGCAAACCCTTTTTCGCTCGTCGTTTTTTATGGTTGTTATCCTTGATGTTGTTGTCGGTTCTACTGATTGGACTTTCCTCGATTTCGAATGGTCTCTCTCTCTCAAGATAATCAACTACATTTTGACGGAGCATTTGTTCCGCAGGGAATGGTGAGATTGGTGAGTAACTGCTGAACATATCTGGAGATTTCTGGAATAAGAAAGAAGTAATTACTTATAATATGTAAATGAACGGAATTTTAAACACATTATATAGAATGGGATTATTATTCAACACCCAATGATATTATCAAAATAGTTAAATAGAAATTTCTTCATATTATTCGACATTGGTTAAGATATTTAAATTTAAGGAAATATTTACTTACCGACATTTGGTGGTAGAGAGTGCAGACAGAAGAACTTCTATGCAATTGGAAGGCAAGTTTAAGAGTGTTAAATTTGGTTCACTAACACGTTTTTATAAAAATTTTAATATAATTTTTTTTTGTTGATAAGTTTCGAAATTAGGGATATTCATTTGAAATCATTATGCAAGTTGACATATATACGTATAAGTGATACCTGTACACGGCTTACAAACATGGATATCTCCCAAGCATGCATTTTTTATTGTAAGTGTGCTGTTTTATCGCTCCAGCTAGTTGATAGGTATATTTAAGTGGTTTGATATTGTTTTACTACGATGGTATTATACTATTTTAAACATATATTTTACGTAGATAAGGTTCAAATTTGTATTTGACATTAGATATGCAAATTCGCATAAATACGTATAAGGGATGTCTGGACTTTGGACACGTCTTACAAATATGGATAATCTCCTGACCATGCATTTTTTGCAAGTGTGCAGTTTTACAAACACATACTATGTAGATGTCATATGTGTTAGCCCTATATAACCACTCTTTTAGAAACCATTGTCACATATCACATTTTGCTGGAATCAAGGTCTGACTACCAGAAAAATAAAATTGTCAATAATGTAAGTACCACCTGTATTACTTATCCATTCAACGACTCACTTGTTTCATATTATTTTTTTTCTACTGTTCACCTGTGAAAAGTTATTTAACCAATATCAATTACTTCATTTTTTGAAGTAAAATAAACTCCTCATCTATTCATTAACTTTGCGTTTCATCTATTCGTGTTTTCAACTATAATATATCTATTCATCTATTAATCTATTAATCTATTCATCTATTCATCTATTCATCTATTCATCTATTCATCTATTCATCTATTCATCTATTCATCTATTCATCTATTCTTCTATTCATCTATTCATCTATTGACCTATTCATCTGTTTATCTGTTCATCTATTCGTATTTTCAACTATCTTTGCATCTATTCATATTTTCAACTATTTATCAACTACTGAGTCTTCATCCATTCGCCTATAAATGTGTCTTTTATTCAGTTATTATTACAACCATCCGCTAACCAACTGTTTCACCTGTTCATTTTATTTACCTTCTCCACGTTCATCTTTTATCTATTCAACTTTATATTAGCATAATTTTATCATAGCTATTTTTTTTTATTTCAGGTCAAAGCTTTGTCAGACTTCAGCTACCCATCTTTTCCCTTCTGAAGACGAGTGTGACGAGCAACACGAGCAGCAAGAAGTGCGAGCGAAAGTCAAGTATTGCAAACCATCGCCGTCAACATCACTGCAGAATAAGAGAGCCAACGAGTCTTCGACTTCCTCTACCGGATCGAAGAAAAAGAAAATTGTTATCAACCCAGTCACAAAACCAACCTCTCAAGACTTATTTGGAACTGACAGCGGAGACGAAGATGAGATTGCTGTTCCTGTTAAGGGTAAAAAAACTCCTCCATTATACTGTCAATACAGTCGTAGAGTTGCAAATGGTATGAGTAGACAATGTGATGAATCAAAGAAGGGTTCATACTATGTTGAAATGAAGATTTATGAAGTAGGTGAAATTGAACACATTTTACCGATAAACCGTTGGCGCCATGCTATTGTATCTTGTAAAAACCGTACCGAAAATGATACACTCGCATGGGGTTATTTAAAGAAGTTTCTTAACGAAACAAGGAAGGAGTTTAAGCACTGCCCTCAAGATTTTGTGAGCAGTTATTATTAGATTCATGCGACATTTTAACGATCCATATAATACCTGATTATGTAATCAATACCTATATTCTAGATTGTACTTAAGGTTTATATTGTAATATAATCTACTTACTTACTTATTTCTATATAATATACACATTCTTGTATACTTAAATATAATTTTGTTTTGTTTTTTTTTTTTACAGTATCCCCCTCTACTCAACAAAGGCTATCGACTAATAATGATATAACTGAATGTAAACTATGTAAAATTGAATTACCGAAAAATGAATTGAAATATAATAAGATAACTGAATGTAAACTATGTCAAATTGAATTACCGAAACACGAATTGAAATATAATGAGATAACTGAATGTAAACTATGTGAAATTGAATTACCGAAACATGAATTGAAATATCATATGAAAACAAACTTACATAAATCAAAATGCTTATTGGCAACTGAATCAGAGAATATCTATATAATTGCGAGTGCGTTTAAAAATAGAATCGCAACATATCGTTTAAATCCCGCACAAGAAGCCGAATATCTCGCACTAGAGACATTCCTGTGCGAGAACAAAAATGGTATTCTGAAACTTGTAAACATGACTTTAAAGAAAAATACATGTGTTAAGATTAATTTCGAATTGTTCGCTTACTTTATGTTACCTAAATCAAGCGAACAGCAATTAAAATCATTCAATACGAAATATGAGATAATTTGTATGAATACGAATATTACTGACTTGTATTTAAAAACGATTGAAACATTCAAACGTAAACTATCAGAATTCGAACACAAAGAATCGGGATGGTATTTTCGATCTGTGAGTCATTTAGAAATCAATGTTAATAAATACTGTCCTATGAGAGGTGGAACATATATAGAGTTACCTCCAAACGTAAAAAATACGAAAAGTTGTATTAATATCCAGAATAATGATAATTATTGCTTTCTATGGAGTGTTCTAGCTGCTTTATATCCTGCTAAGAGTAATGTTAGCAGAACAAACTCCTACCCACACTACAGTTCAATTTTCAATATTGAAGGCATGTCTTTTCCTCCATCATATAAAGACATAAAAGTATTTGAAACGAACAATGAAATAAGTATTAATATATATGGATTAGAAAAGAAAACTAATAATGTAACTGGACCACTATACCTAACAAATAACAGAAAATCTATCCATGTTAATTTATTATATCTGGAAAGAAATTATAAGGGTCATTATTGTCTTATAAAAGATTTGATTAAATTAGTACGACGACAGATAACTAAGTACAAAGGTAAACTACATATGTGTGAATCATGTTTACAGTTTAGTAACAGTGAAACAAAGTATCAAACTCATAACTGTTCTAAAGTTGTAACGACTTTACCACAACAAAATAGTATACTTGGTTTTATGAGAGAAAACAAAAAATCAATTTTATCATTTATGCTGATTTTGAATGTCTCTTGCTAAACCATGATCAAGATTGCTCTCATAACACTCATAATTTTAAAAAACATCAACCATCTTGTTTTGGTTATTATATATGCTGTTCACATGATCCAAGTATGAATAAATACGTTTCTTATAGAGGGCAAGATTGTGTTGAAGTATTTATTACTACACTGATTGAAGATATAAAGCAAATAAGCAAAATATTGAGAGATAAAAAACCAATGTTACCCTTAACCAAAGATGAGAAAGATAGTTTCGAAAATGCTTCTAATTGTCATATTTGTGGCCTCCTATTACTCGGAGATTTGAAGGTTCGTGATCACGACCCAATAACCTCCAAATATAGGGGTCCATCGCACGTGTATTGTAATTTGATGTACAGGGTATGTCCATTCATACCTGTGGTATTTCATAACTTATCGAACTATGACTCTCATATATTCATTAAAGAGTTATCAAAATATAACGGGAGAATTACAATTATACCTAAAACCAAAGAAAAATAGATAAGCATAACTAAATATATCTGTATCAAGAAGGGTGAACACCCAATTCAAATAAAATTCATAGACTCTTTTCAGTTTCTCAGTTCAAGTTTAGATATACTGAGTAAAAGCTTGACTGAAAAGGATTTTGTTCACGTAATAGACGAGTTCAATGTCGAGAATGTACATTTGCTGAAAAGCAAAGGAATTTATCCATATGATTTTATGAACTCATGGCAAAAATATGAGTGTAGACAACTTCCTCCTAAAGAAGATTTCTATAACACATTAAAATTGGAACATATAACTGATGAAGAATATGAATTTGCTCAAACTGTTTGGAAAGAGTTTAACATCAACTCGTTAGGCGAGTATACTGACTTGTACCTAAAATGCGATGTTTTGCTATTATGTGACATATTTGAAAAGTTTCGAGATGTAAGTCTACAGTACTATAAATTAGATCCAGCATACTACATCACCGCACCTAGTTTTAGTTGGGATGCTATGCTACTTTATACAGGTGTTAAATTAGATTTGATTCATGATCTGGAAATATACCAAATGATTGAAAAGGGTATTCGAGGTGGGCTAGCTCAGTGTTCACTACGTCATGCAAAAGCTAATAATATTTATTTACCAGAATTTGACGACGTTAAAGATTCTAGCTATTTGATATATCTCGATTGCAACAATTTATATGGTTATGCTATGACTAAAAAATTACCTATTTCAGATTTTAAATTTCTAAATCAAAATGAAATTGATAAGTTTGATGTAATGAATGTATTAGATGACAGCAATTGTGGGTTTATTTTAGAGGTTGATCTGGAGTACCCAAAATATTTGCATGATCATCATAGTGATTTACCTTTTGCGCCAGAAAAGTTTGTACCCATAGGAGGAAAAACGAAAAAACTAATAGCTAACTTGTATGATAAATTTAATTATGTTATTCACTATACTCACCTTAAAGAATGCATAAAAAATGGACTAGTATTAAGAAAAATCCATCGAATACTGAGTTTCAGACAAGAAGAATATTTAAAGAAATATATTGATTTAAATACCCGTCTTCGGCAAGAATCCACTACGATCTTTGAAAAAGATTTTTTTAAACTCTTAAATAATTCAATATTTGGCAAGACTATAGAAAATAAACGCAAACAGGTTGATGTAAAGTTAGTTACCAAATGGAATGATAAGACCAATATCACGAATAAACAGCTTGGTGCGGAAAAAATAGTTTCTAAGCCTAATGTGAAGTGTGTTTGTATTTTTTCTGAAAATCTAGTAGCGGTTCAGTTAAAACCCGAGAAAGTTGTTTTAGACAGACCAATCTATATAGGTTTTGTAGTTTTGGAATATGCTAAGCAGCACTTGTATCAATACCATTACAATGTAATTAAAAAGAAATACGCGAACAATGTAAAGCTTTGCTATACAGATACCGACAGCCTGCTCTATCTGGTTTATACGGATGATATATACAAAGACATAAAAAATAATTTAAATGAATTCGATACAAGTAATTTTGATGAGAACAATCCTTATTACATCCCGCTAGAAAATGGTAAAGTACCTGGAATGTTTAAAGATGAACTTGGCGGCAAAGTAATTAGTGAATTTGCTGGCTTAAGAGCTAAATTGTATTGTATAATAGCTGCTAAAACACAAATAAATAAATCCAAAGGAATCTCAAAAAGTGTTACAAAAAATTTGCAGTTATCTCATTATAAGAACACATTGTTTCGTGATGAAAGTTTATCATGTAAAATGAACATAATTAAGTCTATTAAGCACATGTTATATTCACAAGAGATACATAAAAAAGTAATGAATAGAAACGATGACAAACGGTATATACTTACTAATCAAGTGGATACTTTACCATGGGGTCACTATAATATAATGTTTTAATTGTCTTCAATAATAAGTAATTTTAAGTGATATTTTGAACGTATACCGTTATATAATATTTCATAATTTATTGCTTAAGGAATTTTATTATAAGATTAAGGAATGAATTAATAAATTTCTATATATTCAATGATTGAAGTGTTTGGATTTTTATTCTTGACCAAGAGACCATAACTGAATAGTTACCGAATGAAGTTACGTACATAATACCTTTATATTTAAAAAATATAAAATATGATAACAATTATTATTTAAGTAAAATTTCATATTAATTAGAATCAGACTGTAAAATGAAGTTGATAAAGCAACCCGTATCTCTAGAAGTGAACGATATTTTACTAGAACCGCATTCATATATTTTTAGACACAGCACTTTGTTACCTAATACTGTTCGTTCTATAATTTGTGGGCCATCAAATTGTGGAAAAACCAATGTAATGATTAGCTTGTTATTACATAAAAATGGTCTCAAGTTTAAGAATGTTTATATTTACTCGAAAACCGCATTCCAGCCAAAATATTGTTTTTTAAACGAAGTATTCAAAAACATTCCAGATACACAGTTTGTAATGTTTAACGACAGCAAAAGTGTTATATCTCCTGAAAAGGCATTACCAAATTCTGTCTTTATTTTTGATGATGTTGCATGTGAGAATCAAACTAATATACGGAATTATTTTTCGATGGGTAGACATAATAAAGTTGATTGTTTTTACTTGTCTCAAACATATTCGAAAATACCAAAACAGTTAATCCGAGATAATGCAAACTTTCTTATAATTTTTAAACAAGATGACATAAACTTGAAACATATTTACAATGAACATGTGAACTCCGATATGCTTTGGTGTAACTTTAAAAACATATGCTATGAAACATGGAAAGACCAACACGCTTTTTTATTGATTAATAAAGATTGTGAATTAAACAACGGTAGATATAGACGGGGTTTTGACATTTTTATCAAACTGGAATGAAGACAATAACAGTTATATACACACAACATGCATTATTGGTATTCATTCCGAGATCTACATTATTAATTAGCAGTAGTGACTGCTGATAAAATATGGAAATAAATATGAAAGAACAATTAATTAAATCAGTTCAAGCTATTAAAAGTAAAATAAAACAAATGAAAAATGAAGAAGACAAAACAAACTTTAATATGAATAGAGTTTTTAAACCTCTCACTATTCCGTTGGCAGAAATGGTAGAATGAACCAAAAATAACCTATATAAAAATAAACATGATGAGATTGGTGAAGTCTGCCATTCATCAATGAAGTCTAATGATTTGAACACTTCATTCTATGAAAATTTTGAAACCGAAAGTAACGACTCCATTAAAAGTGAAAATAGTCGTATAAAATATATGGAATGCAACGACCAAAATATGAGTACTCCTATTCAAAATGAAAAATATCTCACTACCTTAGATACACCTTTTCTATCTATGCTAGTAAAAGACAATATACTTGATGATTTTAATACTTTAAATGTACCCTTTGGAGTACGCAGTGAAAATAATAAACTTATGATGGGAAATGTACCCATTGCTTTAAAAGAAACTTCTAGTTATCCTAAGATTATGATCATTTCAATTGGAGATATTGACTACGAAATGACACGTGGACTAAAAGAGCTTCTTTTTAAAAAAAAACCAGATATAGATTTAGTTTCAGACAAAGACAAAGTTGTTTATAAAGATATGTTACGTAAAACAAATGCTCACAAAAGAGAATTTAATAGTATGGGTCAAATAAAAGGAGATAAGGGAATGAAATATTGCCAAATAATTAAACCTTTATTTTATGAATCAGAACCAATAGATGATTGTATGGAAAAAAAAGTTGTTAAGCGTGGTGGTAACATGCAAAATTTTAAAAAATCTTACAAAATGAACACAGATTTTATATACTGGGATGATCCTAATGAGTTAATTGAAAGACTAATGCTACTAATGGCCTCAAAAAATGCTGGTAACAGCAATCATGACAATGAAATTATATCTATAATTGAAGAACTAAAAGAAGCAGACATAATAAAAGAATAAAATGATTTACTACTAATAATAACATATTAGTATCAAGCAGTCGTTCAAACATATACGTTAATAAATTTGAACTCCAAGTCTACAAAATATAAATACAGAAGAAAAGACAGTATTTAAATAATTGGTTTTTAATAAAAAAATAGTGATGATAGTTTGGATGCACAGTTTTTTTTTTTTTTGTTGCATATGAACACTTAACAATCTTTGATTGATGTTTTGAATAAAATCTTAACCTATGAAACTTTGATTGTTGAAATATATAACTATTGAACTAAAAAATAAAAAAAGTTTTTTGATCGTTTTACCGAAAATGAGTAAAAGAAGCGTAGTGAATGAAATTCACAAATATGTAAGGGTTAATTTTCCTCGTAGGCATGTTGTTATGAAGAGTATAGATGACTTATGGCAAGCCGATTTAATCGATATGCAATCTGTTTCAAAACTTAATTCAGGTCATAATTATATTTTAGCTGTCATTGACACATTTTCAAAGTATGCATGGGTATATCCACTAAAACAAAAAAACAAGATTCTCGTATCTGCTGCGTTCCAGTCAATACTAGACAAAGGTCGAGTTCCTAAAAATCTGCAAACCGATCTCGGTACTGAGTTCTATAATGACAAGTTTAAAAAATTGATGGACAAGTACAAAATCAATCATTATTCTACTTACTCAACAAAAAAAGCATCGATTGTTGAACGGTTTATAAGAACTCTCAAGTCTAAGCTGTATAAAGAATTCAGTTTGAGAGGAAACTATAAATGGAAGGATGGTTTGCTCTGTAAAGTTATTGATGTATACAACCACACAGTTCATAGAACGATTGGTTTACCTCCTGATGAAGTCAGTGCAAATAATGAAAGTGTGTTATTGAAGAGGTTCAAAAAGATTTACGAGTCAAAATCTCTCCGAGAATGGAAAAAACTTAAAATTAACGACTTTGTACGTATCAGTAAATATAAAGGAACATTTGAAAAAGGTTACACGCCCAATTGGTCCACAGAAATATTTAAGATCGTAAGGATACAAAACACTAAACCTTTAACTTATTTGATAGAAGACGCAAGAAGTCGACCTATTCTAGGAGCATTTTATATTCAAGAACTTCAAAAAACTGAAAACCCTAATGTCTACTTAGTAGAAAAAGTTTTAAAACGAAAAAATAAAAAGTTCTATGTTAAATGGTTGGGGTTACCGTCTAGTGAAAATAGCTGGATTGATAAAAGAAATGTTTTATAATGCTATTGATAAACTAATTTTAGTTCAGTAATTGATTGGTTATGGAAGAGAATAGTCTTCTAAACAGTATAATTAATAAATTACCATATGAACTTCATTTACCAGGATATAAGTATTGTGGGCCTGGAACACGATTAGCAGAAAGACTTGCTCGAGGTGATAAGGGTATTAATCAATTGGATGAATACTGTAAACAGCACGATATAGCTTACCAAAAGTCATCAAATTTACAAGATCGACATAAAGCAGATATACATTTATTAAAAATGGCGAAAAAACGAGCAATTTCGTCTACTGCTAATGTTGGAGAAAAGCTAGCCGCTACTTTAGTGAATAAAGCAATGTTGGCAAAAGTTAGTTCTGGGTCTGGACTGAAAAAGAGATTCAAGAGTATTGTATCTCGTGCGCGTAAACATATCAGTAAAGTGAAACCTAAATACAAAAAAATGGCAGTAAAAATGGCTTTTGCAGCTGCTAAGGAATTGGTGAAAGATTCTCCTGTGATACTCCCTAGAGTCATACCTATACCAAAATCTGGAGGCGTTCTTCCACTTATTCCTATATTCGCAGGATTGTCTGCTGCTGGTAGCTTAGCTGGAGGAATATCAGGAATAATTAAAACATATAATGAATATAAAACTGCAATGAAACGTTTTGAAGAAATGAGAAGACATAATCAGAAAATTGAGGGCATATGTATTGGAAAAGGATTGTGTCTGAAACCCTACAAGAATGGTTTAGCGATACATTTGCCAAAAAAAAAAAAAACATAACTCATCGTCTTCCTAAACGTGCCCTCTCTAATATTGATATCATTGAACACTCTCAAAATATTCCTTACTTTCGAGGCGTTTTTATGAGAGATGGATTACCTAAGAATGCGCATCCTATAGAGTGCGGTATTATGAATTTAGATTCGGCGAAAAATCCTGGTACACATTGGGTAGCATACGCAAAAATTTATGATTATATTGAATATTTTGATAGTTACGGAAACTTGAAACCACCTAGAGAATTAATTAGATATGTGGCGAATCATAATGTTCTGTACAATTATTATAATTATCAGAAAACAAATTCTTATAACTGTGGACATCTGTGTCTAAAGTTTCTACAAACTTTTTGGCGTAATAACAGTTTAAAATAAATAGCTTGCTATTACTTCTTTTCGTTCATTCTGTGACTAATTGTGCCTTTAATAACATTCGAGGTCTAAAAAGATGATCGTGTTCAGCAAAAAAAGTGATAATTTCGATAATTTCTTTAGTAAGAATAAAAATAATGATAATAAGTCTATAACTTCAAGAACAAACCTGAACAGTACTATTCATTCGAACACATTCAGAAAGCAACGACGTGTAAAGGGTAAAAAGAAAATTACCAAGAAAAATAAAGAGTTTCTTCGAGCTCTTGGATTTAAACTATGAGTATTCTTAATGTGCATGATTTACCACATTTCGATAATTCAATCGAAGGTTATGAAATCCATACGTATAATCCCTACAGCAACAGTTTTAAAGAAAATGATGAAATCCGAATATCTATTAATCAACAAGACATTTATGTACTTCCTTCCTCCAGCTCTATTTATATCGAAGGACGTGTTACTGTGACTGGAAAGGATTCTGCAGGAAAACCAATTAAAAAACCAGTTAATTTTACAAATAATGCTTTAGCATTTCTTTTTCAAGACATTCGGTATGAGATAAATGGTGTTGAGATAGATCGAATTAAAAATGTGGGCATTACTTCTACAATTAAATCATATGTTTCATTAAACAACGGGGATAGTAAAATTGCTGCATTGTGGGGTTGGGATATAAATGGATATAAAAATCTCAAAGATGGATATTTTAGCATTATTATACCACTCAACAGAATGATGGGATTTGCAGAAGATTACAACAAAATAATCATCAATTGTAAGCATGAACTCATACTTAACAGATGTAGCAGTATTTTAAACAGTGTAATTCTTGATAAGGATGATAGTGTTGAGATTAATATACAAAGAGTTCAATGGCGAGTGCCACATATAAAAGTATCCGATCGTGAAAGGATTTCTTTACTCAAATATTTAGAAAAAGATAAACCTATACAAATAGCTTTTAGAAATTGGGATCTGTATGAATATCCATTATTACCTAAAACTACCAAACATTCATGGTCCGTGAAAACAGCTTCACAATTGGAAAAACCTAGATATGTGATATTCGGTTTGCAAACTAATAGAAAAAATAAGAAAGACAGAGATAGTTCCATATTTGATCATTGTCATTTATCAAACGTAACTTTATTTTTAAATTCTCAGTACTATCCGTATGACTCTCTGAATATAAACTTTAATGAAAATAAATACAGTATATTATATGAATTATATACGAAGTTTCGTCAGTCTTACTACAACGTTCCTGCAGATCCATTGTTAGACATTGTTAGTTTTAAAGAAAAAGCACCTCTATTTATAATAGACTGTTCAAGACAAAATGAGAATTTAAAATCTGGACCTGTAGATGTCCGTCTAGAAATAGAAACGTCTCAAGATATTCCTGATAACACAGCTGCTTATTGTCTTATTGTAAACGATAGACTTATAGAGTACAAGCCTCTAACCAATATTGTACGAAAATTATCATGAATGCTATAGTGGACGTGCAAGGATTTAAAACTGATGAAAATGAATTTATTGCAAAAGAAATAGCAATTACTTATAAAAATCAATTACAAGTTTATTTAATAAAGCCTCCATTTTTCAACTTTGAGCTGACTGAGTCTGAAGATAAGCAAGTAAGATGGATTAAAAGGAATAGAAAAATTCAGTGGAACGAAGGCTACATTCCATACGCATTTTATAAAAATGTAGTTAAAAATAATATCATCGAATTTTTAAAAGATAAAGCTATTTATACTAAAGGTCTCGAAAAGGTTAAATGGATAAGCGAAATGTTCGCAACAAGTAGAGTTTATGATTTGGAGGATTTTAAATGTCCTAATTTAAATAGTTTATACAAGGAATACAATTTATCAAGTGATGTATTTAGCTGTATATACCATTCATCAATATGTGCAATGAAAAATGTAATGTGTCTTAAAAAATGGTGTCAAAATAATAATAAAATAGTGATTTAAATCATTTTTAATGTATGATTGTTTTATTTAATTACCCCCTACCTATTATACAAAAAAATATATTATTATTATTGTTTTTTGGTAGCTATACATATATAATACCTAACGATGGCTGAGAGTATTAGTTACATACATAAATAGCTAACAATTCAGGTTGAAGTTACTATTTTAAATCAGATAAGAGAAATTTAAAAGGTATCTAATCTATTCAAATCTTTGTAATAAGTGAAAACCTAGATCATTAAGTCCAAAATTCAATGGTGAAATTAGGCTAGCTGGATCTATCGAATTTAGATTAGAATGAAGCAGAAAGAAAGAAGATATATCGGATATATGAATCATCTACTCTTCTATTTGAATAGGTTAAGACCTAGACCTAGGTTAATTGGTGAAATTAGGGTAGATGGATCTATTGATCCAGATACCCTAATTTTACCCTACTGAGAGCAGCGGGATCCGAGGCACGGTTCTCCGCTGGCCGACCGCAGATAGTTGGGGGCCCAAGTAGTGAACCAGCCACTCACGAAAGGCTGCCCCGCCATCTCGCGAAAAATCCCGGAGGTGCGCCATCGTGCTGGTTGGCGACCAGACGAGAGGTCCCGATGGACACCTCTGGGGAGGCTCGGGCGTCCCCGCGGTCTCCAGGATTGGTTCCCACGAGGTGGAAAGGCCTTACTTGTGTCACGGGTTGGTAGTATGCGCCTCGTTTCCACTTCCGTTTCCCTTTATCTATCTTCACTCCCCCAATAATGAAAACAGGTAAAAACAGAATTAAGGTTCAACAGCGGAAGCACGTCCTCTCTCTCCAAGTGCACCTCTCAAACATTCGAGGCTTGCACTCTAATATCGACTCGGTCCACCACCATCTAGAGACCGCAAAACCTCATATTCTGTTCCTCACGGAGACGCAGATCAAATGTCCAGCTGACGCGACATACCTTGCCTACCCTGGCTATGTTCTAGAACATAGTTTCAAGGCCAAGGCGGGAGTTTGTATGTATGCCCGCGATGACATTTGCTATCGGCGTCTCCGCAACCTTGAAGACCCCAAATTTTCTATCATGTGGGTTCTGGTGGACAATGGCATGGAGAAAACTCTTTATGCTGGTGTCTACCGATCGCACAGCGGAGATGAGGAGACAACCAGGCTCGCAAACTACCTTAGTGAGGCGGCAGATGTGGCGCAACAAAGGTATCCTTCTGCTCAATTAGTGCTTCTGGGGGATTTCAACGCCCACCATCAAGACTGGCTATACCAATACCAGAACACAGACCACGCTGGTCGAGAGATGCGCAAGCTTGCTTTGACGCTCAACCTCACTCAGCTGGTCCAAGGAGCTACAAGGATACCGGATGTTGATGGCCACACGGCCAATTGCTTGGACCTTCTGCTGACAACAGATCCAGACCGCTACTCGGTGTCGGTTTCATCACCCTTGGGTAGCTCCGACCATTGTCTGGTGAAGTCTGTATCAGTCTACTCCCCGCCCGATCCCAGCCCAAAAGGCACACGGTGGATGTGGCGATACAGGTCAGCAGATTGGGATGAGATGCGTAGTTTCTTCGCGTCTTATCCTTGGAGGCAGGCTTGCTTTTCTTCGAGCGATCCCTCAGCTTGCGCGGATGCTGTGACAGAAGTGTTACGTCAGGGTATGGAATACTTCATACCATTTTCTGACGTCCCACTGTCCAGCAAAGCTCGCCCATGGTTAAATGCCACATGTGGAGACGCAGAAGCGTCAAAACATGAGGCCTACTTAGCCTGGGCTGATGCTCGAACCCGCAAATCTAGAGATGTACATGAAAAGAAGAAAGCGTTTAACCTAGCCGCCAAGTCCTGCAAAAAGGCTCTCAAGAAGGCTCGCTTCGACCACATACGCCGAACAGGGAACAAACTTGCTTCTTACCCCTCGGGTAGCAAAGCGTTCTGGTCCCTGGCAAAGTCGATCGAAGAGAACTTTTGCCGTCCCTCACTGCCTCCATTGCTGAAACCTGACGGCTCACTAGCGCACACTGCTGAAGAGAAAGCAAATTTATTTGCTTCTCTGTTTGCAGAGTCTTCACGTTTAGATGCTGGCAATGCTGTACCCTCTAGTCTGCCAAATTGCGGGACGTTAATGTCAGAAATCCGCATTCGACAGTCTGAAGTACGCAAAGCGTTGCGCGATCTGGACGTGAACAAAGCTAGTGGTCCAGACGGTATACCGGCTGTAGTCTTGAGGATGTGTGCGCCTGAGTTGACTCCAATATTGACTCACCTCTTTCGCTTGTCTATGACGACTGGTCAAGTGCCTAAGTCTTGGAAGCTTGCAAACGTGCAGCCCGTGCCCAAAAAGGGTAGTCGCGCAGACCCTGCCAATTACAGGCCTATTTCAGTCACTTCCATACTTTGTAAGACGATGGAACGTGTACTGAACCACAGGCTCCTGGCATACCTAGAAGTGAATGATCTCCTCAGTGACCGCCAATACGGGTTTCGCCAAAACCGGTCTACTGGGGATCTTCTAGTGTATGCCACTCACATCTTGAGCGAGGCCATCGAGAACCACGGAGAGGCGCTTGCTGTCTCTCTCGACATCTCGAAGGCTTTCGACAGGGTTTGGCACGATAGCCTTATAAGCAAGCTTCCTTCATACGGCCTTCCCACTGGTTTGTGTGTTTGGATTTCAGATTTCTTGAGGGATCGGTCAATTCGAGTGGTCATCGATGGCTGTTCTTCCGACCAATTGGCTATAAACGCCGGAGTCCCTCAAGGATCAGTACTCTCTGCAACGCTGTTTCTGCTGCATATTAATGATCTGCTTAAACCCGGTACTTTTGGGTACGCAGACGACAGCACCGTTGTGGAGAGTTATACATCTAACGCACGAACCAGTGCATTACAAATCCAGTCTCATAGGGAAGCGATGGTTCAGCGCATGAACTTTTCTCTGAAGGCAGTCTCCGATTGGGGCGATGCCAATCTGGTCAAGTTCAATGCTGCTAAAACCCAGGCATGTCTTTTCTCCGCCAAACGGAGCCCTTTTCACCTGGCTCCTACTTTCAGGGATGTATCCGTGCCGATAAGTAACCATCTCGAGCTTCTTGGCATCTCTTTAACTCCGACTCTCAACTTCGGCTCCTATATTGAGTCTAAAGCCCAGATAGCCTCAAAAAAGCTTGGTGTATTGGCCAAGGTGAGACATTATTTCACACCGGGACAGATGCTTAATCTTTATCAAGCTCAAGTCCGGACGTGTATGGAGTACTGTTCTCACCTTTGGGATGGTTCTGCCAAATACCAGCTGGAGACACTGGAAGCTATTGAGAGGAGAGCCAAGAGACTCATTAACGACGACCAACTTATAAGCAAGAGACTCCAAAGTCTCGAGCATCGCCGCAAAGTCGCTTGTTTATCGGTTTTTTATCGGATGCATTTCGGGGAGTGTGCCACGGAACTGCATGATTTGATTCCGCCATCCCCATTCTATAACCGGACATCCAGGGACACTCAGAAGCGCCACCGCTATATGGTTGATGTTCCATTTGCCCGAACGAAGCGATTTGCGTCTTCGTTCATCATACGAACCGCCAGGGAATGGAACACCCTGCCTGAGTCTGTGTTTCCGGTTAAGTACAACATGGGGGTCTTCAAAACGCGAGTGAATAGATACCTTCTGGGTAAGCGCGCTCCATCATTGATCGCATCTTCACTTACCATCAGGTGAGATAGTGGTCAAGTGCTACCCAGTTCTGAATAAAAAAATATATATATAAACTGACTTCCTACTCCTACTGTAAAAAATATTATGTAAGTTAACATTTGTTTAATTGTTTTATTGCAGGGAATATTAACGTATATACTATTGTATATAAAATATATTCTACCTATTTTATTATTTCGGCACACATTGAAAAATTCGACTTAAATATAAAGAAGTTTTTAAGCTTTGATCAAAACTATCAAAATTCTTTTCATGGTAAGTTTCAACACGGAATACCTACTAATTTAACAAAGCACACCTTGCACTTGGTAGATTTTTAAATTCTATTTATGATCGCTTTTTTTGTTTATGAAATTTGACGCCAATTTCTCTGATTTTCTACTAGATCGATAGGTCAACAAAATATCCTGCGCTGAGATAAATAGATATATCGTTAAATCGACCAAAACAAAAATTAACCATATACCTTCCTTAAATATGAGCGAACCTCTGTTCTTCACCATTAACCACGTTAATTTTTTCGTTATTTTAATTTCCTTTCCATCCAAGTTATTGGTTATTTTAACGATCCCGTTATTAAAATCTGACTAGACTTCTCGGCAAATATAACAAGCTATATTCACAAGCATAATTGGTTAATTTATAATTAATAACTGAATAAATATAAGAACAATGACTTATCCTAGTTGCCGAAGAAGGCCGTCAAATTATTTTTAAGTTCACAGTCACAATAAAAGCAGTTTATTTAAATATCCTAACGCTATTTATAATAAACAATTTTAGGAAAATGGAAGCTAATTATTCATTCAGCCTCTTCGGCTAAATCGTACTTCACAGCATTATTTTTGATACCTCTAGCTACTGGCTACAATAATTCCTCAATTGATAAGTACACTAACAAGAGAAGATTTTGTCATTTAGAGCCGGAGAATCTCGCGCAAAGCGCAATCTAGCCATCTTTGCTCATTTGAAGGAGCCTTCTAGGGATATTTTAGCATAGTTTAGCTAATAAACACTGTAGATGGCATTGTGCACAAATCTTGTGTGAAACAGTAACTCCTATGAACAATGGAAGTACAACCAATCTCCTTGGTTGTTTTTTTAAGCTTTCGGTTATTTTATTATTTCGGCTGAGTTATCGAAAACGTTATTTCTATACGATAACTTCATTGTTCTACCAAATACAAAAATAACCAATTATTATACGTTAGTGTATCCAAGCTTTCCTTGGAAGTTTGACAACCAGCATTCAGCCAACCAAGCAATTAATACTACACTTTATTGAATTTTTTTTTTCGCTGTGTAGCTCAACCAAAACTTGAATCCACAGACACCGATCATTGCAGTTAACTTTTACTGCCATTCTATATGTATATATAGAATGGCAGTAAAAGCCATGATAGTATTCTTTATCTATCATGGCTTAAATTTATATTCTCGCTTTGCAGAAGTCAATACTGTAATTTTCCTGTGGAATTTTCATTCTTTAATACTGCTGTGAAATTCCAATCCACAAAGGAAATGACGTTTTTGAGTCTGATCAGTACCTAGATACCGTTTAAAAATATACATTATACTTGGCTAAATAGCTAGGTAGATTGCTAAGACGAAAGTAATAAGTTTGAGCTATTTTCATTAATGGCTATAGTGATGTACAAAAATCAATGTAGAGTCATTGAAACTGACTATTAATAGTTAAGCAATAGTGCCCTTATGACTAAATCCGGCGGGAGAGGTCCTCCTTTTTAACTCCTCGATTACTCAGTGACATGTCAAGTATAGATTACAACATTAGGGACTTCTCTGGGCGGAACTGTTTATACTCAGTTTCAATGACTCTACATTGATTTTTGTCATCACTGTAGCCATGATATATAAATAATAGCTGGGTGCTGGGCAAGAATGTCACCCCCCCAGAAATTTAAATTGGACCACACGGCAAGCATCAGTCAAATAAAAAAAAAGGAATAATCAAAATTAGTTCACCCAGTGAAAAGTTCTGAGGTAATAATATATTAAAAAAAACATATAGACGAATTGAGTAGCTCCTCTTTTTTTTCAAGTCAGTAGATGAAAATAGATCAAATGTGTTACTAAACTCTTATTTTTGTCAACTTTTAATTGGCCTTCCTGTATATGTAACTTTAAGCTGCATCTATAAACCTAAAGTAACACAGTAAGTTTACCCTAGTTTGAAGCAGTGCTCAGTTGCATTGGCTATGTACTGCCGTGCAACAGGTCCATGGTTCGAATCCCGCCACTGATTTGAGCTTCACCGCATGGTGGAAGGGCATTTTGCGAATGCCCGCCTGGCTAGCGACCACACTCAAGTAGAAAATCTGTCGCCTAGCACCTAACAGTGTGTTCCGGCAGCAGTCCTTCAGATCCAGTAAAATTACAGACACATGAGACCTAAAAACTGTACGTGTCAGTGTGACGGGCACAGTGCAATTCGTCGTTTACGAAATGTATCTGTTATAGGCAGAGGTTAGTCCACATAACATCAGGTAAGCCTCGGGCTTGTTCCGTCACAATAACATAAAAAATATTGTATGGGCTAGCCTTTGACCACAATCTCACTTAAGACGCTGACAAATGTTGAAATTTTGTCACTATCGGACTGAGTAGGAGTGAAAGAGAGGCAGCGATGGTGAAATCGCGATCAGTTATGGTAAAATCCGAAAGTCAGTTTAATAATACAAGTTGGTAACGGAAATCGAAAATGTCACTTTTCACGTCCCTGTAGATAAGTTTTGCTATTTTATGAATATATTTTCATACACATACATACATACATAAATAATTAATATATTTACGTTACAAGCGTCGTCGTTTAGAGTCGACTTCGCAATTTTATTCTATCGAGAAAATTTTAAGGAAACGTATTTTGAACTTTTCTTGGCCTTAGATAATGTAATCAAGATCAACATATAATTTTCTCACTGCTACAAACTATAGTAAATTGTTATACAAGGGTCGAATGGAATCAATTCTCATACAATGTATTTTTGTGGCTATTGTAGGCGTAGCAGGAATTGATGAATTTCACCCGTGATAAGCATTTTACTTTTCATTTCGAATATAAGGAAAGTAAAAAAAATAGTTTTTCTAAATTATTCATTAATAACAATAACATGAATAGGCACGCACCTCTTTAAAATTAAATAATTGAGATATTAGAAATATTTGTGAAATTTAAAGTTAAATTTTGCTTGCAATATTTTCGGACGGCTATCATCTTAATAGGAATTTATGACTTTCCCCTTGTTAAACACTTTACTTTTCACTACGAATATGAGTAATATAAATTTGTTTTTCTATAATATTTAATGTTATCAAGAACATGAGTAGAAACTATTTCCTATTAATGCAGTTATAGTCCAAATAGGAGTTGATAACTTACAACCGTGTTAAACACTCTACTTTTCAATAAAAATATGAGAAAAGTAAAAAATAGTAGTTTTTCTAAAATTCTATAAAAAAGAACAAAATATTTACTATAAACCATAACATGAGTAGAAGAAAGATATATAAAATTAATTGTGAACAATTTGTCAAATTAAAGTACATTTTTTGTTAGATTTTTTTATAATTCCCATATAATTTTACGTAGTACCCTGCCAATTTATAAATCTAGTCTTTTTTTATTTTATTTTAAACATGGAACTTAACGCGTCTCCCCCGGACCCTACCCACTTAAAAGGTATTTTTTTTTAAGTTTTTTTTAATTTATTAATTAGTTTTTATAATACAGCAAAGTATTTTAGAACGAAATAATATAGACGTCTAATTTTGTTTACAAACATGGTTGCCATGGTTATGGTTACAACAGAGTATTTTAGAACGAAAAAACATAAACATGTAATCTTGTTTACAACAATGGTTGCAATGGTTACAAGTCATTCCGGCCCTAGAGAGGGAAGCATTTACTATGAGTTTTTCCTACCCTTAGGTGGGAAGCATTCTGCAGCGTTTTCCACCCGGCAAATGAAAAATACATTGTGCTACAAATCTTTTCAAGTAAAGCTATTTAGCACTTGATTGTCAGTGATTGTGTGGAAGAAGATTGTAAACCTACTTAGAATAGGAAATGGATTTCAAGGACAGGTGCCGAAAATCATAGTTATTACCTTAGTGACAGGCGGGCATTCGCAAAATACGCTACCACAATGCGGTGAATTTCAATTCTGTTGCGAGATTCAAACCATGAAGTTTCTGCGTGGCAGTCTAAAGCTTAGCCTAAGGAGATCCGGTCATAACTGCTTCATCAAAAAAAAATAACAAAGTATTAGATATATATTAGATAATTACCCGGTACAAGAGAAGAGACGTGGTGTAAGGAATTCGTGGCTGCAATAGCCACGAACATAAGTATATACATTTGTGCATGGCGTTTCCGAAAAGCAACAGCCTCAGAATTAATTTGATACTTACATAAATTCAAGTTATTTGAGCCTCAAATCAATCCTGAAATAGGCTTTTGGCGAATGTCGTGATTTAATATCTTCTGAAATTCTAGAGCAATAAGTATGTCCACGTAGGTCGCGTGGGCGAAATGTCAAGTGGTCCCACTTCGGCTGGCATCTGAAGCGAATTATTTTCCCCGGGTGGATGCTCACTGAATACTTACAGCAAAGTTGTCATGCAGTGAATTTATAAGTCAGTCGGTTCTATGTAGGTAACGATAACGATTATAGATAGGTATAGCCACTTTCCTTTGGAAGTAGAAAAAATAAATTATAAAGTATTCTCGGAAAAATAAAACCATCAAAAATTATAAACTCCTAATGACTAATTATTTTCTAAGCCGTCCAGGCCCATAACCTATGTAATACTTCACATCCCTTCCACAGTGACTAGCTTAGTAAATTTCATTTTCACTAACAATCGCATATCCGCAAAAAACATTGTTCACTGTATCAGCCGGATCGTCCACTGTTGAACACATTACCCACACCATTATGAGGGGATTTGCCATAATCCCCATGCTTTGTAAGCGTCTTGCAGTGTGAGATATCAGTTCCTCAGAAAGCGCTGCTGCCCACCTGCTGGTGTGTTACCCTTAGTCGCCTCTTACGACACCCACGGGTAGAGATGGGGGTGTGACATTGTAGCCCGGCACCCCACGGGGAACTAATTATTATTATTACTAATTACTATTATAAAGTAAAACTATTGTTTCGTAATACATAATCAGAAAAGAATATTAAATTACTTCACCAAATCTTAACACCTTCGTATTTAAAGACTGTTTTCCAATACTTGGAGTTTGGAGTATATTTGCAACACCTCAGGAGGTCTGCTCGGCACAGCGGTTGAGCATAAAGTGTGTATGCTCGCTTTGTTTATTTTGGGAGGACTTATATGTTGCCCGCCGTTGGGGGCTGCTCAAGTTTGCTCGGACTTTGGGCGACGGAAGGCTCATAAATAGCGCTGGACAGACGGCTTCGAGGAGCTTGGCGACAGATTTTCAACTTGAGAGTGATAGTACAAAACTGGATTGACAAGGGACAAAGTTGAGGTGTGTTATCTAGTTCGATTTATCACAGTATTACGATATTGGATTGTAAAACCATAGTAGAAACAGACAAGTAGTTTATGTTATTTTTTTGGTTTTATATTATTGTTCTTAAAAATGCCTAACTGTTGTAAGTATTGTTGGTTCAAATAATAGTAGGCAAGCGAAAGAGATTTCTCTTTTAGGGGCTGTAAAACGAAACGTACTGGATAACGAGACCTGCTTACTAATCCTCGACCATCGGTCTGTCCGTCTGTGCGATCTTTCGTTCATTTGTAGTGGTACTATTATACATGGTTCCTTTGAAGGTACCGTGCTGTTTTCTATTAACCTTGGCACCATTGGATCGTCTAAAATTTTCCCTCGTTTTGAATAAGAATTTATTTTATACGAAGAAATAGCATTAACGGGTAATTTTTACGGAAATTAATATGTTTCCATAAAAATATTGACGGATGTTGACAAACAACTACCTATCGAATGTCATACTTGATGTCCTAGTGCTCGTTTTTATAAAGTAAATAAAGTATTAAAAATAAAGTAATTCTTATATAATCATTTTAATGTCATATTCTTCAATTTGGGTTGCAAATATTCGAAAAATTACTACGAAATATATGTACCTATTAGATGTGACAGTTATTAATGTGACAATTGATTTCATATATTCCAATTTAATTTCCTGGGTTGGATATGTTCTAAAAAATGCTTGGAATTAGTTGATCTGACAGTGACACTTTATGTCATATTTTTTAATTTGATTTTTTTATTTAACAAATGTAAAATAAAAACTAGGAAATATGCCTCAGAGGTGTCATGTGACAAATGTCAAAGTGACACTTGTAGTCATATCTTTCAATTTGAATTTCATGTTTAAGTAGTAAATATTAAAAAAAATCTAGGATATGGGTCTCAGATGTAACAGATGACAAAGTGACACGGGATGTAAAATTGTTCTGTTTGTATTTCAACTAATTTCCTAATAACTTTAGAATATTTGCAACCCAAATAATTATATACTCAAAATCGAGATATTATATGACAATAAGTGTCAATTTGACACCTGTCACATGTAAGACCTATGTCCCCTAGTAAATTTTAGAATATTTGGTATCCAAATATGAAACTAAAATCGAGGAATACGTCATCAGCTCTCACTTCAACATGTGTCAGTTCTGTCCATTAGTCCGTTCGTTCGTTCGCTAGTCTGTGCTCATTGTCGAATTCCAACTCACAGTTGCCCGGTTTTCCATTTTCTGTATCATAGTGACAACCCTATGAAATAAGGTTAGAACTTCTGAATTTGGAAGCACGGTTGTTTATTCATGTGCCCGTACTCTTTAAAATTGACAATGGTGTGATTTTAAAAGTGTACTTTACTTTATTTATTTGTGTTTTTACACATATAAATAAAGTACTCATTATTAGTTACACATAAAATAAGATGATGGTTCGAGTGTTGTAGCAAGCTAGTATGATACCTACATAACATAATCACAGTCTCAGAATAAACAGATAGGTAGAGTATGTAATTCAAACCACAGATTAAATGTATAGACGAATAACTAAACTTCATATTGAAACTGATTAAACGCACACCACTACAAAAAGTCTAACCAACATGTAATAATTATTTAAATTTTAGCGTTTGTACCATTTATATTACCTGCATTATAACGTTTGTAATTTATTATTTAAATATATTTTTTTGAGTCTTAATGATGTAAAAATAACAGCTCTTGTCTTAGATAGTTCTTTTAATAACATAAATTAACAATATTATAATGTACTGTACAAACTAAGGTATATAAGAAACTAAACATTTTTTTAACAAAATGAAATTTCTAAATAAAATTAATTTATTGTGAAAGAGTAGGATAATTTAATACAACGTATGGCCTCCTCTGCTATTCAGAACTTGTCGGCAACGATTATTCATAGAAATAATGAGACTGTTTATGTCAACTTGCAGCAATCGCTCCCAATGGAATTGTAGCAAATCCTTCTTGCTGTTGGGTTGTTGTCACTCCGTCCAAGTCCTTCAAAACACGTCTCTGGAACATGTCCCATGCGTGCTCGATGGGGTTGAGTTAAGGTTGCCAGACGTCCGGGAAATCCGGGATAGTCCCGGAATAGGGTGTCTTGTCCCGTGTCCAGTAACTTCGCTCGAATGTCCCGGAATACACGAGTTTTGGGTAAGTATTCAAAGCTTAGTTAAAATGCTTATATAAGGTTACAGAGTTTTTTCTTTTAATGTTGATCCAAAGTTTCATAATTAGTTAATAGATAGCTTTAAAGAGTGGCTCCATTTTGTTTGTAAGTTTAATTTTATGTTATTTCGATGTATTACCTAATTTACGTAATATTATTTTTGTAAAAAATAAAGATGTCTAACAATAATTGGCATGTCTTTTTCCTAGGAAAAAAACACGACGTCTAACCAATATTTATAAATAAATATTACTTTGTCAGTTCAACCATTGATTTATTAAGATTCTAACTTGATGTCAAACTACCAACTCCCTTTCTAACCCCCGAAATGTCCAGGAATTGATATATCTTAATCTGGCAACCATAGGTTGAGTTCTGGTGATAGTGCAGGCCAGGGCAATACCTGGATGTTCTCCGTTGCCGAGTATTCACTGGTTCGCCGAGCTGGATGCGAATGCGCATTGTCATGCATTAACGTAAAACGGAGCCAAAGGTTTGTGCAAATGGATGGACACTTGGTCTAAGAATATCGTGATTTTCAGCGTTCATGTTTCCATTTACAAAAACGAGCTCAGTTCGCATGTTCTTCATAATACCCGCCCATACCAACACTGTTGAGCCGCTGTATGGATGAACTTCCTGAACGCACCTGAGCCTTTCAGTTTTTCCGGGCCGACGGTACACTCTTACCCTTCTTGTATCAGGCCTAAACCCGAATAGCGACTCATCGGCAAACATAATTTTATCCAATTGCTCCTGGGTCCATGTTCTGCGTTCTCTACACCATTCAATTCGACGAGCGCGATTCCCGTGACGTATCGGCGGGCACCTGATTGGGCGTCGACCTCGTAGGCCGTACTCAAGCAGTCGACTTCGTACAATTTGGGGACTTACAACAACAACACTTGAATTTTGTAGCCTCAAACTTATCTCTCGAGCGGTTAACATCGGCTGGCGTCTTGAAGTCAGTTGTATGTACCGGTCTTGCCGAGTGGTTGTACTCCTTCCACGGCCTGGATGCTGTTCAGGGGGGGTACAATTGTTATTTGGGGTATTATTATAGCGCTGCCAAAGACGACAAATAACGCTTCTATGAATACCACTATTTTGCATGGTGGTAGGGCATTTTGCGATTGCCCGCCTGGCTAGCTACCACCCTCAAGTAGAAAGTCTGTCGCCAAGCACCTAACGGTGTGTTCCGGCAGCAGTCCTTGAGAGCCGGTGAAATTACAGGCACATGAGACTTACCAACTGCGTCTCAACTGCGTGACGGGCGCAGTGCACTTCATGACTTGTAATGAAATGCATCTGTTATAGGCAGAGGTTAGTCCACTTAACATCAGGTGGGCCTCGAGCTTGTTCCGACACAATAACATAAAAAAAAAAACAAAAAAAAAAAAAACGCCGAGATACCTGAGATTGATTTCTTCCCGCTTGCAACATCCCTACAGCTCTTTGCATTTGATCTGCCGTCAAATGATGTAGGTAAAGAATGTCTCACAATCCAATTTTGTCGCTAACTTTATTCAAATTGTTGGTAAAATTATAAAATCAATTCAATTCAATTCAATTCAATTTATTTATTTGCTTGAATACGGGTACAAAAGGTATAAAATATGTAGGACGTACAAATAGTTTCACCATAAACTACGAAGAACAACTCAAGACAACGTTGCAATAAAAACGCACTTAAATTCAAACAAATTAGCATTCGTTTCAATTTATATGAAAAAACAAAACACAATCGCAAAGTTTTTAGCCAACAACCAGCCAGTATGTCATCAAAAACAAAAAAGTTTACATACCTGCGCACCTTGAGTGAGTAAAGTCAATGGAGTAAAGACTTAAAAATGTATTAATATAATTGGTAAAATTTGTGACATGATGGATGTTGCTTAGAATTTTTTGAGGTGTGGTTTTTTAACCAGAATTAAGAGACTACTAACGCAAAAATAAGATAATACTAAAATAAATATTTTATTACTTAACAATCAAAGAAGTATCATTATTTAACTCAAATCGACTTCTCAAATCACATACTGGCCAATTTTGCGTGACTTTCCAAGGCCAAACGATTCCAATAACTTCTAGATGGCTTCAACCTTGCAAATTTCAAGGATAAAGGAATTTAGGCCAAGGCCATGGCAGCAGCACGAGGTCAATTTTGCGACGTCTACCTTTTTCAATATCTTCATCTCGGCTACTTTAAACCAACATCACTTATATGAGAACTAAATATACATGGTTATTGGAAAAACTAGTCCTAACAAACATTTTGAGATGATATTTTTTTCTTTTGTTTATTTTTTGTGTTTGTTTGACGGAATAAACACGAGGACCACCTGATGTTAAAAGTCTCTTGTGCCCGTAATTTATTATTTCATATTTTTTATTACTTTGCTCGATGTAAATATTTAAAACTCTACTCAAAGGGAGCGCGGCGCGGTCCAGTGTTGACGCGGCGGGCGCTCTTGACTAATTCAACCCTAAGAGGTTATTAGCATTTTTCCAATAATCCTGTATACCGCAGGCAGAATATAACAAAGCACAATATGGGATAACAAATTAAAGGTTGTAAATGAAGGTCATGTTTCTAAATTCTAAACGGGTCTTTTCACACACGAATAAACATCAAAATAATTATATTTTGACTAACCTCGACGTTTCGATCAAGTTGCATTGACCGTGGTCACGAGTAGACATCGTGTTCAGTTCGTGCGTGAAAAGACCCGTTTAGAATTTAGAAACATGTAAATGAAGGGTTATTAATTTTGAATACATATTATTATTTATGTTCGTATTAGTGAAAAATCATATTCAAAAAGTAAATCATTTTTATATACATACATATAACATTTAGATCAAACATTGAAAGTGCCTTCGGCTAATCTGTCAAATCCAGATCCCGAGGTAGATTTTTTCTCAAAATACATTTAAGTCTTCTCAGACTATATTTAGCCCAGTCAATATATTGCCCAAAAGGAGGTGTAGTATACATGAACAGGTACCAAAGCGCTTCTTCAGAAATTGACACTCATTAACACATATCATTGTGATGCATCAGATTTTCATTAAATTGTACTCTCACTTCACTCTTTCAAAACTGTACGGGGCACTGTATGGGGCGCGTTCGTCTAAAATATACCCTTAAAAGAGTGAAAAAAATATACTAATAGAAATAAACAACTAAATTCATGTTAGGCCACGCGCGGTGTAGGGCCGTAGCAGCCCATTACCTCTATATGTTCTATATTACTAGATACTATTGTTATTTATTCTCTTCCACTTTCTTCCTACTAAAGCTAAAAAATACGTGTACTAAAAAATGCGTGTCAAGCAAGATATTATATCAATTCATAAAATTTAAATTCGAAAATTAAACAAAGATCGTTTGTGACTTTAGGTACTCGAATGAAAACGTAACGGTAGCGCGTTTCTGAACCGGTTGGTACATCGCCATCTAGCGGCAGCTTTGGGAAACTTATGATAACATGTTACGATTTTTTAGTTTTTTTTTACTTTTAGATTTGGTTTTTCAATGCAAGCCTACAAGCCCCGGTACAGGCAACTACTTCATGTTAGTCACTAAAGGATTTATTCTAAGTATTTACTACTATTACTAATTCTAAGTATATTAAGTATTGGTACTAAAATATCCAACGACTAATACTGCTAAACTAATATAGTTATCTTGACCGCTATAATTTTCCTCTAAAGTTAATGAAATCTACTATCAGCACGATTTTTTCCAGATTTTTTAATCCAGCATTTTAGCTTTTACAGGCGGAGGGGAATCCCTACTGGACAAAATATTTGCACTTTAAAGTTTAATATTTCGTAAATCATTAAATCGATAAATGGTTTTAGCAACCCGCTACTAACTTCGCTACATCGACAGCTTCGCGCGAAATTTTGTGAGGAATATATATTATAAATTTTAGAACTTGGCAATAGAATAATAACTTATCTCAAGTAATTGGTTTTAGTAAAATTTATAATTTTCAAGTAGGTAGGCAATATTGTTGAAACGGATACCGTAAAAAATGCAGTTTTGAAATGAAATACATTTATTCATAGCAATACAACAATATTAAAATATGTTAGCATACTTATTTGTAGTTATTAATCATATAAAGATTGTATTGCCACGAACCAGCCTCAACTCAACATACCTAATGCTGTTTGCGGACAACCAGCGCTGGTCTTCCGTTGAGACTGGCGGTGACATCACGGACGTACGGGCGTAGCCTTAAGTACTAAAAGTGCTTATAAAAAAGGTAATATTATAAAACATGAGCTGGTTTTTTTTTAATAAGAATATGAAAATTAATTAGAATGAGGAGAATAATTCTATAAAGGTACTAAGTAACTACGTGGTGGTACGAGTTACAAAAAAAAACTATTAAACATTTTATCAAGTAAGTATTTATAATACATATATATTCATTAAATAGCACAAGTGTTGTTTACATGACGGGCTTCACTTATTTGGTGATGAAACATAAAACTCTTTAATTTATTTCTAAAACTATACAAACTTTGCAAGTTCCTTATTGGCGGTGGAATGTTCTTCCAGCACTTAGTAGCAGCATAACGAAAGCTACCCCGAAATGCAGCTGTTTTATGCTTTTGAATACTGAGTGCCAACGAGCAAATACGAGACAAGTGAGGGTTGCGAGCTGACGTTTTGTAATTTTGTAAAGGTAAGGAATGTAAAAAGGATGGTTAACAGTCTATTCATAACACAACTATATTGTCCGTATCAAGAAACAATATATTTGTGTTATGTTTAGCCTTCGATGCTTGAGTCCAACTTGCACTTTGCCGATTTTATTTATTTATTCAGCAGGCCTTTTTTTTATGAGGAAAATGCATTTTCGCATACACACCCGCAGGGGAGCGGGTGGGTATGCCGGGCTCAGGGTCAAAAGGAACTCCACTAACGACTAAAATCCCCATGGTGTTCGGCCGTCATCGACTAGCAGCAAGGGCTCATCCGCAGCCCCCACCGACTCGTTGTTGTTTGTCAGGCCCGTCCTCCGGGGTAATTCAATAGGCCTAGAATGGAAAATTGCACTCAAGGAAAACTGCTGGTATACCATCTACTTATTACGTGTTCTGTGAAATGTTCCCCCGAAAGCATTCGTAATATGTCCTACCACCTACCAATCAAACTATCGCACTTCTCGCACACAGCTTTGAACTTCTTGGCAAAATAATCGGACGTCCATACTATTTCACCATGGAGAAATGAGTGCGGAGAGGTGGTGGCGATCACAAATTATCCCTTGACGAAACGTGTCACCAGTTTGCGAGTTAAGGGAGGGCGAAAAGCTGGTCTGGCACCACCTTATTCCTAAAACCATCTGACGGTGAATAGCAAAAGCTCGATAATAGTTAATCCGCCCTCAACCGCGTTACGTATAGACTTTTTTATAAACTATCTTATAAAATAATCAATACGTAAAGTGGGAAGTTGTGTGTTTATGTTATTTAATCTGCATATACGGTAGTATAATGAGTTCCAAAAGCTGGCGAAATCTAGTAGTAAGTAGCGGAATTTTTCAGCTACTATGCCATAGAGAAAAGTAATACACGGTAATACCTATACCTAGCAATGCAAATAATTGAAAAATGTATACATTTTTTTAATTAACATGAGAAATGTAGGCCATCGGCTGGCTTCTCTCACTTGATCAGTACTATTTTTGCAAGATAAAATACAACACTTCATCTTTGCGACGTGGATTCGACAAAAAAATTCGTGGTTCACATGCAAGCGCCGAGAGAAGACTAAGCTGAACCACACCCCTACCATTGACGCCACGGCTGACTTGATGTAGACAAGGCCGACTTACATATTACCTACTACTCCTATTCCTCCATGGATCTGACAGTCGGGTCAGACAATCGGAAAATATATCTAAGGTAACCAACCCTAGTCGTTTTCTCAAGACTGATCTCAGGTAGGCTCTCAAGACCAGCGTGCCAAATACGTCATTACAGAGCCTGATCGTAACGTTGAACTATTATTTAGCGAGTAATTTATCAGCGAGAACTTCCAAACAGTGTTGCCGTCAGAAAGTAATGTAACTAAGTATGCTAACCTCGGTATGGGTTACATATTTGAGCCGTTTGGTGTAGAGAAGTTGGGTCCGTGGGGACCGGGAGCTAATTGTATTTTCCAAAACTTATCAGAGCGCTCGGTTGATGCGACGCGTGATCAAAATGCTGGCACCTATTTGGCTCAAAGAATAAGCATTGAAATTCAACGGGGCAATGCTGCCAGCATGCTGGGCACGCTGCCAACTGGTAGTGGGCTAGACCATTTGGACTGCCTGTGAGTCTGCAATTACTTATAGGTATCTAAATGCTTTTAGTAGTAGCTGTAGTGTTGTATGTAGTTCGTAGTATTTTGTTAATAAAGAAAGTAGGTAATTATAATTAATTTGACACGTAATCTAAATGGCCCGCTATCGCCTTCGACTTATTAAATGGCTGCTGGCGTTATATCTAAGTAATATATTATTACCAACGAGGACTTCCAAACAGCGTTGGAGTCTGGCAAATAGTCATTAATTTGTTTAGGAGGGCCATCATTATATTATTATTAGCCAGCTAATAGCGGGTAATGTACCAACGATTTCCAAAGAGGGTTATAGCATCTGGTAAGTTTAAATCTTTTGCTACGCAAATACAAGGGCTAACTACAATTTTATCTTTATTAATCTATTGGTGACATTATATTATATAAAGTAGTGGTTCGTTTCTAATTAGAAACACACACTCTTGAAGCAGTGATGGCTCAGTGGCATTGGCTATGGACTGCCATGCAGCAGGTCCATGGTTCGAATCCCGCCGCGGGCTTGAGTTTCACCGCATGGTGGAAGGGCTTTTTGCGAATGCCCGCCTGGCTAGCGACCACCCTCAAGTAGAAAATCTGTCGCCAAGCACTTAACAGTGTGTTCCGGCAGCAGTCCATGAGAGCCAGAAAAATTACAGGCACATGAGACCTAACAACTGTACGTCTCAGTGACGGGCGCAGTGCAATTCGTCGTTGACGAAATGCGTCTGTTCTAGGCAGAGGTTAGTCCACTTAACATCAGGTGGGCCTCGGGCTTGTTCCGTCACAATAATATAAAAAAATTAAAAACAAAAAAATCGCTTGGCTTAACTTCTAATTCCATAAAAAACTTCTCATTAACTTACTTTTAACATTCATGACTTCTATCACCTTCTATATCTTCTCTCTGATTTCTGTGTATTTATATGTAAGTATTCTTTCTTAGAGGTTCTCCCCCGTTCTCTTAGAATTGACTGACTGAATCTAACTCTATATCTTCCCGTGGGTAGAGGCTACTAAGGGAAAATTACTACAAGGTGGGCAGCAGCGCCTTCTAAGGAACTGCCATCTTACACTGCGATCCCCAAGCCGCCTGCCAAGCATGGGGATTATGGCAAATACCCCCTTAATAGGTATATGTTCAGCTGTGGACGATCCGGCTGGTACAGTACAGTACAGTTCTTATACATAGCTATATAAAAGTTTAGAAATAATAACCTTCATCATCACCGTTTTTTTTTTTAGTAAATCATTTGTGTCAAATAGGATTCAAAACACAATGGACTACGCTATTAAAAACAAAAAAAGTACAAATTTAATTAATACTTAAAAAAAAAATTCCTCGAAAAACGTGTTGTTGAAGAGTGATGATCTTCGATGATGGTTTGTGTAGAATCGAAAGGCGTTGAAAACTGTTCCGGTTGAGCCACGTGGTGTTTAGTAAGTCAAGTCAAGCAAAAGAAATAGGCGAAACTGACATTAGATATTTTTTTATAGGTTTTCTTGTAACATTTTTTTTAACTTTGTCATAACCAAAATTACGGTAGGGTAACCTAAGTTATCGATGAAAGCTTTACGAGATGGAATGAATTCTGTAAAGTTTTCATATACTTTTAAATGACCTAAAATCCCAAAACAATGTAGTACCAACCCGAAATCAGATTCCCGAAATTCCCCAATATATTACAAACTCTACTACAGTTTTCTTTTACAACTCTACTTCTACTACTAGTTGCCTATCGGATTTAATTCCAGATTCAGACTACTCTACGAGAAACACTTTAACGCTGTTTGCTATAAGCTTTACGAACACCACTACATACGTGCTAAAATATTCAAGAGTATTCCCAAGCAGGATTGCCGTCAGGAAAACTGTAATTTATGTATTTTGGCACACAATCAAAATGGTTCAACACTATCTAATATTTTTTTCGCTGACTGTGAGCGGGTAATTGTATCAACCAGAATTTCCAAACAGGTTTTAAGCTTAGAAATCGGATAATATTTATTAAATATTCTCCATTAATTATTTCAGCATCCTAAGACGTTGCTGGCAGGATCGGCCTATTATCGGATCCTAGTCTTTAAGAAAGCTTTTGTAATGATGTCGATACTCTTCGGAATTTCTAAATGTAATTTGCAAGCACTAGATATTAGAGTTGTAGAATAGTTGACGAATATCAACAAACAATATCGCGCGATTATATTAGATTATTATTCTATTTAAAAAAAAAACTGGCCAAGTACGATTCAGCCATGGCTCATTAGGGTTCTTCATTGCAACAATTCATTTTATCATGCTTCATTTTGAAGCAGTGACGGCTCAGTGGCATTGGCTATTGACTGCCGCGCAGAAGGTCCATGGTTCGATTCCCGCCGTGGGATTGAGCTTCACCGCATGGTGGAAGGGCATTTTGCGAATGCCCGCCTGGCTAGCGACCAAGTAGAAAATCTGTCGCCAAGCACCTAACGGTGTGTTCCGGCAGCAGTCCTTGAGAGCCAGATAAATTACAGGCACATGAGATAAGTCTAAAGCAACGATGTCTCAAAGTAACGGGCGCAGTCCAAATCGTGACTTGTGACGAAATGTATCTGTTATAAGCAGAGGTTAGTCCGCTTAACATCAGGTGGGCGTTGTGCTTGATCCTTCACAATAACATAGAAAATTATCTATAAAAAATATTTAGTAAATATTTAAGTACCCGATCTAATTATCCAGACTGTTTTTTTAATTTAATTCCTATATACCTATAACAACGAATCCTTATAATAAGTGCGAATAAAGAAAATAAATATTTTTAGCAAATTGAAGAAATGTAACCTAAGTCGATGTCGTCAATCAAATGGAAGAAAAAAAAATGGATTTTTCCTAGGTTTATTGTAAAATTCTATTAATTAATAATCTATGTTTCTACCATATAAACTAATGACACAAGCACAGCGATTTGGCATGCTTAAAATCAAATCACATTGAGGAATGGCCGCCCACTTTGTAACAAGTCAAGGAGCTGTTGTGGGGTATGCACGGCATTCATATTTGGCAGAGCTCTTCTTTGTAGCATATCCCTTGCATTTTTAATGGGGTTGAGGTATGGCGATTGAGCAGGCCACGGCACAACGTTGATGCGAGCATCGGCAAGAGTGCGAGTTACGACTCTAGCCGTGTGTAGATGTGCATTACAGTGCATTAGACGAAATGAATAATCCAAACGGCTTCGCAAAGGGGTGATCACTTCTGAAACAAAACTCTCCGCATAAATCTGAGCATTGAGATTGCCCCTGATCCAAATGAGATATGTTCTTCCCCCGATCCAAATACCGGCCCAAACCATTATTGTTCCCCCTCCATACGGGTGAACTTCTTGACAGAAATTTTAAACGTTCTTGACGTCCAGAGATCCTCCAAACTCGAGTATATTATACGTCTTGTATCAGGCCGCATACCGAAACGAGACTCGTCAGAAAAGCACACAAATAAAATCCTCTATTGCGACCATACTCGAAAACGTACTTGATCCCTAGGCACTTTTGATGTGTGCATAACATTTTTTACCAGTCCAATTTTGATCTTTGTATCAACAAAATATTAAAAAATTTAGGTTTATAACTCATTCCGTTTACAAGCTAGAGACGTGTGACGGGACATACGGACGGATTGACACGCAGACACCGTAATCTCATTAATAGTGCTCCATTTTGCCCTTTGGGTACGGAACCTTAAAACGTGAACTTAACGATTTTCGAAAGGTACAGTCACAAAATAAATAAAATAAAAACCTGAATCCTGAATATAAAAAAAAAATTTCGACATCTCCGTTGTTATGTTCGTAGGTAGGTGCTACTACTAGTATACCACTAGAAATTCTTCCTCTGTTTTGACGAGTCCATACGAGCGCTTGCAAACAAAGGGTCAATTTTGTACAATGATACAGCGTTGCAGAGCGATGACCTTGAAATATTACTAGGGCGGTTTCTGAGGCAATACAATGCATCTGGGGCGCTAAAACCTTCAGAACAAAGTCAATTGGCCGAGGACAAGAATATCGTCGGCGCAGGCGCTTTGCTTGCGCGTGGATATCGATTGGCAGCGGAGCCCCGCCCCGGGCGCAGAGGGTGCGCTGCCGCACGAAAATGAACCCTAAAATATACGCTCCAGAGGAAATTGGGAAGTGTGCAATTTTCCCGCGCAGACCAGCGTCACGAGACCGGGCAGGGGAGGGACGGTGAGGGCGCGAGCTCGGTCCTGGACCCTCATTACATAACTCGACACGCACAGGACGGCGCACAAACAATGTGATTTTTATTTATCACCATTTTTTCTACTATTTTTGATTAATTATACATATATATTTTAGGATTAGCATCGTGATATTATTTTAAGTGTCGCGCGACTTTAATTTCGCTCTCGTTTTAGATGTCTTTAGAGTAGTGGAAAGGTACCAGGCTGTAACTGCAGTGACGTTTTTGTGAAGAATAATAGTTTTTTTGATTGCGCAAATATCTTACATTTATGAATGATCAACAAAGTTTTAAATGTGAAGTTGCAATTCTATATGGAGCATTTGTAAAGCCTTTCATAATTTTCGAAATTTAATCGATCGATCGGTTTAGTGAGTTGTATAATATGTAACTGTTGGTAGTTAGAGAAGATACACAAGTTTTTGATATAAAAATTAAGTGAATATGAAAATTTGATAAAAATTTTCACGTTAATATAAAATACTTTATTATCTAGTACAGTAACTTATTAATGTGAGAAGATAACGATTTGACCCGGAAAGATGACAATGGGTGAGTAAAAAAAAATAAACTCCTATTTTATTACTAAGGTAATATAAAGCGTATATCTCCAAGGTTAATATTTATTTGCTAATGCTGAATTACCTAATATTGCCTTCGACCACATGAATAAAGAACCGTATATTTATGCATGTGCTTCGGCTACGATCTCATCCGTTACTGTGTCAGTATTTTATATCTTATTTCGATTCTTACATAAGTAGGCCATACATTATAATCATAATCCTGATCCTAATACAGTATAGAACGCCGCTTATCCGAATTAATTGGGACCAGGGTCGATGCGGATAATCGACTGGGTATGCGCGCTAAATCATCGATCGCATCATCACTTAACATCAGGTGAGACAGTGGTCAAGTGCTACCCAGTTCTGTATAAAAAAAAAAAAATTCGGATAATAGGACATACACAACGAACTTTCACACATAGAATAAACTTTATTAAGTTTAACAAATGTAGGTAAAAATACTACTTTTTTCTACCAACATAATATTTTTCATAATCAATACTAAACAAAAATAACAGTAAGTAACTACATATCATAGTCTTCCGACACTCCCTAGTGTGTGTGTGTGTGTGTGTGTGTAGATCCTTGTTTTTGGAATATCTCTGTCTATACATATTAACTTACAAATGTTTAATTACTTACCTACTGATTTCTTCTAATTGTGACTTTACTAAGCATATTACCTAGACCTAATAGGTCTAATAGCTGCTTAGTACCTACTTACTTTATTTCGATAACTTTTACCAAATAACCAAAAACATAAACTTTGTTTTGTTTGAAAATATGTATGTCTACAAGTGCCTACCTAAACACAGTAAAGAAGTTGTTATATACACATACAGTTCTAACCATATTGAATACATGTCTGTTTGTTTTCTATTTGACAGTCATAAAACAATATGCTGAGATCTGATTCTGAGATACATTCAAGAGCACTTGCGTCACCGCACCGGATGAAGACGCTGATTTACGTCTTGCAAACTACTAGTGGAGTGACTACTAAGACTTTTACTAAGTAGCTGTCCTAGTCTCGTTTCTAAATTATAATATCCTTCCTTACGTCTCCGTGTATTTATAGCATACCTAACTTACATAGAGACAATCGAGTCTCTATGTACTTAGAGATTGATAAAATGTTTGATGATGAGGGAAATATTTCCGGACAAATGTCTTTCTTCCTTTGTACCTACGAGTAGGAAAGAAAACTACCTATATTCTCATGCACAAAAATATTTGAATCATAATCAGTGGAATTTTTTGGTAAATAAAATACCATGTTTTTAAATATTCACACCTTATTTGGGTCATAGAAACGTGCATCAGTTGCGAGGGTCAACCGATGTCAAGCTCCCCGAACCCTTTCATAATTGAGTCAAATTTTAGATGCCTATTTAGCGGGTTAATTTGTTTAAAGTGACGCAACTTACGCATCCAAATCCAAGCTAACAGGCCGTCAGTACGTGAGCAATATACAGCAACAGTCATACCGCGCGCGCGCTTCGTGCGAACGTATGTCGTCGTAACTAAGTACTTACGTCTTAGCGGAAACGCGCTGGACCGTGGACAACTGGACCTCCGGCCTTCTGCTGTTCATCACAACTTCCAACGTTTTAGACGTCACATCATGCTTGGAAAAAAACATAGTGCGTGATTAAAATATTTTCTTTATTATCGAAAACACGAATCAGTATTATTGTCAAATACCAATCTATAATGGAAAAGAGTGATTCTTTCGCAATTATTGATATAAATATCGGTGATAAGGAGAACACGGATAATGGCAAAGATAAAACAGACGATGACACCAACATTCACAAGTCGCCCTTCACGACGGTCATTAAAATTCGTAAGTTTGTACTTACTTATTTGATAGACATTTGTATACCTTATATTTAAAAAAACAATGACTTCATCTTTAGCCGACAACATCATTATTTCAAATGTTATGAAAAACAAAACAACATAGTTAAATAAAATAATAAAGAGGTTTTTCTTAATTCCATCATTATTTTATCGTAGTACTAAAGTAATGTTAGTTTAGTTATTAGCTTAAATGAAACCATTTTATTGAAACCGGAGTTCATACTTTTTAAGGTTTAACTTTTGTGGAACATCGAATCTCTCATATATTTTTTATCAGTTGTATGATTTGTATCCCCGATCTGGAAAATATACTGCGGATCTGTCAGAAGGTCGCCACTTCCGTCTTCTCACAAAATACTGTACTAAATGATGATACCTACCCAACAACAATGTAATTTACTACGTAAAGTTCCGAGGTATTTTATATTCCTGTACTAAATGCTTTCAGTTACCTCAGGTCCTGGCCTGACGACCAGCAAAGACAAAATTGTATCTCTTCGTAATATAGGTCACGAATTTTTAAAAATACATTTTTAAATTATCATTGAACTTCTTCTTTTTCAAATGTGTCAAGAATAGTTTTCACACGCAAGAATCATTTAAGTGGCATTCATCGATGCCATGCATCCTATTGTTTGGATAATTAACACAATTCACAATGACAATGTGGATTGATACATGCTACAGTGGATGAAAACTGCAGTTCCCATTATCTTCGCTTAGGTAATCTGGGACAAAAACGGTACATTGCGCCGATTGTCAAACAAATTGTGAGAAATCGTTAGATCACACTGATATATACTATAATCATACTGATATTTTATCCTAACATTTCTCCATTGTATCTTTTGATCTCACGATTTTATGATCTGATTAAATTGTTAATTGATCAAGCAGTACCTGTGTCTATGAAGTAGGAAAATATTAAATCCGTGGGTAATGTTTATAAAATAATGTCGATGCGACGCGTGATCAAAATGCTGGCACCTATTTGGCTCAAAGAATAAGCATTGCAATTCAACGGGGCAATGCTGCCAGCATGCTGGGCACGCTGCCAACGTGTAGTGGGCTAGAGCATTTGGACTGCGTATGAGTCTGCAATGGCTTATAGGGATGTAAATGCTTTTTTGTAGTAGCTGTAGTATTTAGTAGTTCGTATTATTTTGTTAATAAAGGCATACCGCCGGTAAAAAAAAATGTTTAGAAAGGTAATAATAGTTAGAATATAGCATATTAAATATGCATTAGGATTTTATATAATAGAACGAAAAGAGTAAGTGTCCCTTGTCCTGAAGCCTAATAACATTTTAATTTATACACAGGAATTTTCTTACGACAGACGATCTGCCTAAATACCATCTTTGGATAGATCATCGTTAGTAACTTGCCTCGTGTCGTGGAACGTATAGTAGTATTAAATAGGGGATTGTTAAAACTAAGGGTTTTAAGTGATCAAATACAGCTCATATGTTGTGGAGTTAGAAAGTGCTCTTGCACTGAGAAAAAAAAGCTACGTAAATCCCTACACTACTTACTTATGTACGGACCAAATCAGGACACTATTACATAAGTAGGCGACAACATGCTGCGTAAGTAACCAGCGATCGTGGGAAAGCCCGTGATTTTACGTAGCCCAATCAAACTCTTTGTCATGAAGCGCACTACGTAAGATCCCTAAGTGCATAGTTTAAGTAGCCCTCTCCAATTTCATCGTCATAGACCAGGATACGTAAAATTTGGTTCAACGTAGCCAACATAGCATTATCATGGAATAGTATACGTATTACAAAGATGAAAGTGCGTTACGTCTTGGTGTCTCTCACTTACTATACTAGTGTAGCCTACGTACTGTGCCGATGTAGGTTAATTACGTTAGCATGCCTTCTACGTACATACAGGTGTAGCCTACGTATTGTACAGATGTAGTCGCATTATGTCCTTATGCATCTTATGTACGTACTGGTGTGGCATACGTACTATGCAGATGTAGTCGTATTATGCCCTGATGCATCTTACATACATACTGGTGTAGCCTACGTACTGTGCAAGTGTAGGTACATTACTTGATGATGCCTCATACGTACTGTGCATATGTAGTAGCATTACGTCATGATGCATCTTACGTACATACTAGTGTAGACTACGTACTGTGCAGATGTAGGTGCATTATATTGATGATGCCTCAAACGTACATACTGGTGTCGCCTACGTGCTGTGCAGATGTAGTCGTATTTTGCCCTGATGCATCTTACATACATACTGGTGTAGCCTACGTACTGTGCAGATGAAGGTGCATTACTTGATGATGCCTCATACGTACATACTGGTGTCGCCTACGTGCTGTGCTGATGTAGTCGTATTACGTCAAGATGCATCTTACATACATACTGGTGTAGCTTACGTACTGTGCAGATGTAGGTGCATTACTTGGTGATGCCTCATACGTACATACTGGTGTCGCCTACGTGCTGTGCAGATGTAGTCGCATTACGTTAAGATGCCTCTTACGCACAAACAGGTGTAGCCTAAGTAATGTGTGGATGTAGGTTTATTACATGATGATGCCTTCTACCTACATACTGGTGTAGCCTACGTACATGCTGGTTTGGCCTACGTACTATGCATATTTAGGTTCATTATGTCAAGATGCCTCTTACGTACATGATGGTGTCGCCGATGTACTATGCAGATGAAGGTTCATTACGTGATGATGCCCCTTACATTTATACTGGTGTAGCCTACGTATTGTGTAGATGTAGGCGTATTACGTCACGACGCTTCTTACGTACATAGTGGTTTAGCGTAAGTACTGTGCGGATGTAGGTTAATTATGTCAATATACCCCTTACGCACATGCTGGTGTAGCCTACGTACTGTGCAGATGTAGGTTCATTACGTGGTGATTCCCCCTACTTACACACTGGTGTGGCCAACGTACCGTGCAGATGTAGGCGTATTACGTCACGATGTCTCTTACGTACATACTGATTTAACCTAAGAACTGTGCAGATATAGGTTCATTATGTTAAGATGCCTCTTACGTACATGCTGGTGTAGGTTCATGACATGACAATGCCCTCTACCTACATACTGGTGCAGCCTACTTATTGTGCAAAAGTAGATGTATTATGTCGCGATGCCTCTTATATACATACTGGTTTAGCCTAAGTACTTTGCACTTGTAGGTTCATTACGTCATGATGCCTCCTATGTACTTACTAGTGTAACCTACAAACTGTGCAGTTGTAGGTGCATTACGATATGATACCTCTTATGCACATACTGATGTAGCCTAGGTACTTTGCATATGTAGTCGCTTTACGTCAGGATGCCTCTTACGTGCATATTGTTGTAGCCTACGTACTGTGTGGATGTTGGCGGATTACGTCATGATGCCTCTTAGTACATACTGATGTAGCCTACGTACAGTGCAGATGCATTGCGTCATGATGCATATAACGTACATACTGATGTAGCCTACGTAATGTGCAGATGTGGATGCGTTACGTCATGATGCCTCCTTCGTGCATATTGATGGGGCTTACGTGCCGTGCACATAAATTTGCAATACGTCATAATGCCTCTTGCGTACATACTGTTGGAGCCTACATACCGCGCAATGTAGGATCAACACGTCAGTATGCCTCTTAAGCAGCACCATGTACTGCACCTACATTTAGTCACATAAAAAAGAACACACAAGTATATACGTACATAAGAGGCACCATGAGTAGCGTACCTGTATGCTGCTCAGTACGTAACCGTAGAAAAACCTAGAAGAAAAATAATGTTCAATAATAAGAAATACTTTATTGTTTAATCATTTTACCTTTTATGCAAATTAATAAATACTCAATTACTTAACGTACTCAATGAAAGATTATAATTAATTATTTAAGACTAAGATACAGGCTGTAGAAATACTTTATTGTTTACATATTTTACCTTTTATGTACACTGATAAATACTCAATTACGTAACATACTTAATGAAAGATTATTATAAATTATTTAAGACTAAGATACAGGCTGTACGGGAATGCTTCCTGAGACTGAAAACTATCTACTAAGACCATAAATGTGAGAAAATTTCAAAGTAAGAGCTTTTTTCTTTCTTGAGTTTTCATAAAACAAGTGCTGGCACGTTCTAGGTTTTGTATGAAATTTCTAAAAAAATAAGTTTCCGGTGGATGGTTTCTTAGAAGGCAATCAGAGACATGGCCTGAGAGTTTTCACCTTCAGAAAGCTATCTCTTATATCCGTATTGATTAAAATATTAACATCAGTGAGACCAGGCCTTATTGGTTTATCGGTTTTACTTTCTATTCATCACAAGTAACTTATAGTTTAATTTTTGCCTTAAACTGAGAGAAATAAGTGATTTACTTAAATAAAATGTATCGCCACAAGTTTCCTGTTTATATTTTACTTAAGACTAAGTAACTACTAACTACTAAGATTTCTACTGAAGATATATTAAAATACGAGACAGTCTTATTGCAATTTGAAGCCAAGTACATGTTGATCAGGGTGAGGATCAAACTAAAAGCTACCTACTACTGGAGATAATTTACATGGTATTAGATGTAACTAAGCTAACACGAAAATAATCTCATAATTATTCAATATATTGGTATGTATAAGTATTCCACTAAATATTCCACCGAAGAATTTATTAAATTCGATGGATGTTTAAACTTAAGTGGCTAACCCAGCACCTAGTTTTCATAAAAATCTTTAATCGGCCAAATATCATAAAAATATATAAAACCTGTAATGCTCTGTTCTAACGCACCGTCTTGCATTCAGGTAAGCCCGTACGATCACTATACAAACAGCATTATATTGCTGGGCAGACTTATATACTAAAATCGACAAGCCACCTAGCAATGTATGAAGTTTGTACGAGTTTACTTGCAGGCAGACGGTGCTTGTTGACGGTGTCTAAGCCATACGGCGTACAAATTTTATTTCTGTATTATATTAATTACGTTTTAGTCATCTGGTTATTGACATGGATAAAAAAGCATCCTCACTGGAAAATTTAATAACGTTATTAACAGCCACCAGCAGGCAACGTCCATTGGTCCATAAGTTTTATGCAGGCTGTTAATAGTGTAATGAAAAAAAAATTACTCACGGCAAAAACTTGATTACAACAATGTAATATGTTACAGAATTATGTAATGTAATGTAATACGATACATGCAAGACGTTTTTTGACTTTGGCTGATCAATTATTTGTATGAGAACTAAAAGGTGTTTTCCCGCTCTAAAGCAAAGTAGGTACATGTCATTCAGGATGAGAATCAAACTGCCAAGCAACCAACAACAAAGCTACCTACTATAGGTAATTTACGTAATATAAAACTAAGAGACACGAAAAACAATAATAATTATTCTTTTCGTTAGAAAGTAATTGTATTAATAATAGTATTCCATTTAAGAAATCATCAAATTCGATTAGTTTTATGTAAACTTACACATTCAGATGAGGAACGAACTGAAGGCTTCCTATGACTCGTAATTTACATAATATGAGATCTCAACCAGGCACGAAAAGTAACCATAGTCCGTTTTCTTTAACAAACGAGTACTGAGTATGTCTTTTGCACATTTCCGATATTGGCAGAGTGAGATGGGTCATTGGTCGGGGTGGGGCCAACGCTTTTGTTCTTTTTTGAAATTGTTAAGGCTCGTTCATATTGAATACTAAAATTAACTGCAGAGAAAATTAAATAATTATTTTATGAATGAAATTTGCAAACTTAATATATTTACAAAATTTTCTGTTCGCGTTATGTTATATTATGATATTTTATACATAAATATACCTCTATATATATATGAAATTTGCCATTTTTAACTGTCAAGAAAAAATATATACATAAAATGAGTTATATAAATAAGACAGTAATTTACCTAATAAATGATTTACATTATTTTCTAAATGTCTAAAGTTAGTCAACAATTATTTTTTTATCTAGTATACCGTAGAGATATGTATTCCCGTTGAACTTTTTTTTATGTTATTGTGACGGAACAAGCACGAGGCCCCCCTGATGTTAAGCGGACTAACCTCTGCCTATAACAGATGCATTTCATCACAAGTGACGAATATGCACTGCGCCCATCACCTTGAGACATAGTTGTAAGTCTCATGTGCCTGTAATTTCACTAACTCTCAAGGACTGCTGCCGGAACACACCGTAAGGTGCTTGGCGACAGATTTTCTGCTTTAGGGTGGTAGCTAGCCAGTCGCAAAATGCCCTTCCACCATGCGGTGAAGCTCAAGCCGGCGGTGGGGATCGAACCAGGGACCTGCGGCACGGCAGTCCATAGCCATTACCGCTCGGCCATCATAGCTTCAAAACTTGCTATTGTCTTGGCAATTTCATTATGTAAACTATTATGATTAGACTCTTGAAATGATATAAACAAATTGTACATCATTTGCTTTTCTGTAGATTGCAAAGGTCGCTTAGTACGCTTAACTACAGGAGACATGTCCGCCATGACTCACGCCTAAACCACGTGCGGCACGCAGGTATTTGATGACTCAACTGGATGTACATGACACTATAAAGTTAGTGTGAAACAAACTTAATGTTGATTACGTGGACTAATAGCAACGCAGTCAAAATTTTTGGTACTCGGTTGGTAAAAAAACAGACTATAGATATAATAATTATTCACTACATGAGCCTGCTCGGTGTAGTTGACGATGTGAATCTGAATTGGCTGGAGTAAAATTCTAATCTATCGTCCACCTAACATTGACATAATACTTTAAATTCCTAATATAATAATAATATAATAATATCAAAAAAAACAGTGCTGTTATACATTTCGTAAATACTACTACTAGTAGGTACAAGGACTAACTACTATATTAACACATCTTATATGATAGGTTACAGCACTACAAGCTGTAAAAAACGTAAAAGCTGACTATGCTATCAATGTTGGGAAACACAAACTTAGACAAATTAAAGTTTTTTTGGCCATTTGTTATAAAGATAAAAATGTACAAAAAATGCAACCAACTTGAACACTCAGAAGTGTGAAATAACTTAATGAAGTCGGTACCATGATAGTACAAAAGCATCTATCATCACAATATTGTGCGCATAATACCGACTTCGACAAGTTATTTCACACTTTTCAATATTAAAGTCAGTTAAATTTTTTTGTAAAAAAAAACTCTTAAACATTTTTAATGGCCCTTGATACTTAAGGAATCGATTGTCATTCACTGACTATATCATCAAGATAGGACAACAACACTTTTCAGTTAATGGAATGACCTCAAAAACAAATTTACCGGCTGAACCGATTTTGATGAAATTTAAAAGGTACCATGCGGTAAGACTTAGCTTTCAAATAAAAAAAAGAATCATAAAAATCGGTTCACCCTGTCTAAAGTTGTGAGGTAGCAAACATAAAAAAATGCATCTAATTGAACCTCCTCAGTTCTGAAAGTCGCTTTAAAACTTTTGTTAAGTTTGTAATACCCTGAATCGACCTCTATAATAATAGTCTACACTACAAATAAAATAAAAATAAATTACGCTTAAGATTTTAAAAACCTGTAACAAAGAAACAAACAAATTATTAAGGTTTTGGTGCACATTAAGCGTGTATATTATATGTATAGCTTTCAAATTGGTATTTGTATATTATTATGTATAGCTGTGAATTGTTCATTAGATAAAAAATGCAAATATGTTAAATGACAAAATATTTAAAAAATCCCAATAATAGTAGTTATTGTTATTTTTGGCTGACAGGCTACTGCTCCCAGAACCAACTAGTATATTTAAACACCTGCACTGTGTTGACTGACATGGCTATAATTTTTTTATTGTCCTAAAATATAATTCATATTGTACCACAGAAAACTAAAACGTTGATTGATAAAAGCTCATCAACTAGCAGATTAGAACACCATATCAAATCACTTTAAACTAAGTACTCAGATGGCAAATTTTCTTACTCTATTGTTTTCTTGTTGGAATATATCAGAGATTTCACTTCTTTCATTCTGGTTCACATCATGTTTGCTCGCTATGAGATCATATTCGTCTTGGTACTGTAAATTACAAGCATAACTTTACTTGAGTCATCACTGATATAACAATCAGTGTTAGTTACAAGTTAGAGCAATTCTTTCTAGTATTTTGGTATTCAATATTTTTATGCCGAACAGTTGCACATACATTATGATATAAAAACTGTTCACATATTGAATTAAAATAAAATAATATTCTATGGCCACAAAAACAACCGTTTCAACATACAAATACCACCCTCCAATAGAAATACATCATTGGTCAAAATATATTATAGTTCGGGTGTATATTAACATATACGGACATACATGTATATATAATTATTATTATAAAGGCTACGAGAGATTGGTACTTTGAGAAAATCAGTTTTTCATATTTTTGAGTTTTTGGTACGAGTTTCCATTGCCGTCCGTCAAGGGAGGAGTACTACCTCTCCTTGAAAGGAAAACTTACGGAGCCACACCTAATCGAGTTTTTTTTAATTATATATTTTCATAAGTCGGTCTCCAACCCATAAGTCTGCGAAAGCGGGTAATTTTTTTCCTGACTGAGGACAGCGGGACAGACAACCTGCAGGCGGAACGGACGTATGGTCACGTATTAACGAGTATATGGAAGGCATTTGACTGAAAAAATACTGATGACTGAACTTGTTGGCATGTTATAAAGAAATATTTATGGTGTCTAAGCTACTCAGTGAGTAATAATACTAACCTTGAAAAATTTGAATGTGATCTTCACACTTTATATCTCGAAGAATATCCTCAACTGAAGACGGCGTCGTTGTGTCAATAGTGACACTGCTGGTGCCTGTCTTGAATATCGAAGGGGAATCACTATAATTCGAATTGCTTTCTCCTAAATCTCCAACACTGTTAGTTTCATCAACAGCAGCATCTTGTATGGCATTCATAGTGTGAAGGTAGATAGTAGTAATTTTTAACGTCACAAGTATTCAATGCAGTTCACCAACAGAAAACACGAATAATAAAACACCGGCTCGGACTAAATTACCAAGAAAACATCTCCCGGCTCAAGAACAACGCAAAACTTAACTTTACGTAACCAAAGAGAAAGACTTAAGAATAGCAGGGTTGCCAGGTATCTAACTCAATTAGCCTAACTAAATCGCCTTTTTTTTTTCGAGTTTAATTCACCTGATTTTTGAGGAAAGTCGCCTTAGTATTACAAATAGAGAAGAAAGGTAACAAATATACCACGAAAACCAATAAAATAATTAAGTAACTTTACCTACCTGACATTACTCTACCTGATATTTCGTGGTATTATAAAAATAGTAATCAAAGCGAGAGATTTAAATTTTTTTCTTATCCAATCCTCTTTTAAAAGATGTTCGCAACCAGAACGCTTATGGCCAGTTTGTATAATTATATACTTACGTGTTGTGAAGTAGCGTTTTAGTCCATTGAAATGTTACATGAGCTTTGATTTTTTTAGAGGACGCAATTTTATGTGTGTTCAATAGAAGCTTAACCTCATGTTTTGGGGTCGCAACCCTTGTCCCCCGGCCGCCATCTTGGAAAAAGGGGTGAAAACACATTTTACGCGATATCTCGGAAACTATGAGTCCTACAAAAAAAAATGTGACGACAGAATTTGAAGCAAATGGTTTTGCCTACAAATTTGTTTCTATAACTTTTTGCCCTATATCAAAAAGTAAAGAAGTTATAAGCAAAAATGTGATAATTTTTTATAATAATTTTCTTTTTGCTCAATAACTTGTTTTTTATACAGTTTACAAATAAAAGTACCAAAGACCAATTTTGTAGATAATCATTTGAGGAACATTCTACTCTGTATTTTTTTTAAATTTCATTAATGTAAAACGCTCCAAGGTTGACCGCGTTCATCAATGCTCATGAGAATCCGAACAAATCGAAATGTTTAACGATTTTTTTTAATTGTAAATTTATTCTTTTCTTTGAGGATACATGGCCCAAAAATAAAATTGCGTCCGCTAAAAAATGCTTATTACAATTTAAAGACCGAATATCGGTCCTTAAATTGTAACATGTCAATGAACTATTTCACTTACTACTTGTTTTGATTATGAACAGTGATGAGTGCATTGATGATTTTAGTGTTTTCTCATTGTCATACGGGTTCATCTATCTCACTTGATTGACACAACGTTGATAATGCTAGACAGCTAAAATTGTCAGGATAACATCATGTTAGTGATATTTTAATAACGGAGGAGTGATATTTTAATATATACCAAGTTTCATTTGTGCAGGTTTTATATGTTAGATTTTGTTGGCACCCAAAAACCGTCAATTTTGCCACTCATTTTTTCTCTGATGATTATAAACAATTTTAGGGTATTTCCTAAAGTCGCAGTAAGCTAAAATTTTGCACGTAGGCTATAATTTATGTATGGGGTATTTTATCCCCAAAAAGATAGAATATTAGCTGTGGCGCAATTTATGGAACAATTTTAATAAGATTTGGCAGACACAATGGGCATTCAGTAATTTCATATATTAAAATATTTATTGGTATAAAAATATCTAAGGTGTTACAAAAATAACAAGAGGCGAAATTTTTTGTGATCGCAAGATCAGCTGCTTGCTTTGTCCACTTACCACAAGTTATTTTTACGCATACGGGCGACGGCCAAATGATGACCTTTGTTGAGTTAAAGTCGTCATTATGAAAAACATAACATTGTAAGGTATAAAACACTGGCAACACAGTAAAATATCATAATCGCGCCAATTTTACGGGATTAACTGCCATACATTACGTAGCCCGCACTGAGGACTAAGTAGGCCGGTCACGTATAAAGACGCCGCATTCGTATTGTAAGTAGTCACAGGAGTTTTAAGTAGGTCGGTCACTTAAAATGCAGCTGCACACATACTGTAAGAGCCCGCGCCGAGAGTAAGTAGGCCGGTCCCGTATAAAGACGCCGCATACGTATTGTACGTAGTCACATAAGTTATAAGTAGGTCGGCCAATTAAAATGCAGTATACGTACTTGTAGCCCGCCGTTCTTATTAGATAATATTTATAAATACATTTAATTTGTAGCAGAGATAAATTAAATAAAAACTTTTTGATGTATGTACTTAATTATTCTTACAAATGCGTTCACAACAATGTGCACCATTAAATACCAACCCAGCTAACGCAGTTCAATCAGTAACAGGGTTGGCCATAATATAGGTAGGTTGAAAGTACCTACTGTAAAGTAGGTACTGTAATAGGAGGTGATTGCTGCTTTGATAAGTACCTAGCTATATTTAGAATATACCTAGTCTAGGATACCTTACATAGAAAACATATTTTTAATATTGCGAATTCTGTTAGAAAAAATAAATTTATTATTTAATTGTAATATACGTTACACATCAATTACTAACGACGCGTGATCGAAATGCTGGCACCTATTTGGCTCAAAGAATAAGCATTGCAATTCAACGGGGCAATGCTGCCAGCATGCTGGGCACGCTGCCAACTGGTAGTGGGCTAGAGCATTTGGACTGCCTATGATCATCTGCAATGGCTTATAGGGATCTAAATGCTTTTATTGTTGTAGCTGTAGTGTTGTATATAGTTCGTAGTATTTTGTTAGTAAAGGCACTTCACATAAAAAAAAAATTACTTACACATCGATGTGAGTGTCGTAGTAGTAGATTATCATCTCGTTTCACTAACCTAGTTGGCCAAATAGGTAGGTAGATAATTAGACATACCTACATACATAAACTTAAGCCTTTTCCCGTTGGGGTCGACAAAGACCAAATACCGGCACTTGCTTCTCTCTTGACATACTTTTCTCGCTTCTTACTCATTCATCAACCTTTTCTTACACGCCAATCGGTTATGAGCAGGGACTTCTTATTTGCCCTCTTCCAATTAGTTATATATATTGGCGTAATATAATATATATATATATATTACGCCAACAGGTAATTAGAGTAGATTAAAAGTACACCTAGAGTCAGATACCTCCCCCCATGGCGTGGAATTTGTTATTTCGTTTTTCCCTTTGGAAATTTGGGCCCCCTTTTCATCTCCTTAAGTGGTGAATTTTAAGAAAATCTTTAGCTATATGGATACCTTCGTCTTAATACATCAGCCTATCAAACTGCCAAATTTCAACGTATTTTGGGTTCTACAACAGTGAAATTCCTGCGCCTGAGATGATGATGATTAACTAGAGGCGCGTCTGTAGACCTAAGACTAACAAAAGTTTACCTAAAACGTAGGTAAGCACATTGGCGATAATGATAACAATAGAATTTCATTCATAACTAGGACATAGTGGTCCTGACGATGCCAACTTATCGATTGTCATAATCAATTTTTTGACAGCAAGTAAAAATACTAACTTAATATACTAACTGCTAATAGGAATGTCATATAGCAGCGGAAATCAGTTTGGCAACTTAGTTTGGACACGAGACAACGGCCGGATTATCGATATTCACGCTTCTCAAAGAGAAGGTATAGTGCTTACCTTATTTTGCACTCTGAGGCGAATTTTGTGCACTAAGCTTCTATGACTTTTGTTGTGATGTGAATGTTGTGAACATAGTAGGTAGGTACTATTATAAGTACTTAGCTCATACATAAGTATTAGTGAAAATTGTCAACTAATAGATCAGGTAACAATCGATATCAGTTTGTTTTTTCTGGTCTTATGTCTTGTTTATACAAGAAATTCATTTGAGTACCTACAGTACCTAGTACATTACAAGCATAACGAAATAGGTACTTTACAGCTAAAAGAATTGGCTGAAAAGAATCATATCTAAGTACCTACATTGTGAACAAAACTACAAGTTAAGGAGTACTTATTTTACAAACAACAAAAATATAAAGGTTTTTTTGTGTCAGGTACTGAGTGACGTACCCTGGCGCACAACAATAACAATTAAAATTTTCATGTTCAAAATCAATGGCATTACGCTGCACCTGTCATCTTTAGTACTTGTCTTCTTTCTGTTATTAATAAATTTTAAATCTCTGTTTGTCCTGTATTTTTTTCTGGAAACATTGTCCTTCAAAGCGAAAAACGATTAGCTTAAAAATAATGAAACAGACATAATATGTCATATTATAGTATGAAATGTTAATATATCATACTTATATGACCCAACACTATACCCCTTTGGGAGTTGTTGTTATGTGTTTGTTTATTTTTTATCAAGATTTAACTAGAACGTACGAGTATGTAAGTAGCGCGGCTACTTAATCTACACATTTAGCATACAGTAAGAATGTAGCCGCATACTTACAGTACGTACTCCACACAGGGACTTATAATGCAGCCTTATTATATGCCATGCGTAGTGCTGTACCGGAACGTATGTAACGCGAATACTTAATCTACCTACTGGCGTACAGTAAGAATGTAACTGCATACTTACAGCACGTCCTCCACATAGGGACTAACAATTCAACCATATTGAATTGAAACGTGATTTTCGTAGTGTTGTACAGGAATGTATGTAAAGCAGTTACTCAATTTGCGTACTAGCGTACAGCAAGAATGTAACTGCATACCTGTAGCACATACTCCACACAGGCACTTATGATGCAGCCAATTACTTGATGTACGTAGTGCCGTACAGGAATGTACGTAACGCGATTACTTAATCAATTTTTTTTTATGCTTTATAGGTTAGCCTTTGACCACTATCTCACCTGATGGTAAGTGATGATGTGGTCGAAGATGTTGGTTAGGCTAACCTAGAAGTACTGGCTCTCAAGGACAGCTGCCGGAACACACCGTTAGGTGCTTGGCGACAGATTTTCTACTTGAGGGTGGTAAGCTAGCCAGGCGGGCATTCGCAAAATGCCCTACCACCATGCGAACATACTAGCGTACAGTTAGAATGTAACTGCATGCTTACAGCACTTACTCCACACATGACATATAATGCAGCCTTATTACATGATGTACGTAGTACCGTATAGGGATTTAAGTAGCGCTGATACTTAATCTACGTGCTAGCGTACAGTAAGAATGTAACTGCATACTTACAGCACGTATTCTATCAGAGACTTATAATGCAACGTTATTACATGATGTACGTAGAGCCGTACAGTAAGAATGAACTGCATACTTACGGCACGTATTCTACTCAGAGACTTATTATGCAACCTTATTACATGATGTACGTAGAGCCGTACAGTAAGAATGTAACTGCATACTTATAGCACGTACTCTACGCAGCACTTATAATGCAACCTTATTACGGGATGTACTTAGTGCCGTACAGGAATGTATGTAACGCGGTTAATTAATCTACGTACTATCGTACAGTAAAAATGTAACTGCATACTTACAGCACGTACTCCACACATGGACTTATAATGCAACCTTATTACGTAATGTAAGTAGTGCTGTACAGGAATGCATATAACGCGATTACTTAATCTACGTACAAGCGTACAGTAAGAATGTAACTGCATACTTACAGCACGTACTACACACAGGCACTTATAATGCAGCCCATTACATGATGTACGTAATGCTATACAGAAATGTATGTAACCCGATTACTTAATCTACATACTAGCCTACAGTAAGAATGTAACTGCATTCTTAAAGCACGTACTCCACACAGGGATTGATAATGCTGGTTTACTTTATGCTGTACGAAGTGCCGTACAGGTATGTATGTAACGTGGCTACTTATTCTACGTACTAGCGTACAGTAAAAATGTAACTGATTACTTACGGCACGTACTCCACACATGAACTTATAATGCAACCTTATTACATGATGTAAGTAGTGCCGTACAGGAATGTAACTAACGCGAATACTTACATTAAGAATGTAACCGCATACATATAGCACGCACTCCACACATAGCTTTATAATGAAGCATTATTACACACTGTATCGGAATGTAAGTAGCGCGCAGACCTAATTTGCGTACAAGCATACAGTAAAAATGTAACGGCATACTTATAGCAAGTACTCCACACAGAAACTTATAATGTAGCCTTATTACATTCTGTACGGAGTGCCGTACAGGAATGTAAGTAGTGCGGATACTTAATTGACGTACTAGCGTACAGTAACAATGTAACCGCTAACTTACAGCAGCGTACTCCACACAGGAATATATAATGCAGCCACATCAGATACCGTATATATCAGGCTGACTACGTATGTAATGTTGTTATACCCTTGATAATGACGAAGAGTCTTTATACGTAAGCACCGGTAATACCATTATGAAGCATGGTGTTTCATATAACCGTATCAGTATAAAGGTTCATTATTAAGTACGCGACAGCTAAAACAATGTTGCAACACTCGTAATCGGTATCCCGTTGTAAGCTACGTGGTACATAACCTGTGACGAGGTACGTATACGTACCTTTTTTTTCTCAGTGTGATAACTTAAACTCGACTTGGACACCCACTCCAATATTATCTACTTATTGATACGACTTCTTTCTGACTGCAAAACATCGCTAAAACTTGATTATTTATTACAATAAAATGTACAATGTTTGTGGCCCCGTAACCAAATCAAAGAAGGATTTTTCGATATACATCTATGTTGAAAACGTTCGACGTAATAAATAATCAAGTTTTAGCGACGTTTCGCAGTCAGAAAGAAGTTTTATCAATAAGTAGTTAACTGTATAAACCGTGCCGCGTGTTAGTGGATTGGTGAATAATAATAGATGGTAAGTAATAATAAAAACTTATTAGCATTTCTTGCTGATGTACTCGTCGGTTCCAACTTATTAGAGTTTTATCTAAATAAGGGAAAATCTAATTTATCTCGTTTCGATAAATAATAACTAGGACCTTACTTAAAAAGCAAACAAAACGCACCGGAAGAAAACCTCTGGAACGCGTCAACGAATATTTTCAAGCATGAGTGATGAAAAAAAACATGTGGAGCACGATCACGATCTACGATTTTCGAGTTTTCTAACGGGATAATATTTCAATTGGTTTTAAAATTGGTTGATGGTAGAATACAAAACTACTTAAATTATCTTAAGATGGTATTTATAAATATATCTCAAAGTTGAGATCGATCTTAAGAGTAGAGTTCACGGAGCGCTTACCATACAAACGCAGTTTCGTCATATTTTAAACACTATGTGTTCAAACTCAGTGAAAATTTGCAAGCATATTGCTAAGCCTAATGTATATATGCTTCTGGTTTGCCAGTTTTTCGATTTATTATTTATTTTATCCCTAAAACTACAATTTACATACAAAACAAATCTGGCAAACCAGAAACATAGATATTAGGCTCAGAGACAAACATGCAAAGTTTCACCGAGTTTGAACACTTAGTATTTAAAATATGAAGAAACTACATTTGTATGGAGAGCGCTCCGTGAACTCTACTCTTAAGATGCTGTTTTGACGGTAAATGTATGGAACATCTGTCAAAAACTGCATTTTAAAATCGAACTTAAATTTGAGATGCATTTATTATTACGAGAGTATACACAGAATAAATAATAGTTGACATATGTATATTATAGGCATATATAAAACTTATAAGTTATAATACTAGGCATATATAAAACTATGCTATTAAACCTGAAGCATATTATTATGCTGAGTCGAGATTTTTAATTTCTGACGTACGAGTAATATGAAAAATTATTAGATTTCTTAGTCTTTTCTTTTCGTTCGTTATATTTTTAGTAATGACTGTTGTGAATTTGTGTGTTGCAGAAATAAAAGTATACTTTTCTTCTTCTGTCTCCTTTCTCTGAGGAAATATTTTGAAATAACGGATCTCAAGACAAAATATATTCTATCTACATCGACATATTCCGGGCATAAAGTAAAGGGTTTGATAAAAAAAGGAATAACTTAATCATTATCATCATCATCATCACGCACGTATATCCATGAATGGGAAGGCAGCCTAAACAACCATGTTTCGCCAAAAGCCTTGATCCCTGATGAAATGTAAACGCGACACAATTTCAGATTCAGAACTGGATACCTATACTAAAAATTTTCTTATAAGAAAATCTTTTGAAATTGCTGAATATATTCATAGTCATAGTCAATGGGCCTGTTGTGTTTTTTATGTTCCGTCATGAATGAATTGTATGAAGTAGATTGAATAGAGCTATGCATATCAATGAATTGATAAAATGAGCACGAGCCCTCACCCATATTTGAACCTATTTAATTCAATCGGTTTTAATTCATTGGAATTTATTCTTTCATCTCGTAGGTTAGTTCATTATTTATGCTTATGTCTATGAATTATGCGAATGGATATTCATCTATTGTAGATGTTATTAATTTGTATGGCCACCGTGACCGTAGTCAGAGGTTAATAGAGTCAGTATTCAATTGCGTGTGTTGATTAGTGTCAACTGATGAACACGTAACTAAGCCTATGTCACATCCGCTAGTTGTCCTCAATGTGAGGTGCGCACGCGCCGCGCAGTCCGGGGTCCCTGGTCGTCTGGCGTCAAGGGAACCTGTCGTGTTCCACTCTAGCGAGCGCGTTGCAATGCCCTGCTTCCTCTACAGTCTACTTAATACTCTTCTAACTTGAACAAAACACTAAGGAAATCTGCTCAATGATCTTGCGGTCCCGTACATACCTTCTTCTAAAATATCATTCAGTATTACGATGGTTTTCTGTGGATTATCATCGTCATGGTATACAAGCAACGGTTATGCAATTAGTTGCAGTTCCTAGTTGTTTACTACACCTCTGTGAAGCGAAGCACATCGCCTTCATTGATTGATGCTCTGAGCAAATCGATGCACATGCAGGAACTACAGTAGCTGCATGTACAATATTTTGAGGTTCTATTTCAGATTGTGGTTGCACTGATTACTCTGTCATTATTAAGTAATTATAGGTAATACATAATCAAATGAAACCTCGACATTTACACAGATTACTTAATTTGATACGTAACCAGATGCATCATTCGATTTCTTAATGTATAAAGTCTAGTTTTTTTAAATAGTTCACTAGAAATATATTATTTTGTCCCATATTAAGATGTATTGGATTAATCCCAAAATGTGGTTCTTTGTCATCAGAAAGGGATCGAGGTGAGCGTGACTATATCGGGTTTGCAACACTGCCAGAACAAGTTCATCGCAAATCGGTAAAAAGAGGGTTCGATTTCACACTGATGGTGGTCGGCGAGTCCGGCCTCGGAAAGTCGACCCTTATCAACAGCTTATTTTTAGGAGACCTTTACAAAAATAGAAAAATACTCGATGCTCAAGGTAAACTAACTTTAATCAGTACAACCTAAATATCTACTTATGATGATTGTGTTTCCAATAAACAATGATAATTCCTACTTCGTTAAGTGAAGTAAGAACAAGACGTTTTGTATTTCAGACAGAATAGAAAAAACGACGACAGTAGAAAAAAAAACAATGGAAATCGAAGAGCGCGGTGTAAAATTACGACTGACGATAGTGGACACGCCTGGGTTCGGAGACGCCATCAACTGTGAAGACTCTTGGAGGGTATGCTCAGCCTACATCGACGAACAGTTCAGACAATACTTCACAGATGAAAGTGGATTAAATAGAAGACACATGCAAGACAATAGAGTCCATTGCTGCCTTTACTTCGTGCCACCTTGGGCTCACAGGTGCGTTAATTTACCCGATTTTCTTGTCTTCTATTGTCCTGTCAAGAATTTATACGTGGAGTTAGTAACTAGTTATTCACCGATTCCGACAACCGAGACAGAATAGCAATTTGTACAACTGCATTCAGTATTGTGTTTAATGGGGCAAGTGATCCCGAATAGCAGTAATTTTCTCTGCAATTGTACCATTGTAGATCCGTTAGTCCGTGAAACTGCAGTTGCTCTAGATAAACATCGATGTGTTCGTAAATATGGCTTCCGGTACGACTTGGGTCAGGTATCTTTCGCCTAAGCCTATCTCAAGAAGCATAACACGTGTTCTTACAAGAATAAATATATTGTTTTATTATATTGGGTCAGCGGGTTGGTCAGGCCGGAATGTGATAGCGACGAATATTGCGGAAGCGCACGTGCTGGCCATTCATCATGTAAGATAAAATAATACTTCAAAGAAAAACTTTGAACTATCTAAGCCGGTACATGCAGGGAACATTACGCAGTTTGAATGCAGCCATTTATTGCCGGAGCTAGTTCGGGAATCTTAAGATGTTTTGTTACAGATTTTATTACAAAATAAGTGGATTCTAAACTCTTGATAGTTTGGAAATTTAGATAATTACTAAAAGTATATAAGTACTTCTTTGGGGCGTTAAAAAGTAAAAGCTGCTGCAAAAGATTTTAAGATTGTGAACGTAATAAGATACATTCATTCATAAGAAATTACAGTAAAAATATCTCTCGTCTTTATCAAGAAGATAAATCATAGCGTTTATTTGATTTGTTGTCCCTGAACAGACTTATTGAGAATAATATAGGTGCGTTGTTAACAAGTAGACACAATAACCTCGTTTGATTTCATCAATAGCAATAAGTGTGAACTGCCAATAAATTTCCTAATAGAGACTCTATTGCCCGTCAATAAAGTATGAGGTATGCGAGCATACGAGTATGTATGGATAGCGTTCTCAGTAGCAGTCCGGAGTTTGGAGCTGAGCCCGGTAAATGGCTGAAGACTCGCAGGGAATCCTGGGTTATTGTATCTACACCTCCACTATCTAGTCACTTAGGAGATATACAGTGTGAAAACGTATGTGCTATTTATGTATCTATAACTTTGCCAATACAGATTTTTGCAAACTAAATACAACATAGGTGTGTACGAGTGCATCATGTGTATTTTTATGCACGTGCACTACGTTACTAAACTAAATCGGAGTATTTCAAAGTGGACTTTCTTGAGTCAGCTTTAAGGCTGCCTATCCTATATACCAGAGATATGCGAGGAAGATGAGAGGTACGAGAGGAAAAAATCCACCTATAGGATCATACGATCAAACACCGTGATTGATCACGGTGTTTGATCGCTTTGACACAGCTCGAGTCAAAATTATTTTTGACTCGAACTTACGCGCGATACATTGTAAATCGTGTTAATAATAGTGTCACAAATCGTGACTTTATAGTCACGATTAGTGTGTCTCCAAATAGTCACAGAGTAAGTTTCCATAGGGCCCACTTTTAACGGCACACCACTGCAGTTGTACCTTTCTATCGGCAACGACTCAAGCCGTGGACCATACCATTGTGGTGCCCTGGAGCCCGTTTTTAGTAGCTGTGGTTAGTAGCTCTCTTATAGTAGCGGTGCGTGTTTGGCACCTGGAGGATTCGGCAGGTAGAAGGCGCTTTTCGCCTTCTAAAACCGTTGTTTTTTTTTCAGTTTATTTGCAGTGTGAAATCCTAAAAAACACATTATAAACGTAATTTACCATTTAGGTAGGACTTACTGTTACTGTATCTCCCGGATTGTCCACTGCTGAACTCAGCCCATTAAGAGAGATTTTGCCATAACCACCCCGCTTGGCAGGAGTCTTGGGGGTCTCGATTTTGAATCTCTTTTTTGACAATATCTATACCACACTCCATGGTATTATTCTTCCCCACAGAAACAGGTGTAACGTTTATTTAAGTACTACTTGTGTAGGTAGCTGTATCCCTATTAGGTCAGTAGGGCGTATTTGTCCTATTGCGTGCGTGAGAGAAAATTATGTTGCGTCGTCAAATAAACCACACCGACTAACTCCTGAGAATAATTATGCAAAGTATGAGGTTATAAATAAGTATATAATTATATCTACAATGGGCGTTAGTGCTTCTTACGATGAATATTTACTTTATATTATAATCGATCTAATTCTCCAGCATTTAGCGCTATTTATAAATTGCTGACAGGATAGCCTTTGGCAACTATTGTTGTTTGACAGCTGATAGTAAACGATGATGGGGTCGAAGATGGGTAGAACACATCGAAACGCACCCGTACCTATAGCGCGTTTTACTACTGAGGATACATTCGCTGAAGGCCCTCCCACCTTGCGCTAAAGCTTAAGCCCGCGGACGGAATCCGAACCGTAGACTTTCTGCGCGGTACTCTACATGGTCATTCCCGCTGGATTACTGATATACAGCTTCAATAAAATTCATGAATGATTTACTTTATGTTTAGTTTGCGTCAAGTGGACCTCGAGATGATGAAACGTCTGCATCGGAAGGTGAATATTGTGGTGGTGATCGCCAAGGCTGACTCGCTCACAGCGGCTGAGGTGAAGAGACTCAAGATGCGCATACTTAGCGACCTGGAAGAGTATCAAATCCAGGTAATAGACTGAGTTTTGAATAAATCTCACTTTTCCTTGTTTACTTACGAGTTATCAAGCCAATTTCCACTGCAAGAAAGGCAATGTCCAAGAACACAAAATACTGTACAATTTGTTGTAAAATATACCTGCTAGTGCCAAAATAAAAAAATAATAACATTATAAATAACAAATATCAAAAATAACTATTTTTTTCTTCGTTTTTCTATAATACACCTTGATAAAAGTGGGAAAAGAAGTTTAATATATACGTATAAATATTAAATAAATGTAAATATACACGAGAGGACAATGTTAGCTCGAATTTCCCGAACCGAAGTTGAGAGCAAACAATAGCCCCGAACTTTAGCCTTCATTGCACTTGTGTCACACAACTTTATTGATAATGTTTGTGAGAAAAAAAAATTGAAATACCAAGGAAATAATATACATACCTAACTCTAGATTGAGCATATGCTCCCTCTTCTACTATGCTAGCGCAGCCAGATCTTTTCCCATTTCTGAGCTTGAACTCATTTTTAGTCACTAATACTAAACACACAATGATAGTCCCAAATCATGTACCTACCAAATATATTTCAAAATCCCGCCAACTCGCTTAGTACAGCCCGAGCCGTAGGCGAGGGCGTAAATCAGCCGAGTGTACAATGAGCAAGTTGCTCACGAGTTTCATACGCACTTTTTCAACACCCTTGCGAGGAAAAAATATATACATTGCACAAATGCGATACAAACAACATACGAAAATTATGGAAAATAGCGGCAAATGTATGATGGTTGATTACATATAAACCTCTTTGATGTTACAAATCTGTATTACCCGGTTAAATTGAAAATGCTCTGTTTCCTCGCATATAATTTGCAGTTAGGTACTAACTTAACTTTGTAGGGATAAATTACCCGATGAAATTGAAAATGCTCTGTTTACTCGCATATAATTTGCAGTTAGGTACTAACTTAACTTTGTAGGGATAATTCTATTATGCACTGGTATATAATATGCACGAGAGTGTTATAGTTAGGTTTATGACCATTTTTTTTTTTTTTTTTTTTTTTTTCTCGCTGGGAAAAATGCGTTACGCATACCCTCCCGTCGGGGGATGGGAGGGTTATGTGGGACTCCCCGGTGAGAGACCGGTATACCCACTAAACGACCCAGCGGCATTCCAGCTTCGCCTGTATGGAGGAGGACTGGGAGACTGGCAGAGCCTTTACGTCCAGTCCTCCGCCGACGACCGCCCGCCTTTACAGCGGGGCCCACACGCCCCTCCCAGCAGGAGAGGCCCGGGAATGACCAGGAATGCTCGGTCATTCCCGCCCGACGGAGGTGGTGAATAAGTGCAATGCGAGAGAAGGCACCCCCGCGCCTGTCTCTCGCTATTCACCACCGGGAGGGAGAACTCGTCTTCTCCCACCCCTTCTTCGCCTACGCAGTGGCGCCGCAAGGGGGTCTTCCTCCCTTGCGCGCTCTGCCGCCTCCTTTTGGGAAATCACTTCCTCGCAAAAGGAGGCGACCGCTGCCCAGGCCACCTCGCCCTCCAACATGGCATTGACCACGCTGGGGAGCGAGAGGTCCGGCCCGACTACTGTGACCAAACTGCGGCGCAAGTTGGACCACGTAGGGCACACCTCCAGCGTGTGCTGCGCCGTGTCCTCTGCGGCGCCACAATCGTGACACGCCGGTGATTCCTCCCTTCCGATCCGGTGCAGGTATGATCCGAAGCATCCATGCCCGGATAACACCTGCACCAGACGAAACGAGAGGAACCCATGGGACCGCCCTAGCCAATCCTGCAGGACTGGCCCAACTGCATCCAAGGTACGGCGGCCAAAAGTGGCGGAGGCGAGGTCCTCCGTCCAATGCTGGACGACAGCTTCCCTCGCCTCACGCCGTACGGACTCCCGCTCTTCCAGGGCGATGGACTCTCCGAGAGCCTTACGCCCCGACATCCAGTCGTACACTTTGGCTAGCACTCCCGCCTCGAGCTCCCAAGGAGGGGTGCCAGCCAGAGCGCAGGCCGCCGCAAATCCCACCGAGCGGTAGGCCCTCACTACCCGCAGTGCTATGGCCCTTTGGGGCCTGCGGAGAGCAGTAGCGTTCTCCCTCCTACGGAGGGAGTCAGCCCATATAGGCGCCCCGTAGAGGGCCATACTTTTCAATATGCCAGCATACAAATGCCGGCACCGTCCTCTGGGCCCCCCCCTGTTTGGAAGGAGCCAAGAGAGTGCGCCCGCGACCTTCAGCAGGCGCGTCGACAGCCCGCTAAAGTGCGGGCCAAAGCGCCACCTGCTGTCCAACACTAGGCCCAGATATTTCATCTGGGCCTTCACCTCGATCCTGACGCCTTCCACGACAATGTGGGCGTCAGGTGGAATGCGCTGCCGAGGCCTGTGGAAGAATACGGCCTCGGTCTTTTGTAGCGCCACTTTCAATCCTAAGTGGCGGATCCTACCCGCAACCAGGGATCCGCCAGCCGAGGCTAGACTGGCCGCCTCTCTAAAGTCCCTCCCCCGGGCGGTGAGGAGAGTGTCATCCGCATAGCAGATGACACTCGTGCCACAGAGGAGACTTCCTCGCAGGAGCCAGTCGAATCCGATGTTCCACAGGAGCGGTCCCAGAACAGACCCCTGTGGAACACCGGAACCCGCATTGTTCGGTTTATGACCCTAAGAACTATATAATAAAGCTCATTTTACGAGCAAGGGAGTTGAAAATTATAATATTACACTTTGGAAGATAATGAAGTGTAAAAATAAACCATGAATATTTTAGTATGTTCATAGAAAAAAATATAGTAACTATATAGAACCGTAACCTCTTTTCAATTTGACGCGTTCAAGAACAGCTGGAGTTGCCAATTGTGCGACTCTGTTTGTCGCATGCTGAGAATATACTCTTGCTCCAATAAGCAGAACTCAACTGTGAATAAAGAACCGTTTGGAGTTTCAGTCTAGACTCATAATTATACTTACTTAATGAAGTTTGGGTTAAATATCAAAATCGGCTCTGAATCTCAGTTTATAAACTCTATTTAGCTCAATGTTCGGGAGCTAACTCTACAATTCTTCGTTGAGCTCGAGATTAAAAAAGTATACAATTTAAATATACTGAAATATTTTATTAACGTTGTAGCAAGGTTGGGTACATAACAAGTCGTGTTTAAAGTCTTGTCATGATAGGTACACTATGAGCAAAGTTCTCTTGCATAGCGCGAATTTGATGATCTCGTACAATAGTGACAAAACCGAGCGACAAACATGTTTGAATTTTGTATTTTCCCGCCACAGATGCGTTTCCATGAGGATATGAAGAGAAGAGTAATAAAGCTGCTTTATTCCGTGTAGGTGTACCAGTTTCCGGAGTGCGACAGTGATGAAGACGAGGAGTTCAAGCAACAGGACCGAGAGCTGAAGGCGGCGGCGCCGTTCGCGGTGGTGGCCGCCGACACCGTGCTGGAGGTGGGGGGCAAGCGCGTGCGCGGCCGCCAGTACCCCTGGGGGATAGTCGATGGTCAGTCTGCACTTACGATTTGGACAGCTTGCCTTGTCGTTCTTAACCAATCATGTTCGTTCAGATAAGTGACCGCTCGTGAGCTTTACTAATGAATATCTCCCTAATTCAGAAAGCCCGTTAAGCCTTCGCTCGGTCCAGTTGTACCAGTCTTAGGAAGGCAGCCAAGTAAGTAGGCTTCGGTAGCTTCATCGTCTGATGCCCCACGACAATTGGTAAATTGCCCTACCACTAAATACCACTGCAATAATATCATAGTGGTAGGGCAATTTACCAATTCTCGCATGGATAGCTACCAGCCTTCATTAGAAAATTTGTTGCCAAGCACGTAACGGTGTGTTCCCGCAGATGTCTTTGAGAGCCAGTTCCCATTGTAGGTTATGCCTGTTCACTTACTTCGACACCTATTCTATGGTTAAATCTGTGAAAACTCATTCCATCGGAATAATTATATTGACAAACGATTTAATATTAACTCGTGCCGGTGATATCACCAGCGGTTTTTTTAGTAGTTCTTCATATATAACTAAGTATACCAACAAACGTGTTTTTTTTTTATTTCACATATAGACATTCATAGCTACCGAAGCCTAGTTACCGAAGAAGTATAGTTTAAAAAAATTGCCAAGTGCAAGTAGAATTAGCAGACCAAGGGTACCGTTCCAAAGACAAATAAATATATTTCTTGTATTTACCAAAAATGCTACTTATAGTTCGGAATCATTAGTGCACTGATGATTTAAATTTATTGTTTTACTATAGTTTTTACAATATTGACATCAAATTTGGTACTTGTTACTTAATTAAGTGCTTTGTGTTATTAAACCAACACCTTTTTACTGTAGGTTTAAAAATCAACACAAAAAAAACCTGAATAATATAAAATATTTCTTGTATAGGTGGGTTCCGAACTAGTCACACTAGATTCACCACGATAGGTCTCGTCGTGTGTGTGATCCCGTTGGGGACTCTTCATGCACTTTTTTTTTCTGCTGATAGGCTAGCCTTTGACCTCTAATTCACCTGTTGGTAAGTGATGCTGTGGTCAAAGATATTGTTCAGGCTAACCTAGAATTACTGGATCTTAAGGACTGCTGCCGGAACACACCGTTCGTTGCTTGGTGACAGATTTTCTACTTGAGGGTGGTAGCTAGACAGGCTGGCATTCGCAAAATGACATACAACTATGCTATAACGACTGCCACCCTCAGAGAATAACTGGGACCGACGTGCCCTTCGAAGCACGGAAGCGCTCAGTAGTACTGTCACTAGCGGTCACCCATACAAGTTATTATACACTAGCGGTGACCGTGGCGGACGTTGCTTGACTTAGCTAGTCGGTCAGGAACAGCTTAGCAAACTTCGCTACGAGCGCTTCAAATAATTAGGTACCTACTTTTTTAAATTATACATCAAATGATATCATAAACTCTTTATTTACTGAAATGAACTTAAATGATACAAAAAAAATATATAAGTAAGTAAGTAATCATTTATTTAAAAGATATAGATATAACATAGAGTACATACAATTAATTAAAACTTTCGTAAGTAGTACACATATTTAAACAATTATGAAACCGATTTCACTTACGTTAGAACAGCCGAGTAGTTCGATCTCGACCTTTCACGTTCCATATTTATTTTAAATAAAGGTCTTTTTATAATTTTACTTTTTATAGTTTTCGTTGTGATGTTGTTATATTTGCCGTTCCCGTTTTCTTAAGCAGAACCATAAATAGACAATGTACTGAATATGACGGTTTGAATATGAGTTCACCTATTGTTATAATAATTCTATTGTCTAAAGTCGTGTTTCATCGTCGATTGCCGTAACTCCATTTTTTTCATCATCGCAACATACGATGTTGCTCTTACACCCTAATCTCTATAACTATGCAGCCAGATTATGGACATTTTCCTTTATAGATACTAAGTATTTTACATTAATAGTATCTTCATTATTCATCAGTGCTTCAGAAGGCGCTGGCCAACTTCTTGTTAATTTTCCTTATTGTTGCCCTACGACGTCTACAATCTTACGAAGTTTAACATAGAAGGGAATTAAATTCTAGCAATCGAAACGATATCGTCCTTATTAGTAGGCTTGATTTTAACCTCAACAAAGGAAAAAGACACCTAAAATGGTGTCACATACTCTTAGGAATGGGATCACAGTCAAAGAACTACGAGCACTATACTCTAACTTAAGGGTGAACTGGCCGGACGGTTCGCCATACAAACGCCGTTGGGTGATCACTCCCTTATTTGAGGATTTAGGTCCAAAATAAAGCATAATACCGATTGATCTCGTCATTATCTAGGCTTGTATGATGCCGAAATATTAATAAAATTATTTACCTGAGAATTATGACCCTCGAAACATTTTCATACAAAGTTTTCGAGGCTCATAACTTACAACTTAATTATCTTTTTAAAATTTTAACATCATACAAGCCTAGATAATGACGAGATCAATCGGTATTATGCTTTATTTTGGACCTAAATCCTTAAATAAGGGAGTGATCACCCAACGGCGTTTGTATGGAGAACCGACCGGCCAGTTCACCCTTAACTGGTAATATAATGCAGTTTCAGTAGAACACAAAAAAATTACAGACGAAGAAAACCTATGAGATAAACCTCTCGCGGTGCCACTTTCTTTCTTTATTAAACAGAGTTATAATTATAAGCTATGGTCCAAGGTGGTAAGCAGGCATAAGTATATATAAAATACAATGGGAACTGGGCCTCAAAATGTAAAATACCGTTAGGTACTTTGCGATAATTGAGGCCGGTAGCAAGGCGAGCAAAAATTGCCCTACCGCCATGATACAGTTCTTCTTCTATGCTATGCCAAGGGCATCAGGCGAACCTTAGTTTGGAAACAAAAATCATATCCAAGTGCTCGTGGGATGCCGGGATAGACAAACATCACCCTATCTATGGCAGTCTAAGCGCGTCTTCTATAGGTCTATCAACTTATAACTACCAAAGACGCCTGTCAATTGTCGGCATTGTAGATTATATGTTCTATGATTGTAGGGCAAACCTTGGTAGGCTTAAGTTCAGCTGTGGACATTTCGATTGATGAAGTGTTTGAGTTTCATGTCGTTAGTCAAAAGCTTTTGTACCATCTACAGTGGAGAACCCGCGGCACTCGGACTTCACGAAGCTGCGCACGATGCTCATCTCCACGCACATGCAGGACCTGAAGGACGTGACGCAGGACGTGCACTACGAGAACTTTAGGGCGCAGTGCATCTCGCAGATATCGCAACACGCCATGAGAGAAAGAGGGTATGTATAAATCAATGGTATGCGTAAAGCTTGCGTTTCTCCCTCCATCACTTTGAGCTTTATCATTTTGAGCAATATTAACGCTGATGGCAATACATACATTTTCTCATTTTCTATGGTAGTACTCGAACATTAGCAGAGTAACTTCCAAGAGTAAGAATGTTGGATAAGAGACTACGAATAAATATGCAGGTAGATTTTATTATCCCCGTGGGAACAACAAAAATACCTTTACTTTTCTTTAAACTTTCGTGAAACGGGTCTATTCAAGCACGAATTAACATCAAAATAATAATATTTTGACTAAACTCGACGTTTCGATCATGTTGCATTGACCGTGGTGTCGAGTAGACCGTGTGTGTGACAAAATATTATTATTTTGATGTTAATTCATGCGTGAATAAACCCGTTTATCATTTTAAAACAAACATACCGTTGGAAGAGTTTACTACCGATCAGGCCTATTATAGATTCAAATTACCACAGCAGGGATGAGCTTGACAGCTTAGTCTTAACAAATGATGAATGAACATATAGATAGATACCACTCTAAAATAGAAAATCAGTTTGAAGCGTCGAATGGCGTGTGTTGTTCCTCAACTGTTCTCAAGACCCGTTCCAGACCTAGGCCTTTTTCTGGCCATTTTATGGTAATCCTTACTGGTTACTGGGAAGTCACCATTTCATTTTTAAATCGACCGATCACAACTTGTATAGGTACTCATGAAGATTGTTTTTTCAGTCACAAAAAGTAGTAGTAGTAGTTATTAGAAGAGAGTTACTTAGTCACGGAAATCTACTGAACTGATTTTGATCAAAGACTTTATAAGAAAATGCTATATTGCTATAGTAACATGAAAACGGATTATATACCCGTTCACTTGTTTTTCTCAAATAACTCTTTTGTCCCAAGCGAGTACGATATAAACAAATTCCACATACCAAAATCAGCTAGAATCATATTAAAAATTACATAAAACCTAAAAAAATAATTAAGCAATTATGGCCGTACGGTAATAGCTATGGACTGCCGTGCCGCAGGTCCTTCGTTCGATCCTCACCGCCGACTTGAGCTTCACCGCCTGGTGGAAGGGCATATTGCGATTGCCTGCCTGGTAAGCTACCACCCTCAAGTAGAAAATCTGTCGCCAGCACCTAACGATATGTTCCGGCAGCAGTCCTTGAGACCCAGTGAAATCACAAGCACATGCGGCTTAACAACTATGTCTCAAGGTGACGGGCGCAGTGCAATTCATCACTTGTGATGAAATGCATCTGTTCTAGGCAGAGGTTAGTCCGCTTAACATTAGAAGGGCCTAAAGCTTGTTCCGTCACAATAACATAAAAAACACAACGAAATTCTACAACTTGGATTGTGGTTAAGACGTCAGTACATTTATTTAAAATGTTCTTATTATTGTTTTTCAGCAAACTGAAGCGAGATTCAATGGGCAACAACAACGAAGTAGCATTCACAGACACAGACAGATTGTTATTGCAGAAAGATGAAGAGGTAAACACTATCATTACCTACTAAGTATACCTATAATAATTCAATATACTCCCTGCAAAAAATACATCTTTCTAATAATACGATGTTATAGGAAATTGATATCAGTATCAAAATACTGAACTTTCTTTACAGCCTGTGTTTCCCGATCAGGCCATAGTGTAAGGCTAGCGCGGTACCACAATATCGCTCGTGTTAAAAATATGTTAGCTCCAATATGTGTTCTTAGCTCCTTAAAATGTAAATTTTACATAGTATTATTATATGTTCTATGATTTAGGTAACAATTGTTTTAATGCTTCCAGATTCGTCGTATGCAAGACATGCTCACACAAATGCAAGAGAAACTGAAGGCTTCCGACAAAAAACACGACAGTATTATAGATGTATAGTATTTAGACTGCAAATAGGCACGACCTGCCTACACCGAGACTAGTACTCAAGTTCAAGTAACTTACACTTCTCATATAGATGTTAATGAAACGTTAAAAACCTCTTTAGAATATTCTGATGAATTTAGAATTTTGATACAGGCTGTTTAACACTTAATCTAGAACTAATCCCCACTTGTGTTATGCAGGGTGGCAATCACTATCTAGACACGATTAAATGATCGTATTAACATCGATAAAGGAATTAATGTATAACAAAATTTAGTAAATTACTTAGAAAATTCAATGAGATTATACTGATTAGTTGTACTCGTATGGCAGATAACAGATAAGAGAAGAATGTATGATACGTTATTCTCATTTGCATAGTTATCGATTTGAACGCGTCATTTAATTGGTCATAGTTTTTAAACTCATGTGTAGATGATTATTAAAATAATTTAATTTGTTAGAGCAATATTTTATTAATGTAGTAATAATGTGCAAATATAACTAGCATTAGTTTTTATTACACACAATCACATTAACACACATATTTTAGAATATATAGATAATCTTGTAAGTATTTATATACTCAAGCCTCTATTGCACTATCATATATAATATTATATGAATCGTACTTAGTTAAAACTGTATCTCCACCTTGGGGGATGGCTCCATGTTCTCCACCAACAAAAGTTACTGTAAAGCTGGAACCTGTAGGTATCTAAAGACGTTGTTAAGAGAAAATGACGAAATTTGCTTGGTTGAGATTTTTGTAGTTGCAAATTTTAGTTTGATGGAAACACAGTTTTAACTATGATCATATTTTATATTTATATATATATGCTAGTGTAATACCGGTCTTAAAGCAAATAAATTATTCGTTTTATTTATATTGTTATATTATTGAGCTGATGATAACATCAGGCAATGAAATTTATGCACCGTGTTGTCTCAAATTTTGGCAGAAATTACTGAAAATATATCCTCCAAATTGTGTTGTGGTATTTAAATAAATGAAAATGTACTGTTTATAACGGCATGAAATTTACAAGTTCCACATAGGTAACCTATATACATACCCAGTTCAGTTTGTACAAGAATGTTTGTCAGTATTTATTTGTATTGTAGATTGTAGTGGAATGCAAAATGTAAAAGTTGGGTCCTACGGTCCGTGGTTTTGGAGACCATATCAGATGATGTTCAATAGTTTCTTCACTGGTTTAGCAGCATCTATTATGTTTTGATCTGTGACAAGAATCGGTGAAATCACGCACCGTGGTAATACAACTGTAATATTTTATATACCTACCTAGATTAATCTTTAGCATCATTTTAAAAAAATAACGTATTTTTCCGTAGATTGTCAATATATTCCTATCCTATTCCTGTATGCCTTTATTAACAAAATTCTACGAACTATACACAACACTACCGTTCTAGAATAAAAGCATTTAGACAACCTAAGAGTCATTGCACACTCACAGGCAGTCCAAATGCTCCAGTCCACTACCAGTTGGTATATAAATATAGGTATACTATATTATTTATTATATCTAGGTACATTCAGACCAAATAAAGTGATTTGTATTTTATGTAGGTATACTACATTTAAGATGAACTATTTAGCAAAAATCAATATAACTCGAAGGTCAATTCTGTGAATTGCTAACATAAATTTCTAACCGCACACAACACAAAACCATAAATCAATATTGATAAAACTAATTCGTCCTTTATTTAATGATTTTCCAAGCTTATACCAAAGTTTTACTTATTTATATTTTGTAATTATATTATTGTAATAAAGTAATTTATAGTTGATGCAAAATCTTTATTTTTTTAACCATTCCTCAGCCTTATATTGTTTGTGATTTATATTTTAACTAAATACAATTAACTGGTGGCGAATGGAGTTTGTATATTTATCATAGGTATATTATAACTATATGAGTTAGTATCTACCCTTACAATAGTTATTTGTTCTGCAAAGTACTGGTTTTGAAACCGGAAGAAGCGAAGGATTCTAGGATTGAACCATGACCGAAGCAAATGGTTCAAATATAGAATCCTAGGCGTAACGAGGATTTCAAAGGTACGAGACGAACAATAACTGCCGAGCTAAATACAATTTTTGACCTCACTAGCGACAGCGAGGATAATACCAAATGCAATAAGAACAGATGAAATAAAATATTATATAAAGTAATAATAACAAATATACTGAAAATAACTACATAAAATTATAGAAAAAATAAATATATATCTAAAGACATGATCGCCAAATTCTCCTGATAACCCGACGTGACAACATCAGGACATCTTGACTCTACGAGCACATGAATAAAGAACCGAGCACATGAATAAATAACCGTACAGAAGGAAAGCTTCCAAAGTCCAAAATTCCAACCTTCTTTCATAGGGCTGTCATAAGTACATGGAATATGAAAAACTGGGCAAGTGCGGGTTGGGATTCAGCAATCAGCACATACGAACAAATTAACAGACAGAATGATGGACAGATATGACAGATGTCGAAGTAACAGCTGATGACGTATTCCTAGATTTTAGTTTCATATTTGTATACCAAATATCCTAAAAATTACTGGGCCATAGATCTAAGATATGACAGATTCATATTGACACTTGTAATGTTTCTCGATTTTGAGTTCATTGAATATTTTGGGTTGAAATAAAGGCATTTTTCTTATTAATTTTTAGAATATTTATAATTAATTTTTAGAATATTTCTAAAAATTAATAAGAAAAATGCCTTTATAGCAGCTCTCAAAGTGAAAAAAGCCTTTTTGAAAAGTTGCAGTGTCATTTAAGACCACGAAATGATATATAGGGATAAATGGACGAAAGTTGGGACGGACGGACGGACAAGTGTATATTATTTTTATCGATTGGATCCCGTTTTCTAGTACAGAACCCTAAAAGAGAAATCTCTTTCGCTTCCCTACCAAAGGGTTATTCAACAAGAACTTTATTTTCTAAAACAAAATAAAACAAAGCAATTAGTAGAAGATGATTCAAATTTTTATTGTATTACGAAGAGAAATGTTTGGCAATGAATGAAAAATGATATCTGGCAAATGTCCAGCACGAGCACGCTGACAGATGTCGATTCATTAAAGTTTTTTATCACTTTTTGGATCACGCTATCGCGAGATGTTAACTACTCAATTATGGTCAATTATTGATGTCATGGATATCACTGACGGAAAAGCACTACGACTGCATCCGCAGCACTTTCTATGGCGGCCATCTTTAATTCCGCCATTTTGTATTTTTAAACATATCGGCATACTCTCCCCCTGGGCATCTGGGCACAGTAATCTTTGCTAGGCACTCGTAGAGATTACACGCGCTTTACGTTCGATAATCGTGTATTATCTATCAATTGTGTATTTTGAGTACCTACACAATTTTTGAACGTAAAGCGCGTGTAATCTCTACGAGTGCCCAGCTGCGTGTGGGGGAGAGTATGCCGGCCAGCATACTTGCACTGGTCGACTATCCTCGTTTGAGATGTCACGTCTAGTATATATAGGTCAACGCATATCATTCGAATGCTTTTCCGATTCTCTACGGTAGTTGTTCAAACCTCCCTTACCTATCTCTTACCGTTTTCGAGATACATCATTTGTCTTCACTTGGCAGACGTCATCCAAAAAAAATACATATTCAGAATAACGACGTCAATAACAACCTTGGTATCGATTTTCAGACAAATTGGAGTAACTTTTTTCACTTGGCAGACGTCATTGAAATACATTTTCCAAATTCGTAATATGGACGTCCAGAACTACCTAGGTAAGTATCGATTTTTAGCCAAATCGGAGTAACTTGATTCACTTGGCAGACGTCATCGAAATAAAGTTCCGAATTCGGAATGAGGATGTCCAGAACAAACTAGATATCGATTTTTAGCCAAATCAGAGTAACTTCGTTCACTTTGCAGATTTCATCGAAAAATAAATTCCAAATTCGGAATAAGGATGTCCAGAATAACCTAGATTTTTATTTTCAGCCAAATCGGAGCAACTTGCTTCAGTTGGCAGGCGACATCGTTATGCAGTATTAACTTACATCAAAATACCTAACAATACATTTATCACAGTAAGTTCAAAACTCGGTGGCGGGCGCAGTGCAATTCGTGTCAAATCACTTCAAAAATACATACGGGAAACTGGCAAACCAAAAGCACATATATATGGATGCAAAATTTTGCCGTGCTTGAACACTAAATTTGGTGTTAAAATATGACGAAACTACGTTTTTAATAGCGCTACGAGAACACTTTCCTTAGTAAATAAAATAAACTACTGTGTATTTATTAAGAAAAGTGGACAATGGGCTACAGAAAAATTACCCTAGTATACCCAGTATATCTGAGGTGAACCACGGGAAGAAAAAAATACCCAAGGTACATTGTCATAATATGTGGTACTTAAGAGTTAACCATACTCGTATAAGAAAATTTATACGATTTATAAAAAAGCTCTTACTCCATTTCTGTATTCTATGATGCATATATAAATACATATACCTAAATAAACGACAAAAAAACCGACAACAAATAAGACTTACCGGGCTTTACATATATCATGCGGAGCCGATATCGGCAATTTATGAATAAAATTAAATTTTTATTGTTACTACGATGCGCATGGATTTAGAGTAATGCACTTAAAAGAAAAAGATTGAGAATAGCAAACAAAATTAAAACAGCTATAAAAAAGTAAACTCTGCTTACCTAAGTAGGTTTGAAAGGCAATCCGTACTTAACGTACCTACAGGATAACAATGTAATAGTAGATTATGATACAAGTGAGCTAAGTTGCTCATTATACACGAGGCTGTGTGTTGCAGCCCGAGCCGTAGGCAAGGGCGTAAATCAGCCGAGTGTATAATAAGCAAGTTCCTCACGAGTTTCATACACACTTTTTCAACACCCTCAAGTTTTATTTTTTTTGCGCGCGGCCAATATATGACGGTTGATTACATATAAACCTCTTTGATGTTTCAAATCTGTATTACCCGGTTAAATTGAAAATGCTCTGTTTACTCGCATATAATTTGCAGTTAGGTACTAACTTAACGTTGAAGGGATAAATTACCCGTTGAAATTGAAAATGCTCTGTTTACTCGCATATAATTTGCAGTTAGGTACTAACTTAACGTTGTAGGGATAAATTACCCGATTAAATTGAAAATGCTCTGTTTACTCGCATATAATTTGCAGTTAGGTACTAACTTCACTTTTACAGTGTTATTCTACCTATTCTAAGACAAAAGTTAGATCAGTTAGATGTTACCTAGTATGCTTTCCAACTTTTTACTAAATATGATTAGTGGTAGGTTTGTTAAATTAGCCTTACAAATTGATGATTTTTGAAGCGCTCGTAGCGAAGTTTACTTAGCTGTTCTCAACCGATCAGCAAAGTTAAGCAACGTCGCGCGCGGTCATGATTTGGATGGGTGACCGCTAGTGACATTACTACTGAGCGTTTCCGTGCTTCGGAGGGCACTTTAAGCCGTCGGTCCCAGTTGTCGTCTTAGGATGGCAGTCGTTACAGCATGGTGGTAGGGCATTTTGCGAATGCCCGCCTGGCTAACTACCACCCTCAAGTAGAAAATCTGTCGCCAAGCACCTAAGGATGTGTTCCGGCAGCTGTCCTTGAGAGCCAGTACTTCTAGGTTAGCCTGAACAACATCTTCGACCACATCATCACTTACCATCAGGTGAGATAGTGGTCAAAGGATAAGCTATCAGGCATAAAAAAAAACAAGAATAATCCCTCTGTTTTAAAATATATGTTAAGGCGCTACAGTATGCTGATGGTTTACTCATTTATTTAGGTACAGATCGTTAATAATGAAATCGTGTATTAAAATGACAGTGTCCACAACATGGCTTAGAGATATCTCCAGACAAAAGTTACGTCAACCCTCCACCTCTTGATATTATCTATGATGGTGAACAGATCACACAGGCCCAAGAAGCGAATTTTCTAGGATAAGTACTTGATTCTAAGCTCTGGCATTCCACATTATAATTTCATTGAATCTAAATGACTTACCATGATAAGACGCCTCGCAGGTGTTTTGGGGGGTGCGCATCCTTTTTCTATCAAGCTGGTGTACATTGCTCTAATAAGATGTGTCATGAATTATGGTAAGTTCTTCCTTGAGCCCTGTAGTAGTTGCACTTAAAAAATTAGATGTCATTCAGTCTAAGGCGCTAAGAATAATGTCTGGTGCAATATTTATGGATATTAATAATGAGAGGGTGGTTCTGAAATTGTAGAATACGGAAAATAAAACGATCAGATAGAAACAGACGCCTAATAAATAACGGGGGTTCAGCACATTCAATTTGTAATGCATTTAGGGGGCTAGACTTCGTCGAAGTCTAGCCCCCTAAATGCATGCTATCTGATCGTTTCGTTTTCCGTATTCTACAATTTCAGAACCACCCTCTCATTACTAATATCCATAAATATTATTTCCTCTTGTCCATATTGGAAACAAAAATCAAATACCTTGTCTTGCTAACAGTTTTGAAATATTCAAGTCGTTGGAAGCTCCAATACATCGTTCTGAATATTTTGCTTAACACAATACTTTCTTGTCTGTCTCAACTTAGGCATTGATAAGGATAATTACAATGCTAACTAAATCATCGTGAAAACCAACTAAACTTTAATTCTGTTGTTGATGATAAATTGGGAAGAGTGGCATTTTCAATAACTGATTGGCTAGCATTGGCCCATTATCTCACCCTTGGTACCTACTATAATGGACGTGAGTAATGATGTTATTCATTTTAATCCTAGTAGGATAACTGGCACTCATAGACTTTTTGAGAGTTCGTAGCTAGCCAATTCAAATTGTGTAAAAAAATATGTAATGTAGCCAATGAAGAAAATAAATCTTCACATTGGCTGCATAATAGTACGACGAAGCCTTAAAAGTTTTCGATGTATAGAAAACGGCCATGATTAAATAAAATAAAAATATATATATTTTTTATGCCTGATAGGTTAGCCACTATCTCACATGATGGTAAGTAAAGATGTGGTTGACCATGTAGTTCAGGATAACCTAGAATTAATGGTTCTCAAGGACAGCTGCTAATGCAGGAAATAAATACAGACATAAAAAATATTAATATAAACTATAAATACACTGCTACAAGTGAGACGAATTACTTAGCATTCCATGGATTCACCGTGCGGGTGCCGGGTCCATCGCATTGCAAAGGAAGATGCTAGGGGGCCTGGGACTTGCAACCCAGGAGTAGGGTTAAGGGGCCCCATTATGATATATCAATGCTCTCCTTCACCGCTCGAGCCTCCTCCCCTACCTAACCAGATTTGGTAAGAAGCTACTAATGCCGCCTTAGATACACGTTCTAGGATGGAAGTTACGGTTGTTCTTGGTAGGCCAAGGTCTTATATAGGGATTTCGCTGGTATACCCCTTGCTCCAACTTCTACAGAATATAAATTAACCACATAACCGTTTTTGGTATAGGTAATACAGGAAACCAGGTAAATTAAATGGCGAAATGTGGCATGTGCCGTCCAGATTGTGTCGTCATCGCAAAATGTTTCAGAAATGTGAGAAACGTTTCACTATCTCTTTCTACTTAAGACATTACTTCTGAGTTAAAAAAAGACAGTGTTATTTGATACTGTGGCGTCGATATTGTAAAAAGGTTGAGTAATCTATCGTATGTATAGGTAGAACCAGGAAGCTGGAAAACATTTAAACTTGTCTCCCAGCTTCCTGTATATAATATAACAATAGTTCGTATCCATAGATTTCATAGATCCATGGGATATAACGGCTCTATGTACAATTGTATTTCAACTCTCTGATTGACATGGCATGGCATTGACGAACAGCACAAACCGCACGTGTTATGGGCATATTCCATTTGATGCTAATTTCGTTATTTTCGATAATTTTGATCACATTCTGCGTCTATGGTTGTGATCACTGTGATTGTTTGTAACTGTTCTCCCCTGTTCCATTTAGGTTAAGAACGATAAGAATGCCACTAAAATTTGCCACTTCTGTCACTTTTGACATTAGATGTAGGTAATTCAAACTGTTCTAGTAGCTTCATAGCGTTTATGGCGAAAATAATTCCAAGACCCAAGTGGAACCACTTTTCGGGAGTGTGATCGTTTTTATCGTTTTTGGCGAATTTAACTCCAAATGGTACCTACCCTATATTGGGGTGCGTTCCGAACCTTGGTTAGAGCGCACTCGGAGTGCAACTTTTCACTCTAACGTCGTTCACAACCTTCGAGTAGAGCGTTCGGTTGTCACAAACGGACCGTTCCAAACCTTTGAAGGTTGCAACTTTTTAATGATAAAACGCGTGACATGAAATGACTTTGACGTATATATCGTATTCTATCTGGTGCGCTCACCCATAAATCTCAAAAAATATAAATACTAATATCATTTCTGAAAATATAAAACTTAAATAAAAATGGAAAACGGATTTGTGATAGTGTTAAACAGCAACGGTGATTATTATTACGATAATGATGTAAATCTGTCAATGTCACAATTTGTTTGAGGTTATAAAACAACCGGTCGTTCCATACCTCAGGGTAAGTTGCAAAACAACCAAACAACTACACTCTGAGCTTCGGAACGCACCACTGAACACTACGGGTGCGTACCATTTGAGAGAGATTCGCTAAAAACGATCACACTCCCAAAAAGTTCTCCACATGGGTCTTGGCGTTATTTTCGCCTTAAACGCTACATCTAATGTCAAAAGTGACAGAAGTGGCAAATTTTAGTGGCATTCTTAGCGTTCTTATCCAAAAATGGAACGGGGATGACAATACAAACGATCACGTGATCACGACCAGAGACGCAGATGTGATCAAAATTATCGAAAATAACGTTCTTAGCGACTAATGGAACATAGCCTACATAATTTAAAAAAAAAACATGAAACTGTCAATGTCAGTGTTAAAAATGAAGTCAAAATCATTGTCAAACTTGAATCAAGTGTCAATTTTGACAAACGAATTCAGTCATCCAGCATCGTTTTGAATTGGATTGGTAGTCGGTCACACAGAAAAACATAAAGCTTAAAAAGCAATGAATTTATAAATAAATTGAGTATAATAAACAAAGCTGTTAAATATCAGTTGAGTATGCTATATTAATTTCTTGTCTTCCTTATAACCATGGCTGATAAAGATCTTACAGTGGGTCCCCGTCCAGGGGTAACCTATCCTGTAAAAGTGCAGTATTGCGGAAATTGCTCGATGCCAATAGAATACTGTGAATATTATCCTGAATATGATAAATGCAAGCAGTGGTTAGAGAAGCATTTACCTACTGAATTCGAAAAAGTCAAAATAGGTGAGACCTGAACACTTGCATATAAGGTTATGTGAATTTCAACTGACTATGGCAAAATACTGACGAAACTTTCATTTTATAAACTAAATCTTTGTACATTATTGGATTTCAGATGAAGAAGAAAATGCTGGTGGTGAAGAGGAAAAGAAGCGTCAGAAACGTGGAGGCAAAGGCATGTTGAAGTCCAAGAAAAAGGAAGATGTGCCTAAACTGGTGCAGGTCTCCAGGGCCCCACGTGGGAAAAAGAAGTCTGTCACAGTTGTCTCAGGATTGAGCACTTTTGGTATGTAACACATCCTGGCCTAGGTATACAGCTAGTATCTAAGCTATATACAGTAATACCCAGCTTAACAAGAGGTATGAATTCCGGATAGAATAATATTAAACAAAATTTACACATTAACTGCTTGCTTTGTAATAGGACTTCATTGCTTGACATATTGCCAGCAAACAATAAGACAATACAACAAACTTTAAAATGAAAATCTTACTCAATCAAGTCCTAAGTTACCCCATTACACAGAAAGAGAACCACAGGTTGGCTAATAGTAGATCAAGGTACACAAAGCCAAAATTTTGCATTAAGTAAATAAGATCCGTTTAAATGGTGAAAAGTTATATACTGGTTAGATAATAAAGTAATTTTGTAGTATGGATGTATAAAATTCTGTATCAATATTTCTGTATAAAATTCTGTATCTTAGGAAATGTTTTGCTTTTTGTAGGAATAAAACCAGTGGCATGCTTCATTTCTATTTATTTGGAGCAACAGGAGTTATCTATGTCTGTGGGTATAAGAGTCAAGGATTAGGGTAACAGTGAGATTTAGTGCATATATTGTGTATAGGTGGAGACCCAAACAATTAATAATATTTAGGGTGTCACAACACAATGCCTGCATAATCTTCCTAAGTATAGGGACAGACCAGCATGGCAGTTGAACCTTTAAGTTCATGATGCATCACAATGCAGGGTCCAATTTTTGGACGAGAATAGAACATAGCGAACAGGTGAAAGATCACACTACTGAAGCCACAGGGCAAAACTAGTTTATATTCATTATTGTTTGTGTAATTTTCATGTTTTATTGCACAAATTTAATGAAATTGTGGCCAATTTTATGCAGTTTTACCACTTCCAATTAGAATGTTACTAACTTAACTTTAATCACGGAGTAAAAGCAAAGCTTTGTTATGAACTGGTGTGAGAGCACACCTCTGGCTACATTCCGTGTATGCACATTGTGATATGAATGATTGTCCCCTCATTATTAGGATATAGATATATAATATAATGAAATCTCTCAGTTACTTTTTGAGATAGAATATGTACTAAAATGGTCTAAAACTGTGATATTCTCAATATATATTTTTTTCTTTTATGTTCTGTTGCAATGTTGTGCCCTAAAAGAGTGAAACTCGACTCACATATTCCTTGGTACTTTTTTTGGTGATATGGTAGCTTTTGGTACCTAGTGATGATGACAAAGGTTTTGATAGACTTAACCTTTCAAGGAAACACATTAGGTACTTGACAGGTTTTTTATTTGTAAGTGGTTGCTACCCAGATAGACTGGTATTCAGAAATTGTCCTGCCACCATGCAAGAGATGAACATGCACCATGCATATAGATGACCTCAATAGATCAAACTCTAAAAGTCCATTTTCTTTCAAGATTGAATATCACTGTCTTAGAATGAATATAATTCCCCCAATTTTGTTAGTTTTAATATAATAGGTAAATCAAATTCTACTAATTCAGTATTAAAACAAATCTTACAAAGGGTCTTTCTTACTTACCCACTTTCTTGTATTTAGATTTACTTTGAAATTATAAGATTTGATGTTTAGGCATTCAAATCCAGCTCCCTTTTTTTTGTAATAAAATTTGGTAAAATTAGCAAAATATATAATTTTCCCATAAATTTGATACCCTGTTAAAAGTAAAAAACATGAAGCGCCATCTGGGTGAAACTATTTCGTAAAGTAGAGTATGTACTTCGCGTGCTCAATAACGTTCGAAATGGCAGAGTAATACTCTTCTTTTATATAGTTGCGCTCTTGATCTCTTTAGGTCAATCGACATTTTTAAACATGCCTGATTGGGCCGTATTGGTATGTAAAAACTCCATTTAAAAAGTTAGATATCTAAGAAAAAGTCAGACGAGATAATGGTAATGTTCCGCTTTTCGTATATGGATAAAAGTGGCACCATTGGTTTTCATTCATATGGATCGACAGGCGTTATCTATTCCGATCTATGTCTGTGATTTCAACCCTACTTTTTCCATGCAATGCAACACTTCTCAGTTAATTATAAATACGAAACGAAGACCGTCTGTAAGACCCATCTGAGCTATATTTTTTTTGGTAGCATGCATATACATTTTACAATGAGTAAAAGCAAAGCTATTCTATGGACTGTCGTAAAAGTAAACCTCTGGATCCATTCCGTGTACGCACAATATGTTACGAATGATTGTCCCGTCATTATTATCTTCCTACCCTTATCCCATTCATCTCGGGTCGGCTTATCAATTCTTTTACGAAACAACCGCAAATGCTATCGCTCCATCTCCTCTAAACGGATTCTAATAACAAAAGGCTAATTCGATTTATAACACATTACTACAGTAGATCAATTGGAAGAGCATATTCCGGCCCCAAGAATGAGTTCGAATCCCGCTATATGTGAATGGTCGTATTTACCAAAAACTACATGATTGACTGTATAAAAAAAATGTATATTATTAAATATAAATACTCAATAGCAATTATTATCAACTCTGTGATGTGCTACCACCATTATACCTATATTTTTTATGTTTTTTATGACTACAAACTTATACTTGCAGTTAGAGCGTGCTTGTTCTTTCACGAAACCACAGATACGACTTTTATAATATTCAATAATTATATTATCTTTTTTAATATTTTTATGTTTGCAAAAACGCCTGCTCTGCGGATAACATTACAAATTTACGAGAAAAAAATATAGTCATGTGCGGGATTCGAACCCGCACATCATCATTTACAAGTTTAACACCAATTGCAAAATTGGTCTTGTTTGTAATACTCAACTTACGTTGTTGAACTATAGGTGTCGCTCCATCCCAATACGATGGTTAAATAAAGAACGAGAAAGGAAAAATTGGAGTTTGAGTCATTTTCATGTTAGCTCAGTCGGTAAGAGCACACCCCGGCTGCTGTGTCACGTGCGTACAGCCGCGTGAGGTACCAAATGCATATTGTATGTGTGCGGGTGCACACATACAATATGCATTTGGTACCTCTCCATGAAGTCAAACTAGTTGTCCGGTTTTACTAAGCTGGTCTTAGTAAAACCAGACCTTAGCTTAGCTTTACCTTAGGAGTGCGACCGCAACCCACACTAGGTCAGTTTTTTTTATAAATACAATAAATAATGTTTACATTTTTGTACTTTTCAGACATTGATTTGAAGGTAGCAGCTAAATTCTTTGGCACAAAGTTTGCATGTGGATCTTCAGTCACAGGTGATGATGAGATTGTCATCCAAGGTGATGTCAAGGATGACCTATTTGACATCATACCAGAGAAATGGCCAGAGGTAATAAAATTTATCTATATATATAATATAATTAAAACCATTTGCTTATACTTAAATATAAACATTTGCGCTATCTAAAAGCCACTACACAGGGTTTGTTTTTGCATTCGATGAGCTAAAACTTAACAAGTTCATTGTGAGTATATAATTCTTGGTAGTGGCTTTCCCCATCTTACGAAGTTACTTTGGTCTGGGAGGGTCATCTGAAAGGTGTTAAGATAGAATTTTAATAAGGCAGGTGACCAATCGTATATCAAGGTGCGCCACTTTAATGCCAGAGGGATACACAATTCACCTATGGTTAGTTTTGCATTTCCATGCTCGTTGCATGCACTTTATCCTTTTAGTCTTGTTGTAGAAAGGATTTTACAACGTCCTTATCCTCAATTTTCTTTCTCGACAATAAACCCGCTTTTTTTAAAAAATGTTTATGGAATTGAAGCCTCGAAACAAGATCAGAGGCACTTTTGTCTTTTGGGAGAGATGGGACTATGTCGTCTTGAAATTTTAGTAAGACGTGCGTTTTGGTAACTCTGAGGTGTTTATAGAGCTCCTATGGTTTCTTTAATTTCATCCCAAAAATATTTTGATCCCTAAATAAAGTAAATGGGCCTACCGAAAGTGCGACCAAACATGACTTCAGTGTTCTAATGACGTTTACATCCAGCTTTGTTAAAAGTAATGTCGTATACTAGAAAAAGCACAGTCATACGTGATGTTAAGTAGTTATCGTATATCCAAATTTTTTAAATGTTGCTTATTGGTTGTTGGTCTACCTTACTAAGATGTTTAAGAAAGCTATCGACAACTGCGTCTAGAGATGATGTTCGTCTCTTTTAATCCATTTCTCTACCAAGAAACACATTCTCTTCCTATCAAGAGTCCCGGATCGTAAGAAGTAAATTTGGTATTCCGTCTACCCAGACACAGACAGTGGCATTTACTTGGTTTTGTTCTCAATCCTTTAGTCTATGCACATTACTCATCCATTTCTCGTAAAAGTTTTCGACATTGTTTTGGGTTACGTGTTTACAGTATTGCAAGGTCGTCAGCAAAAGCTGAGATGGATTCTGTGAATCTGTTTGTCACAATTAGCGGAGTAAACGCGTAACATGCAAAATAAAACCAATGATTCTAGTTGAGAACATTATCCTTTTTTGAAAGTCGGTAAAAAATATGTCATGTTTATAATCGTCAATGTTTTCTTGCTGACTGATGATAAGCTTGCCACAAAGCTACCTGCTATGTAACGAAGATGTAAAAAAGGCTATTACTTAAAAAATATATTGCTTTCAAGGCAGCTGCCGGAGCACATTGTTATGTCACATATTTTGCAATTACACTAAGGCTGAGAATAAAAACCTATAGGGTACTTCCATTAATCTAGAATCCTGAAATTTGGAACAAAGCAATGTCTTACAGCACATAATGTAAAGCAAAATTCTGTAAATACATACATGATTATTGTAGTCCAGTATCTAATGTGTAATAATAACCGACCAAGAGCAGGTCGTATTCTCGCTAAGGATTTCGAACGGTGTGAAAAAAACAACGCATTTTAGTATATTCTATTTGGTATGGAACCCTGAGTGTGCGAGTCCAATTCGCACTTGACTTTTATTTTCCGAATTAAAATTGGCTTAGTTTATTACTTAAGTTTTCATTTTCATAATTCATAGCTTGTTTTTTTTTATTGCAGATTGATGAAGATAGCATTGAAGATTTGGGCGACCAGAAAAGATAGTCACAAATTGTTTTGTATAATATACTATTGGGATGATGATGCTCTATTTCTCTAAGCACTTATTATGTTGATGCCCTAGAATCTTTCAAAATAATGTTTTAAGTTCAGCAAGTGCTTAAAAACCAGAGAGAGATATTTATATGACTTTAAGAGTATACTTTCTTATTTATGAGCTTCACACACTAAATAAAATGTATAAAAGGAAAATCTAAGGGTTTCATTTTTTAAGGAACTTAATGTTTATTCGCGTTAGTACATATTCGTTTTACGACTTGTGTAAGTGTGTAAGTCACCCACTTTACTTTCGTTCTAAGTCAATATGACTCATATTATATGAGTGCTAAAACTTTTTTTCAATTTCCGATATTTTTACTTTTGCCTTTAACTATAATCTGCCCTGATGTAGTTCATGATAGGGTTAAAGATGATAAACAGACTTTTTCATAATAGGAACTGGTTTACAATGACAGCTGCCAGAACTCTCCCTTAGGTGATTGGCGTCAGATTTTCTCCTTGAGGTTAGTATTTATAGCTAGACAGGTGAGTATTCGCATCATTCGTAATGTCTTTCCATCATGCAGGTCGGCTGAAGGTTCTGAAATAGCCTAACGACTGCTATCCTAAAACAAACAACAGGGACCGACGCGCGACGGCTGTAAGAAGCTCGGGAGCATGAAAGCGTTCAAAACACCACTACCTTAGGTTACCCATCTAAGTAATGACTGCATTGACCACTACATAACCTTGTAGAGATCGACTAAGCAAACTCCGCGCTTCAGCAAAACGAAATCAAAAGTAAACCGAAAAAATCTAGAGTTGCAACGGTGGCGACTAGCGAGAATTCGGGTAAATTATACTTTAATGCTAAAGACACACTGTAGATGGCTCTTTCATCAATTTCTCTGTACGGATTTCAGGTACCGTCTGTATTCAACAGATGACACTGTAAAAGTGGTAGAATTTCTTAGTGTTTACTGGCAATTATTGTAATTTATGTTCAGGAGTACGTTACTGCAGTCCTTCGGCCAAGTCAAATTTTGCGCGGATATACGCCGTTTCAGCACTCCAACCGAGCTTAATTTGTCTCATCAATCATACCCGTTCCGAGCGACCTGCCGATACTAAATAATTGGCTAGGCAGAGCATGAGCAATGAGCTCAGCCTAGCAAAAAAGTATTTTTGCTACCTTTTGAATCGGTCAAATCTTGGCAAGCTGTCAAATGTGAAAGATTTTACAGTAAACAATACATTTTGTGTAGTCTTAGCTAAGGATTAGTGATGATTACTTACTAAATTATTATTGTATCTAATGACTACATAATGAGCCCGATTTCCAAAACAAGCAGAAAATATTTTACCACTTAAAAACATCAACCAAGTCTTGCTCGGCCAATATATAGCCAAGGCCTTGTAACGTCTTGCCTGGGTACGTTTCTGCATTTCTTCGGTGAAGGCAAATTTTGCTCTTACCGTGGATACACGCCGCGCCGTACCAGCACTCAATTTGATCTTAATAAGATTTGATCATATCCATTTCGTCACCTGTCAGAACTAATTATGCTCTGCGTAGCCAAACTACTTTTTACTACCTTTGGAATCGGCTAAATCTTGGCTGGCTGAAAGGTTATTCGAGGAGCATCGACAAAATCTTGCTCGGCCAATATAATTATAGCATACTGGGGTACGTTTCTGCATTTCTTTGGCCAAGGCAAATTTTGCTCATACCGTGGATACACGCAGTTCCGGCAATCCAATTGATTTTAATTTGGAATCGGCTAAATCTTGGCTGGCTGTCAAATCTGACAGATTTGATAATAACTAAGTTAATACCGTATTCCGTCTTGCCTGCCATGGTACCGTGTACCGTCATTTAATTAAACTGGCCACACAGTACAAGCACAGTCTGCTGTACAAGTGAGATATATGTAATCCTTATGGCGAGGTTTTCCCGTTTATGTCTGTTTTAAATATTATTTTTGAAAACATTGTTACATTTAATATCTGTTACGAAGTACAAAAACCAATTTAATGCCTGAATACGGGAACGTAATTGTCAGAAAACAATTAGCTTTACTCACTTGTCAAGTTGAAACTTGAACATATCATGGTGGAAGCTAAAAGTGGGAAGCCGACTTAGTCCGTCAGGCAGCTAGTGCGTAGCAATTGAGCATATTGGCCCGTATGAAATTAGCTCCGAGTGCGTCCTTACTGAACGCACATGAATAAAGAACCGTACAGATGGAAAGCTTCACTACTACACGCACAGATGTATGTGTGTAACTTGTCACGACAAGACGAAGGGTTGCAGCGGTGCCCAGTCGGGTACAAAACTGGATTGAACCAGCTTAGTCCGGGGACAAAGTTAAGGTGAGCCACAAAGCAATACGACGCGGGTGATTATTTATGTCGTTTCATTTAGCACAGTATTACAATATTGGATTGTAAAACCGTAACAAAACCAAACCAATAGTTTTTGTTACTTTTCTGGTTTTTTATTATTCTTAAAAATGCCAAACTGTTTTATATATTGATGTTCAAATAATGGTAAGGAAACGGAAGAAATTTCTCTTTTAGGGTTCAGTAGTGGAACACAAAACCTCACTAATTCCTCGGCCATTGGTCTGTCCAATCTTTCGTCAATTTGTCGTGGTACCATTACATGGTACCTTTGAAGGTACCGTGGCATCTGCTGTTTTCTATTAACTGTGGTACCATTGAATCGTCAGACTAAAAGTTCCCTTCGTTTTGCATACGTATTTCATGCGAAGAAAGAACATTAACAATGAATGATTACGTAACTTCTTCTTCTTATTTTATTTAGTGGCTTCTACGGTATTTCCACAATTTCGCCAATGACGTGTGGGTAGAGAGAATGATATACGATGGAATAGGTAGTGGTCGGTGATCCCATTTTAATGTTTCATTAAAGATATGGCAGATGTTGATGTGACAGCTGTCAAATGTGTAATGAAATGTGTGATACTTAATGCCATAATGCTCCTTTTTATTGCATATTATTGTTAACAAATTAAAAATAATAGAAAACATTCTTATATACTCATATATTTAATGACATATTCTTCAATTTGGATCACTTATTTGGGTTACAGATATTAAAAAATCATTAAGAAATATGTATTAGGTGTGATGATAGATGTCAAAGTGACACTTTGTCATGTTTTTCAATTTAGATTTTATATTTAATAGCAAATATTAAAAAAGCTGGGACACAGGTCTTAGATGTGACAGATGTCAAAGTGACACTTTATGTCATATTTTTCAATTTTGATTATTTTTTTGTTTTATATTACAATTTTGGATTGCATATATGCTAAAACTGACTAGATCTTGACGTGACTGGTCATACTTTGACACTGGCAGAATATCGTCAAACAACGATAAAAGCCAAAACAAGAAGAAGAAGAAGAAGATCTTGACGTGACAGATGTCAAAGTGACTTTGGATGTAAAAAAATCAGTTTGTATTTCAACTTGTTTCCTACTATTTCTAGAATATTTGTAATCCAATTATAAACTCAAAATCGAGATATATGACAATAAGTGTCAATTTAATATCTGTCACATCTAAGATCCATGTCCTAGTAATTTTTAGAATATTTGGTAAACAAATATGAAACTAAAATCGAGGAATACGTCATCACATGTAACTTCGACGTCTGTCTATTAGTCCGTCCGCCCTTTGCTCGCCTTCGCTCATTACCGAATACTAACTCGCAGTTGCCCAATTTTCCATTTTCAATAACTACGCACAAACAGCCCTAAGAAAAACGTAAGAATGTTGTACTTTGGAAGCTATCCTTCAGTACGGTTCTTTATTCATGTGCTGAACGTACCTTCCAGTGAGTCTAATTTACAATTCCTACCGTCCAATAAGTTTAACTTGACTTTGATATTTTTGGTAGAAACTGGTAGTTTATTTTAACTGTTCTTGCAACACTATCATCTGCTTCGCAAAATCAAACACAAAATAAAATCACTTTATTCATTTTGCGTTCATTTGTGTGTTGTGTTTTGGTCAAACGTAAACTATGAACATATGAAGTGAAACATTTAGTGAACAAATAACTATTGATGGAAAGGTGAATGTGAATATAAGCCCGATGTGTTCATAATGTAGCGCTGAGTCAAATTCCGAAATCCATTTTCCCAAATATTATTGATCGTGATTGTGCGGGACTGTAAATAAATACAAAACGATGTCTTTGGTAAAAGGCAAGATGGTTAAAATGGAAGTAATCCAAGTGGGTGAATACGAATATACCAAACAGGACATTATAGGTCACGGTGCCTTCGCCATAGTATACAAAGGAAGGAAGAGAAAGGTATGATCTCAAACTCTCATTTATGTCATTGTTCGTGTATTTCCTTGCCTACTTACCCTCGGTTTACAAATAAGCTAGTTCCTGTATATGCCTTGCAAGTTATCTAAAACACTTGCTAAATATCCAACTACTAAAATCGCGTGGGTGGCCTTAGCGAAGTCGTATTTTCATTTCAATTCGTATTTCGAGTTTTAATGACGCAATAATTATATGTTCAGGTGGGATTTTGCAAGTTATTATTTCTAATTATTTTTATTATATATAAGGTTTCCTCGATACCTTAAATTGTATCTATCAGCTGGTAGAAGTAACCTCTAAAAGAAAACAAATTTGTTTATGTCTATATAAAAAAAAAAACAATTTTGTTGCATGGATTTGGAGTTCATCCTCCTTAATACCACAATAAGTAGGTCTTGATGACTGGAATTCCAGTCTTGGTGTTACTCCAGAGCTTTGAAAGATTACAGCATTGTTTGCAAAATTGTAGTTATTGTAGACAAATCTGCAGTTTTGATTTTCAATCAGTTCCACATGCAGTGACACCACGTCCAATGTATTCTCCATTTTTATGTTTTACATGAGCATATTTGCTGTGTGTCTATTGTCTTGCATTGGAGATCTTCCAATAATGATTCCTCTCCATTTACATTTATTCAGTCTCTTTGACTAGTTGCACATATCCATGCTAACTTTTCAGCCTTGTCACATAAATTGGCTGTAATAATTGTGTTGCCAGCTTATTTGGATGGTGTGCTAGTATACCTTTGTAATGTTTAGGACTTTGTCTAATTTATTGTACAACCATGTTGACTCCTAAGATATTATGCAGCTGAACAATGAGCTGATAAATGTGCCATGGTGGATTTGATATTGTTTTTAGTATTATGTTTTGATACCTTTGTATAATGATTATATTGGAAGTGTAGGCTTAGCCCCAAAGCTGGATGTGATTATATCCGTATTGGCTTAAGTATGGTTTTGTATATAAGTAGCTTATTATCTGTTGAGAATTTGTATTTCCTGCCGAGCAGCTAACACAGCACTCGGTAATTGAGGTTGAGCTGTACCCTTTTTACATTGTGCTCTTTCCATGTGAAGTGGTGATCCAAGCACATACCATACAAAATATAATTCTGCTAAGTACCTGGACCAAATATTGGTCGAGCTAGATTTGCTCCAAGGTACCTGCAACAACCTTTAGAGCTACTGTTAAAATATGAAATTGACAGAGATGTTTTTAGATGTAAAAATCTGCATTTATATAAATGGGGTTTATTACATAATTAAGCAATGGTAGCATAGTAACCACGAATCTTTCACTTAGCTTGTACAAAATTTATTATTTATTGCAGAATCTTTCATATTTGACAGCTAGCCAAGATTTGGCCGATTCAAAAGGTAGAAAAGTTTTGGCTAGACAGAGCATATGTAGCTCTGCCAGGTCGCCCAGAACAGGTACATGATCAAATCTTGTCTGGATTAAATTAAGCTCGATTGGAGTGCTGGAACGGCGTGTATCTGCGCTTAGACCAAAATTTGACTTGGCGGAAGGCTAGCAGCCCTAGATCAGATGTTTTTTGTGAACATTTATCTTTGGCCAGTATTGCAGTGTCATCAGTTTATGTGGCCACTTTAACTCACTGTGACTGCGGGAGATCAGCTGTAAATGTGGTGAGAATAGGGCCAAGTACTGAAATTTGCAGAATACCTTCCATTGTAACATAAAATTTTGAGCTATAAGTCCCATCCTTTACTTGAATTTTAAAGTAAATATAATAGTACTATGTCTTTCTTCAGCCTTACTCTGGCTCTAGGTCCAGCTACATTCATATTAAAGACTATTATATTTATGTTTTGCATCCTTCCTTATATATCCATGCAATTCTAACCTATTACTCTTTAACTTAATATGTCACTGTTGCTACTGTAATCTTGTTCCATCAAATCACACCACACATCCATCTTATTATTCACACCTCTGCCACATTTCATCAGTCACTTTCGTTTCCCTACATGTATATTCATAAGCTACAACAAGTCTTGGGTATGTGTCTTATAATTTTTTCCTTTGATGATTTAAGGTGTCTCTTGTACTGCACACATTATGTTTATTGGATAATATGTGTTTGATTGCTCTGTACAAAATCTTAAGGGAGTGATAGATCACCTAGCTATATATCTTAGCTAAGAGGGTAGTATGTAGTATCTTGGTTTTTATCATTGCAGATCCTAGTACCATGCTTATACTTATAATAGATAAATTTTTCCAATAGATCAACATTATAGAACATGTTTTGTGTATGTGTTTTAACAAGTAGTATAATCACCCATTGTGTTTAAATTTCAATAAAGTTTCTTAGTGTTGTTCTCTTGGTAGCTAAGTATTTTATAATTATCTACAAAAGCATAGAAAAATTAACGGATTAGTCCAATGGCCCAATTATGTAATTAGTAACTAACAAATTCTGATTTATTTACTGCAGTCGATCAGTTAATAACAACTTCAGTTAGTAACAAATGTGAATATGTAATGGCAAAACCACTTTGCATTAATTCTTTATGGTCCTTTTTTACTAAGCCTTTTGTACAATTTAGCATACTGTAGTGTAAAAAATAGACTCCACTTATTTTTTTTTTATAAAATCATATCTTTCCTACAGATTCATATAAATTAATGGGAATGTTTTTCATTGGAAGGAAGTGTAGGCACTTTGGACGGACCCATCTATTTTATTTAGAGGTCAAATTAGTTGTTGGATTGAAATTAAATAGTTTTGGAGCACCACCTCAATCACCAATCCAAAACATATGAATAGCTTCTCAGAGAGATAAGCTTAGTCCAGTGTCATACAGAACAAGAAAGGTGAGGGTCACCTGTCCATTCGAGTCCAGGTGTAATGCTTGCCATCAGGCAGGTGACTTGTCCATCTCATAAGTTCATAACATAAACACACAAGGGGTTGGTACAACAATGTTTATTTTTTTCTTATGGCAAAGCACTACACTTGTGTAAAAGGTTTTTATTGACATATATCTGACGACTACCATCTTTTGCAATTTTCGTTAGTAGTCAACCCTAAGGATTTTATACATATATTGTAGTTTGCAATTTAAAAAGCTTTTTTCTAAACTGAAAGTAACACAAAATAGTACATTGTTATAAGGTCGGAAAGAATCAATTCCCATAAGAGGTATGGTATGATGCCCAAGCACAGCATTCATATTGAAGATAAGGAATGTATAAATTAGTAGTTTTTCTTAAATGTTTAATGATAATAATCACAATATGACTTAATACCTATTTAAAATAATTAAGATTTTAGAACAATTTATAAAATTAAAATTTTGTTTTGGAATAAGTATAGTTATAACATTTTTATATATTTAGTACAGCGCTAACTAATACTCTTTTCTAAATTTTAAATATGGAACACACCTCGGGCCATCCCGCTTAATAGATTATTTTTTATGCCTGGCTCCAACTCATAAACAGAATTAGTGATAAGCCTCAAATTTTCATATTTACACCAATTTGAGAATGGCACATTCATTCCTGCCCTAGAGAGAGAAGCAATTACTGGGAGTCTTTCCCGCCCTTAGGTGGGGAGTCGTCTTGAAGGCGTTTTTCACCCGTTACTCGGATCAAACAAACACTACTCTCCGAGTATGAGAAATGGAATTGTTATTTACTGACAGTTGTTTTCAGTACCGATTAGGATCATGCTCGACATTGACATTGCAGTCTTACGGCACGTTTTGTACGGTAGTCACCCCATGTAATAATAGCAGAAAACATAATCAATAATTTGAAGGTTTTCTCGAAAGATCATCGCAAGCTAACCTGTGTTCGTAATTCGTACCGCGGCGCGTGCCACACTTTCATATCGTGACCTCCCGAAGCCTGCAACTGCAGGCTTAATAAATAATAGATTAACTATGCCTGCAAACTAAGTACACTTGTATTCATTATTATTATATAACTATTATTGGTGAGGAGTTAAGATCTTTGTTTAACCCTGCCCTGTGATGCCCTGCCTGCTTGCGATCTTTGTTACATTTTGTGATGCCTGCAGTCCACTCCAGTAAAACTACCATATGGTTCAGCATTGACTGTGGACAATAAACCGCTGAAATTTCAACTCTTCCGCATTAAGCTGAATAAAAATTAATACAAGCGTCACAACGAAATGTAAAAAACGACACTGAAGTCTTGTTGAACATTTTGGATTCAAAGAAAAACAGCTACTCAACCGAAAGTTCCAAGCCATTTTATTGAAAACTGCAACAAACAGATTTTGTCTTAAAACAGCTTTTACATAGTTATATAAAAGTTAAAAATAATAGTTTCTTTCAAAGAAGAACATAATTGATAAAACTGCGATCTCAGTCAAAACGAGAACAGTTAGCACATAAGTAAGGATACATATCCTAAATGCTGTTTTCTTACGAAAAAAAAAACTATACGAAACTCCGACGAACTTCTGCTTTTCTGGTACTTTGGTAGATTGTATTTTCTTTGAGTGTAGTTTTATTGATCACAGCATTTATTTTGCTTCTATTTTTAAACCAAGGCCATTAAACTATGAGTGGGATCACAGCGGAATGGAAACCAATATTGGGATCAGTCCTTGATATCAGACCGGAATACTACGAACGCGTGGTTGGAACGGGCACATTGCGTACCCGGTATGCTTCTGGCGTGGCAATTGGCCGGTATGGCCTATAAGCTAACTAATACGAAGAGCTACCCTTGAAGTAATTATCTTCAGTTATCTCCTCACTCTTTTCTATAGGTGATGCATTGCATATACACATGTACGAACACAAAAACCCACAGACAAAAAAAGAACTAATTTTGAATATCATTCAATTCCTGATGGATTTCGTGGTCCTATCCTACTTAGCGTTAGATAAGGACAGGAAGAAGAAAATTGAATTCTCATTTTATAAAATCGAGGAGGTAAATTCGCCTGCAATAACAAGTTGACACATTGTAATTTTCAAAATTGTGGCAAAAACTACTATTTCTCTCTATGTACACAGAAAAAAAAAACAAATTGTTCTCTAATTTTAATATACATTAAAATTAGAGAACAATTTGTTTCTTTTTACTTAAGTTAACTTCTATAGTTAAGAATTTAGTGACATCACATGATTTTGATAAATACGAAGTGTATACTTATTATTGCAGGTGGCTGTACATTCACAGTTTAATTAACATTTACTTTTACTCGCATAAAACTTGATCTCAACTTTATCACAACCTCGACTCTCACTTTTATCCTACAAAGTAATTCTGTCATCGCCAGCAGCTTATCGCCAATTTACAATTCTCAGAGAGAATTCCAAATTATTAAACAAATGAAAATCATACCGGTTGTTGTATTTCCAAATACAATCTGGTCATCGTGTCATTGATAATATATATTTAAATATATGATCAAATATAATATAACACAAGGATACGAGATCAATGTTGTTTCTAATACGGCATCACGTCATGCAGACTCGCCTACTCCTCCTAATAACGATTTTCCCCCATACTGAGTAGTAAGGTGAGCTACTTTCTATAGAAAAGGTTTAAAGATGCATCTCATGTAATTTTGTGAAATACACAAATAACATCGTCTGTAAAAAACATATCTATCAGGTAATCTTCTGTAAAACATATTTTTGTATTATTAAACTTGATATATATTAAATGCCGTACATTATCCGCCAGTCGTACAGTATAAGTATTGCTTCATATGTGGCGATGGTCATAGGTACCTAGTATTGTAGTTGTCTATTTAACGGTTTGACTCAATGCTGGAGGCTCAATTAAACTGAGCAGCTGATCCTATTCCGTTTCCACAGCTGGCTAGGTACATGTATTACTATACTTATTACTTACTATACTACTTTTCGTCACTGGCTTATTATCTCGATGGTTGGCAACTGGCCACTGATTGATGGGGAACGGAGACATCCGCAAGTTACCTTGGTATTTATTTGAGTGAGATTCTTCTTGGATTTCGTAGGAGAATGGATTTTTAGAACTTGGCAATTCTTTATTATATCTGGGTTGAATATAGTCAACGGTTGTTATTTCTATCTTATTGAATGCATTGAATTAAAACTGCTATGTAGGTTCGTGAATATGCCTTGTAGTTTAAAACCGGCCAAGTGCGAATTCCTCGCTCTATTGTGATTCGGCATCGCAACAAGCCGTGAAATAAAAAAATGGTTGTCGTTTTTTATCGCAGCTCCAATTTAAATTATAAATCGGCGTTTTCGGTTAATTAGAAGACATAGTACCTGTAAAAACTCTTTTTTTTCTGATTATGTCATATTTGATGGCTTTATTCTAAATATTTGTTATCTACTCAAATCTATAGATAATGACATCTCAAGTACCACGCTGCTAAAAGTTTATTTTTTCAGCATCCTTTTTATGTATAAAATTGTATATCTTGTCCAATATCCGTTTTTAGGACAACGTTCTACATATAATTATTTCATATTAAGTATTTGACACGTTCCGTTTACCATTGGAGAAGCGTGGCATACGGACGAACAGACATACAGACAACGGAGTCTCATTATTAAGATTCCATTTTGACCCTTAGGTACAGAATCCTAAAAAGAATGCCTTGTCTGCGCATAACGCTGCGCTGCTGTGACCGAGACTAATAAAATACTGGACATCAAATGTGTTTGCGCTGCCGTCACTCATACTCTAGAATTTGACGAATATACATTTGATTTGATCCACCAAATGTAGGGGAGCTTCTGTCATTCCAAAAATTTACTACTCACGTCACGGGAAGACCTATCCTATTTGTTCTATGTTAGGCGGTCTGGTCACGTACTGAAGGCGACGCAAGTGTCGGGTTACTCTTTGTCCGAATGTTAGACAATACTACCAGGGCGCACAATGCGACACGCACCATGCGCCCGCGCAGCTCAAGGGCACTCGACACGAGTCTACGAGCGCAACTCTACTACCTAGGTCCTCGACTACATAATAGCTAATAGGTACGTTAGTATATTTGATGTATGTCACTTCTATCTGTCTTAAACTAGGCTACTATACTCAATATTACGCATTAATATCTATCGTCTTGTATCAAAGTTGCAGAGTGGGTGTGGAATAAATTAGGAAACATACAATTTGCACGTGCTGGAACTAGAAAAACAGGGTTATTATTTGCCCGATTTCTTCTGTTTGAATACTGATAGGAGTTTATGGAATGTAATGGTTGATGAACCTTCTTTGACACGATTTTAATGATATCATGTCCAAGGTGTCGTAGGCAGAGTGATTGTAGCTTTGATGATATACCTGTCCTTCCCAATATGAATTGAGAAGGACAGGTATATCGCGAACTGAGTGCTTCTATGTGACATAACATAACACTTACACATTATAGATTGTATCATAAGTCATCATAGCTTCAATAATGTTTTATCTACGCCTTGAGTGCGTAAACTGGATCATTGCTACTTGAGGAATTAAACATACCCACTCAATAAAATCAGAAATGACCTACATTTGAACTAAAGGAAACTAAACTCGTTTAGCATTGAAACAAGTTGAAAAAAATACAACAGAAACTGCAAAACTTTAATAAAACCTTAGCAAACAGGGTATTTATGAAAATAAGTTGGTTTTGGTTGTTTTATGAATTACAGTATGTACATATTATGCAGGTATGGTGATAGAGCATTTTTAATTGTTATCTGGCTAGCTACTAATTATGTGTTCTGGGAGCTGTTCCTGAGAACCAGTTTCCAGCTACCAACGCCGACTACATCATCATTTATCATCAGGCATAAAAGTCATACACTTAGCACCGCGTACTTAGGGCAAAGTATAAAATGTATAGGTACTACTTCTGACGAGATTTCGGTCTAAGGCTAGTTTATCAATTATCTCTATATTTTTATATACATTATTTTTTATTGCTGATAGGTAAGCCTTTGACCACAATCTCACCTGATGGTAAGTGATGATATGGTCGAAGGTGTTAACAGGCTTAACTACTTAACTTCTTATTACTGGCTCTCAAGTACAGCTGCCGTAATACACCGTTAGGTGCTGAGCGTCAGATTTTCTACTTTAGCGTGGTCGCTAGCCAGGCGGGCATTCGCAAAGTGCCCTTCCACCATGCAAAATAATATGTCATGTGCTGTATATTGGATCAGTATGATGTAAGATTGAAATGTTATTGGCACAGATAGAAATTGTCGTTGGCGAGTGCTAAAGAAGTGCAGGAGCAGTCGCGTAAGTGACCGTGACCGCGCTGTCAGAGTCTGGTATTATAGGTATTACATGGTCTGGTAACAAGACTGCAATATCTATGCGGAGAGCAGATATTTTACTCTTCGTATCACTTACATGCCTTGTTTCTATCGCTACTTCATACCATACACGTTATTGTTTTATGAAGCGCTCGCAGCGCAGGTTTCCTAGTCGTATATAACCACTCAATTAGGTTAAGGGGGCGATTCTCTGATTTTGGATACTTTTAAAGTCAACTTCTCTTCAAGGGATCATTATTTGGATTTAAAAAAGAATGTTATGTTATATACGAACGTTTTGGCAACAAATCCGTGCTGAAGATTTTTATATAACTGCTTGATTGATAGGTGAAAAAAAACCTGAAGTACAGCTATTTTAAAAATAGTTTTTAGAACGATAATGAATTTTCACATCTAACTTTCGCTATAATGTGACTATCTTTAACGAATCCGTGTTGAAATATTTAAAATCGGACAATAGCTTTCATGGATAGTAATATTAATATGTATGTTTTTCTCACATTTTTGACAAACAAAAGATCCTATCGTACCCACTTATTTCATTATTTTTTTACTCTATTTTCCGTTTCAAGCTAATTATTAATCGCCCCTTAAGCAAAGTTCTTTGCGGTCATTACATTGATAGGTGACCGCTAATGGCGTTTACTAATGAGCGATATCAAGCACCTAACGGTGAGTTCGGGCAGCTATTCTTGAGAACCAGTTCTCATTCTAGATTATGCCTGGTTACAACCTTCGACCGCATTATCATCTACCATCAGGTGAGATTGTAGTATTGTGTCGTAGTATATTGCTTTATATCACAACTTCATCCAATTAAAATATTCCTTTTTAATATTTTTATGTTTGCAATAACGCATGCTCTGCGGATTACATTACAAAATTACAAATTTACGAGAAGAAAAATTTAAGTCATGTGCGGGATTCGAACCCGCGTCCATTTAGCCCTTTAGCCGGGGTATGCTCTAAGAGCTAACATGACAATGAGTCAGAACTCAATTTTTCTTATCGTATTGGGATGGAGCGACATCTATAGTTCAACTTACGTTGAATTGTTGTAGATGTTGTTGTATAAACAAGACTAACTTATGCAATTGGCTTTACCTAAATAATTATTTAAACAAAATTAGGTTAAAAAAATATTCCTGTCCCGAGACGACTACAATCACAATTATTTTCGATATAGTTTTATATGTACTTACTAACATTAAAATTTGTCATTTTGTGTTACTAACCCTTTTCGAATTGACATGTTTGATTTTCTGAACATATGCAAATATTACTAAAGTCTGACTGGGTATTTGTCAATCTGACATTATGCGCATTAACCAATTATTACAAGTATAATTTATCATGCCTTAATCTTTTAGTTGGCATTAACAGATTGACCCTTAACACAGCGATCTCGCAGGAATATCATGTTGAAATCAGGTCAATCTGCAATCGCAACACGAGCCTACGGAATGTGGAGCGGGCTAATGTTAGATCGGCGCGGGCGCACCACCCGCCTCTTCTGGATAAGAGCAAATCGAACCAAAATTCTCCTTCGACTTATATATAGGCATGATATTTACTTACGCTTCCCTGATATAAGTAAACATTTCACACGTGCAAAGTATCGCGCTGACGTTGAAAGCTTTTAGCGAGCACAATGGAATACATTTTCAATCTGGTATCTGAAGTGTATTCTGATATTTTGCTGAAAAGCCAAACAGCTAGACCGATAGCATCTTTTATTTTACGAAATAAGTTTAACTAGGTATTGAAGATACAGTGGTTTCGTTTGCTAACATAGGATTTGTCGGTAGTATGTCCGTAGAGAAAAGTCACACCACGACTTTGTTCGTTGCACTATTTATTACACTGTTACTTTCATTTAGCAATTTTATACTCTTATTAACCTATATATTTTAAGTTCTATAATATTACTGGCTAACCCAACAGACGTTGTTCTGCCCGTAAACAATTTCGGTCGCAATGCCGCATACAAAGAGCAATTATGAATATAAAACATCAAGGGAATTCACAACACAAACAAAAAATCTATCAAAATCGGTCCAGCAGTTAAGAAAACGAAGTCACTGAAGTGACATATACACTTGAGAGCCAGTAATTCTAGGTTAGTCTGAACAACATCTTCGACCACATCATCACTTACCATCAGGTGAGATAGTGGCTAACCTATAAAAAAAATACACGCGTAGAATAACTAAAAACAAAGAAGTTAGTTTATTATTCGAAATTCAGATTTTTTATGTAATTTTTTTTTTTTTTCTTTATTTTATTTCATAGAGGTTTTGTCAATAATTGACCATGTCACCCCCGTAAGTCTCACATCATATTAATAGCTAATTAATTTTAATTTAACAAGGACTTGTTCCTCCGTAGAGAAACATGTATAATTTTAGTAGCACCCTAGCTTCGTCTGAAGAGGGCGAAGCCAGAAGACTATTACAATTACCAACATTGGCATTAATTATTAGTGAGCTCCGTCGTATCTCATCGTTACGTACACATTCTATCAGTACATCCTGTACATCTTCTTCAGTACCACATTCTAATGTTATTTTTGATATAGACTTATTCTTTGACCATCAATACCATAATCTCACTTTATAGTTAGTGATGATGTGTTCGAAGATCGTAAACAAACAGGCTCTATAGAAGCACTTGGTGACAGATTTTCTACTTAGCGTGCACGCGGGAATTGAACAAGAGGGCATTAAAAAAAAAATATATATTGTTAGGCAGAAGAACCAATTTAACATTGCTATAATTTACCTAGCATCGTATCTTCGTGAAGTTTTACTATAGTTGTAATAAGGTACATTAACCACTACGCTTCGTTAAACAAACACAGCTGGTCTGGCCCCATATTTGAATACCATAAAACATAATATCCCAAAGTAGAATGTATGAAATGTGTCCATGTATGCTAAATAGGCGTATAGTTTTAATTATGTACAAACAAGTAGGTCCATTGTTCGGTCTGTGCCGCGCGGGAGCGAATCATGGTTTTCACGATTCTATATTGTTTTATTGTTATGTTAAATTACGCAATTAAAATATAATAGGTTGTTAGAAATGTGATCCATATATACTCCCATGTAATATTAAAATAAATTGCGAAACTATCAGGAATAAAACGAAGGTAACAGACATACTCACTATAAGATAAACCAACAAAAATGGCGTTGGGCGGGCCATATGATTCGTAGCAAATACGAAAAATGGAGCAAACTAATAACTGATTGGTATCCAAGAGACGGAAAAAGAAGCAAGGGAAGGCAGATCAAAAGGTGGGAGGACGAAATCAGGATGACAGCTGGTCCGTACTGGAAGAGAGCAGCTATGGACAGAATACTTTGGGGAGAGCTAGAGGAGGCCTTTGCCGAAAAGCACTCCGAATTGAGGGATATTATTTAGCATCTAACACAGACTAAGATTATAAACTGTTATTTAAGAAAATTCTGAAATAAAGGCTTATTATTATTAATATTAATATTATAAATATTGTTCACAGAACCCGGCACAGTCGGTAGCCGTGAAGGTGGTCACCAAGAAGGGTATCCAGAAGGCGTCAGAGATCCTCGTGAAAGAGATCAAGATCCTTCGTGAACTGACTGCCCTTCACCATACAAATGTCGTGGCCATGCATGACTGCATGGACAGCCCTGCTCATGTCTACGTGGTCATGGAAGTAAGTGAATTTATTGTTGCCATATGTGTATGTTTTTGACCCGCAGCTGATGCAATCAGATCAGTGTTATAAGTTGAACGTGTGTATCTGTGTATATCGTTTGGAGAGCTGAAAGCGAGGCTTATCTAGTCGTTCTTAACCCATCAACCAGGTTAGGTAACGTCTCCTGCGGTCATTACTGGGATGGGTGACCGCTATGGCATTTACTTCTGAACGCTTCCATGCTTCTTCGGTAATGGTTTTATGGTCTTAGGACGGCAGTCTTTATAGCATGATGGTAAGGAATTATGCCAATGCCCGTATGGTTACCAACCTCAAGTAATAAATATGTCGCCAAGCGGCTAACTGTGTTAGCCTGATTAACAAATTCGACTGCATCATCACTTACCTTCAGGTGAACTAGTGTTTAGCCTATCCGATATAAAAAAACGTATATGTCATCTTTAGAGAAAAGGTTAGTTTCTGGATGATGTCATCATAATTCCGAAATTATCCGATTTTTAATTGGTGTTTTGAATTTGAAGTTAGACGTTAATGTGATGTTCTAACCGGCGGTATGCCTTTATTAACAAAATACTACGAACTATACACAACACTACAGCTACTACAATAAAAGCATTTGAACTCATAGGCAGTCCAAATGCTCTAGCCCACTACCAGTTGGCAGCGTGTCCAGCATGCTGGCAATGTAGTTATGAATTAATGATTTTCTTGGCTAAGTTTTATGAATATCTTTTTAGCTGTCTCCAAGATATTCATGTTTTAGCATAATCCCATGCACCGGGAAGTACCAGGTCAGTCGGATTTCTATCTAAATGTTTACTAAATCAAGTTAATTCAAGGTTTGAGTTTATCGAGTGTGTCGGTTGCTTTATTTATTTTTAAATTAATTTTCTTGTAGCTAGTCACTAACCACGTTTTCTACCTATGATATAGGTTAATAATACTTAATTATATGGGATATGTTACAGTTACTTAAAAGTATCATAACTAAAATTAATATATGTAGTTATATTAGGTACGTTCATACGATGTATTCAGTATTCGCAAGTTTCATGAAACTCTGCTTAACATATATTAAAATTATGCACTAGTAATAAAAACACAGGTACTATTTCTCTTCATATAAATAGTGTTTTTCTCAGTAATAAAAGCTCTTTGCCGTTCTATAAACAGGAACTTCGCCGCTATGTTTCCATAACACTACCTGAAATAACTCTTGCGATTCGCGCAATTTTTTTACGAAAGGAAATTCGCCCTGTTTGGAAATGTGGATAAATGTCAATAAAATACAAAATTAAACAACCTCCTGTAATATATTTTTCTCTATTTACTTACTTACCACATCTTAACAGCAATATTAAATATTATTGGTAGTAAAAACAAAACTAATAACTCATCGTAGATAAATAATTACTTAATAAGTTGAAATCGGACTGGACCACTATGGCCAATTTATGAATGAAATTCTATTGTTATAATAATTATCGCCGATGCCAATGGGTAAGTAAATAGTTTAAGTACCTACATACAATATGGAAAATATTTATTTTTGTTTAAGACGGTACCGTCTTCCAACACTGAAAAAAAGTATGAAATAATATGTTGAAGTCGTAAGCCTCACATTATCATGGTCCTACAAGTTATTTCATACTTTTTAGTGTTGTAATTGGTTCCATATCCTTTTTAAATATATTTGTTCTCGCTTTTTTATTTTTTCTTCTTCGTGTCGACGACTCACATTTAGATAGATGACTGCCAGTACACTGGGCTGTAGCCATATAATAATAATGCATACTATTGCATACTGCTAACAATACAAGTTCATTCACTCGTCTAAAATACTGTCCACCTTCGACAAGAGTAGCAATTACCATTAATTCATCCATGTATGCAATATATTTGTCAATTAATTGACTAGTTATAACGTAAAAACTACTCAACCGTTTTTGATGAAATTTAAATGGGACCAATTTGGAAGCTGCTCTACCTAACAAAAAAAGAATAATAAATATCTGCTCATAAGTAGCGGAGTAATCGCGTAACAAATATATAAAAAAAAATATAGTAAAATTTAGAACTCCTTTCTATTTTAGTAGTCGGTCAAAAAACTAATCTATCTCATAAATGTGTTTCAGTTAATTATTTCACTACTGAGTCTGAGAGTGAGACTTTGCTCTATTTTCACGAAGTGAGCAAATAGTTAGATCTACTAAACATGGCATAAATCAACGTCTGTTTCGCCACAAAACGATCGGAAATTATTCCCCTTTCATGATTACTAGCTAGAGTGGTACACAACTCGCTGCAGCCGTGCTTAGGGTGTTGCAACACCCATAATCGACTACACGTGACTGCCCAACTGCATACAAAATGATACACTGCGAAATAATTTTGCGCGTACAACCAATATTTATTTTAATCATGATACATTCAACGAAACACTTAATCTATGACTTCTGAAACCACCGTTTATTAGCTTACTCAGTAACTAAGTAAATTAAAAATATTTCGAATCGTTTCCAGTCTCTCACACTTCTTTAAATATCGCATTTATTGCATGGAAAAAAAACACCAAAACGTGTATGAAAAATCAAATCTTAATTGTACCGCCAAGCTGATCTCATAATGGATCCGTAATATCTCGAAGGCAGTAAACGTGAGCGCAGTCATGAAATGGTCTCAAAATAGTCATATATGTGTGTTGGCAAGGGTGCATTTCTACGAAAAATATTGAATTTGGGCTTAGATTTGTCGAGTGATGTAGAATGTAGATTTAGTTTTTTTTTTGACCACACGTAAGGGCAATAATTTTATCTGCAGTTTATAAAGTATACCATTCCGACAACGCAACGGATTTGTGTCCATACTTTTACATTAAATAATATAGAGTAAAGAGCTTTTTCATCAAATATATCCGAAAAGTATTGATTGGTTTTATAAATAAACCAGCTAAATAGGCATTTTCTCCAAGACACTTTCCGAGAAATGAGTTTAAATTAGGAATATGCATATCGTTTTTGCAAGTCTCGACCAAAGAGCTCGGTTGAAAGAAAAAAAAGAAGCAATGTGGAGTGAATGGGGATATAGTGACGTCAGTCTCCAAAAGTGTGCTGAGATGGTTTGGATGTAGGTATTGAAAGGATGAACGAAAGTAGATTCACAAAGCAAGAATTCGCAGGTACACAAAGCCAGTCTGAATGGAACCTTTGTAGAGAAACCTAGGTGAACGCATTGTGAACAGTTTGGATAAGAGATTGCTGATTCTGGAAATAGAACAAGTACCTAACTGATGGGCATTTATGGAGAATGAGATGTATACAATATAAATAATTATATAATATAGTATTTGTGGTCCCTGGGTCCCTGGGCTCCGAGACACAAGCGTGACGTTATGTATTCGTGTGTATATAAAATGTAACTGGCCGGTTGGAAGGTCGAATTGCCACCGGCTGTAGCACCACTCTTGTACCTAATACCATCATTATATAATACCATAGTGGGCTAGAGCATTTGGACTGCCTATGAGTCTGCAATGGCTTATATAGGGATCTAAATGCTTTTATTGTAGTAGCTGTAGTGTTGTATATAGTTCGTAGTATTTTGTTAATAAAGGCATATCGCGGGTATAAAAAAATAACATCTAATAACATCGTATTGTGTTCAAATCAAATACAATATCCAAATACTTGTTTAAGTTTAGGTAAAATACATGGTAGACATATATTTATAAAATCACGTATGATTTTTAATCCTCAAACTGAGGTATTATCTCTTCCGTTGATAAGTGAAGTTGTGGTTTATTGTTTAGGATAACCTAGAATGGTAACTGACTGTCAAGAACATCTGCTGGAATATATTTTTAGGTGCTCGGCGACAGATTTTCTACTTGCAAGTGGTAGCTATCCAGGTACTCCGGATTAGGATCTATCAGGGAACTCAACAGTTTGGCATGATACGAACCATGAATCCGGCGCAGCAGGTGTCATCATTGCATCAAAACCCAAATACCTTAACCTGCTTAAAGCTATGTATATTATGTAAATAAAGGCAGAGCAAATAAGCATGGAGAATCTAATCGCAAACGAATACTGATGTCGCGTCCGTTATCGCATATTGGATTAAGCGCAAGGCCACTGGGTTACGGGCATCGCTAATGGAGTTCCTGGTACGGCACTGTATAAGTACCTAATAAAGTAATTTATTCATGCCCGCAACATTCAAGAGTAAAATCGGGAACGAACTGCCAAAGCATTGTATGTTAATATCTTCCTGGTTTACCAACGCGGTACGCTTTTAACTTCTTGAACTATTACTGATAAGTACAGTACCTATGCTATATTAGAATATATAATGTCGTCTATCTGTACATAAAAATAGTTCCTGCTTGATACACAAAATTTTATTATAGAGTAAAATCGTAAACTAAACTGGTTAAAGAAGTACTACGATTGACTACGCAAAAATAGATATGGATTCGCTGCGATCAGGTTGGGCATCAGCAGCAGTTTCCGTATGTCCATTCGACGTGTGGATTCGAAGCGAGGTCACAACGAGTTAGATAAATAGAGTGGGCACGCACTCGAGGCGTGCCTTCGTCGTTCTTTGTCAGCCATCGCCTAGTCTTGTGCGGCAGATTACTTAAATTTATTTAATTCGGCGCCGTCCTACATACTTCTCTAGATTTTGCACCACTACCTAGTAGTATGTAGTTTATAGCTCGTGTGAGACGCAGGTATAACTGCGCATTTTAAATACCATTACAGGTCAAGGGAAAACATTTATAAGATTATGTATGACAGATAAAACACCAGACAATGTACATGTTCTTATCATTTTGCAGAACTTCGATCACTTTAGTCGGGTCGGGACTAACGGCACGGAGGCGATGTTGCCCTACTAACCTCATTATCTATTCGCAGACCGAAACTGGACGTTATCAGACTTATTATCGTCCACTAATTACCATTTACCTAAAATTGTATATATGATTAATTCGTTTCAATTATTATTATATAAAGGTTAATAATCGTATACAATGGAACTTTAAATAATGAAACGTAAATATGTTAATGACTATTCAGTCCTTGACAGCTGGGGCTGGCTTGCTGCTAGAGCACGTGGAATGATGTCAATAAACACTAAATTGTTATATGTGGATTGGTTAACCTGAAATAAAGCAACGTACTTCGTAACTATTCACGTAGGAAGCAAATCATTCGCCAGAGCTGCCAATATTATATCTACATAGCGGTGGAAAGATTTGACAGGCTCTGTTTCGTAACCAATGAGATAATGGCGACATTACGTCTGCTATAGGTAAAGCCCACACGTGTCGCAGTAGCTACATGCTCTGCGCTCGCCGTCTGCCTCGTGGAGTACATATTGATAAATATAATTGCGCAGAATGCAACATTTACTTACACCACTTACACGGGTTCATTGCATGAAGCCAACGCAACGGGTGGCGTGCCGCCCCGTCCGTCGGAGCGTGGCGTGGGCAACCCGCACGTGTAGATTAGGGAATAGGGAATTAGGCTCGGTGACGCAACACCACATATCTACGCGTTCTTTTCTCCTACATTTACAGTCGACCTCTTCGTAAGGAACGAGCAACATCCTCTATTACTTAGGTTAGTGAGGTATAGTTTCCCTTTGAACGTTATTAGAAATGCTCTTGTTCCTGTTTGAGAGCTCTACAATGTAGAGTGTTGTGTATGTTTTATTGATGGTCCAATGAATTTGCTTATATCATCTACTTCGTGAACATTATTCTTGATTGTTTTCCTACTAATATATTAGATTTTTGTGGGGAGTCTACATATTGTAAAAATTTTCATAAAGCCCATTATGTTAGCCCGTATAGAATGTCTGACTTATCTTACCATAATGCTGCTCCTGCTGGCTGCTCTATCCTGCCTCCCAAAGTTAATTGTAGATTAGTTCTGTTTGAAGAGCAGTATGCTCGGAAGATATGTCGTCATACATGTCTTTGACTTTATTAACAAAGCCTGTGGCACACCGCGTGTCAGAGCCATAACCAAACGGAACCTTTATCTCGTTTGCTATCTGGTAAGTTTAGTCACGAATAGGCATGGAATAGAGTAGAAAGGTTTTGTTTCCACTTTCAAAAGCTCACATCTCACAGCCTGTGCACATATCCGTTTTTCACGTATATAATTTAATAACCTACGTGCGAAAATATATCGCAATCAAAATAAATTACAAGGGTGTCAATACCCGATAGCAAAATTATTGTTTGAAAGCACCGATCGATGCGCAATACGCGAGCATATACTGTAGTGCAAACTCATGTTGCAATACTTACATATTATATATACATTATTTCTGTAAAATGAATAATAATAACATGTGTCACTCATTGTATTTGTTAATTACATTTTACATTATAATATACCTGCTCTACAATACATGAATTATTAATTCTGGCACAAAACGAAATGCTTTCAAGGGCACAGAAGTCAAGCGGACGCAACAGGTCATAGTCACGAATTGCGTGAAGCTTCGTATAGACGTGCCTTCCGAGTTGTTACTGGTATTGTAATAATTATCTACACAGAGACGTTCGCGTTTATCTTTATTGTCATTGCGTTAAAGACTGAAGCAACAATGCCCTCATCGCTTCTAAAGCCAAACTCAAGTTCATTGGCATGATTTCCTTTCGGTCGCGCGAGCTTCACCGATAGTCGTCATGGCTGCCGCGGACCATGACTACACTAATTGGCAACGTTAACAATTTTGGACGATTTATTAATAGAACATCTCAGCGGAGCTCTTATTTTAATGACCGCCAAATATTTTTCATCTTACCCCAACGCGATTATTGTAAAATCGTATTACGTCTCTAGACTCATTGGCACTGTTTACAAACCCGTGCTGTTGATAAACAAAGACTGATGATATGACGTTGTCTAGATAAAATGGATACAAGACATAATTACTATAGCTTTAGGTTTATCCGTCTCCCTTCTTCTCCGTCTTAGGCACGTCAAACTTTAAACTAGAGAGGATAGATAACAGTAAAATAATAATTATATCATGCATGACTGATTTCAATATTTTTAGACTACAATAATGTGTGTAAATGGTACCTGAACAAGCAGTATGAACAAAAAGCGACACCCGGAAGAACATTCATCGGTTTTGCGTCGTTGCGGAGTGGTTTAACGATTCTATCTATCGCTCAAAGTAGTGCGGCTCAGCAGTTAGCACGCTACGAGACGAGGTTGGCCTGGTTGGTCAGGCAGGGCACATACATACAGATTCACTCAACACTTTGTCTTCTTAATCAGTTAATTGATTCAGGCAATGACATTTTATCTTTACATGAATTATGAGGTAGGAATTATATAAACCCGCTCGCCCTCTTAATGACGCCACAAAGACAAAGCTTTACTTGGCCCTGCAGTCAGTTACACAATAAGCTCAGTTTGTGCTGCGATAGCTATCAGTAAGAGAGATAGCTATCGCTTTTCCTTTCTTCTGTCGCACTTATTCGCGAAACTTGTATACCTAATGCAATTGGTGCCAAATTACGAATGTCATTTCAATGGAAGTAACCTATATTTTTAATAAAATATCCCTGAATTCAAGCGTTTCTTAATATCTCTTTTATAATATAAACATATACTTTAATGTATATTTACTTAGAGATCATTCCGGTGTAATTGTAAAATATATAGTTTAATGTATACTATGCTCAGGTTCCTTTTTATCTTCTGTGGCTTAGGTCACTGAAGTTGCTCAGGTACACCGACCCGATGTGTCATATAGGACGACCCAAAAACAATTGTAAAAAGGTTTGGTTTCGCTTTACGTACGGCACGGTTAGAGGCGCAGCGCGGGGCGGCTTGCTGATGCCAACCATCTTTGGGAGTGGTGGCAAGAGTAGTTTACCTGCTACCTTTTGGTAAGGGTGAAAATTGTAGAGGGTCCTGTCTTCTCGCGAAGTCTTCTTCTAGCGAAGTGAGTGGTGGTATGCTGTTCATTAGACACAATATTTTCCTAAGCTTATATGTACCTCATTGGGAGGACATAGAATATTTTCGTTCTTAAGCCGAGAATGTTGCATGGATAACGTAAATAAATACTTAAGTAAATAAATTGACAATTATACCTAAATTTACAGCTTTAGACATTGTATTTTGTTGTACATAATAAAAGGTGCATGCCCTAGTTGTGAAACTTTTGCACCTAACTCCATTGTTGCAAAAGGACCACATTGGCGCACGCTTAGAATAACAACATCAAACGGAAGGTCTTCTATGAACCGCTTGCATTGCATGCATGCACTGTATGTGTACTTTAAAGTAGAGATACGCCGAGTACTAGTTTACTTCTCGGCGTACTCGGTTTTTTTTTCAGTACTCGTACTCGGTAAAAATTAATCATTAAAGGTAACAGTTAAGTATTAAAGTAGTGAGCGTTATTTAAATAATAAAAAATAATGGAATACATTGTTTTGCACTTTGTTGTCAACTTATGGTATGATGACTACGCCCTTGTACATATTTTCGTCCCGGGATCTTATATTTAGGCTATCGAGAACCTCATTCTCATTAGTCATTGGAACCTATTATCTTCATGGTTATAGGTTGGTTTTTAGTTACCATCATATCAGTTACTTACAGTATTGGGTATTTCTTTAGCGTGCGAATCATTTATGTCCCACTTTGTAACAAATTATACCTGAGGGGTTTGTTGCACCTGACTACATTTGGCACTTGATTCCGAAGTCGAAGTTGTTAAGCAATTTTATACGTCCTTCGGATAATGTTTCGTTTTGCAAGTCCTGTGACTATCCTTTGTGTTAAATTTGAATATGATATACCGTCGATCTTGTCGGAGCGCCGAATGCCACTTTGCGAAATTAAAGAGTTGCTTAAGGTGATTTTCACTCTGGTTTTATATTATTCTATTTCGCCATAAAATCTCCAAATTCGTGATCTTGTGCGTCCACTCATTTTCCCAACCTTTTTCCCGCCTCTGGTGCAGGTATATATGTATACTGAACCAAGTAAGTAACTCTGCCTTGTACTCGGTTTGATATACTTAAAACCGAGTAATACTCGGTAAAGCTAGTACTCGGCGCATCTCAACTAAATACATACCCACCATGCCGGATAAAATACATTCGAGTATATATTTTTTTTTTTTTTTTTTTTTTTTTATTATTTATATTTTTACACTACAGACTCTGGGTCCGTACTCTTTTGAGATCTTACTTTTCCTTATCATAGTAATACATTTTATTAAGTAATCGTTGTCTCCAATACATCAGTCTTCCTGAAGGGAAGGGTGTTAGTTTGTTAACATTAAAATGAGTCCATTTTTTATTTTTAATGTATAAATTTTTTTTTATTATCTAGTTTGTTAGGTGAGAAATTAAAATTTATATAGTAAGTATTTATTATCCTAAGTTGAAGGGCCGGCCACTGGTTCCGGCGTTGCCATTGATAATTGTAGATGAGTCCTTACGACCCCTTCGTCTCGGTTTTTTATAGCCATTTTTAGGTTGTAGTCACAAATTACTTTTCCATTTGCCTCTGTTGCCCGCCTCATGAATCTGCCAATGGCGTCCGAGCTGTCGTCTGTGTAATAAATGCAGCGCTTTGAGTGTCTTGACACTGCTACTACTGCGTGTGATACGCTGTCTCGGAGCTTGGTGACTTTTTCCCTCATCTGTACTATGATTACTGTCTCGTACGTCAAACCCTGCGCTTCGTGTACTGTCAAGGTGCATGACCCTGTACCAGACCCATATCCCTTGCCGACAAGTGAGGCTTTTTCCTCCTGTGTCAGCGCGAGAAATAAGGTACTCTGGAGGTCTGTTGGAATGTTTGCACCTGTGTAACGTTCTAGCGTCAGGGAATGAGTTTGAGATCGCGATGAGTATATGCCCGGATACACTTCGCTAAGGGCGTATGCCACATCCATGGGATTTCTGTGCGTGCAAAACAACTGTTGGGTGATGGATGCCACCATATTTGGATTACCGTATCGTATATCGAAGAGATTTTCTCTTTCGATATAGGGCAGTTGGTTAACATCTCCGATGATGACGACATCCTCAGCGTCCAACAACCGCACTGCCATTATGATGGCCCCGAAGTGGTTCATGTGAGCCTCGTCTATTAGAAGACGTTGTTCACTTCGTCCCATGAACCCATTGGCCAATACGGAGGCCAGAGTACGCACTTTGGATTTGACTCCGTCGCCTATGCGTTGCGCTACCCTGTCTCGTAGATCTTTGGCTGCTTCGGTTGTTGTGGTGACTATGATGTCCTTATCAGCATCGAAGTTGTCAACTATCCAAGTTGTTTTGCCGCATCCTGGAACTCCATTAATCCATGTTATGTTTGGCATAGTCCAAAGCTCGCGTGCCGCTGATGGATCGAGAGAACCCGAAATGGTTTTGGCCATTTCTAGGATTTTCTCCTGCAGCATTATCTTAGTGCATCGGGCAGTTACGACCAGAGGATCGTTGGGTGGCGTGTTGAAGATGTTTCTGCCAGTCCTTTGTGTTTCGCTTTCATTCAAGTTAACAAAGCTACCCGTGGAGCTGAACGCGGCCATATATCGACCTGACATTGTTCCTTTTATAATTTGAGAAGTGTCGTTGTCATATACGGCCGCCTCCGCTTCCACAAGTCTAACGTTCAACAATCCCTCGTTTTCCCAGCGGTATGCTTTAATGATGTCTTTGCAAGTGGCCAGATTTACTTCACGTGTGGCCTTTTCAATCGCCAAGAATTCAAGAAATGCGTTAATAGCGCAGTCTATGGGCTTTGTTGTTGGAATGTAGCTGGGCGGACTGACCTGCCCCCTGTCGGCTCTTGTACGTTTTTTCTGAGGCTGAACTTGTATTTGGCGAGGTGTATTGAAATCTTGAAGGGCGGCTGCTTGTTTATCTGCCCCCCTTGAGATTTTGTCCTTTATTCCGTGGACAGCAGCACTGACGACATCCATAAAGGTCTTTGTGCGTCTTGCTTGGTCAGCTTTCTCTTTCGGATTTGCTTTATGCTTTGCGTTGGATTTAAAGGCTTCGAGTTTTTGCTGGAGGCGCTCAGACCCAGTTTGGGTAATCGAATGCGGCTGGAGGATCCCCGTGGTGTTTGTAGGTGAAGGTGCAGTGTGTGCTTTGAGGAAACTAAGGTCATGTCCTCTATCCTCGTATGCTATCACCTCGTGATATTTCGAGGCTTTTATGCACCCTATGTGATCTGCGACCTCTCCTCTTTCACATTCAATTACCATTGCGTCTATGCTGATTTTGCGTGGTGTTGTGCTAGCGCCTTCATCAACCACTCCAAGCTTCGAGAGCACTAAATCTGCCATAGCAAAAGGAGTTCTCGTACCCCAATCGATTAGTACAATCGTTTTGTTTCGTGATCGCACTAATCGACACTGGCAACCGGCTAAGGTAGTCTCCGCTAATTCATTGTACCTCTTGCGTTTAATGGTGGTTTTTGTAGTACTCCCGTTTAGCAATGCAGCCAGTCCGGGTGAGATTACAACGCGGTTTTTTGTATTTGCGTTGCAATAACTGATTCCAAGTCGTTCGCTGCTATTGTCCATGAAGAGGGCCACCCCGTGAACCTTGATGCTTGGCTCGCCTCTCTCCCCGAACTCCAACAGTTGTTCTAGTGATGTTCGTTGTGGGGAGGTTTGCTGGACATCGAGCACACGGTTTGTAGCTCCCGATATGGATTGAGTCACGTTTTGTCGGCTTGGTTCAGGTGTGTTATGCCTTTTTGCTGCCAATTTGAATACTTTTTCAGCGTAGCTCAGGAAATGTGATCTGCTTTCTGGATCTGCCATGATGGTCTGCAGATTTTGCATTGTAAGTCTGGGGTTCATCTGAATCTCCAGATCATGCCTTAATGCCAGAAAACGTGGACACTCCAGAACTACGTGCCATACCGTTTCAAATATATTGGGATCGCACGCGCAACCTGGGCTTTCTAATAATTTGAACCTGTGCAGATATTCAGCTATCCCGCCGTGTCCCGTCAGCACTTGCACATGTGTAGGTGTAAGCTTTGTAGATCTAACTATCCGGTATGACTTGTTGACATCCGGTAGGAACTGCTTAGTGACCTTTCCTGTGCTGGAGGAGACATACCTGTCCTGCCATTTGCGGACTGTCTCTTCTCTGATCTTTTTTTAGGACAAAGGGACGTTACCGTAGTCCGGATCAGAGGCTGCATGTAGGGCTCCAAACTTAGCTAGCTCATCAGCTCGCTCATTTCCCGTTGTACCTACATGCGCTCTTAGCCAGAAAAACCGCACTTGCCTCCCCTCCATTTGCATTTCTTTCATGCACTCTTTGATGGATTTCGTCAGGGGATGGGTCAGTCTGGGATTTTCCAGCAGGTCGAGTGAAGATCTTGAGTCACTCAGAATGTTGACTATTTTAGACCCGCTGGATTTTGCAGATTGAACCGCCCTGAAGAGTGCGTAGAGTTCCGACTGGAACACTGTGCAGGAAGGGTCCAGACTGAAGGTGGAGAAGCATGTCTCTTTACCTTCCTCCCACCATGTGAGGGCTGCGCCAACTTTTCCCTCAATTTTACTACCGTCCGTGTAGACTTGTGGACCGGTAATTTGGTGTGAGTGTAGGGTTTCCAGATTCATGTTCTCAAGGAGCTCATACTCAGTTGTAACGAGTGTCGATGGGTGAGGTTGTTGTAAATAACTCACATTTTGCTCCAGTTGCCTTCTTGGTGGTATGTAGTCTGATGACAAGCCTTTTTTTGCCATGTATAGGCTGGCAGTTTCCTGAATTCTCAGATCTAGCGGTAATGTTCCTGATAGGGCGAGTGCTGATGTGAGCGATACCGTACGATATGCTTTGCAAATTTTCTGTGCGAAGCCCCTTTGAAGTGCATCCAAACGTTTTCTGATCATCTGGAGCTCTGTTGCCTGGTACCATGCACAAGAGGCATACAATACGATTGGCTCAATAACTGCAACATATATGGTCCTAATAATTTCCGTGTTCAAGCCCCATGTTACTTTTGCTGCACATGCCAGTTGTTTGTATATCCCGGTCACTTTCCTACATATTGCATTTACATGCGGTAGAAAGTTCAGGTTACGGTCAATGATGAGGCCCAGGAGTTTTATCTCGTCTACGAGATTCAGCCTGCAGCCCGACATGAGGATTTTGGGAAGATCGTACTTAAGTTTCCTCGTTATCAGCATCACATTTGTTTTGTGTGCCGCGAAGTTTAACTTATTACTTTCCCCCCACTTTACTACTGTGTCGAGTACTGCATTGGCTGATTCCTCCAAGGTACTGACCGCGTGTCCGGAAAACACAATTGCCACATCGTCCGCGAACGCCTGGCAATATACTCCCTCGCCAGACAGTTGCTGCAACAGCGGATCCAAGATGATGTTCCAGAAGGTCGGTCCACCGATGGATCCTTGGACACAACCCTTCGTGGTACATCTCTCGCTAGTTGCTCTGGCATAGTTGACCACGATCTTACGGTCACTGAGGTATGAGTCTATTATTGCGTAAAGGTTCTTTGGACACGAGTATATATTCGTTCTGCGCACTGCATTTGGAATACAACTTTCACGTTTTAGATAACATAATTGTTTTGCATATTACGTAACTCTGTAATCTACGTGCGCCTGTTTTATGTCCTATACACTATACTTGCTTATTGTATACTATCACTTTTTATACGTACGTAATGTGGACACATATTATATACAGAATATATAAACTTTAAACATGTAAATTCAAAGGACAGAGTATTTAATTGGATTAAGGCTAGAGTGCACGTAGCGCTTTGATACGAACGTAGTTTCTGCATATAATAAGTGTAAAAACTCGGTGAATTTTTGCATGCATATCCCTGGGCCCAATATGTATGCTTCTAATTGCCAGTTTTTTGATTTTTCATGAATTTTATCCTTAATTTTAGGCTCAAGAGTGCTTGTGCATACTAAGTTTCACCGAGTTTGTACACTTGGTATTCAAAATATGATGAACCTAGGTTTGTACGAAAAGTCACCTAACTTTATATAGATATAATAATGTAATATGCTGCCTTTTTCATTACAATATAAATCTAACGATGATCGTTGTACGCTCGTGTTTCGAAATTACCACAACAGGATGCTGTTAATTAAAAGTCATTGGTATGTGATAGGTTTAGAAATTTCAGCACCACAAATCTGTAATTACATTCTAATAATGGCAATAATTTTGCTGTTGTATGTGTTAGGGTTACGCTACTTACGGGTAGAGTTCATCAAGTTATAGAAAGCCAATAAGTATAAGTTAATAGTAAGCCAACGTAAGTTTATAGAAAGCCAATCAAAATCAAGTGATTTTTAACGGTTATAGATTTGAGACATTGTCTGTGATATTTAATTCTTATGTGAACACAACTTATGAAGTCATGCGAAAACGGGAGGAAAAATTCGTATTGTAATATTTTTTATACTCTATATTGTTTAGAAATTATTTCCTTGTTATAGAATCTTTTTCAAAACTGGAAACCTGAAAATTTACACATATATTTAGTATCTTAGAAATAACTGGTCTGTAGAATACTTTTACTTAGTCCCAAATGATCAAGGTATGTATTAGATGATATATGTTATAGATGACATCCCTGAAACGCATATACCCGTTAAACAAGCTGTCACGCATGTTTGCGATTGAGGTGCAGCAGACCTATATTTCATAACCATAACTCGATAAGGTATCAAACTAGTGTGTAAATTGTAAATGTAAAGCGTATAAAGCGCCCCATCAACAGTGCCGTGCAACATATGGACGTTAGATATTCAAATTACTTGTACAGTGTAATTTATTGGTCCGTTGGTCGCTCACACTGTATTAAAACTCGTTGGAAACACGCACCGGTTAATGACGACATGAGCACGCTGATCCGTGCAGACAAATCAGCGTGCATGATTGCGTCAGATGGTTTCTCTCTCCGGCCACGCCGCTACAGATCGCCTCCCTGACTAAGCTGGAAAGTGACGGGAAGGAAACCGCAGCTTTCTACTCATTCGCTAATGCTTTTATAATCAAAGTAATAATTATTTTAGACTGTTTCCTTTCTCTAGTAAGCGTAGCTTGAGCTTGATGCTAGGTTGTACCATACATTTATTTACGACTTCCCACGATTGCTGCTAGGTCATATATACGTTTTCAATGACAATAAAGCGCTCCAAGCGGCCGCAAATGAGGTGACTGTACCGTGTCGTACTGACGCATACGTGCTGCTTTTGCTTGATCTCTAGTATTGCTCTACGTCATCTCATCTCGCTTCTTTGTTTAGATTTCTTTGTGTTGAAATTATTTAACACGAGTTAATGAATTATTACGTTTGTTGATATATTTATGATACGACGGATAATAAGTTCCACCGGCTTGTGTTGCGTTTCCCTAGGCCCTGCACTAATATATGTAGGTATAATTTAGTTTCTTACGGACGTTCGTTTATATGTCTCTTTTGCCCATAATTTGACTTGGTATAGTGCTGTTCACAACTAAACACAGTACCTAGTGTTTGTACACAAGTGCATCGAATCAGAATATCTGTCAATGTGGTGGCCAAGGTGTACTCTTGCTGCAGAGACCTACCGCCTAATACATACAAAATAAAGACTGTCATGAATTATAATCAGTTTTTGTATATTTGATTTTGAAAATATAATCATCATATTTCTACATATACTATACCATAAATTGTTAAGGGGATTTATGGACTATTGTCTAAAAACCCTTTCAAGCCCTCTAAGTGAAAGCAAAGGGATTCCTGGATAAAAAAATAAAAATAAAACCTTTTGCTCCCTGCAAAATAGTTTTTTGATCTAAGGGGATTTCTGCAAAATGCATCTTCTTCTTGCTGTTATCCCATGCTAAATGGAATCGGCACAATGTATTACTCTACTGCACTACATTCATCAACTTGATACATACACAACTACTGTTCCTAATGAAGAAGATCTTATAAGAAACACACGATTAGATGTTAACATTTTAGATACATTTATTACTATAGTACCTAGTTACAGACGTTAAAACATTTGCAATTATACAAAAAAAAACATGAACTGTAGCCTCTAAATCGTAAATACCGACTAGGAAAAAACATCACAAAGTATAATATCTGCTAAAGCTTTTGCCAGCTGTCGTTGTGAAACTTAAACATTAAATACGAATCGAGGGCACTGCACTTGAGTCATACATATCTCACGTGTCGTTGATCAAAAGCCGGGCGATGAAAGGAAGATACGGATATAAATAAATACCTAACTCTAACATACGCTCTGTTTGCTTGAGCATCGGGCCGAAGAACTCATACACTTACCGAATGAGTGTGAACGACACGAGTCTTTATGTTCATTACCTTAAAGGTTAACCTCATTGTTCAATATACATAATGCCACAGCGCATTGCAACGGTGTCCCACCCAAGAATTGTCTTATCGCGTGGAACAGTCAGTAAGCTAACGGAACTGCGGAATAGTACAGGTTGGTGTAGGCTCGGGGAGGTCAGGCAGGGCAGGCCAATGAAGCGCACATCCGCCTGCATCGCATCACTTCTATACGCACGGTTCTTCATATCGTCGGCCTTTTTGCTCTGTAGCTAGGCATTCTCATGCATTTTCTGTCACCTTTACTTTGCAACACGCTTTGTGCTTATGCGACCTTATGGGAAACTAGGTCTGAAACTTATGTTTAAACGTCTAACAAGTTACTTTTTCCTTATAAAATAAACTGATTCGGCACCTTTGCCTTCTGTGCTCTCTGATGTATACCATCCACTTGGATTGGATATGAAAGGTGCCGAAAGACGTATAAGTTTATTTTTTATCTGTAAGTAGGTACTCTTATCGTACGTGATTTCTGTGAGCTGATCATATTTCTTGAGAAATATACAACATAAAACATTAGTACACCTATATGGTGTGCAGGTTGCATTCGTAAATATTATTCAGTAACACATAAACATTACAATATATTGGCAGAAGGTGCGATACAAATTTAAAGTACGCAGTAAGTAATACGCATTTCGAAATACACTACGAAAACAAACCTCGACATCGATGGTTCAAAAAATACATGTATATCATTGTATTATTGTTTTGTTATCAATGGCCGGTGTAAAACTGCACGAAAATAACACGCATAGGTAAGTTTGTTTACGTTGTGGTAGTAAATAGACCACGGACAGCTACGTAATATTTTTATTATCTGGCGATGATGTCGGCGAACATTCAGCGAATTTGTTGCGATAATAAAAAAGAGATTCTGTCAATGAACTCTTCGCATTTTTTTCTTGAAATTTTGACCTGTAATTAGTTGAATACATATTACGTGGACATCAGCATGCAGGTCATCATTTCATTACAGGTATACAGGGTTATTGGAAAAATGCTATCAACCTCTTAGGGTTGACGTCTGCTAGTTTAGACAAACATTTTGAGATGTATTTTATTTGGAATAACATATTTTTTTATGTTTGTTTATGTGTATTTGACGGAATAAGCACGAGGACCATCTGATGTTAAAAAAGGCTCTTGTGCCTGTAATTTCATATTTGTAATAACTTTGATCGATGTAAATATTCAATTCAAAATGTTTGTTAGGACTAGCAGACATCAACCCTAAGAGGTTGTTAATATTTTTCCAATAACCCTGTATACTAGTATTATTTTATATTATAATGAACGTAAGGAGGAGGAATTACAAACTCACTGACTACAATTATGTGTATAATATTAACGTTACTCATATAATGTTTCTTTATTTAATGATATCTCTGATGTTGCGCATGAAAATACATTGTAATCGGAGTTAGCATAAGCAATGGTCTTAGCGAACTACCACCTGCCTACGACCTACCATAAGAAACAGGCAACCTTTTGTTAATATCTAAGATGCATTTCATAAATGACGTGAAATTTAGGCTTATCAAACATTTCTAAATGGGTAGAAGAATGTCAAAATATGTTTCTATATTCTAATAATTCCACAGTAACCAACGTTTGTTGTAATGTTTTATTCATAAATGTCATATTAACATGTCAAAGTACAAAACAAGTAAGAAGTATGCATATTAGTCACAATAAAATTGTTATTCCTATTTTAATACAATTTCACAGTAGTAATCTCTCATAATACTAATAACTTATAGCTATATAATTTATCATACATTCTTACAAACATACAAGACTAAACTTTCAAGTGTTAGTATAATATGGTGTTATGTCATAAGTTACATGTCAATGCTTAATCTCTTAAAATATCAAAGCCACATTTCTGAACAAATTTTTTAGTTTAAAATTAGTAAATAAATTTATTTTTGTGCAATCAGATCGAGGCCGTTCACTCTCACAAGTCTTAGATTATAAAAAAAAACATATACACGAGTACTAAAGCATCAGAGCTTAGTTACACAGGAGATTTCTCCTGAAGGGGTACTTCTTCTGGCGCCGTTCCATTTGCGTTGGCTCCAGGACGCTCGTTTGCTGGTCTTGGGGAAGAGCGGAATCGGCCACTAATAGAACTCCAGTTCTTCTTAATTGTGATCCCTGCTACAACCAGCACCATTCCAGCCACGATCATACCAATAATGCTTTTGTCCACTCCGCCAGTTTTAACTCCAGATGTAGTAGCGCCTACTGACACATCAGCTTCCTTATGATTATCTGCTGCTTCTTTCGGAGCCTCTACTATCGTGCTCATTGGAGTAATTGCGTTTGGAATTTTGTTAACAGCAGAGCGTACATTTTGTTGAAATTCATTTCCTGCTTCGGGCGTGACTGGGGATATATTTGACTGTGTTTCTGGAGCTTTTGTTTTGTCTACTTTATCTAAACCTAATTTGGTGTCTTCAGACGGCGCCGGGTCTGCAGCCTCTTCCAATCCAGAACTAAGGGCTATAGTTCCTGGTAGAATAATATTCAATAAATCTTCTTCAAAATTCGAAGGTGCTTCAGGACATTCAAAGGGATTCGTGGTACAAGATCCGGTGCAAACAGTTGCCAAACTGTTTTTCAACGAAGTACACAAGTCTTCCACAAGTTCCTTTGAAGCCGTAGGTAGAGTTAGTTTCTTAAGAGCCGTGAAGTGCGAGAATATGTCCCGATTCAGAGTCTGAAAAATAAATAAGATAAGGTAAATCAAAGATTTAATTAAGGACAATTCCATTAGGAGGACCCGAAAGATGATCGTAAAAGAGGAATTAGGGTGAAGTTCAATAAATGAGCAACATGCCACTACTCACATCGCCGTGAGTCAGACGGCCTCCAAATAACCGAATACTAAAACGTGCTTGTTGTAATGGAGAAATACATATTTTACCACCCCTGAAATGGGATAATTGGTATAAATGTAATTAAAAATAACAAAAAAGTGGGTAAGGGAAAATTAAAAATATTCTTAAAAACTATAATAAAAAATGTATCCAAAATAACTGACTGTTTGTATGATCACATCACGGAGAAAATTTGTCAAAGATTTAATTGGTGGAATCGTATCGTTACCCAGCGCGTAAACTAGGGCAATTATCCTTACAAACAGTAAGATGATCGAACTACGAGTAGATCTACCATTGGATTAAGCCATTTTATTGATATTTCCCGAGTAATCGAGGCAAAACTACATCCACAATGAGAAGAAATTTCGGACAACACTTGCAAAACACCTATATCATGATAAGGTTTATTACACGCAATTAAAACTATTTTCCAACAATTAATGTAACGTATATCCTTACTAAACTAATGAAATGCTATCCAGACCGACAAAATTAGTTTTGTCGGTCTGGATTCAACGAAGATTAGCATAGATATCGCTTGCAGTTCGAAACATGGCAAAGATTGATTCGTTGATAAAATAAAACAAATACCCGCTCAGTACCTACATTATTTCATAAACTTATGTTTGATTTTATAGCCACTTACTGTTCTCATATCGTTGCCTCCCAAATCAAGTTCTTCTAATTTAGTCAATCCAAAACCGTTCTTCAAGTCCTTAGGGTACTCGATGAGTCTGTTGTTTCCCAGCTTCAGGACCGTCAGTTCAGGGAGCTCGCTTATTGACTGGAAATTAGTAATTGTTTTGTTTTATTTGTGTGATAAGCTTATAAGTGACGAATTTCCTGAAATCGATAAAGACTTTTATATCCTGTCATATATGATGCTTTACAAATATATATATATGCAAACATATACTTGGACACTTATAAATGACATTGTGTCGGGACGTCAAACGCAGTGTTATGTCACAGAAAATTTCCTTGTAAGGCAAATTACTTATCCGTTTTCGTCACTATCATTCAATAAAGATAACGTTCACAAAATATTAATGATATGACTGAACGTTGTAAAATTTTGTGAATTTCTTAGACGGACGAAGTTAATTGCTTTATGAATTAATTCATACAAGATACTCAAAACTGGAAGCGTGATGAGTGAGTTTCTATATATGTTCCCACCGCTAATTATAATAAAATATTAAAAAACAACGTAACCGACTTCCAACACTAAAAGTATGAGACAACTTGCGAAAGTCAGTACCATGCTGATTCAGAACTTGAGCTCATATTATCATGGTGTGATTTCCTCAAGTTATTTCATACTTTTTAGTGATGCATACTGCATACAGCTTACAAAATCACCCAAAATACTGTCCACCAACAAGAGTTGCAATTGAATATAACTTAAAGAGTACTCAACCAATTGATGAAATTGATGAAATTTTAACTCTACCCAACAAAATAATAATAATAATTGGCGGAGTAAAGGTGTAACCAACATACAAAAAAAAACAGTCGAGTTGAGAATTTCCTCCTTCTTTTGGAAAACGGTTAATTAGGAATTGACACTTACCCCAGAAGCTAGGTCCATAATTAAGTTATTATTAGCATTCAATACTTTTAAATTCTTCAATAGGGATACTTCTTTCGGGATTTCTGTCAGTTTGTTGTTTTGAACATTTAACGTTGTTGTTTTGGAATCAATCGACGTAGGAAACTCTGTTAGATCATATCCTGAACAATCGACTACGAAATTGTTGGTATCCCCTTCTATGTGGCACACGCAGGGCTTAGGACATGACGAGTTTTCTGAATTTTCAGCCACAGTTGGTAGAATATCTTCAGAAACTGGTTGCTGTACATCTTCCAATTTAGGTGCTGAAGTAGACTCAACAGTAGAATCTTTAGCATCAGTTGTACCTTGTCCCGGTTCTGAATCCTCTGTTACTGAAAGCTGTACACCTTCCACTTGGGGTGATAGACTAGATTGAGCCTTCACTGTGACATCTGTTGGTTCTTCTACAGCTCCGATTATGCCTCCTTGTGTTTTTGAATCTTCAGGAACCGAAGACTGTACATTTTCTTGTTGAGATGGTGGAGAAGATTCAGCCGTCTCATTTACATCTGCTACACTAGCTTTGCTTCCTTCTGGGTCTGAGCTTTCAGAAAGTGGTACCAATTGCGATAGCAAAGTAGATTTATCTGTCAATATAACATCTGCTGGTTCTTCACCAGCTCCGCTACCTTCTGGTTCTAAAATATGATCTGGTGGAAAGTGATTGTCATTTTCCACGGGAATATGTAACTCTCCTTCTGATTGTGGTGCAGCACATCTGCAACATTTAAATTCATTTGTCTAATGACATGTGACTTATTTATCACTATATCAATTTCTAGTTTATCGTGCAAGGTGACGCAAATTTGGTATATATAAGTAAAAGATAAAATTTGCGATAAGTGCAAATTTATGATATAATGCTAGGGCGTATCTGGGATACAACTGGGCCCTATTTATTGACATGTCCTTCTAGACTTACATATACCTATGTATTTCTACTTAATATAAGTCACTTACATAAATATTATACTGTGACAGCAGATAAATGGAACTTATTAACATTTCTAGATGTTTCAAATGAATTAAGTTAATAATTACTGGTTTAAAGTGGCTATTAATCACATCTTACTGCCATCATATTACCCACACTTTGACTTTGGCATAGGGCTGGTATGGTTTCAATAATTTACACACATTTACAAACTTACATAACTCAATGTTATTTCAGTAGTTATCTATTCACACCCTAATCTTTAGTTATACTCTTAAGGCGATATAAATAATAATAACTTACGCAATGGCTGTCAACAAGAGCAGACAGAGTCCCGTGGAATTCATGGTCACTACAGATGTAACACTATTGAGCCGCGACAACTGAATTCAGGAGCTGTTACCCGCAGCTGTACGAACACCAACGTAGCGTACAGCACATAACTCACTGACACTTATAACTATTATCACTCAATGATAAGATTACTAGCGGCATGGTAGAGCTTATCGCGAATCAAGGCGATAACGACACTGCATATACGAGAAAATATTGGACGGTGGTTTTCAATATCTCCACTGAAACATGCTAATAACACGTTAGGTAGACGTCAAACTACGCTCTAACGTCGAAAATCAACAATTATATATATTACACAATTTAGGCGCTGATACTTCACTAGTAACTAACAGAGCTGATACTGGTTTATGAATAAAGAAGTGTGCGTGTCTCTCGCCTTATCAGTATACTTTATAATATTTCACAATTTGTTCGGCAAGCATATAGTTTGGAATGATAAGAACATTATGATCCTATCAGGATATTGAATTAATGGAACTGCGCCGGAAGTACTCGATTGATTCACACTACTTATTAGAATTGTCGCGAAAACTCTGATAATGTCATATATATGACATAAACAATTTCTCACAAATATTTTTTTCCAGAATTCAGATATTCCTTAGCGAGCTCTACCATTGAATACGTTTGTTTGACTAAAACTTGCCGTGCCTTTTTTGTTATCTTAAAAACTAATTACACAACATGTTAATGTTAGTTTTGTCAAATAACTTCGTCTATACTAATAGCTTCGGAACAAGAATCCTGTTCCATGACCTTTAATTTTAAATATGTATCCTGTTACAGTAGGTCTTCGCCTACAAAATTACGCTTACTTACATATGTATAAAAAACCCCGTGGGTTGCCGGGTTAGAATGTCACCCCACCATTGCTACCTGTGGGTGTCCTAAAAGGCAACTAAAAGTAAAATCATTCTGAGCAACTGATATCTTGAACTGTGATCCCCAAGACGCCTGCCTAGCGTGGGGATTATGGCAAATCCCCCTTAAATAGAGGCAGGCTGTGTTTATCAGTGGACAATCCGGCTGATACAGTCATCATCATCAACATCACGCCTTTACTCCCCAAAGTCTTCCATATTGTTCAAACGTTTCGCGAATCATTTTTTGGTCCCATCCCATGTAACAGAGGACGACCCTATTACCATCTACCGAGAACAGTTCCAGACTCAGGAATGCTACTGAATACTTCTTTGTCAGAAAAACCAATAACATATCCGAGCAGGGGATCGAATCCAGGGCCTCTTGGTTCCATAGTGGCGTTTTCACACATACAGTACAATACATATTCCTTAACAATAATCGTGGAATAGCGGTAATCACTATTGCATTTTTAGAAATGGGATCATTACCATGAAATTCTTGAATCACAGTTCCTGATACTAATATGCTCCTACTGCTCCACTCTTTTCTAGTCTAGCTCATGATCACAGTGCATAGTACGTTCGTACGTTTTTATTTAGACGTACGTTATACGGTCTTAAAATAATAGTGTATTTATATGAAATATTATTCTGTAAAACCTGCGGATACTAGTTTCTTTAAATATTAGGGTATTTCTTTGACTATTTAAAAACTTTTGGTGAATCAAGTCTTTGGCTGTGAGTTTAAACACTCGTGGAATCTGTAACTCTCCCATAGCTCCTCATTTCACAATTCTTTACTCAACATGAACGATTTCTCAAACTATCACACTGTTGATAAATAATAATTAATGGATACGTTTTTCTAACGCAGTACTGCAACGGCGGCGACCTGGCTGACTACCTGCAAGCGAACCGGCTGCTGAGCGAGAGCACCATCCGGCTGTTCCTGCGGCAGTTGGCCGAAGCCATGCGCGCCATCCACGCCAAGGGCATCGTGCACCGGGACTTGAAACCACAGAACATCCTACTCACACACAATGTCGCGCCTCCCCGCACGCCACACGCCTCTGAAATGACACTCAAAATTGGTAATTATTATGCTTATAACTGAATAGATAAGACGGTTTATAAGTCATACACTAAAGTGAGCAGCATAGTATTATTTTTGTATATCCCCCCGCCGCTGTCTTGTAGTTGTACCATAGCCATCCTTGATATGTCGCGATTTGGTCGCTGGCATAGCTACAGTGGCATTTGTTTTAGTGGCGATGACGTTGTAGCTGAAAAGTAAATACTTATGGTTACGTAGTCCCGTTTGATCCATGGCCTTACTTAGTTACTAAGCAGCAAGTCCCATACAGTGTCTCTTCAGCAGCAGCCCTTATACAGGGTTATTAGTAAAATGTTAACAACCTCTTAGGTTTAACTTCTGCTAGTCCTAACAATCATTTTGAGACGAAATTTTTTTTTATTTGTTTTTTATTTGCGTCGGCGTATGCATTGTCTTTTACTACGAACTTAAAAGTATCAGACAGTACAAGAAAAACATTTAAAAAAAGTTTTCTTACCGTATATTTGTACCGGACCGTACCGTATGTGTGTTTTTAAAAGCTTTTTTGTTTTAAGTCTCTCTGAGCCGAGAGCGCCCGCCGCGGCTACAGCATAGAATTTATCCAATAACCCTGTATACAAGAGAAAATGAGAGCATTATATAATGAGTTTTATGTTGCCCCAATATTGTATGGACCAAATGATGATTGAAGACCTTAAGATTAAATTTGGAAATTAATTTTAATACCAGTACGTAGCCACGTGTTTTATGCTATATATAGTTAACGCTCAACTAGTTTATCATTAATGAGTTTGATGACGCAGAAGCTAAGTATCATCGGTTTCGGTCTTTACCTACTGGTTCTACAGATTTGTGGCCAGTTGCTCCCAGCAGCGCTTCAAATAATGTATTCAGGAATTAAAAATAAATGAAGGAAGATGGGTTACTTAATATATGTTTCAGACAATCAATTTTTCTATTGATTATTAGAATCTGATCTCTCAGATCTCAGATATCCCTGTACCGATTTTATATATATATTTAATCCTTATAATTTAATTTGAAAAATAATATTAGAGAGTCTATAGGAATCCATTTCAAAGTACTTGAAATGAATTAAAATTATTCTTTGTACTGATATCTTGAACAAACTTTGGATAACGATAAGAAACTCTGAGTAAGTAGTGACGTTCTGATGTTTTATGATGTTGTGAGTGAACTGGTTGTAACGAATCAATTCAATCAACATCGTTGATAAGAAAACACAGTGTGGAGTGAAATGTTAATGACGTCATTTGACAATGGGTATTTCGAGATGATATAGTAAGAGTGTAGAAAGAATAAACAGTGGATTAGAACCCTAGTTCAAATTACTCATAGAGAAGGGGTAGTCTTTTTTTATTTAATTATCTGTTTGTCTTTTCATATTATATAATATATATTACATATTTTTATATGTATGATTAAATATTACATCTTAAGATGTAATATTAAATATTACATCTTAAGATGTAATATTACGTTTAGTTATTACGACTAATACTACCTTACTGGGACACTTACATTGCTCTGTTCTGTATCATAGGATAGGATAGCCAATATGCTAAAGGCACAAGAAATATATATACATAAAATCATGTCTTTTCCTGTAGGGGTAGGCAGAGACCACAGATTTCCACTTACTACGATTCTTACATATCTCTTTCGCTTCATTTACACTCATCAATCCTTTCATACATAAGCGTTGGTTTAGGGAGTACCCTAAACCGACGCAGGAGTACCTGACCTGGCCTTTTTTCAGAACGTCGTCAATCAGATTTTGGAACGTTCGCCTAGGTCTTCCTCTTCCAACACTTCCGTTCACTTGTCCCATGTATACCTGTTTAGTCATTCTCATTTTCATTCATTCTCTCCACATGTCCAAACCATCTTAACATACCTTTCTGGATTTTTGTCACTACGTCCTCATTCACACCTGATTTGAAGCAGTGGCATTGGCTGTGGACTGCCGCGCAGCAGGTCCATGGTTTGAATCCCGCCCAGAGCTTGAGCTCCAACGCATGGTGAAGGGCATTTTGCGAATGCCCGCCTGGCTAGCGACCACCCTCAAGTAGAAAATCTGTCGCCAAGCACCTAACGGTGTGTTCCGGCAGCAGTCCTTGAGAGCCAGTGAAATAACAGGCAAAATGAGACTTAACAAGTATGTCTCAAGGTGATGGGCGCAGTGCAGTTCGTCACTTGTGATGAAATGCATCTGTTATAGGCAGAGGATACCGCTAAACATCAGGTGGGCCTCGCGCTTGATCCATCACAATAACATTAAAAAAAAAATTAGAACTAAAATTTAAGGGTGGTGAAGCAACGCTGTGCTTTGAATATTAACATAGCCCAACATAGAAACAAAAAAATGAATCTACATTTAATGAGTACTGATCAGTTACATTGGCATTTTGTTAAAATTGACGAGAAATACAAGGATGTCAAGATTTACTTCTCTATCTCTTCAAGATCTACATCAGTTTAATGTAATGATTCACAATTTGAGAGAAAACCTCTACCAGCTTATGCATCATAGACAGCAGTAATATAGGTCATGTTTACATTATAAACGACGCGTGTGACCCTAAAATTGAACTTAGGATACCCCCGTAGGTTCTCAGTCTCACATCCGTTATGTTGTTACAAAGTCCATGAGTACGTATCATTCGCAAGTGTTATGCAAATCTAGATTAATAATTCACATTTTCTTTCGTATAGCGGATTTCGGTTTCGCGAGGTTCTTGGAAGAAGGAAAAATGGCGGTTACGCTCTGTGGCTCACCGATGTACATGGTAAGTTAGTTGTTTTTATTATATGATTTCTGGTTTTTTAATGTATCAAGTGCTCGAGAAATAAAAATCCTTGAGCATTAGTGATTTTATTACTATTTTAAGGTTAGCGCAGACGCTGGATTGGACAGACCTTGGCGTACGGTTTTGTCCGTGAAAATAGAAAAAAAGTATCCCATTAACGTATACAGTTATAATCTTTGTGGGCTGTGTTCTCTTCAATTACCTGTGATCATTTTCCTATGCTCTTATGCTTTAAGTCCTCTACCGATTAAAGTATTTCATTGAAGCAGTGATGGCTCGGTGGCATTGGCTATGGACTGCCGCGCATCAGGTCCATGGTTCGAATCCCGCCGCGGGCTTGAGCTTCACCGCATGGTGGAAGGGCAATTTGCGAATACCCGCCTGGCTAGCGACCAAGTAGAAAATCTGTCGCCAAGCACCTAACGGTGTATTCCGGCAGATGTCCTTGAGAGCCACAAATTCTAGGTTAAGCATGTTAACATCTTCGACCACATCATTTACCATCAGGTGAGATTATGGACAAAGGCTTACCTATCAATAATAAAAATAAAAAAGGTCTGCGCTAGGCTAAATTTGTAACCAGATTGATCAAATTAAGGAGTTAGGGTCGATGTGCCACTGTAGTTTCAGAGGTGACTATTCCTTAAAGTTAATCTTGAAATTGAGGACATGATAATCCAAATTTGCGTCGTAGCTGTCCTCGATCCGACGAAATAGCGGCCAAATCTCATAAACAAAAAACTCGCTGTTGGATTACTCATCTACACTCTAAATAAGATTAAAGTAAGTATTTTCATGAATACGAGCGGAAACTTTATCTTGTATCTGATAAATAACATAATGTTGCTTGCGCATTTGGCCGCAACGGTGCACGTTTTCAGTTAAGTATTTATATAACTATAGTAAAAAGACTGTAGGACGTAGGTATATGAAAGGTAAATAAAATAGATGGCGTGGGAGTACCTACTAAACATGGACATCATGTTTTAGAATTGGTTTCTGCCGGTATGTGTCCCCAGCACGTGCAAACAATTTTACTGGTTCCCGGGAAATAGGCATATCCATTTTGGGCTGCCGTGGTAATTGAGCCATCGAATTGGACACACGGGTCATTTAGACGGCGTGCAATAAAAATACTGGCGGTAGAGTATTTTGCGAAAGCCTGCCTGGCTACCACCCTCAAGTATAAAATCTGTAGCCAAGCACCTATCGGTGTGCTGCGTTACCTGTCCTTGTAAGCCAGTTATTCAAGATTAACAACGTTTGCCATATCATCGCTTTCCCTCTAGTGGGATAGTGGTCTACGACTCCCCTATGAGTTTAAAAACATAAGATAAAGACTATATACATAAGAATAAAGACAAAGAAACAGATGTGTAAGATTTAGTAGTACAGGAGCGAAATAACCGCTCTATATCCTCACGCGTAAATTCGCGTACAGCATTCTTCCCATAAACAGAATAAGTTTTATGTTCACACACATGTACAATTGGTTGTTGTTGTCGCAGGCACCGGAAGTGATAATGTCCCTGAAGTACGATGCTAAAGCGGACCTTTGGAGCCTGGGCACGATCGTGTACCAGTGCCTGACAGGCATGGCGCCCTTCCAGGCGACCACGCCGCAACAACTAAAGGCCTTCTACGAGAACAGCGTCGATTTGCAGCCCAAGTAAGTATCCCCTTTTTCAACGCTAAAGCGAACCCGTGTTGGGCTCCTTTGTGTATGCGTGATTGTGCAGCGCGTTACGGGCACGGCACCCTTTCAGGCGACCACAATAAAAAAAATACAAATAAGTATGATTTATCTGCATACAAATATATACATAGTATATGTATATAATGGATAGTTGCTAGCAATAACATCAAGAAACAGGTTTACAATGAAAGTATCTAATGGGTAGTCTTATCACTATTAACGATAACTTCCAGGCAACCTTTGGTTGAAAATTAAATCCAGGAATAATTAGACGATAGTGGAATGGAATAGCTAATCAGAACAGTCAGGCTATTTTATATTAACGATGGTAACTTATATATATTTAATATTTTATATGTGTCCGCTGTAATAGTTACATTAAAATAGTAATTGATATTAATTATACCTACATTTATTTATTGTATTTATACATTGATATACATTTTTCCTAATTTTCTATGTCTCGGTAATTGTCTATATAATATATTGTCAGTCTTAGTTACTGTATGTCCTGTCCACCCAAAGGTTGTCTGGAAGAGATCGCTATGAGTGATAAAGCCGCCCTTTGCAATACTTTAATTTAAGAGTTTGTGAGGACCAAATTTATATTTTTGTGGTGTAACAATTAGGAATTATTATCCACATAAAATATGTATTCGTTTATTCCATATTCGTACCTACATATACTTATATGATGTTGAAGTGTAAGAGATAAGGAACTTATAAAGAAACAGGTGTTTACCATCGTACTTAACAAATCAACTAACCATATATGGTTACGTAATATGATGCACAGGTCGGGGAAACGGGTATGCCAGTGATAATACATTTCTCTATAACCTACTTGCCTGTTAGAATATAGCTAGCAATAGCTTGTTTCTATGGACGATTATCCATACCAGATTAGGCTAAACAGTGAAGAAAGCTTGACTAGTGAAGGGTTGCATTCAGCGTCGTAGAGCTAGGCCACTTTAACCTACTCCTAGGTTGTTAGTCCCTGGTATTTTTTGTGTTTCTCCCCTGCAATATGATGAAGTCAGTACATGCGCGGTACTACCATGGTATGCTACGTAATTCTACTAGTCCAGGTGTGTAAATCTACGCACACGGCAAGCTGTAAATAATTAATTATATTTTACAAATTATTGGAGCACAAAATGTTATGCCCCGGGCGGGAATCGAACCCGCGTCCTCCGATTTCGCACTGGATGCCTAAACCACTCGGCCACCTGGGCGCGCTATGTCTAGCCGAAATTTCGTGTTCCCAATGTATTACTTTTAACCGTCATAGGGGACGGTGCGCGGCCATCAACCAGACTACTAGACTTCATCTGAGGTTTAGGCATCCGGCGAGAAATCGGGTTCGATTCCCGCGCGGGGTATAAAATTTTGTAATTTGTAAAATATGATTTTCGCTTATATTTTTTATGCCTGATAGGTTAACCTTTGACCACTATCTCACCTGATGGTAAGTGATGATGTGGTCGAAGATGTTGTTCAGGCTAACCTAGAAGTACTGGCTCTCAAGGACAGCTGCCGGAACATACCGTTAGGTGCTTGGCGACAGATTTTCTACTTGCTTAGCACGTGATAGTGCTTGTAATCATATTAAGAAATTATTATTATGTTAAAATTGGCAATTGCTTTGCGTTAGACCGGCCGCAGCTATTTATTTTCGTAATTCAGTCTCCTATCAAAAAAAGTTGTAAATCCCTACATAAAAAATATACTTAGGTACTTTTTACGTTATGGAAATTATGAGACGGGTAAGCCGCGCTCCTGTTGGTTAACGTAACGCCTGTCCATTACAGTTGCAATGTCATGCACCGTTTTCGTTCTGCTTGAGACTGCACAACGCTCGTAACTCCGAGACTTTAGTTCTTATGTCTTGACCGTCCAGAAGTTTCATTCGCTATAGTGCCCTAAATACCGTATAGTGTTTGCATACTACCTCTTCGAGAGAGAATATATGAAACTGGCGGTACCCACTAAGAACGACTGATGCTAATGAGACCTACCACCTGGTTGGCCTTGGTTGGCGTTATAAACATTTCAATTCAAATCCGAAGCGTCTAACTATTATATCCACCGAAATCCGGTGATATGCGGTGCGCGGTGCAGAGCGAAGGCTATATAGGTATCATGTAAACGGCTGACCAGATTTTCGTCTACCAGTTTGCTTTGTTAATCGAGAGGCGTATAGAGAATGTTCAGAAAAATAGTTAAGTTGGGATTTATAATTAAAATTTAAATAAACTATTCCATATGATATATGACAATAATAGCTGATTTCAAATTATTATTATCATATATTAATATATAATTTACATTTATACATTTTTTAACATTAACAATCATTATTATCTATGTAGCACAGTCAAATCCCAAGTCTCTTTCTATGCAGACTCTAGCTTCACTTTACTCTCGATATCCCGGGTCGGATAATTGTTGAGTTTTACTGACAAATACATTTTCAGTAGCAACCAATCATAAGAAAGTAGAATCTGGAACCATGCCTAGTAGTTGCTAGCTAGCTATAGGCTTGACTCCTATTATACGAGATAAAACCGTATCTAGCGAAACGTGGTTATTTAGATTTCTTTGTCTACCCCTTCTGGTAAGTATAGGCGTGAGCTAATATTCAGTAAAAAAAACTATGAAGCTACGTTTCAGAAAACCACACACACGCACGTACACACTCTACCTTTTGCTCACACACAAAGTCTTCAAATTCATCAATACCAACATTTGATGCTAGGATTTTAAAAATACGTGAAACTTAGTCCGAACACTACGATGCTCTGTCTCTGATAAGTACATTGAAGTATTGCATATAATATCTTAATTATTACATTGCTTGGTATAATACATAATTATGTTACTATTAATTAAACCTTTTATCTGGTTAGTTACACTTTTTGTGACACTTATATAGCTGACTTCCTCGTTCTAAGTATAGGCAACGCACGCATTCAAGGTCTAAATGTCTTAGAAGATTTGCACAAAGCGTTCTTAGCTCTGATCCACTTGTCGAGCATTTATCTGACCATAATTAAAACGCAATGTGTATAGGTGTATTATATCTTATCTTTTATTGAGTACCTTTTCCTGTTCAATTTATATGAGTAGTGAGTGCTTGATCAGTGGTACTTGTACGTTTTTATTCGATCTTCAATGACTTGATATTTTTTATCAAGTTCAAAAGATATTTTTCTCCGTCATGGTTAAGACTTCGAAGGCCAATGCCCCGGTCATCGTCAATCACCACCATGCTGTGAATAGACTTGAAGATCAAACTGATATGAAAACACAGTGAACTCACTTTTTATGTTGAATATAATACAAGAGCATTGTATTTTAGGGATAAAAGTTATATATGAATTAATAGATATGACGTGACTTATTTGATTTTGTATGGGCTCAGTATCATTTCATAGCAGAAGTATTGAGATATGAAAATGAATTCATGATATTTCTCATGTACCGTATGTAGTAGTTGATCTAGTAGTGTAAACGTCGCTTTAGAACCTTGTGGTTCTGGGTTTAATCTACGGGTTGGATTGTTATTGGGTTTTTCTGACAATATATAGTTACCTATTTGGTATACAAAACTGCAAATTCGATATTTGGTGCAAGTTTTTGTAAAACCTGAGGATTTTAGGATTGAACCCCAGGCAAAGCAAGTGCTTTTAAAACGGAGTCCTGATCGTAGCGAGGGTTTCAAAGTTACGAGACGCAATAACGATTTTCATTAGGTGCAAGAAAAACAACTTAGATAATATATTTTAATGTTATACACTAACCGGGAAATAACAAAAATACTTAGTAGTTAAACAACTTTAAACGGTTTAAATCGCGCATATTTATCATTATTTTTGTCCCGACGTTTCAAACACTTTGCAGTGATCGTGGTCACGGGGTGACTGTACGTGTTTGAAAAAAGCCTAAGACAACATAACAAAAAACTTTTTGCCGGTTAGTGTATAATATTTGAATATGTGTGAAACTCGCGAGAATTTCATTTCAACAATTAGATAATATAGTAAATAGATACACATTGTAAAATTTTTAAATTTGAATTATCTGCAATCGTAGATATATCTAAAGAATTTTTTTATAGATTTGTTGTGAAGTTTCTCATTTTAAAAATCTTTACCGCACTATAAGCGAAAAAATAAGTATTTTCGGAAGCCGATTTCAAATGATAAACAATTTATTTTTCCAAGCTTGTGAGGTAAAAATTAAAATACGTATTCAGTCGTAATACGGAGTCTTAACATTGCCTGGTACATGGCCATAGACAGGCCTCCTATTACGCGAAACGAGGTAATATAGACACCTCTGCCTCCTCCTTCTGGGATATAAAAGCGTGGTGATATGTATTATATTATATGTAGTTAAAGGAAACGAAAATCTTTCTTTTTTATTTTAGCATCGGTAAAGCTCGTTAACTTGTTCTTTGACAAGAAAATGGGAGTGAACCGTTCGAATTATGATCGCTCACATAAAACTCTATGTGCATTGAGATTAAGATCGTTCGCGTTCCCACAGTTCGCAAAGACAGCGACATCGTCTTGTAAACTGACATAGTGAACACTGTTTCTATGCATATACAGTTAATGTATCACCGCTTATTGAGTCATGGATGAGAATGACCTACAGAAATAGTAGGTAAACATAGAACTCATGTTGATGTGACGGTATGACGATTTGAATAGTTAGAGGCTCACATTTTGAAAGGCAATTGGAATTTGTTTAGGTTGTCTTGTTCCATTGCGCCTAAGATGCGAGATGGACCAATGTCAGTAAGTGACGAATTCGAACAAAGGGTCCTTGGTTCCAGTCCTATTGTATGCTTGAGTTTTACAACATGGTGCTTTGGCATTTTGCGAATACTCGTCTAGCTAGCTACTACCATCAAGAAGAATATGTTTCTTAAAGTACCTAAGAAAAGTTCTGGTAGTTTTGACAGCCAGTTTCGATTACAGGTTAAGTTTTCTTTTACAGTTCCCTTTTTATAATTTTCCCATTTGATCATACAATGCTGATTTCTAACTGCGTATTACCAGTTCGGGAAGTGAGTGCTTCAGTGAACTTAAATAATTGCAATTGTAAAATATCATAGTAATTAATTATATAAAAAGTATCGGCCAGGAATTATTAACCACATTACAAGTTATTCACACAAAAAAGTTCAAGGCAGATTTGACAACTACAAAAAGTGACAGCTAGGTGCGTTCCGAAGATGGATCTATTGTTCCGATGTAGACTCGCAATCTGTTCGGAACTTAACATTTGATGTATATGTGTATTTTTATATTCTTGATATTGAGTATCATGATGTGCGAAAATAATTGTAAATGTATTAATATTTTAGAAAGTAAAATAGTTATTTAGTGAGTATCATGATGTGTAATTGAAATGGCTCTAGGGGGTATGATTATGAAGTGCGATCAAACCCTACCAAAATATAAGGTAGCGGTCATAGACAAAATACTGTTACTTTATGGCCCAAATTAATAATCCAAATGATAGTACCTATTCAGGCGATGTACTCGACGGGAATAGTATGTATAAGTCCTAGCCCAAATAAAGCAACAGTGTCGCATTTTGAAGCCGTGACTATAGTAACCACCAAAGTGGAAATCCCAAAAAATCCTAACCCTATCGTAATTGTAACATAAGTAGATTAGGTCTAAGCATCTGATAGAAAACTAAATGCGAAGTACTGTTTGTTTGCAGAGTTCCAGCAGGCACGAGCCCCGAGTTGTGCAGCTTACTGCTGGGCCTGCTGCGGCGCAACCCGCGCGAGCGCATGCCCTTCGAAGTATTCTTCAACCATCCATTTCTTCAGCGACCGCGCACCACTTCCATCACAAGTCAGTATATTGAAAGCTATATTGCACTTGGTTTTTTAATTTATAATGGTTCCTTTACTATTCAGAAGGCGTATATCTTATGTAACAATTCAATCATAGATAATTGTAACTTCAATATCATGACACTTTGAAGCAGTGATGGCTCAGTGGCATTGGCTATGGACTGCCGTGCAGCAGGTCCATGGTTCGAATCCCGCCGCGGGCTTGAGCTTCACAGCATGGTGGAAGGGCTTTTTGTGAATGCCCGCCTAGCTAGCGACCACCCTCAAGTAGAAAATCTGTCGCCAAGCACCTAACAGTGTGTTCCGGCAGCAGTCCTTGAGAGCCAGTAAAATTACAGACACATGAGACCTAACAACTGTACGTCTCACTGTGACTGGCACAGTGCAATTCGTCGTTGACGAAATGCATTTGTTATAGGCAGAGGTTAGTCCACTTAACATCAGGTGGGCCTTGGCTTGTTCCGTCACAATAACATCGAAATGGTTTACAACAAAATTTTACTCGTAGCCAATAAAGTAATGTATCTCAGAACATTAACAAACTATATCATGCAAAGGTTAACGTTTACCCAATTAATCATAGCTTCATAACTGTAGACTATGTTTACCAAATGTAATTTTTACGGCACCAAAACAATTTTCCTTTTGCTAAGTATTAATGATGTTTGATAAACCTATCATAGTTATGGAAAGAAACTATTTTATGGCAAGTAAGACTGGCTGTATAGTTGTGAATCTTTAATTTGAAGCCGGCAATATAATATATCGGCTATATCTTGGCACTTTGCCGTCCATGTGTCGAGATATAAGAGTCTTTAACTTACAAGTAAGTAATAAGTGCCAAGCTGTTCTGGGAAAATTGACACAGAAAATCACTAACTGACACTTGCAGTACGAAAAGTATTTATTATATTGGTTTTATAATTTACTACTAAATATTTTAAGAAATCTATATGAGAAGCGTATTTTCAACAATTAAAGCCTACAAGAAGCATTGATAAGAAAATAATTTCCCTTTGATAAAAGTAATCGGCAAACAACACATTAAAATTCAAAACAGTTATAGTTCATTAACTTTATTTGTTTGAATGTTTTTGTTGGGTAGATTTTGAACACTCATTCATACACATCACTCAATAGATATTTTGACAAATAATGAAAAACACATAGATAAATGTTAAAATGAATTTTACTCACTACTACCTTAATCTAATAACAGGTATCTTTGAATGTGATTAAGAATGAAATGCTTGTTTTCCTTTTGTAAAGTGATGCAATATAGTTAATTGTGTGCTGAATAAGAAGCATTTTCAACAAGTGTAAATTAATTAAAGAAGTAAAAAAACCCGACTGCAAATTATTTATTTTTCTATTGAACGTTTTATCGTTCAATAGAAATTAAAAATGCAAGTTATATATATTTATGGAATCGTATTTTAAAGTCCTTCATTTTAATACCCTACTCGATGGTTTTTGGAAGTTTGTTTTTTAACAATTTGTTGTCTAAACTCCGCCAGTTTTTTGTACCTAGTGTCACCTGGTCTGTCAAGATGAATCTAATGATATTTCATACATTAAAATCGGTTATGCCGTTTAGAAGTTATGGTGGAATAAAGAAACTCACAAACATACATACATACATACACGAACCCTGAAAACATAACACTCTTTTCTTTGGGCAGTCGTGTAAAAACAACCTAACTTAGACAATTATACTGCGTATCCACCAGAAATGTGGGGGGAAGATTAGAGGTGTGCTGGAATAATCCCACCAATAGGGTCCGTTCATTTTCCTAGCGTCACTGAGTTCAGCGATCGTATTGCTGGTTTTATCCTCGCACATCTAAGGTGAATACGTAGCCTTAAGGTTATTTTATTAAGTATCGATAGAAATCACAATATAACATTGGCTCGACACTGTTCGTCACCGCAAAGTCGAATACAAAAAAACACAAATCTGACCGACAGAATGCGGTTTGAGGTGACTAATCGCCTGTAACCCGCTCATTGTCTTTACGCTTTCGACACCGCAATACTGTTGCGTACTTACCTACGTCTTTTGTTACATTTCCAAAACTCCAGAATTTTCCACTCTTTATCCATTACTACTCGTATTCTAACCTGGGGTCAGCTCAAACAACTTCTTTCTGCCCATTTCAAAATCATTCACCTTTTTAGCTACTGTATCAGCCGGATTGTCCACTGTTGAACACAACTTCCCTTATTAGGGGGTTTGCCATAATCCCCACGCTTGGCAGGCGTCTTGGGGATCGCAGTGTGAAATATCAGTTGCTCAGAAAGCGATGCTGCCCACCTTCTGGTGTGTTAGTCGCCTCTTACGACACCCACGGGTAGAGATGGGGGAGTGACATTCTATCCCAGCACCCCACGAACATTATTTAGGTACCATAATTTTAATACACTTATATTCATTTCAATGAGATAATTAAAATTCAGTAGTTAAACTCATTAAAATATTTCACTATTAACAAATACAAATCTAGATTTAAATAACAATTTATGCGTATGATGATTCAGTACTTAAAATATTCACGATCGCACAAGTAAATTATACTAAGTATACAATGACCTACTACTCATTAGTTCAAAAATCATTGTCACTATCATGTCTGTTCAATTGTCTGTCTATGCCATAGACACTACGAAGCCATATCACTATAACACAAGTCCATGAATTTTTGAACTTTCTCATTGTTAGACACAAACCCATGTTAGGAACATTTAGAAGTGAGAGTATAGTCAAAACTCAAGTGTGGTTATTACGCAGGTTTGGACTCGGACCTGCCCGATATATTGGAGAGCGATCTCGAGGGCCGGCCCGATACTTACTGTTACCGTGAAGAATCGTGGGAGAGTCAGGGTACTGCATTATATACATATTAATTCGCTTTGAATGTGCATGGGGTTGGGTGTAAACATTGTTTGTGACTCGTCCATTGACTTTACACTCGGCCGTGCCGTGCTATCAGTAACTACGTCTCCTAATCGACCGTCTATCCGAATATGGCTTGATTAGCATGGCTTCATTATGTAAAAATATGCACACACATTTATAAAAACTAAATAAACAAAACCCGTCCGAAAGGACTTAGAATACGGCCGAAACTTGGCACTGTTCAAAAATTTCAAGGACTCGTTAATTCCGAGACGTTTAGTGATACGGCTCTTCATTTCATTCGCATATTTTGATTTCTTTAAAAGGTCTGACAGTGGTGGATTGAGCTACAGATTCTTCTGTACATTTTTAAGATTTATCGTAACATTACCAAATAAACGAGGGGAGATAAGACTCATAATGCTTATTGAGCTTTACTGCCACTGTTAGCGATCAAACTTTTTGCATGTGTTTTTACTTTTTTATGATAGAGTGATTTCTATTTTAAGTTTCTGTCTATAAGATAAAGTAAGTGGTATGCGTGGCGCTGTATTGCATTCGCCGCCGCGGACATTAGGTCTTAAATATTTTTGTTGTAGTTTTGCAGTTCACGAACGCACGTGAACAAGGATCGATGCGTTCGAAGAATAATAATAAATTCATTTATTTTATATTATGATATAATTTTCATATTTTTTTTATAAATTCGTAGTAAATGTTAATGAAATAAGAAGAAAATTTCCAAATTGGCGTATTGTATTCCCCAGTTCTCTCCTCCATACTTTATTAATTATACATAAAATCTAGGCCAGATATAGGGTTGCCCCTGTGGTTTGCTTACTTTCAGCAACTAATTATTACTAAAGAAAATGTGCCTCGTTTTACCGCCATGATCAAAGCACCACTAGAAAAATGTGAAAAATTTTAAACATAAAAGAAAATCTTAGAATCCTAGACATAGTTACTCGTTTTAAAATTTTAGGCCCAGTTTTAGATGTCCGTGGATTTTCTTCTTATTCCTCGCACGCATCGCTCTTTCTTAACTCTACTTATCGTTGAACTTGACGTAGGTAACCTACTCTAATTACATACTGCGCCAGCATCGGTACAACACTAGTGCAGCGAGTATGTACGTACTATCAGATTCAAAAGACCGCCCAAGAAATGGAAGGATTAGTTCATTACGATCTTTTCTAATAAACTCAGTGTTTTGTAACACAAACCAACCAATATTAAAACGTCAGTCTATAAATTACACTTGATAATTTCCGCCTGTGTAGAAGATGGCTTATTCTATTACATTGTCAAGCTGTTACTGGACTTTTGATTCTGTTAGTGCACTTACGATCCGCTATAGTGGGATTAATCGAAGTCAAGGTTAAAAGGCATACTAATACAACGTGGATATACAGGGTTAACCACACGCAAGGGTTCATGGGCGTGACCCCTCCCGCACTGTGCAACTGTCTTGGGAATAAATAGCGAAAGTCGTATGATTAATTAATTACTCCTGTTGTTTTGTGTGTCATTTTGAAAGTCATTGAAGTTATGTGTATGTGTGTGCAGGAGCGGCAGCAGGCCCGCTGGGCGCGATGCCCCGCGCCGCCCCGGCCCGCGCCCCCGCTGCCTCCGCCGCCGCCCCCGCGCCGCTGCTTGCCTCGCCGGCCCCCGCGCCCACACACTCGCTAGCCCATCACGCACAGAAGAAGCCACAGCCGACATCCTCCGGTATGTTTACAGTACACACAATCAAATCATCCCTAAAAATGCCGACAGGATACGCAAAGTTACATGGTAGTACTTGGTAAGGCATTTTGCGTATGCCCCCGGTTAGCTGTATACCAGCCCCAAGATAAAAATCTGTCGCAAATCACCTATCGGTGTGTTCCTGGTGGCACCTGTCCTTGATAGCCATTTCCTGTTCTAGATAAGGCCTTACCATATACGACCATCAGGTGAGATTATGGTCAAATGCTTACCAATCGAGTAAAAAAAGAATAATACCTATATGTATTATATGCATACTTATACGAGTGTAGTATATATCTACTATGCTACACAAGTATATGTAGTTACTGGTCGTTTATTAGGATTGGTATCAAACTCAATGACGTCTTTGAAGGTGTGTTTACGTAAATACACTTGATTCAATCTCTATAACAACTACGACCAAATCACAGCTTGTCAACAATCAATTTTGTGCTTACATAATTAGTAAATGTGATTTTCGCGACAATGCTTGTAATCATATTTAGAAAATAAAAAAGGTACGATCCACTATCTTACCTTTTTTTTTTCTAAATGTGATTACAAGTTTACAAGGTTAGCCCATCAGCAATTAAAAATAAATTCTATTATCAAGTAGCGCAACGCGCCGGCGTCGCTCGGGTACTTAACAAAAATTTCAAAGAAATAAAAACATTTTTTTAAATATTCTATGTCTTATGTATATCAAGAATAACGTAGGATTCTAATGGTCAAAGAATTTTTCAAATCTCTCCAGTAGTTTTTAAGTTTATTCTCACATACAAAAATACAAATCTTTTCTTTTTCTGATATTAGTGTAGATAAGGCTCATTCTAATGCATAGACATATTAAAAATCCAAATCGTTAACTTTGTATCAACATATATAGGTAGGTATATCAATCATGTGCGTATAATGAGAAATTGATAATACCAAAGCATCATTATATAAAATTTGATAAGTGAGCCCCGCTAAGGTGCCTGGTGAAACAGATTAGGCATGCATTTGCCCTTGGAAGCGTTGTTTGCACTAAATATGCGTAACAAAGTATACATAATACTCATTTTTGTATTCGACTTTGGTGTCTGTATTATACGACATATTAAGAATACACACGTAATATATTCAAATCGACTGATCGAATGGCCTTGCTTCAAACGATGCGGCTTGAGATCCATGTATTACTATGCCAAATTTTATTATATTATGTTGATACATTCTATTTTGGTTACGTGGTCGATGCCATAAACAGAACAATAATTAATTTACCCGCCAAGCTGATTCATATATTTGATCACGATTTCAACATACGCGAAAAATATCAGTTAGTTATTGCATATTTCGTTATGAGTATACGACAACAGAATCTATACTAATATTATAAAAAGGAAAGATTTGTATTTTTGTATGTAACGAATAAACATGAAAACTACTGGACCGATTTAAAAAATTCTTTCTCCATTAGAATCCTAGAACATTATCCGTGATGGAACATACACTATAGAATATTATCAAAATGTCACATAAACAAATATATGTTATACCTAGGAACTGGATGGAAGAAATATTCAACGGTCGCCTATTTAATTGGAATCAATGACGGATTGATTCCAAAACGTGATCACCAGTCTGTGTGACAGTCCATTGTTGAAAAACAAACAGTATTTTCTGAAAGAGAGTGTACTTGGGATTTGACTTTAGGACTGTCCTACATTCAAAATAATGATAAACAATATATATTTATTTACAAATGTAAATAATACTTTTTTTTATATATGAAAAAGTCTGATTGGTAAGCCTTTGACCACAATCTCACCTGATGGTAAGTAATGATGTGATCGAAGGTGTTAAAAGGCTTAACCTAGAATTCCTGGCTCTCAAGGACAACTGCTGGAAGACACCGTAAGGTTCTTGGCGACCGATATTCTACTTGAGGGTGGTAGATAGCCAGGCGGGCGTTCGCAAAATGCCATTCCACTCGAACAATGAACCTGCTGTGCGGCAGTCGATAGCCAATGCCACTGAGCCATCACTGCTTCAATATTAGTTAATATACGACAATTATAACGGGAAATTATAATAACTTAAAGTTCATTTCAATTATACAGGGTTATTGGTAAAATGCTAACAACCTCTTAGGGTTGACTTCTGCTAGTCCTAAAAAATATTTTGAGATGTTTTTTTTGTGTTTTAATGCCTACGCCAAAAAAACACAAAAAAAAAACATCTCATAATGTTTCATAGGACTAGCAGAAGTCAATCACAAGAGGTTGTTAGCATTTTACCAATAACCAGTATATCCCAAGTCCATTCTCTTTCTGAAACTCTATACAGACACGATAATCATAAATTTATAAATAATAACGATGACCTCTATGGCAGGAAATTCCAAAGTTTATTATTATTTTGTATTTGCTGCTATGTCGTCTAACTATAGATACGTAATATGCGAGATTATGAGAAGATTACACTAATATTGACCTGATTAATTTTTTTATGGGTATAATGTTTTTTATATATTTGATGGTTTTCGGGGTAATTTAACCATATGCATAGGTGTTTAATAACTTTTTATGTTAATACGATCAATATTATTTGAAACTCGTGAATGCCATGATCTTGTAGGATGGTTATCAAATCTACAAGATCGATAAAACTGTTTATATTTGGAAAAACCAGCCACATACTTGAGTTCCATTGTGACAAAATCCGAGAGATCGTGCACATTTTTGCTAAATACAATTTTTTTCAAGATCTCTGAGCTAAGGCGTATATTATATTAAAGTTATTGTATAAGTGTATAAAGTTATTCATAATAGGTATTCGTAATCGCCACAATAATTATAAAATAGATCTTTCTCTCTCTTAGAAGAACATATTGAAAACAATGAGTGAGTATGTGTAGAGCTGTTGATTATTTCATTATTATATAAATTTTTTTTTATTCCTATACAAATTTTACATCAGTTCACAACTCATTCTAAGTTTTAAAAAATAATACCAAACTATTAACTAAACTAACAAATCTAACACTAGGAGGTTCGTGTTACAGCTACTACGATTCCTACGACATGGCCCAGAACTTAAATATTTAGGCGATTAACATTTTATAGTGCACAAATAAAATATAAGAAAAAGTATTACTTCATGAATATTACTTACACTATAAAATAGTTACATAATAAATAACATTGTCAAAAAAAGTATTATACAAAGAAAGAGCCAAATAATAAATACAAAGCTATGAATAAATAACCCAAGAATACAATAATAAAACCAATGAAATATATTTACGTAACTTTTTGACTACATGTACGATGTAATCTCTAACATACTGCTGATAAATAATTACAGAAATGATAATATGACATGTTAATTATTATTAACATTATCTGCTACCGATCTTGCAGTGACGACGACCTTCACATTCGCATGGTTTTGATAACGATTTGTTTTATCAATATTAATTCTACCTTTCTGTGATTAGATCTTGGACGCACTATAAATTCTAGACTAATGACAAATATCTCAAAAATATACCCAAAACTATTCATTTCTAAAATAATCTTCAGGTATCTTTCCGGTAAATATAACGCGGGTCCTAGCCGGTGCCTAATAAGTTATTATTTCTAAAATATCTCATGTTCCTTCATCTACACAAACTTTACTATGTGTGCCCTGTCTTATGTTTCTATACAAATCTATTTTATAACTATTATGACGACTACGGATATCTATTATGATACTTTATACACTTATAACTTATACAATAATTTCAATATAATATACGCCTTAGCTCGGAGATTTCGAAAACAATATTGTATGTATTTTAATAACAATCAGGAATGGGTACAATAAATGCTAATAAAATATATCAATTGCAACAAAGAAATATAATTAACAATTAATAAAATTTTACTTAGTGAACGTTATAAATAAACAGCTGTGATATATCAATATATTTTACATTGTATATACTTGCATGTAACTGGCAGTGCCATTGGTATCGTTCTCATTAGACAAACAAAAATAAACATTAGTCGGTTAGGCTAGATAACTAGGGTTGAAATGTTCGAGGTTATATCAAATAAAACATTAAATAATCATATAAATTACGATGTTATTCGATGTAGATAGTTAAATTATTGCATTGTGTACACACCGATGCGATAACCCTACAGCTAACCTGTCATTCGGAGCGCAGAATGTGTTGATTACAAACAGTGCCAAAGCTCACTCTGTTTGCAGAATTTGACAATTATTAATCACATCTCATAGAGCATTGTGGAATATTAACTTACCAGTCCGCTGTTAAAATCACTTAGCCTATTCGTCAAGTATGTTCATCATTTTAAACGTAGTATTGGTCACCTATTCAACCGAAACATATGGTTTCTTATCTTTCGCGAGTCAAAGAGTTCTCGATACACGCCCATCATAAATGAACAATATTAGTAAAAAAAACGTTAGTCTTGGTGTTGCTTACAGCTTACATCCCAGACAAATATTGTGACTGTCATCAACATTTTATAACTATATAATATACTTACTCAAGTAAGTGGACAAACTGTACACTGCTGTTATGGCGATTTTGTAATATTTTGGATCGCAACAATGATAAATACATTTATAATATAAAGAGCATGTGTTCTAGCCGTTCGTATAAAGCTTCATCGCTGTACGACCCAAACAGCGTCTGTAACTGCTATCGCTGTTATTGGTAGCAATACTGCACTTAATCATTGTCGGTTCCGATATTTTTATGAGTTTATGTACCCATTAGTTGGTTGCTGGGCTCTTTGTAAATATTTACATTGTTATTAATATCATATTGATATTGTATGTGGTTATTTTTATAAAACTTCAATATGTATTAAATATTTCATAGTATAATTTTGTGTAGGCACATTGTTAAAACCCCCTGGGGTGCCAGGCTAGATGGTCACTCCCCCACCCATCTCTACCCGTGAGTGTCGTACGAGGTGTCAAAGTGCAAAAAGAAAAAAGGCATCAGTGCCTTATGAGGAACTGCTATCTGACACTGCGATCTCCAAGACGCCTGCCAAGCGTGAGGAATACGGAAAACCCTCTCTCTTTAATGGGGAGGCTGTGTTCAGCAGAGGACATTCCGGCTGATACAGTACAGTATTTATTAAGCATTTGAGACGCATTTTGATGTTGGACTAAAATTTACTTGGCATTAATTAGGTTCATTTTCTCAATCAGTACTTAATTAATGTGTTGAAGCAATCTTAAGTCAATAGATCGACTTTAGGTTATTAGAATAGTAGAGCGCGAATCTAGGCCACGAATGTATTATACATATTTATAGAAGCAAGTCAAGCAAGCAAGGGTCCTTATCTACAAAATATTCAATCTGTTGGTATTTTCAGTGTCCATTCTTGATAAAAAATGATGCATTTTTATAACAGGCCATTAATAAGTTAGTAAGTACAATTCAGTTGCTTCATTTACAAATTTAAAAGTAATAGTTGTCATATATACCCTTAATATTTAAGAAATTAGCAGTTGGGCCTCTATTACTAAAATATCTTTTATTAGAAAAAATCTGTAGAAAGTACAAATATTAAACAGTTTTTTCGCTTTTGTAACTAGCTTTAGTAACTATTGAAAGTAATTTTGAAATTTTTTAATTAAAATGAATGGCTCATATTAAAAAGTGTACGTACATTACACGATTAATCAAGTCATCCCCATAAAATATTGGAAATCACTTCAAGTATAAAACATTATAGTAAAAGATTTTATTAGATAATTAACAAAATATTCTCGCATATTTCAGGGCTTAGTACAAAAAGTTAACCGACTTTGCTACAAAAGCAATGATTAAATTATTAGCTTATGGTTGATTGTATGTGCTATGAGGTGTGTTTGTTGGTGTGTCGTAGCCGAGTCTTCCTCGACGACGTGGGGTGGGGAGGATGACTTCGTGCTGGTGGAGGCGACGGAGAGCGGGTCGGCGGAGTGCTCGGGCTCATCGGGCTCGGAGGCGGCGCCGCGACCTCGCTCGCTGGCGCTGCCGCCTTCCGAACCGCACGAGCCAAACTCGCCACACGAGGATCCCGACCTTTCTCAGCTGCATCACCAGCCGCAACAACCAGCCCGGGTATGCATTATAGTAAACAGGTTCAAATCTCAATGTTATCTCAAGCCAGCGCTAAATGTAATAAGAGTCTCCTTTGCTCGCACTTTTAATTGTACTAACACGGAAAAGTAGTGTCACTAGTACCATTGATAGTACTATTCAACGGTACTGGTGATATAAAGTAGTGTCACTAGTATCATTGATGGTACTGCCGATATAAAGTAGCGTCATTAGTACCATTAATGGTACTTTTCAATGGTATTGTTGATATAAAGTAGTGTCACTGATGGTACTGCCGATATAAAATATTGTCATTAGTACCATTAATGGTACTATTCAATGGTACTGGTGATAGAAAGTAGTGTCACTAATATCACTGATGGTACTGCCGATATAGAATAATATTCTATAGTACCATTAATGGTACTGGGGATAGAGAGTAGTGTCACTAGTATCATTGATGGTACTGCCGATATAAAATATTGTCATTAGTACCATTAATGGTACTATTCAATGGTGCTGGTGATAGTAAGTAGTGTTATTAGTACCATTAATGGTACTATTCAATGGTGCTGGTGATAGTAAGTAGTGTTATTAGTAACATTAATGGTACTATTCAGTGGTACTGGTGATATAAGTGTCATTAGCACCATTTATGGTAGTATCCAAAGGTTCTAGTTATATTAAGTCTATTTTACTACCCGGTCGAGTTACACATTTACACGCCACCTCGTGGGACTGTGGTCACACCCGTCAGTCACACTTCCACATCCCGCCCCGCACCAGCCTTGCTAGCTCAGTACCGATAGCATCTAGTTACAGTTGCTCCTCTCGTAAATTTTTCGAAGTTCTTAGTTACATATTCTTACTGATTATATGTTTCAACCCTTGGTGCATCGTTAGTTAACTTGATCGGGACATGTAAAAATGGACCTAATATCAGTATAAATGTTAGGAGTTAAAAATTATATGACTGTAGCGACTATTCTCTCATGGTTACTGTCTTATATCATTCCTGCTTATTGCTCTTAAAAACATTTTAGAATGTCGTATATGTACAAATTGATTCTAATATACAGTGTCATCTGTAGTCAGTGTCATCAACAGTATGACTAGAGTATGTAATATTTTGTCCGTAAACCGAATAGTCATAGTTCATTGTTGACCATTTAACATTGTATTTCAGAACCCGCTTGCCATCGCCTCTAATAATAATGTGCCCCGCTCGCAGCCCATCGACGTTCTGCGTTCGAACTACAGTCGAAACGCCAACAACATCGGCTCTCTCTCGCCGCCCACCGTGAGTAACTAACTCTATACTTCATAAACATAACCTAACAAAGTGCTTCGCTCACATCCCATCGAAGTGCTGCATTTGAAATACAGTCGAAACGCCAACAACATCGGCACTACAATAAAGTATCTAACTGTTCATCATAAACATAACCTAACAAAGCACTTCGTTCGTTCACATCCCATCGAAGTGCTGAGTTCGAACTACAGTCAAAACGCCCATAACATCGGCTCTCTCTCGTCGCCCACCGTCAGTAACTAACTCTATACTTCATAAATATAACCTAACAAAGTGCTTCACTGACATCCCATCGAAGTGCTGCATTCGAACTACAGTCGAAACGCCAACAACACCGGCTCTCTCTCGCCGCCCACCGTGAGTAACTAACTCTATACTTCATAAACATAACCTAATAAAGTCCTTCGCTCACATCCCATCGAAGTTCTGCATTCGATTTACAGTCGAAACGCCAACAACACCGGCTCTCTCTCGCCGCCCACCGTGAGTAACTAACTCTATACTTTATAAACATAACCTAACAAAGTGCTTCGCTCACATCCCATCGAAGTGCTTCGTTCGAACTACAGTCGAAACGCCAACAACATCGGCTCTCTCTCGTCGCCCACCGTCAGTAACTAACTCTATACTTCATAAACATAACCTAACAAAGTGCTTCGCTCACATCCCATCGAAGTGCTTCGTTCGAACTACAGTCGAAACGCCAACAACATCGGCTCTCTCTCGTCGCCCACCGTCAGTAACTAACTCTATACTTCATAAACATAACCTAACAAAGTGCTTCGCTCACATCCCATCGAAGTGCTGCGTTCGAACTACAGTCGAAACGCCAACAACATCGGCTCTCCCTCGCCGCCCACCGTCAGTAACTAACTCTATACTTCATAAACATAACCTAATAAAGTCCTTCGCTCACATCCCATCGAAGTTCTGCATTCGAACTACAGTCGAAACGCCAACAACATCGGCTCTCTCTCGCCGCCCACCGTGAGTAACTAACTCTATACTTCATAAACATAACCTAACAAAGTGCTTCGCTCACATCCCATCGAAGTTTTGCATTCGAACTACAGTCTAAACGCCAACAACATCGGCACACTCTCGCCGCCCACCGTGACTAACTAACTCTATATTTCATAAACATAACCTAACAAAGTGCTTCGCTCACATCCCATCGAAGTGCTGCGTTCGAACTACAGTCGTAACGCCAACAACATCGGCTCTCTCTCGCCGCCCACCGTGAATAACTAACTCTATACTTCATAAACATAACCTAACAAAGGGCTCCGCTCACATCCCATAGAAGGACTGCATTCGAACTACAGTCGAAACGCCAACAACATCGGCTCTACAATGATTAACTAACTGTACATCATAAACATAACCTACCAATAGCGTGCAACCCATCGACGTACTGCGTTCAAATCACAACCGAAACAACATCAGCTCTCTTTCTTCGCCATCTGTCAGTCACGAAAATTAATTCATAATCAGAATATAACAACGTGCCCCGCTCGCAGTCCCGTGCGATAGGTTGCGAGGGTACTCCGCTCGAAAAATAATAATATTAGCGAGCAACATCGCTCCCACTGCAACTAACTTTACAACCTTCTAAAAATAATAGACCCTTGTTGAGATTAGCTTCCCTTGCCAGTTCGCCCCCTCATTTCTCATTAAATTTTTAAGTTTTTCATTAATTCTTCTCTTAATTTCGCAGTTGTTTTGAAAGACTACATTGTTCATCGAATATCAATTTACTAAGCTGGGTATATAGTGTAATCCGTATTGCGTAGATATCGCTACATGATAGGAAAGATATGCATATACTTACATTATAACGAAGGGAAAATTCGACTGTCCAGCACGCGCTTCTGCGTAATGCGATATAAAGGTATTCAGGAGTTTATTTTTTTTTGCATGTTAGGTTAGCCTTTGACCCCTATCTCACATGATGGTAAGAGATGATGTAGTCAAAGATGTTGTTCAGGCTAACCTAGAATTACTGGCTCTCAAGGACGGCTGCTGGAACACTTGCCGTCCTTGCTGGAACGTTGCTGAACACTAGCCGGCGGGCATTCGCAAAATGCCCTACCACCATGCTATACGACTGCCATCCTAAGACGACAACCAGGACCGACGGCTTAACGTGCCCTCCGAAGTAAAGAAGCGCTCAGTAGTAATGTTACTAGCGGTCACGCATCCAACTGTTCTTGAGAACTTAAAACTTGGTATAATTAAACCACTTTTCAAAAAACAGGGTAGAGAAATTATTAACGACTACAGACCTGTCGCATTGGTCCCTATTTTCTCTAAAATATTTGAAAAATATATTTATGCTGGCCTCTATACCTATTTGGACAAATATAATATCTTGATCGAAGAGCATGGCAATTTATAATTTAATCAAGACTGTTAGGTCTGGTCGTGAAAAAAAGTTGCCTGTATATGCTATGTACATGGACTTCAAAAAAATCATTTGATTATGTTGACCATTACATTCTGATAGGGAAACTAGAAAAGTATGGAATACGAGGTAATGTCTTAAATTTAATAAAATCTTATCTCAGTAATAGATCACAACAAACTCAAATCACAAAAATTTGTCTAGAAACTAAAACTGAACAAAAATACACGTGTTCTCCTGGGCTAGTAAAATATGGGGTCCCGCAAGGGAGTGTACTTGGGCCGTTGCTATTCATAATTTATATCAATGACTTACCTCAAGCTATAGCTCATCCAATGATTCTGTATGCTGATGATAGTACTGCTATATTTGTAGGGGAAAAAGAGAAGCAGTCTGGCCCAGTGATAAATTGAGCTTTAAAAAATATAATAAAATGGTTGACATCTAATAATCTTATAATAAATCTTAACAAAACGAATATAATGACATTTAATAAAAAAATAAAATTGACATCTAAAATAACATGTCTAAATAATGACATTCATGACATTTCTGTGACAAGGTTTTTGGGTCTTTATGTAGATTCTGATCTGAATTGGAAAATGCATGCCGAGTCAATATGTGCCAAAATTAATAGTTATTCATATGCTCTTTACTTGCTGTCAAAAGTGGTTAGTCAACCAGCAGTAATAATCTCTTATCATGCATATGTCACATCTACCCTACGTTATGGTATAATCTTTTGGGGAAATTGTACGGAACGTGAAACTTTGTTCAAGGCACAAAACTGTGTGTCATATGAAATCTACAGATTCATGTAAGCCACATTTCTTTAAATTAAAAATATTGACATTCCCATGTCTGTATATTTTTGAAATGGCACAATTCGTTAGAAATAATTTTCAGTTGAGTTTAATAAAAGAGAGAGACACAAAAACAAAATAAATATACCACATAGAACCGCAGGTTTTACTAAGGGTGTAGGTGGTATGGCTCCCAAAATATATAATCATTTGCCAAAAATAATACTGGAATCGGAAAGTGTAAATATATTTAAGAGTAAATTGTTCAATTTTCTTATATTGAAGAGTTACTATACAATAAATGAATATTTAAATGATAAAATTTCAAACTTAACTGATGCTATGTTGTATGGTTATTGACATTATCTAAATATATAATATGTTCTATGTACATTCACATCATAAACCTGACAATAATCTAGTATTACACTGACATTAAATTAAAAATTATATTATAATTATCATTTACTACCTGTTTGAAATATTGTATGTTCGCTGTGGACAAAGCTGTTGACCATAATAATTATAATTAAAGAACCCAATGTAACACAGTTTAACATTAAATGAATCTGAATCTGATTACCGTGGCAGACGTTACTTAACTTTGCTGATTGGATAAAAACAGCTAAGTAAACTTCGCAACGAGCGCATCGAAACATTACCTAAATATGAATATAAAATGAATGTATGTATTGTGCAGGTCCCGTTCACAATGACGCCGCCATCGACGCGACGCCGCAGCAGCAACTCGGGCAGCTCCCCGCCGCCCTCGCTGTGGCAAGTCTCGCCGACCAACGCCAGCCCTCTGCGCAGATCTGGTACTTATTCAACTGTTATTACATACATACATAAAATCACGCCTCTTTCCCGTAGGGGTAGGCAGAGACCACTTACTACGATCCTTACATATCTCTTTCGCTTCATCTACACTCATCAATCCTTTCATACATAAGCGTCGGTTTAGGGTACTCTTGACCTGGCCTTTTTTCAGAACGTCTTCAATCTGATTTCGGAACGTTCGCCTAGGTCTTCCCCTTCCAACACTTCCGTTTACTTGTCCCATGTATACCTGTTTAGTCATTCTCATTTCATTCATTCTCTCCACATGTCCAAACCATCTTAACATACCTTTCTCGAATTTTGTCACTACATCCTCATTCACACTACATCGTTCCCTTATCACACTATTCCTTATCCTGTCACTCTGTTTCACTCCAATTATGCTCCTTAATGCTTTCATCTCCACTGCATTTATTCTACTTTCATGCATTTTCTGCCACACCCAACTTTCACTACCATACATTAGTGTCGGAACTAACACTCCCCCATGAACAGCCAGACGAGCCTTTTTAGACACCTTCTGACTTTTCATAAACGCGTGCAATGCTCCGTTTACCATGTTTCCAGCGTTCACTCTCCTTTCTATATCACTTTCACACTAACCATCTTTTGTTTTAACATAATATTATATGAAAGTGTCTTGCCAAAGTGTCGAAACGTTTAATGTAATGTGTTTCCAGGTTCGTCCCCGCCGGTCCCGCTGGCGCTGAAGGCGAGCGGGTCCGGGTCCGGCGGCGGGTCCCCGAAGCGCGCGGCCACGTTGCCGGACGCGCTGCTCCGCGGGATCAAACTGCACGCCGACCCGCCTGTATACATACCGAACCTGCAAGAGGAGACCATACTCGCCGTATGTAACCCCTTCCTCCCACCTTACTTGTTTTAGTTTGCATAGTATATAATAGTATATTGTGCATTAAGGATGCACTTGCCGACGGCCCGAACTTATCAGCGGGCGAGGCTACAAAGCATGCTATTTCACCTATACCTTTGTGGGAAAGGGTAAGACTCCGTGATGAGTAATACGAAGATAGTGCCCGCGCATCACACACCCGTATTGCATCTACGCTAATTACGCACACTTGTTTGCGATATATCAATGAAAGCCGAAACATGCCGAACGAATTACGATGTTTGACGACGGACGGAGATAGTGTCTCAAGCTACGTCACGACGTGTGTAGGTATTTCTTATAAAATAATATTATATATTCACAGAGGAATACATTTTGGTTCGGACAGTAGGTACCTGTTGTTATAATTTTCGTTCGTTTTATAATAACATACTGATGTTATTTCACCTATAGTAGGTAAATATTTAGTAAGTAGGTACAATGATTTGTAGGTTCATAGTAAATGTTAAGTTAAATGTATTAGTTTGTTCTTTTCATATTGATGTAGTAAATATTTACCTACAATAATTATTTATTACATAATTAGCAAGTTACTGCTTTTACTACAACATATTTTGTAAAGCAGTGACGGCTCAGTGGCATAGGTTATGGACTTCCGCGCAGCAGGTCTGGTTCGAATCCCGTCGCGGGCTTAATCTTCACCGCGTGGTAGAAGAGCATTTTACGAATGCCCGCCTGGATAGCTACTACCCTCAAGTAAAAAATCGGTCGCCAAGCACCTAAAGGGAAGCAGTGATGGCTCAGTGGCATTGGTTATGGACTGCTGCGCGGCAGGTCCATAGTTTGAATCCCGCCGCGATATTGAGCTCAACCGCGTGGTGGAGAGTTCGTAGCGAAGTTTACTTAGCTGTTCTCAACCGATCAGCAAAGTTTAGCACCGTCGCCCGCGGTCATGAGTTGGATGGGTGACCGCTAGGACAATACTACTGAGCGCTTCCGTGCTTCGGAGGGCACGTTAAGCCGTTGGTCCCGGTTGTGGTCTTAGGATGGCAGTCGTTATAGCATGGTGGTAGGGCGAATGCCCGCCTGTATAGCTACCACCCTCAAGTAGAAAATCTGTCGCCAAACACCTAACGGTGTGTTCCGGCAGCTGTCCTTGAGAACCAGTACTTCTAGGTTAGCCTGAACAACATCTTCGACCACATCATCACTTACCATCAGGTGAGATAGTGGTCAAAGGCTAACCTATCAGGCATAAAAAAGAGCATTTTGCGAATGCTCGCCGGGATAGCTACCCAAGTAGAAAATCTGTCATCATGCAACTAACGTGAACTCAGTGGCATTAGCTATGGACTGCCTCGCAGCATGTTTATGGTTCAAATCCCGCTGCGGGCTCGAGCCTCACCGCTTAGTGGAAGGGCATAGGGCATTTTGCGAATGTTCGCCTGGCTAGCCACCATCCTCAAGCAGAAAATCTGTCAGTAAGCACCTAACGGGAAGCAGTGATGGGCCAGTGGCATTAGCTAGTGACTGCCGCGCAGCAGGTCCATGGTTCGAATCCAGCCGCGATATTGAGCTTCCCCGCGTTGGTGAAGAGCATTTTGCGATTGCTCGCCTGGATAGCTACCACCCTCAAGTAGAAAATCTGTCAGAAAGCACCTAACGGGAAGCAGTGATGGCTCAGTGGCATTAGCTCTGGACTGCCACGCAGCAGGTCTATGGTTCGAATCCCGCCGCGGGCTTGGTAGAAGGGCATTTTGCGAATGCTCGCTTGGCTAGCTACCACCCTCAAGTAGAAATTCTGTCACTAAACACTTAACGGGAAGCAGTGATGGCTCTTAGCAATGGACTGCCGCGCAACAGGGTCGAATCCCGCCGCGGGCATGAACGTCACCGCATGGTGGAAGGTTGTTTTGCGAATGCTCGCCCGGCTAGCGAGCTTTGAGATGAGAGTGTGTCGTACCGATTTCAAAATCTGTCTCTAAGCGGTAATGTACGATGGCATCATGGATCTACCAATCCTGGTAGAACACATTTGCAATAAAAATTCTCTACCTACCCGTAACTGATTTAAATTATTTCCAATAAAAATCAATAACTAATCATAGGTTATTTTTGATTAGGTAAGTGCCTACAATCATCGCTAAGTTTACCATATAAACTTTCGTACTACCTTAGGTATAAGTACCTACTACAAATATACATACTTATTCTACTAATTTACGTAGGTAGATACATAGTACTAACTTTATTATTTGTTGTGATCTTATAGCTATGTAGATAGGTATGCAATGTAATGCGCGCCCGCGAATGTCGATTTGACATCGCTGACAGTTGCGTGCCTAGGCAGGCCTATATGATAAATGATAATTATATCGTAGATAGGTAGGTATCTTCCATTGAGCTTCTAATTCTAACCCTTTACTACTTTAGGTGCGTTCGTTTTGGCTCGATTGCGTTTGTAGCAGTTTCAAAAGTGGCATTTGTGTATTAGCGTTCGGATAGAAGCTTTTGCTATTTTTGACCACCAATTACTGCATGCTATCCGAACGGCTTAAAACATACTTTGACAACCGACAATATTTTAACAATTTTGCACAGTACGAAAAATGGAATCAATCTCTAAAATTAACAAAACAAGTACCTACTACATAAAATATAAATACTATAAGGAAAACTTGTGAAACTATCAATCGCGCCATATACAACTGTCAAACCAGCAGTTGTCAAAAAACGATCACAACGATCCCACGGTAAGACATGGGTCAAAAATATCACTTTTCTCTGTCATTTGTTGCGTTTTCAAAGCTATCCGAACAGTGAGCGAAAACGATATTTTTGCTCACGAAGTCCCAAATCGAACGGCCCGTGTGATCATTTTTAGCGTTTGTGAGTGTTATTTTTGGAACTGATAGGCTATACGAACGCCCCATATGTGTTAGGTAGGTACTTTGTCGAAGGTAGCTATATTACTGCTTAGACTATATTCTAAAAAGAATGCGGACTACCTACGTCCATACCATATCTAACCAAATGCAGCTTTTTATATTGTCTAAGTGTTGCTAAAATGATTAGGTACTCACCATAGCTACCATGACCTGCGTATTGACTAATACCTACTAGGTACTAACATAGGTGAGAGTAGGTGAGTACCTAGACATAGTTACGTATTTGTATTACCCAAGTACCTATCTATATGGATTATGGCGTCCAACACTTACTATCACGAACAAACTAATCAAATGCGAAAGAAAATCCGGTCCCCAACTCCCAACATATGTAAATATATATATATATATATATACGTACTTACGTACTTATATATATATATATAAGTACGTAAGTAGGCATAGGCACTACATATTGGTAGTGTATACATACGTGCACACCAAAAAGCAACAGGGCATTCCTACAATATAATATTATGTTCTAAGATCGCGGCGCGATGCACGTGACTTTTGGTAGTGTGCGTTTTGTTAATTATATATTAGTGTGCTGCGCATGAGACCCGCCCGCCCGCTTCCCTCACCGCGGAATGGAAGTATTGACATGAGATGCCCAATATTTTGAACGAAAAACTAGCGCGCAAAACTATGTGTGCCGACCTTTGGCTCTAGGATGTTTATGATTATACTACTGGATGTATTTGTTTTCCAAAATGTTATCTAAAATGATCATGAACTGAGCTATGCTTCTATGTAAATAATTTTAGGGATTTCATGCTCTATAAGTCGTTTATTTACGACTAAACATTCGCTAAAATTCGTGATATTACAGGGATGTTTTGAGGCTTATAACTATCATGTGAAGATTTTTTTTACAAATCGGTGCCAAGGCAAGCCTAGATAATGAAGAGATAAATCGATATCATGCTTAGTTCTGGACCTAAAACCTCAAATAAGGGAGTGATCACCCTACGGCGTTTGTATGGAAAAGTTACCGGCCAGTTCAACCTTAAGGGCGTTAAGTAAAGAACTACGATCTAGGCTTTAGTAGAACTTTCTGAGTCGAGGTTCGTAAATCCCGTACCGCCCGTGAAACATACAATGTTTTTCATCACATTTGCGAGTAAATAATTATGAATAATAGCAAGCTCAATTAATATTACGAAATACGTGAACCTTTCGCCCGCCGTCTATTTTTTTTTTAAAACGGACGGCGGGCTTTTTGCTCTCACCACAAATTATACAAATGTTTCGTTCAGAAACGTTAAGGGCAAATATTTACGTAGGTACAGCCATGACGGAGAGTAAAAAAACGTCGACGTTTTGATACAAAAAACTATTTAAATCGATTATTACGAACATTAGTTGGGTATTTAAGTAACACGTAGCGAGATCGCAATGAAATTCCATAATGTTATGAATCGATTCTCGTGAAGTAATTTAGTAGATTTTTATTTCGAATAATTTTGGAAAATTTTAAAAATGGCAGAAAAATGTCTTTTAAAATATCGTACATGTTATATAATAAAATGTTACATGACTGTTTTGTTACCCTTATCACGAAGCAACTTTTTTGTCAGAACAACTTATTCATCCGATAAACTTCAAGGGGCCGGGGTGAAAGAATCAAAAATACAGGGTTACTGGTTAAAGTTTTTTCTAAGAATTGTGATAAGACCCCTAGCTTGTTATACCTTGTTGGATAGCTAATAGAACAAAGATATTATTTAGCATATCTGCAGCACAACTGCAATACATTTTTTAAAAATTTTGCTAGAAGAATTAAAATGTTTTTATAAATTTATTTCTTTTTTACACTTTCAGTCCTCTACTATGACTCCTATGGTTCAGATATTTGGACTTTATGCATTTAGATTAATAAACGAACTTCTCTAGTACTCAAAAATCGGAATTAGAAAAAAAATAAGGCCATAGAAGACAAAAACAATGCCAATTCTTAAGAAATTGGCATATTTTTTTAAAAAACCTTCTATGTCCAATATCTCAAAAACGGTTAGGTTTAGGCTGGGGTGCTTCATAGTCAAATTAGTCAGAAATGATGGGAACTAACCTCTTAATGGATCTAGGTCGACTTAACCAGTAACCCTGTATACAAAGGAATTTCATATATTATTAGATATACCTATATGTAATAGTTTTTGTCGACCCTTACAAAAGAAGACGTAAACCAAATAACCAATAATATTGGCTATACCTACTATGCCCATTGCCAGCATATACCCATATAGTTATATTTTGCTACTTTTATCACTTTGAAGCGTTAGATACGTAATATAATGAGCACTAATCTAATTAATACGTATTTTTGTCATTCATGACAAATAGAAAGCTCGAGGGTATTATATGGGGCATTACGGCCAAGTTAATCTGTATGTTTAGATACTGTTTACGTGCAAGTGTTATGAAAAAAATATAATGCTCTACCACAACGAATCAGATTGCATTGATTGTATTTAATTATTTGAAAACACTACATAATTTGCTGCTAGACTATATCTACTATTGTATATCTAGTATAATTTAGCGCAATTTGTTTAGGCCATTATATATCACCTAATCTGAGAGATTGCCCAAACTTTTGCTAAAGGACAATTAGCTGAGTCGGATAATTTATAACAATCAATATGATAGTACTATTCCTACCGACGCATTACTTATTGTACCTGCCTTTTGTGCGTCGAGTCAATCAATTGCATTATGTTTGTTTTCTTTAGGAGGAGCACAGTAAAGTATTCTCGCAACTGAACTTCGTGCTGATGTTGGCTGAGCTCCTCTCCGACCTCGCCGTATCGTGCGGAGCGCCCATCGCCGCGCTTATGGACGTCTCCTCAGGTAATATAATAAAAACTAGCAGAATTGGCTTCTTGACTTTATTTTAGATACAAAGATTTGTTTGTTTGTCCTTAGGTTCGAAAATGACTCAAAGTATTTTGAAAACCCCTCTGATAGTGCAATGTTACGAGCATCACGATTCTTCTTTCACAATTTATTTAGAACCATATAATATACTTTTCCAGAAAAATCAAATAGTTCTCATTAACATTGTATTGAAGAAAAAAAATAACGAAAATATATACTTACTAAAACGCGTCACATGATGGTAAAATTCTATGATTTGTGACAATCCAAAATAATACTTCATAACCATTGGTGCTACTGAATAATAAATGAAACATTTATTCTGTGTTGGTGCTGCTTATTAAATTAGCGTATTTTATATGTCAGAACTAATTACAATAAATGTTTGATTATATGACAATATCATAATGCCGTATCTTTGCGCTAAAATAAAATATAGGTACTTAGCCCAAATAACATCAAAAAGCATTTTGACTTACATAGTCTATATAAGTATTGTTCGTTTGGGCTAGTAGCTCTTGAACTAAACGTCAACTCTAAATCGTAAAATATATTTCTATTTCCCATTGCATTTCTCAGGAATTCATTATCAACATTAGTACTAAGTATCCGTGGCCTCTACAACTAGCAAAAAGCTGAGCTTTGTAAGCGTCGCGTTTATTTCACAACCTGATTCTAGTGGTGTCGTTTATTATTTAGTAGATTAACTACGATGTATTTAAGTATTGAGTTTAGTTCTGTTGCAGCGATGTTAACTCTTTGGTTTAGATGGCGTTAGTAGTACAATAACATTCTATTCAGTGAATACAAAATTGTTACTGTTCGTTTTTCAATAGTTGAAAAATTATATTTTTTTGACAGATAACACATCTAGATATGACGTTAAATTACTATGTTAAAGCACAAATCTATAGGCGTGATAGTTTTTCAGTAAAAGGGACCACAAAATGTTCAAGTTGTGGAACAGTGATAGGGCTCGCTAGGAGAAAGCTCGAGCAGAGACGAACGTCGTGCGTTGTTGAGGTGACCAATCTCAATAACGCGCCTCATAAACATCATAAAATTATGGAAGTGTATTCATAACGCTTTTCATACAAACATTGTTTTGTCATATTTTAAATACCAAGTGTTCAAGCTTCGAGTCTAATGTGGGTACTTCTTTCTGTTTTGCCAATTTCGTTTCATTTTATTATTTATATCTAAATTTGAAAACAAGAACTCCCATACAAAACGATATTGAATATAATTTTGAAAATTCATAATTTTACCGATATCTGACAAAACAGAAGTCTTTTTACTATACCCAAAGACACATATGCAAAATTTCACCGAGTTTGAACACTTGGTGTTTAAAATATGACGACTATCTTTGGTATGGAAAGCGTTACTTACTACTAACTAGGATGCAAATATGAAGCAGTTTCTGTATAGCTTGTTACCCTAATACACGATGGACCCGAAACCCGCATAGTACTGTATCAGGTGGATCGTCCACGGCTGAATACAGCCTGGCCTATTAAGGGTGTATTTGTCATAATTCTCACGCTTGGCAGGCGGCTTGGGGCGCAGTGTAAGTTGGCAGTTGTTTAGAAGGCGCTGCTGACCACCTAATAGTATTTTTCCCTTAGTCGCCTCTTACGACATCCACGGGATGATATGGGGAGGTGCAATTCTAACCCGTCACCCCACGGGGACCCGCATAATAGATCGATGGAATGTTGGAGTGGTAGAGGCGTCGTTTTGTGAACTTGTTTTGTTGTCTGTTGTTGTTAGATCGATGCAATGAGAGCGTGCGACTGGGGCTGCTCGTGCAGGCGATGCAGGCGCTGGCGGCGGGACTGAGGCTCGCGGCCGCACACTACCGCAGCCGCACGCTGCAGCCCACGCCGCAAGTAAGGAACGGTACGTAAACTACATGACTTATACACCAACCGACCTACATCTCTGAAGCAGTGATGGCTCAGTGGCATTGGCTATGGACTGCCGCGCAGCAGGTCCCTGGTTCGAATCCCGCCCAGAGCTTGAGCTTCACCGCATGGTGGAAGGGCATTTTGCAAATGCCCGCCTGGCTAGCGACCACCCTCAAGTAGAAAATCTGTCGCCAAGCACCTAACGGTGTGTTCTGGCAGCATTCCTTGAGAGCCAGAAAAATTACAGGCTAATGAGACCTAACAACTGGACGTCTCAGTGTGACGGGCACAGTGCAATTCGTCGTTGACGAATTGCGTCTGTTATAGGCAGAGGTTAGTCCACTTAACATCAGGTGGGCCTCGGGCTTGTTTCGTCACAATAAAAAAAAAAAAAAAAACATGCTTTACATGCAGTACTATGCAGTGTTCTGTGCACGCGCTTCTGCCGTCATGGTTCACTATAACTGACTTCCAAAAAAAAAAAAACAGACGAATTGAGTACCTCCTCTTTTCAAAGTTAGTAAATAAACTGACTGACTTTTTTTTTATGGTTGATAGGTTACCCTTTGACCACTATCTCGCCTAATGGTAAATGATGGTGTGGCTGAAGATGTTGTTCAAATTAACCTAGAATTAGATTTATAAAAGACTTCCATAAAATAGAGGAATAAGGAGGAAAGTGGTCGACTATAATCTATTAACGATTAAGTGAATATGAGCATCCTTAACTTTTTACTGGATCATCCAATGTTGGTGATTCTTTTTGTAGAGTATGTCCTTACTGTATTTTATTTTATTATTGACTTCTATTGTGTCTATAATCAAAGGATGGCATAATAATAATTTTATCGCAACTCTTGCTGCTGATGTATTGTACACAGTATTGTGGACAAGTGACACAATCGATATTGTATTCATATAAAAATATTAACACGATTATGCGCTGAAGACGATAGACTTTTCAAAACAGTCCGACAAATAAATGAATTTGAATTTGAATTTGACACTAGTCGAGTTCTTTCCAGTAAATATGACGCGAGTCCTAGCCGGTTCCTAATAAGTTAGTATACTTATTTATGCATTTCATGAGGCAATAATACCTATAGACTGTCGTACGGCAGGTGCATGGTTCGATCCACACCGTCGCCGCGTCGACTTGAGCTTCACTACATGGCATTTTACAAATGCTCGCCTGGCTAGCTACCCTCAAGTAGAAAATTTGTCGCCTAGCACCTTTTGCATTCGCAAAGTGCCCTACCACCTGCAAATAGACGCGCGTGCGCGTGATCTATGCTGATCAATTAGTATAGTGGTTTCACCAAAAACTATGGGAGCTAAGCTAATTCTATAAATGTTTTACTATTACAGTGGTATCATTGATGAACGGAAAGTACAAGTGGATCGTAAACGAATCGAAGAGGCTTCACGAAGCGGGCGTCACTCCCGCAGTCTGTGATAAAATACTATACGAACATGCCATCGAAATGGTGAGTTTATTTGTATTATTATTTCATTAGAAAATATAACACCATTCATGCTTTGCATCTTCACTCTTGATTAGATTATCTTGCGTGCACCGATTAACCAAAATTACATGTTATTATTGGACGCACAGAATTCTTTGTGCGCCCAATAATAACTTTTCATGATATTTTGCGAGTTCATATTCTTTATTTGATTATGTCTAGTTATAACCCGCTATTGAAGTAGAAAACACATCGAAAGCGTGGCAAAGCGTATTAGCTTTGTTTTTTAATGTTTTTTCTTTAAATGACAAATTACCTGAGATTTTTTTCACTTCATTGCCTCTTACGACTCCCATAGGAAATATGTGGGGGTATAATTCTAGCCCGGCACCCCACGGGTATAGCTAATAATAATATATTTAACCAATTTATACGTTACAAAATGACAAATACATGTATTATAATCCGCATAGCAAACATAACAATATTAAAATTCGTATGAGTTTATGATGTTGTCAGTAATTAGTTTGGAGATTTTATAGAATAAAGTTTGTTTGGCAATAAAATATTTTGTATTTGTATTTTTGTTGAGTACATCACAACTACCGCAGTTATATAGAAGTGTTGTTTGAACATGCAGTGTATACTTATATATCGTTTGCAGTGCCAAATGGCAGCGATCGAGGAGCTGTTCGGTGATATGAAGGAGTGCGAGCGGCGCTACATGGCAGCGCAAGTGCTGCTGCACTCGCTGGTGCAGCGCCATCCGCTGCATCCGCACCATCGCACCACCCTCTCCAAATGTAACTAACGCCATATTTTATATCTTACATATAGCTCCTAAATCATTACAGGTAGGTAGAGTGTATTTGAACTAGTGTCAATGAAGCAAATGATGGTCGAGCGGTTATTGCTATGGCTTGCCGTGCCGCAGGTCCCTGGTTTGAGGTTCACGCCATAGTGGAAGGGATTTTTCGATTGCCCGCCTGGCTAGCTACCACCCTCCAGTAGAAAATCTGTCGCCGAGCACCTAACGGTGTGTTCCGGCAGCAGTCCTTGAGAGCCAGAAAAATTACAGGCACATGAGCACTTAACAACTATGTCTCAAAGTGATGCGGTGCAACTCGTGACTTGTGATGTCTCCTGTTATAGGCACAGGTTAGTCCGCTTAACATCAGGTGGGCCACGAGCTGGTAAAAAAGTGTCAGCAGCCAGTCGCAAGAGCTTTTTAGAACAGTTGTCAAAAATCCCAGATATTCAAGATGGCATACAAGTTGCTCCGATCCCGTTGATCATGCAGTACCAAATAAAGTGAATATTCGTCTTCTTGTCGCGCCCAATCTCTATACTTTGGTTTAGTAATGTATCCACCACTTTATAATTATCACTTCTAGCAATCGAAGCGAAGCTTGCCTAGGCGTTTTTAACCGATCAATTAGGTTAAACGGTCTAGGGTCATCACTTGGTTTGATGACCGCTAGTGGCATTTATTAGTGAGCGCTTCGAATAACGACATACTGTTCAATTTGGATGACAAGCCTTCGTCGCGTCGGTTACAGATACTGTCTTAGGGAGTCGTTAGGCTGTGTCGGCGGTCTTCGGAAATCCTACTAGTGGTAGGGTATATTGCGATTATCATCCAGCCGGTGTGGTAGTTAGCCAACCACCAATACCCTCAAGTAGATAATATGTCGCCAAGCACCTTACGGTATGTTCCGGCAGCTGTCCTTACGTACCTAGGTTATACATATTTATCTTCGACCACATCATTACCATCATGTGAGATTGTGGTCAGACCTGCCTATCGGGAATGAAACAATATAATATGACTCAGATGTTTATACATTTAGTAGATATAGTTACAGTTTTAGGTTTCCTCCTGCTATGGTAAATATTTATGCATACCATTGCAAGATATAATTGATAAAACTATATGTTTATTTCAGATCGAGACGCTGTCCAGAGGCGGCTCAATTGCCTCAAGGGGCCGCGCAAGATTATGGACGTTAAACTCGAGGCCGGGATCTCATAATGCAATAAGATTTAGATATAAGATACACAACACGTGACGCAATATGAAGAAAAGTGATTTTATTTTGTCGAAAAAAACTCAGTGAAAAACAATTTTAGACGAGTAGAGTATAAAGAGAGTTAAGTGAATAAAAATCATTGTAAACAATTAATATAATAATGAATGTAAATGAAGATTACCAGAGATTGCAATAGCGAATTATATTTTTTTATATTCAGTGCATTGCAAAGTTATTAGTAGTTAACTTTAATATAGAAATGTGAACCTAGATAATTTTAGTGCGAAGTTTTATTAAACGCTTGATGAAAAAATATTTTTTGAGCTTGCTAGATGTGTGTCTTGAATAATTTTACTTATGGTTGTATCATTTATTTAGTAAGATTTGAAATTTTAGTATTCTAAGCACACATTATATCTGAAGGAGCACTGTGATTCCTTCTCTATATATAAACTACTGATAATGCATGGAAAATCTGTATCATTACTTTTCCATTCATCAATATGTGTTAATAGAAAAGTAAATAGATAAAAAAACGAGAAAAAAATCTAGAGTAGATCCGTAGTATTTTTCCAAATAAGTATCTTGATAATATTTGAATAAAAAAATTCTTAGTGAAACTTATAAAAAGGAAATTATTATAAAGTGACATCAGAGTGTATCATAATGCTTTAGAGATCTCATTGTTGACCAATAACAATACGGCATTTTTAGGTTAAGCTATCATAGAAAGTATTTCCCGAAGAACTAAGATGATCAAGTGTTTGAAAATGTTTTGTGTATTGTTTTTCCTAATCATTTATATTACAAAATTTATTTATGTATTTCCCCTTGAAATATAAGTATGTTCAATGCTTTACTGGAATAAGAATAAAGACTGTTGTACTATAGTATAATTTTGTTTCGTTTTTAATAAATAGTTATTTTAACATCATAATACTTTGGCATATTATTTTAAAATCTTTGGTGTCCCTCACTTATCACGTGGAAAGTCTCCGCAATCGCAGCATTCCTTAGATATCACAAAATTACAGAATAGGTTTTTATATTAGGATTATCAAAATACTGTTACGCCAAAAGCACTAACTTCTTTTCTCGCACAGAAGCATCAATCACTATAGCGATAAACTTTGCTTGCTTGTCCATTTGCGAGCAGAATTCCGGTTCTAAGTTGTAGCGTCCGTGGACGTGTGAGGACGAGGACGCAAGCTTGCGCGAAGAGATATGCGCGGTCTGAAATTCCATCTCTATCGGACTGCGTGGGAGTGAAAGAGTGGCAGATATGTTCTTCAAAACTGATCGGAAATCGAAAGATAGCTCATGAAGAACAAAACTAGTAAGTTAAATAAAAAATGTGATTTAACCTCGTGGTATATATGGTTTTGCTATTTTATTGTAATATTTATTCAACACGCTTATTGGCTCGTAACGGGCCTTTAAATGCACTGATTTAAATGTCATAATGTAGTCTATTACGCACTCGTGCTTTTTTCTTCTTTACATCACTTGTGTTTTAAATATAAAAATAAACAAATCACAGGTCCTGCTTTCTTGTAGCAAAATCGCCTCGGCTGTAATTTTCAACTTACCGCACTTATATCATAATGTACTATTACCACACTTAGGCAATGGTTGGTCTGATTTTGTGTATGTGAAAATAAAAGATGGGTTGAACACATTCAGTTATGGATTTCACACTACCTTCGCCCGCAGTATTGTTGATGATATGATATGATGATCCACCTTATATATCAGCGTTAGTATATAAGTATGTATTTACACTATAATGTATGTAAGTTTATTTATTTTATGTTTAATGTAGGTATATATTTTAATATAGCTATTTATTTTAATAGTACTTCGTGAATAATATATATTATATTTTTTTAAGTACTGTTTACATAAACTGACAACCTGATTATCTTTTGTAAATCCTATATGTTTAGTTGTCTGGTAGAAATTGCTCGAAGCAATAAGACCGCCCTTTGTATAGGTACATAATTATGTGTGTTAATTTTCACAGTAACTTTTTTAAGGTATGCAAATAAAGTGTTTTCTATATACGTAAATAAACTGTATTTTCGTTACAAGCGTAATTTACAGTTTACTTTGCAACTTTATTCTATGGAGAAAATTTTATAATGCGTTTCGGGTTTAACTTGGCCTCAGAGATTATGATCAAGTTTATCATAAAAAAAATCTTACTGCTAAGTACAAACTACATATATTTGATAAAGCTATTTAACACGCACGTATCAGCGCCTAACAAGTGTCTAACATCGGTGAAATTTTGTATGCATTATACACGCGGTTGCCAGTTTTACGATTTATTGGTGTCGAACTCTAAATTGTTGCGTAAGAACATAAGCTCCTTTCCACTTCGTGAGAAGAGTGAGTTGAGTATTGCATAATTTTTGTTTTTCTTTCATCTGTGACCCGGGAGAGGGCAATAGGCGCTGCTCCTGTTTCATAAACCATACATGTATCCGGCGAAATGTCGATTTTTATGACTCCTATGCGTACCCTTTCGCGAATTGTTAAACACAAAAGTGTTAGGATTGTTAATGTCTTTTGGAAACAAAACGCACCGCGTAAAATTTCGGCTTAGTATTTGAAGATCAAATTCGACAACTCAGGCATGCGACACTCATGTGGCAGCAGTTGAAGGACAAGAAAAATACAAATACCATCGCTTCAGTGATAATTTTATTACTTATTATTACATTTTCACATCGAGAACGATACTTCAATAGAATTCGAGTTCTTTCAGTACTGAACAAAAACACCTGGTCCCTTTTTCAACACTTTGTAAGGTTTTACTCGGTTCCTGCCTCGCACTGGGCTAAACATTATTTTGTCTGGGGGAAACTCTGAAGATCCGGTTGTTTCCAAAAGGATGTCGAGACAAGTCAACAACTTAGTGATTTGCGCAGACAACGTGAAAGGTCGCGTTTCTGAACCCCAATCGGTATTTACAACTCTTTCAATATCCCGAATGTCATCATTTATACCAGCATGATGAGTTCCGTTCCAGTGTAACGTTAAAGAAAATATCGGCGCTTTCTTTGGATAGTCACTTCTAAGAACAACAAAAGCCACTAGTTTAGCAGATTGCCTTGTTATAATGGCCCTGTACAACATGTCATTTGGTGTTACTAAACCTTCAGATATTAAGAATGCGGTTGCTGGTGATTGACTGTACTCCTGCCATCCAATTGACTGCCATTGTGTCAAAGAACCCGACAATCTTACTCCATGACTGTCTTTAGTAGGCGATATTTTACCAGACTCTAAATCCTGTAGTTCTCTCATCAATTCTACTCTGGATTTCAACCTTTTCTTTAAAGTCATAATGAAATTCTCAACTGTAGTAACACTAAGCGTCGGGCAAGGTTGGATCACTTTATTAGATTTCTGATCGTCTAATATGGCAGCCATAAAATCTAACCCGCACATTCTTTGTGCCCAAATATAAGGCTTGCCAATCTCTGAAATGAAATGTGGAAAATCTTCAGTTATACCAGCGTTTTTTAGTAAAAATGTAGTGGCAGGGTGAGGCGAATCATTTCCTGTGTCTCCATGGTAGAGTTCATTCAAAATGCAGTGGCCGTTCAAGACATCTGCAGCAGACACCCCTGTTATAGGTTTTGGAAGAGATACTGTGAACTTAACAACTGCAATTTTCAAGTGCAAAAGGTATGAGAATACTAAGTTCAAAGCAGTGCCATCTTGAACTTTTACTGAGAGTAGAACATTCAATGGGTGCTTCTTTAAGATCTCCTTTTTCTTGGCTTCAGCTTTTTCTTCTTTGGATATTTTCGCTGCTCTGTGATGACGTTTTTTCTTTTTGTCATTGTGATCTTCATCATTATTGTCTTGATCTGAATCGGAATCATTGGATGCTACCAAGTCACTCTCTAAATTGCTCGTTTGATCTAATCTCTTAGCTTCGTCTTCATCTCCAGAAATTCCTGTAAACCGTAAAATTTGTTTAATCATAGGCAATACAATATCATCACTTTTTTCAATTAGTATATTTGATTGTATCACAATCCTTGGTAAAAGTACAAATCATTATAAAACAAATATTTAATATGAAAAATTCACTACAGATTTTGGCAAAAAGGGTCCACTGCGAGAATAAAGGGGTAAGAAATCCAATTATACTATTTTTAAATGTCTTCACTCATTTAAAATTTGAAACAGGTCTATTTATATTACTGTATCAGCCAGATTGTCTACTACTGAACAAAGCCCCATTATGGTGGAATTATTCCTCAGAAAGCGCTACTTCCCTTACCTCTACCTTCTACCTTCTAGTGCGTTACCCGTAGTCGCCTCTTACGACACCCACGGCTAGATATGGGAGGGTGACATTCTAGCCCGGCACCCCACGGGCGCCATTTATATTACGACGTTTAATTACAATACATAGGTGACATACGATGACTTGGCAGAAGTAGAATGTTTCAAGCATTTACGTCGTCTAAAGAAATACGTAAAAGCAGTACGGATTTTAAGTTTTTTTACAGCCCTTCGATTTGAAGAAACATGAAATTTACTTAAAAACTAATTATAAAACTGTTAAAAATACATATATTTTAATTTGGTTTTTATATAATTACATCTTGTATATTTATGTAATATTCGCTTTCGAAAACAAATGTACATGTCTATATGTACAAGTCATACTACGGAAAAGTAATTATTTTATGTAAATTTCCGCATATAAACCTTCTTCCTCAAACCTGTTTTTTTTTGTAAATATGGTATATGTAATTTTTATACAGTCGTCGCGTCATATGGATAAATAAGGTATGTTAAAATATATTCTCCGAATTTTCTTCAATACTGGTATTTGTATACTTACAAAATTACAACGAAAGCAAAAATTTTAACTATAAGCTTATTCGCTAAGCAGACATTACTGCAAAATTTACAATGTTAGAGGTATTAGTATTTTAAATACTTATTTTAACACGCGCCAAACAACCAAATATGACCGCCATTTTTATCGTTGTGGGTTTCATTTATTAGATTTGACAATCGAAAACATACAGTTACGAGTATAATTTTTTTTCTAATTATTTCTGTACTCAAAACGGGTTCATATTGGTTCGCATAAAATGTAAGTCCTGATTTATAGTGAAATTCCGTCGTTTGCCCTGTGCATTAATACGCCAAACGTTACTAGACATAATAATTATTTAGCAACCGGCTAAGACTCGCGTAATAGTTACCGGATATATTTTTTTAGCTCAAGTTACTAGACATAACATTTTAGATATAAAATTCTCCCTCATAAAAATAATTTGTAATAAGGGGACCTAAAATGTATATGCATACATTTTGAGCGAATAATGACTTCTAACAATAATATTCATCCGCATGCAGTATTCAAACGCCAGAAAAAATAAATAGGTCTCACATTGTTTCGTAAGACTATATTCCTTACAAAAATGCACTAGACACATCTGAACAATTAACAATTATTTTGTTATGATAATATGGTAACAAAGAATTTGAAAATATGATTACAAAATATCAGGTCCTTACATATGAAATTGGCGTTTTGTATGGGAGGAACAAAAAGTCGAATATTTTTTAATATAATATATTTAATTAATCAAAGTATGAACCATTATTTTCTATGCACTTTTGCCATCTCATAGGTAGTTCATTGATCCCTTTACTAAAAAAACCAGTCGGACGGGAATCAATAAAATCTTTGAAGGCGATTTGGACTGCCCCATCGGAGTTGAATTTTTTCCCTTGCAAGAAGTTATCCAAATTTCGAAAAAAATGGTAATCTGTTGGAGCAAGGTCCGGGGAGTACGGAGGATGTCTTAGACTTTCCAATTGAAGCTCTTCTAATTTAGTAGCCGTCTGTAGCGCAGTGTGTGGTCTAGCGTTGTCGTGAAGCAGCAGTGGCGTGGAGCGATTGACCAGCCTAGGTTGTTTAGCCGCTAGCTTTTCCATCATGGTTTGCAATTCCTGACAATAGACATCAGCCGTAATAGTCTGGCCAGATTTGAAAAAACTGTAATGAACAATACCGGCACTAGTCCACCAAACGCTTACAAGTAACTTTTTTGGGGTTAATTTTCGCTTGGGGCAGGATTTGGCTGGCTGGCCAGGATCTAACCATTGCGCTGAGCGCTTCCGATTATCGTAAAGAACCCATTTTTCATCACAGGTAATGATTCGGTTTAAAATACCTTCATTATTGTGCCGGTTTAGTAATGTAACGCAGCAGTCGACGCGCGTTTGCCGGTTTGTTTCAGTCAATTCGTGAGGTACCCACCTTTCAAGCTTTTTAATCTTACCAATTTGCTTCAAGTGAATTAAAACAGTTTTATCACTAACATTGCAGCCTGCAGCTAACTCGGACGTGGTTTGCGATGGATCCGCTTCCACAATAGCCTTCAACTCTTCATTATCAACTTGAGTCTCAGGCCGTCCACGGGGCTTGTTCTGCAGGTCGAAATTTCCAGAACGAAAACGTTGGAACCAAAAACGAACTGTGTTTTCTTTTGCAACACGACCGCCATACACATCATTCACCCTTCGAGTTGTTTCCGCAGCACTAGTGCCACGGCGGAACTCGTACTCGTAAATAATGCGATATTTAAGGTTTTCCATTTTGTAAAATGAGTGACGCAAACAGAAAAAAACAGAAGAAAAAAAACAAATGAATGACGATCATCGAAGCACAAATACATGAGTCTATAGCTGTACAAATTTGAATTTGGAATTCCTTACCAAAGAGGAGAAATTCGTGATTAAAGTGGCCAGTACGAAAAACGCCAATTTCATATGTAAGGACCTAATATATACATTACTAGCGCTTTGAGTATCATACCTAATACTCCTAGTTCAATCGTCATCGCACCTATCGTGACTTAGCTCTGCCTAGATGCACCACGCAATGTGGAAGTTGCTAAGATTCGAAATATACCCGTATACAATTTCCGTCCTAATATTGATCCTTGCGGAACTCCCTGTTTTGTGTTCTCAAAAGATGTAACGCCTATTGGTATTTAGGTATTATTTCGCACTTACCAACAGTGACAGTCTTAGGTCCCAGTACATCAGAATATGCACTGGCATTGGCATAAAGAAGAAACAATGGGGATGGCAGCAAAGACGCAGCTCTCGCCTCATCCCTTTTATCGTCCAACCTCAGAGCCAGGCATTCTTGCAAAGGTTTAGTGGCTTTTAGTACATCTCGTAAGTGAGGGGACAATGCATCCAGTCTGGACCTCGCAGCGGCTATGGCCGCAGACACGCGCTCTTTTGAAGCTACTAATTCATTGCACGCTCCAGCGAGCTCCCGACGCTGGCGTAATTCCCATTCCAACCTTGATAGTTGAAGCTGATGTTCATCTGTTTTGGTAACTTCCTGAAATAGTGGTAGAGCAAGTTTTAAAGCTTATAAGCAACTATTTGAATTGCAGTAATGGTCTTTTCGCTAGGATCAGTCTTCTAGCAGACTAGGTCAATTTATGTATCAATACAATATGAACCCAATATCAACAAAAATCAATATATGAGCGCCATGATCACGAGTAAACTTTTTATTCATTATGTCTATGAATATTATTTTTATTCCGTTTCTATTAATAAAAATAAACATACCTGTATGTAACCCTTACAAAAATTTAATTATATATACTAAATTGTATTTGTGAGACATTGTGAAATTAAGAGGGAGAAAGCATAATCTGATCCAAGTTGCTCTCTCATAAAATTCCAAAACAGTTAGTTTTTTCTGCAACAGGTCATTAGTGCGGCTAAAATTACATACAAATTACAATTATTGTAGCTATTACAAATATATTACACCTAATATACTAAATTCTAGTCCTGTAACCCTTGACTTGGCAAAAATCATTAAGATTAGTATTCGCTATATGTATATGCGTAACATAATTTTAGCAATTAACTAGCGCACAGGTGGTCTATGATACAAATAAAATAAACGCGCCGAGGATCTATCGGTGAGTGCTGGCTGCAATCCTTGAGAGCTAGTTATAATGTTGTCAACACATCACTCAGCAAAAAGTACGATTGAACCCATCAGGCACATACGTACATATTGTGTTAAATTAACATACTGACTTATGATAAGTCAGGTTAAGGCCACCTCCATTCAAATAAGATTTACGAGGAAGATGTGTGCGAGGGAAAAATCCACCAATAGAATCGCGTAATTTTCCTAGCCTCTCCGAACTTCATTTTTATTCTTATTGGTGGATTTTTCTACGGACACGGTTTCCTCGCATATCTTTTGTGTATACATAGCCTAATACTTACAGGGCGAGATATTTCAGCAGGTGCATCTCTATAAAACGTATCAAGTGGTACAAGATCTATCTCTTCATCTTTGGACTTGAACTGCAAACATTTAGTGACTTCCTTATTCAGGTGATCAGCTTCATACAACAAATTCTGCAGAAGTAAGTGTGTCGAATCAACTCTTTGTTTCTCCTTGTGCAAAGCATCTCGCCCGGCTCTTGTGCGCACTTTCTCCAGACGATTTAGTTTCTTCAATGCAACAAGATTTAGGGATGCTTCTACTTTTTTTGATATTATTTTTTCTTTAACCTGTAAATATACATTTTTACTCTACATATCGCACCTCTTTCACTCAATAACGTGACAAGCCTGAATGAACCCAAATTTTGTTATGTAATAATTAAAACAGCTGCGGCTGATTTAATTTTTTCATGTAACATGTAACGCTATAATTAGCCAATCTATGAGTGAAAGATTCAGTAAAACTGTTAGGTCGCGTTAACAAGTTGTTTATTAATAGGGTGTGTGTGTCAACAACGAAATATTAGTAATATTTAGCTGTGCACGTGAAGAGGAAGGCACCCTGGGATTTTAGTGAGATTCTGACATAATTCTGGTAGCAAAGGTATGGTTTATAAAAAAAAAAGATTTATTTTAAAATGTGATATGCGTCATTAGCATAGTGTCATAGAAAAGTTGTGTGGAGTGATAAGATATCTTAAAAATGACAAATCTGAAGGCAAAAGTTTACTTCTAGAAAGTGATGACAAATATTTCATAGTATGTTCCTATCGTCCACCTTCATACAAAAACCCAACATCTCACTTAGAGTCACTAAATGGCAATTGACTGGTGGTATTAACATTAAGAGGGCCTTTCCCAGTCCGTCTATCGTCAAACCGAGCATGATTGAAAAGCTTGTTGTTTCTTCGTTTTTCATCTTCAGCACTTGGCATTCAACTCTCCGTTTCACTCCGTCCCCCGCATACCTCATTCCGCCACTTGGTTAACAAGCAAGTGAGAACGAGATAATAACGAAAAATAGTATGCATAAACTTCATAAAACTTGATCCAGGAATTACGTGTTTTTCAATAAGCCTTATAAGTTTGTCAAATAAATGTTTGTCATTTAGAATCTCCATTATATTTGCAAGGTTTCATCAAAATATGTTCTCTAATTTTACATCTTATGAGTACATTTTGTACGCCTAAAGTTCAGGTAAAAATTGTGCAAAAAAGCAGATTTTTGGAGGCTTATATTGCAGTTGTTTCTCCAAATTTTACTTTTTTGTTTGCATAAAAATCTATATATAGTGCACATGACGCACTATTAGCTCAAAAGTTTCAAAGAAAGATCTGGTACAATGCCATAATCACATATGAGCGTTTGTATGAAAAGTTAGACGGGTTGGCCGCTCTTATCACTACCACATGCCAGTCTAGTTTTACTTCAATGTACCTGAATCTTATAGCATCCGATGGCTTAACTCAAGTTATAGACTTGCCTACTAGAGCAACAATGTCCTTGGATCATTTTATGATTAAAACAGCTAATAAATGGCAAATTCTAGTGTTTAATGAACTGGCAGATCACCCACCAATATTACTGTGTATAGGCTCTAAACTATATAAAAAAAAAAACAGAAAAAGCATACAATAAATCCGTTACAAATATAAATGCTGTTATGGTAACTTTAGCACGGCATTGTTGGAAAGAATATTACCTAATTGAGGACGTTAATGACGCTGCAAAAACTCTTATTTCCTCTATACAAGGTATAACAACAAACAAATACTCATATACAATGTTTACTAAATAGGTATAAACCTATTAATCCTTGGATAATTACCAGTGTTATTAAATGCATAAGGCATAGAAATAGACTGCAAAAACAATTAAAGACATATAGTAGACATAGAAAGTGGCGCACCTTCAAATACGATTGGTCACCTGCCTTAATAAAATTTTATCTAAACGCCTTTCAGATGACCCTCCCAGACCAAGGTAATTTAGTAAGATGGGGTAAAGCCACCGAAAAGTCTTGCTGTATTTGTCGGGAGGCCATAGGTACAGCAAGGCACTTATTGGTAGGATACAAGGTGCTCCTTGATAGGGGTCATTATTCCCGTCGCTACGATAGAGTCCTCGAAATCATACGAGCAGCGGCGAGCCTCTCGGTAGCTAGAGCAAGAAAAGGTTTGACCACGAACAAACGACACATTGCTTTTGTAAATGAAGGGTCATCTACAAAATCTAAATCCAAGCCTTACTCCATTTTAGGCGCAGCTCCCGATTGGACTCTTTTGATGGACTCGTATGAAAAACATTACAAAATTCCTGAGGATGTTGGTGTTTCGTCTTCCAGACCAGACATATTTCTATACTCGAAAAATCTAAAACGCATAGTACTTATCTAATCTTAATGTGCCCTGGGAAACAAATATACCTAAAGACCACACATTAAAAACAAACAAATATTATGACCTAACAAATGAATTAACCAAAAACGGTTATGTGGTTAATTTATATGCTGTAGAAGTTGGAGCAAGGGGTATACCAGCGAAATCCCTATATAACCTACTTAAAGGCCTTGGACTACCAAGAACAACCGTAACTTCCATCCTCGAACGTGTATCTAAGGTGGCATTAGTAGGATCTTACCAAATTTGGTTAGGTAGGGGAGGAGGCTCGAGCGGTGAAGGGGAGCATTGATATATCATAAAAGGGTCCCTTAACCCTACTCCTGGGTTGCAAGTCCCAGGCCCCTCTAGCCTCTTCCTCTGCAACGCGATGGACCCGGCACCCGCACGGCTAAGTAATTCGTCTCTAGGAAGAGATCTTGTAACTGTAACATTAAGCCAGATAAACATATCTGATAACGAACTAGCAACAGCAGTCAGTTCCCTCATGCCCAAACCACTGAGCTCATTATCTCTATTTCTAACAGATACTATAGGTTTAGGCATCCGGCGCGAAATAGGAGGACGCGGGTTCGATTACCGCCTGGAGCATAAAATTATGTGCTCCAATAATTTGTAAAATATGACATTGGCTTAGCACGCATTAGTGCTTGTAATCATATTTAGAAAATAGATGCTATAGAGGTATCTAGTATTACATCCAGTCTGGAAGTAAACAGCGCACCAGGTTGGGACAAAATCACAACATCCCTACTTAAGGTTGAACTGGCCGGTCACTTCTCCATACAAACGTTGTAGGGTGATCACTCCCTTATTTGAGATTTTAAGTCCAGACTTAAGCATAGTATCGATTGATCTCGTCATTATCTAGGCTTGTATGATGCCAACATTTTAAAAAGATAATTAGGTTGTAATTTATGAGCCTCGAAAATTTTATATGAAAATGTTTCGAGGATCAAAATTCTCAAGTTAATTATTTTATTAAAATTTCGGCATCATGTGGCTACCTGTCTCCTATGGCTCTCAAAAAAGCTATTGTTTGCCTGATTTTTAAGGATTTTTACTAAAATTTTTTTTGTCACACAAAACAGAATAAAAAATAGAGTTAGAAATGTTCACAATTGGTTTGCAGATTACCTTACCGATCGAAGGCAGCAAATTGTAGTTAACACACAAGAAAGCAACGCAAACAGTGCTATCTGTAACTATGGGGTTCTCCAAGGCAGTAAGTACACTTGGACTGACATAGTCTTTATTGTACATTGACGATTTATGCAAAATTAAATTGAACAATGCAGATATTATGATGTTTGCTAATGACACGGTCTTAGTATTACATGGCACTACATGGCCACAAGTACGACAGTTGGCAGACGAGGGGCTAAAGTAATTTTGTGGTTAGAAGATAATCTACTTTCGCAAAATATATGGAAAACTAAATATATCTGCTTCAAAAAGACAAACGCAACCACTAGCAGACTTCAAAATACTTGCAGACACCTTCCATGCACCCATAGCTTATCCAAACACAAAAATTGTACATGTAATGCACTGGACAATGTGGAAACTATTAAATATCTTGTTGTCCACATAGACCATAAACTATCATGGCTTCCACATATCTAAACAGTGTCAAAGCGGATAAGGAGACTGATCCATGTTTTTAAACTACTTTGCCCAGTGGCAGATCAAAATCTATGCTTCAAACCTACAAGGCTCTAGGCGAGTGTATAATTAGTTACTGCATTTGTTCATGGGGCGGGTGCTGCAAATACACATATGATTGAAGTAGAGAGAGCCCAACGTGCCCTCCTTAAAGTTATAATGACCTTACCATTCAAGCACCCTACTACAGAGCTGTATGAAAATAGAAATAGTTTTTATTACCAAAAAAAAATACATACCTTAATAAGAGAAGTGCAAACAACTATCTGTCAGAAAAATACATATATACAACTTAAAGTATCATATTAAAAGAATTCCATTCTTACCCCTGTTCCTAGGTGCAAGAGTATTTTTGCCTGGAGACAATATAACCATTTATCTCCAAAGATATATAATGCACTTAATAGTAAGGAAAAAATTAAATCACTCAGTCTCTACATAATTAAATCAAATCAATCAAAGAATATGATTACTACAAGACTGAAAACCTACTAGAAAGAGTGGAATAAACGTACATTGAAACTCTAATACACACCACTTAGAAAACAACTCATACCACACACCTTTACATATGCACACACCCACGCAAATTCTCTCTCTCTCTCTCACTCACACACACCCACAATTTATTTAAATACATATTATTTATTGTGTTTGTCCTATGTTATCTATCTTTCCACCAAGAAATTTTCATGGCACAGCTTCAGCAATTATGGAAACACATTCTCCTTCTATCAAGAGTCCCGGAGCATAACAGGTAAATTTGGTATTCTGTCTAGCCAGACACAGACAGTGGCATTTACTTGGTTATGTTCAATATGTCCTCAATCCTTTAGTCCATGCACAGAACTCATCCACTTCTCGTAAAAGTTTGTGACATTGTTTTGGGTTACGTGTCAGTATTGCAAGGTCATCAGCAAAAGCTAAGATGGACTCTGGTATATTTGTTTTTGATCTTAAACCGGTAGCCCCACTTTTTTTCATGACTGATAAGCTTGTCAATGAAAAGCTATTGGTGACAAGCATCAACTTTGGAACAAACCCACACTGTATTGCAATGTGTTAGTATGTCCCAGTTTGGATAATATAACAAATATTAATTGGGAGTAATATGATGCGATGATGTTGCTGACCACAAGTGGAAATTTATACCATTTCATAGCGAACAACAGCAATTCGTGCTGCACATAACCAAATATGTTCTCTAAGTATATCCATCACACTGTTCATTGCCTTTCATATGTTCTGGCGTCCTTTAAACTTAGGCATCCAGAAATTCCAGGCAAAAACCCTTTCTGGTGATGGGGCCTGAAATACCTATTGTTGATCATAAATTGTGTTATTCTAGTTTGTGTTACAAACTAGAATAACACAATTTATGATGAGAAAAATATTTTGGATATTGTGTTGGTTAATGTGATCGGCCTAGTATCTTTTGCATGAGTTACTGCATCTTTTTTTGGAATGAGGAAAAAATGTTTTTCCAAATGCCACTGGTATTTGGTTGCTTGACCAGATCTTAATGAAGATATTTAGGTGCTAGCTAGCCAGGCATTCGCAAAATGCCCTTCCACCATGTGGTGAAGCTTAAGCCCACCCAGCCGGGATTCGAACCAGTGCGGCAGTCCATAGCCAATGCTTCTGAGCCATAACTGCTTCAAAATCACTTTTGAAATTATCATAAATATGTTCGTTGCTCAAGAGAAGCTTTCCACTTTGTTCATTTAAAAAGTTTTTTTAGTATGGAAAAGGGTTTATATCTATATTAACTTCATGCTTTGCTCTATTCAAGTTATCACGATTTTCTGCTATTTCTTGCATTAATTTAAAAAATGATCTTAATGCCATGGACAGCTGGGGACTAAGATGGTTATCATCACCCATGGTCTTGGGATTCTTAAATTGCTTTTATTAACTCTCTTTTCTTTCTCCACATTTTCAATTTAAAAGTATTTTCTTCGTTTTTACAAGCATAATTAGTTGGTGGTGGATAGTGCTCAAAAAAGTGTTATTTTTACGATGATGTATATGAGTGCACGATTCTTTCATAATCATAGCTGATTATGAAATTGTTGCTAGTTGGATGATCAGAACAACTACCATGGAAATCAAGGCTTTTTTAGCCTATCAATGTAAAAAATACACCTACCTCTTCAGTATTCTTAGCCTTTAGCTCCGCTATTTCAGCAAAAAGTTGTCTTATGTCCTGACATATCTTCTGGAAAAGGACTGCATCTTTTTCAGCCGGACGAAGTTGTGCTTCCGATTCTTCGAACTCAACTACACGCTAAAATACATCAACGGGAGATTTTATGAATGCAGTCACACATTTTATTTGATTGAAGGAAATAATTCGCAATACACAAATAGAGAAAAACAGGGATGTGTACTGAACCGACTGATTCCTAACCTTATACACGTCTGCCGGGACTTGTTTTGCGACTTCGCTGGATGTACTGGTATTCAGTTTACGACGCTTTTTGGTAGTAACTTCATCTTTACCCATGATTAACAGTCTATTACTAAGAACAAGATTTTGTTCCAAATTACCAAAGCATACAAATAATAATTACAAAATGAAAATTACGCTATATATATGTCAGGTCAGGGTTGGATTCAGAACCTCAAAAAAATATTGTACATGGAAAATAAAATTATACTATTGGTCCAAAATCATACTAATTTTGAAGTTGTAAGTTTTTTATTCATATCGTTTCATTTTTCGGCATTTATGTTTTGAATTGAGGCAAAAAATGATGTCTTTGGGAGGAAATATAAAAATACATATTGAGAAATCTTTTATATATTGTACTAGATCGTGTGCAACGCTACATTCGGAAAAGAGCCTTTACAATGTCTAATACATTTCTGCAATACTTATTGAATACATTATTACCACTTTACCATTTGTCACGAGTAAACGTAATTTTTAACGATGTTGGTGTCCAAGATAATACGAGCAATAGTATTTAAAATTTGTGAATACCATAATCATGTAAAATGGGTTCGAAACCTGGATAATAGCGTGAAAATCTGTAATTTTATTTGATTTCCCGCAACAGATGAGTTTCCACCAAATAAAAATGCATTCTTAAGTAATAATCTTTTATGCAGTCGATATAAAAATATTTACATAATCCTATAGACACATCAATCAAGTTCAGGCAAGTGGACGTCGATCTCGGCTAACTCGCCAATCGGAACTTCATCCTTAGCATTGTCAGACGGTATAAATTCTATGCAGTTATTGGATTATGATTGGATATTTACTTGCTTTTACTGCATCGTAAGAAAGTAACAAGGAGTCAACTAGCAAGGTCATTATTTTGTCTAACTTTTTCTTTTGTCTTATGTCTAAATTAACTTTGCTGAACACTCTTTCACAATCAGCGTTTGCGTGAGGTTAATCAGGAGTACAAATATTGTAATACCATGAAAGGGATAGTTTTGAGAAATATTATACCAAGATCTGAGTAGATGTTGCCATACAGAAAATCCCGATATTGTACGGTAAATATTTAAAAGTAATAGGTAAACCCTATTAAAAGTCGGGCGACCTGAAGGCAAAATTATGGTATTTTCGCGTAGTATAGTGACATTTCGACACCACATACTACACACTATGATATTATGGTACAAATAGTATAATTATACTACCAAATCCAACACTGCTGGGGGGCAATTCTCAAAATTGGGATAAATTTATCGATTCTCGATATTTATCCCGTGTCACCTATAGACTATTAATATCCCAAAAATATCAACTTTTCTCAAAAATGCTATTCTCGCGAGTGGTAGATATAAAAATATGTCCACAGATGAACTTGTGTTCATGTGTATAGAAAGTATAATGATAATCCCGATATCGCAATGTTGAATTTTGATCGCTAGGGCTTGATATTTATCGATAGTGATATTGCAAGAATAACACAAAACTACACGACTCGATATTCGCCATGTTTTCTCGATATTTATCTACTATGATATTCATATCACTGCACGAGAATCGCCGTCCTGTATGTATAAACTGGGGGCCGTTCCAAGCCTCAGAGTGTAGTTATTTGGTTGTATTAACTTACTCCAAGGTTCGGAACGACTCGGTTGTTTTATAACCTCAAATATTGATTTTTGGCGGGGAACTACAAACATATACAATGCGATTAAAATAAGAATAGGACGGGCTCCCGGCTAACTTCACTCATATTCACTCTAATAAGTACGATCAGCAGAACAAACTTAAAAATATGTAGAGCAGTGTCATATTTTTATACGTAATTTTAAATGAGTGACCCGAAATCGTTAATTTTAATAAATTCTAATTTTTAAGGTTGCCAGCACAGACGCCATCTTGGTTTGATGACAACGCGGGCGTCAGGGTTTTATTTCTCCGACAGTGTACTACTACGCGACACGTTTCCTAGTACTTATTAGTTTTTGGTGATTGTTATATTTGTTTTTGTTACCCGTTACGATGATAACGATGAGTCTATCTTAGTTTGCCATCTGGATATGCGGCATCGAAGAGCTACGCGGTTCAAATTAAGATACCTAAAAACAAATATTGCTAACAAATAAAATCAGTAGGTACAAATTATTTCTGTGTTTGCTGTGCCTATAGTCACCTACTGTTAGAGGTGCAATGTCACAACACTAGTTTTTGTTGGACGCACTAGCGTTGTCTATTATCTATAGTTAAGTCTACGGCCTACTGTCATGTCGAGAAGCACGTTTTTTAATTAAATATAGAAAGTCTTCCACATAACTAAAAGTGTTTTTCCTTTCCTCTAACCCAAAACCAATAATAGGTTATGGGGCCCAGAGGCGCAGATGTATAAGGAAAACGTAGTTTGAAGGTGAGTCGCGTGATCTCGCGATTGAAAAGTTACGCTGTTACGGGCGTGATGAAGTAATGGCGGCAAGTTACCTCTAACCGGGTTGAAACTTGTTGTTGGCGGTAAAGCAAAGAAGGTTTACAGCTACGGTCGGCGGTAATTGCGGCGTGCTGGTAAAATGGAAGGTCGAGCAGAAAATAAGTACGTGGTACTTAATGGAAAGAATTGGGCGGCGTGGAAATTTCAAGTTTCTGTGATCTTAAAATCGAAAAAGCTCTATAGCGTCGTCACGGGATTCGAAACTGTGTTGGCGACGAGCAATGAGAAAGATAAAGAGTTGTTTGAAGAGAAAGATTGTAAGGCGCAAGAAATTTTAGTGACGAGGGCGGATGAAAAGGTTTTGTCATACTTGTCATCATGTGCTACAAGTCATGAAATGTGGAAAAAGCTAATAACGTTGTATGAACCGTCAACGCAGGTTAGCGTTCATCTTGTACAGCAGAGATTCTTTAACATGACATTTGAGGAACCCATGATAAAGTTTATTTCAAAACTTGAGGAAATAAGTGGTCAGTTGAGAAATCTAAATGAAGAACCATCAGAGAAGATGATGATAACTAAAATTTTAATGTCATTACCAGAGAAGTATCGTCATTTTGTAAGTGCTTGGGAGTCAGTACCGGAAGGTCAACAAAATCTACAAGAATTAACTTCAAGATTGCTAATTGAAGAGGAGCGTTATAGTCAGCCTGAGTCCACTGCAAGATCATCAGCATTTGTTAGCAAGTTTAACAAGAGTGAGCAAAAGTGTTATGTGTGTGGTAAAAGTGGACATTTTAAAAGTGAGTGTCGCCAGAGAAGGTGTTTCAATTGTAATAAAACTGGACATTTAGCTAGAGACTGTAAAGCAAGTAGTAGTAATAATACATCTAAAGATAACAATTTTAAGAAGGATTATAAGAAAAATGCATTTATAGTGCAGGAGCCTGTGTTTAAAAATATTTTAGAATTCATTATGGATTCAGGAGCAAGTGATCACATGTCATATAATAAAGATTCGTTTTATAATTTCCATAAGATTGACAAACAAGTAGTTGTTGGTGACGGGAAGAGATTAAATGTTGAAGGGGTAGGGGATATTCACTTCTTAGCATATAACGGATCAGATTATATACCTTCTGTAATGTATAATGTATTGTTTGTTCCCGGACTAAAGGCAAATTTATTTTCATTGAGTAAGGCAGTTGATCATGGACATACAGTGTTGTCGAAGGAAAATTATTGTAAGTTTTTATTAAAAGGAGTAGTAATGGCTCAGGCTAAACGTGTAGGAAGTTTATATATGATGGAATTTAAAATGGAAATTAATAATAATGAGAGCTTGGCATTATTAAGTTTATCTTCATGGCACGAGAGGTTAGCTCACCAAAATTTTAAACATGTCAAAGAAATATTATTTAAAAGTAATGTTAAATATGAAGGGCAGATTGAACAATGCATGTCTTGTATACAAGGGAAACAGCACAGGTTACCTTTCTCTAACAGTGTCAGTAGAGCGGAGCGGCCAGGGCAGCTGGTGCATGGAGATTTATGTGGACCAATGGAGACGCGGTCTCTGGGTGGCTCATTATATTTCTTATTGCTAAAGGACGACTACAGTAACTACAGGTATGTATACTTCCTTAAGAATAAATATGAGACGAAAGAACGAATAGCTGAGTTTCTTGAGCAATTTGAAAATGAGTTTGAGTGTAAGGTGAAGAAATTCCGATCAGATGGTGGTGGGGAGTTTAAGAATAAGGATTTGGAAGGACTGTTCAGAATGAAAGGCATTGTGCATGAGATTACCATTGCATATACTCCAGAACAGAACGGGAGAATAGAGAGAGAGATGCGAACGATTGTGGAATCTGCTAGGACTATGATGATTAATGCAAATGTTAGCAAGGGCCTATGGGCAGAGGCAGTAAATAATGCAGTGTATACTATAAATAGGACAGGTTCTAGTAGCCAGAAGAGTAAGACACCGTATGAACTTCTTTACAACAAGGGTTTTGATATAAATGTTTTAAGAAAATTTGGAGATGAAGTGTACACTCATATTCCAAAGCAGAGAAGATACAAGTGGGATGCCAAAGGAAAACTGGGTAGGTTTGTGGGATATGGAAGTAATACAAAAGGATATAGAGTATGGTTTGAAGATGAAGATGATGTGGAAATCTTCAGAGACGTTGTATTTGTGAGAGGAGTAAGAGAAGATCAGAAGATTCAATACACAGAAGAGGATGAAGCGGTGTATAAAGACGACGAGATAGTTCAAGAAGAGAAAGAGGTAGAAGATGAAACTGTGATAGAACAAGAAGATAAAGTAGCAGAAGAACACGAGAAAGTAAATGAACTACAAGACAGAGAACTAGAAAACGTAGAGAAGTCAGACTTAGATGTTAAAAGAGGAAGATGTGAAGAAAGCCCAGATTTAGACATAGAGTATGAAGAAGAGTATGTTGATGAGGAATGGTTAAGTGCAGACGAAACAGGGTTGGAAGAAGGGAAAACAAGAAGTGGAAGAACTATAAAGAAACCCAAATGGACTGAGGACTATGAAGTGGGAATGTTAGCGCAAGGAGAAAAGGAATTAAGTTATGAAGAAGCAATTTCTGGAAAAGATAAAAGTAAGTGGTTAAAAGCAATTGATAAGGAGTTAGAAGCTCTCAAAAGAAATAACACCTGGATTGAGACTGAGTTACCTAAAGGGAAAAAGACAATCGACAGTAAGTGGGTGTTTAAAATAAAGAAGGATGAAGATACAGAAAGTTATAAGGCACGACTTGTAGCGAGAGGATTCAAGCAAGAAGGAAAGTTTGATCATTCAGAAGTGTATGCACCCGTAGCAAAATTACCAACATTAAGAATATTACTGGCTATATCAGCCAAATATAATTTAGACATACAACAAATGGATGTGAAGAGTGCATTTTTAAATGGTAGAATAGATGAGGAAGTATATCTTGAAAAACCAAAAGGGATGAAGAAAGATGGAAAAATATTAAAGCTACAGCGCTCTTTATATGGACTAAAGAAATCTCCAAAATACTGGAATGAGAAATTTAATCAATTTATGGTTCAGGAAGGGTTCTTAAGAAGCCAGTGTGATTATTGTTTATATTATAAGAAGGATAAAAAGTTCTATGTTTTATTGTATGTTGATGACTTAATTTTAATATGTGAAGATAATAATAATAATAATAAACTTTATTACCCAAAAATACACAGTTTTACACTAGGAGTACATTTTAAGTAATGAACAAACAGTATTAGAATTAATTTATACCAGTGAGACCCAAACTAGGCTCGAGGCCTGTATCTTGGGGCTCTGGAGCGATATTGCCGAAAATATACTTTATTTACTGGTTTTAGGTAGGTACTCTTGGGCTCTTGGCACATTATGGTAATAATACAAGTCTGGTCTTATATAAAATTGAGTGTATGTGAGTGTGTGTGTATAGGGTCAGGGAGTGAAATAGGGTGAATAGTGTGTAAAGCGTATGGGGGGAGTGTGTTTCAGTATTTATTAGTCTATATTAACCTCTCAGTGTCATCATAAGACAAATTATGTAGCCATTGTTTAACGGTTTTTTTGCAGGAAAAGACGGAACTGTCGGCAATACTGCAGTGTTTTCGAACATTATTATAGGTTTTTATTAATGAAAACCTGGGACAACGTTTTGCCAAGCATGAAGAAGCTTTAGGAAGCGGAAGTCTAAATATACGTTTTGTCATAATTTTTTTGTAGTCAGATCGATTTGGAAGGCTTTTGTGTATTTTTGTTGTAGCATTAAGGATGAACAATTGACGCACCCGTAGAATATTGAATTCCGAATAGAGTAGGTCTGTTGAAAAGCGGAAGGGTTTTTTTAGTGTTACTTTTATAAGTGCGCGTTGAGCTCTTTCTATTGCAATAAAATGGGTTTCGTCGGCACTGCCCCACACTGATATGCAGTACTGCATTATCGGCTGGCACAGAGCTAAATACACAAGACGTATTATATTTTTAGGCGTACAGTCACGGAGCTTTTTCATTATAAATATTAGTTTTCTTGTACGAGCAGAGAGGTCAGATATGTGTTTCCTAAAAGTTAAATTCTCGTCTAGATGGACACCTAAATATCGTATTGACTTTGTACGGACAATTTCACTACAAGAACAATTAAGTGGAACAACTATATCACTAGGACCACATGAGTGTAGTTTTAATTCATGATTTTCAGGACTACCTGCAATTGTTTTTGAGAAAGCTAAGTAATTGGTTTTGGTTATATTTAAGGTCAGAAGGTTCTTATCTAATAATTTAGCGATAGAAGAAATACCAGATTCTGCTACAGAGTAAACTTGTTCCCAGGTTTCACCATAAAATAGAATAGCTGTATCATCAGCATACGCAATAATTTCAGCGTTGGCTATTGGTGTGCTGACTATGCTGTTTATGTAGAGAATGAAGAGCGTTGGGCCAAGAATGCTGCCCTGGGGCACGCCATAGGTTACTTGCATACGTTCACTGCAGTGTGAATTTATTTTTACAAACTGAACCCGGCTCGATAAATAACTTCTAAACCAGCTAAGCGAATCTCCTCTTATCCCCATGGACTCCATTTTGCAAAGTAACAAACCAACCGAGATGGTGTCGAACGCCTTAGCTAGGTCTAAAAACACACCGATGCATTTTTCGTCTACTTCAATGTGTGTCGAAACTAGGTTAGTAAAGAGTGTAACTGCATCTTCGGTTGACTTGCCCCTACGAAAGCCAAATTGTCTGTCTGATATAAGACTGTGTTTTTCCAAAAAATTTACTAAGCGGACGTTGACTATTTTCTCCAATACTTTAGAGAAGACACTAAGCAATGCTATAGGTCTATAATTGTCTGGGAGTCTTTTTAATCCACTTTTATGAATGGGTGACACTACAGAAACTTTCCAGCGCTCAGGAAAAACGCCTGATTCTAGACTCAAATTAAAAATATGAGTGAGAGGAATTATTATATAATTTAGACATTGCTTTCACTGTAATCAAATCGGCTCCTGGTGCCGTATCAGTTTTTAGTTTGGAAACTATATTAGCCACTTCAAATGGATCAGTGGGGTAAAGAAAAAAGGAGTCAGTTAGCGAGCCAGTAGGCTTGTATCCTTCGATCAACGAGTTCTGAGATATTTGTAGCTTTGATAAGATGTCGTCAGCTAGTTTCTTACCCAAAGAGACAAAGAATTGGTTAACAAAGTTTAGTGACGAATTTGTATTTTCTTTTATGGTTAATAATTCTAAAGAACCATTTTTATGGTTAGATATTTCGCAAATATTTTTAACTGCTCGCCATAGTTTTTTGGGATCGTTTTGACTATCGTTAATTTTTTGGGCATTGTAATCGTTTTTTAGCTTTCTTAGTAATTTATTACAAAAATTTCTGTACCGTTTATAAATTTTTTGGAGCACAAAATTGTTAGGATTTGCTCTGGTTTCGCTGTGTAACTTATCCCGATGGCGCATACATCTTACTAACCCTGGCGTAATCCAGGGTTTCATAGAGACATATTTTCGACCTACTTGAATTTTATGCGTATTTTTGTCAATAGCATTGTTTAAAACTGTATAAAATAAATTTAAAGCGGATTCAACACACACTGACGCTGTTACATCTGACCAGTCTGCATTGCTTAAGTCACTAGACAATTGGTCAATGTCCGTTTTTAACCGGCATGTTGGGAGTTTAACTGCTGGAGGATTAGCGACAGATATACCAGCCATTACAATTGCATGATCTGTAACTGTAGACTGACAGACTAAACCTATGGATTTGGACTTGGACTTTACGTAAATATGATCTAAACATGTACTTAATCTAGTAGGTTTGCTTATTGCAGGTAATAAGCCATGCAATGCCATTAGACATGTGTAATCTGCAGCTTGCTTATCAAAAGAATTACATATATTGATGTTTAGATCACCTGCAACTATAACGACTGGGTAATGATTGAAGGAGCTGAGAGTGGAGTCCATGGAATTTAAAAAGGGATAAATATTGTATGTTGACGGTGACCTATAAATTCCAACGATGGCAAATCTGTTCTCTAAAGTCACAATCAAACTGTCAGCATCATTTATTACTAGCTCTTGAACCGAACTCTTATGAGTAGATTTGATATAGATGACGACGCCCCCATTTTTATTTTTCTGTTGTGATGTCCGGTAAGAATTATAACCAGGAATATATTCTATTACAGTGCCTTCAGTAAGCCAGCATTCTGTCAAAATAACAGCGTCAATTTCAGTGTCTATGCGCTGCAATGCAACAATAAATTCTTGAAAATTACACTGATAGCTTCTTATATTTGTAGATAGTACTTTGAAGTTAAAGATAGACTTAATTAACATACTTTTGCATAAATCCACTGATGTTAATAAATGACATTCAATAATTTCGGTTTCGTCAATATCTTTACCTACATCAACTAAAACCATCAATGTAGTAAAGAAAAATGGTTGATAAAGGTGTCTGCGCCCAGTGCGTCATACTCAGAGCGTGATAAACAATAAAAAAGTATGTCATATGGTATTTTCTATAGTGGTGAAGTTTGTGTACATTGTTGTGTAGAGTTTTAAATGTTAGTGTCAAGTGTAACTTTTTATTTTGTTTAATAATTTTGCGTGATGATATATGTTTAACTAAGTGTAGAATTATCAAAATATTTTTTGTAAGTGTGTGAGTTGATAATATAATGCCAGTTAATGTAAACAGTAAACATACGATATGATAATAAGAAATGCAAATAAGTACACGTAGCGGATCTTCGCATCCTAGTTGACTATGATTGCGAGGGTGCGGTACTAGGTCCAAATAGCCGCAGCAAATCGTTTTCACTTCGCACGGCGGTGGCTGGGTTACCTTCCTGCTTGCGGACATGAATAGTGCCATTTTTAACCCAGCAGTATTTGTAATTCGCTGCTTTCGACCGCAGCCTAGCGGTCCGAAATAAGTTGCGGTTTTCTTGCGTAAGGCGCTCATTGAAAAAAATACTCCTAGGGGTGCCCGCTACACCTAAGTCAGCGCAAGTCATGTTGCGCCTGCTTTTCGCCGCACGAAGAAATTCATCGCGCTGATGGTGTCGCACGAATCGAGCTACCAGGGGGCGCGGAAGTTTAGTGAGTGGCGCCGTAGAATCGTCAACTACACCTCGGAGACGGGGCCCGACGCGGATAACATAGTCAAGATCGCCAGCCACCAAATCAACCCCGATTTTTTTCGCTGCTATTATCATTAAGTGAATTGGGCTTTCTTCGGTGATTTCGTTTATTCCTACAACTTCTACTTCATTTCTTAAGTTAGATTGCGCCTGACTGTGCAATTGATGCCGCAGTTCTGTAATTGTGGTTTGATATGAAACGATTTCATTTTGATGCTCAATTAAATCGAGTAATTTAGTCTCAATGCGGGCTACATTCGACTCGCAAGTCTCTAGACGAGTAAACGCCTGCGATATATGGTCAGTGAACGATTTCATATGTGTTTTCATGTCAACCACATCCTCCCTGAGTAGTTTTATCTGCGTAGTTAGCACTAACAGAGTGTCAGCGTTCATATCCGCAGATGGGCTGGGCAGCGGCGTAACTTCGCGGCTCTCATAGCTACCTACGGAACCGGTGCCCCTCAGCGTTATCGTAGGGATTTCTGACGCGCCACAAGCGGTTGCGTCGGTCGCGGCGAGCGCGCAGGCTCTCACAGGTGTATTAGAGTTATCCGACCTGGGTTCCCTACACAGGCACATAGGACAGCTCCACGTAGATTTTACGTCTTCGGCTAACTTCCTAACGTCACCTACATTAACGCATATAGGGTGAAACATGCTTGAACACTTCACGCATTTTATAATTTGATTATTTCTAATCAGTTTCGAACAAGCCGCACAGTTGTTTACCATCCTGAGGCAGTTCGATCCAACAATATCTCTCAGAAAACCAGTTATCAGCTGTTGCCTGCTTACACGCCTTCGTCGGCTGGTCGTGAACGGTGGGGTCACTGTGCGACGGAGATGGATTATTGAAACTAAGCAGCCTGTCTTGTTTCGCCGGGGGTGAGGAAATGCTTACTCTGACTCGCAGCGTCCCTCGCCAATTGTTTTAGTGCACGTAATTATTTGTTTCACTACACACCACAATGAACTTAATATAGTCGTAGTAAGGAGCGACTATACCATGAACGAAAGAGCCGTAATTATGATTCAACAAAACGCGTCCACACCTTTGGCCAGTTAAAATCGCACTCCTTAGCCTGGCATCGCAACATTAATATGGAACTTTTTTCTGATAGCACCAATTAGTCACTAGTAGGAGTTCCAAGGGAGATTTTTTGCCCGTGGAACACCCAGGTGTTCTACGAGGTGTTCCACGGGCAAATACCGATCTTAACGGTTGTCTAGTGACAATACAACAACGTATAGTCGCGCATGTATTCTTCGAATAAAAAAGGTTAACTCATCATAACATCACTACGATAATGCACATACATAATTGGCTCTTCAAGCTCTTTAAGTAGTGGTAAGTAAGTGAATTTAAGAATGTAATAATAATAATAATGATTCATTCATGTTGAATACATGGTTGATGAAACTTATGTGGCTAAAAAGTTAAAAAAAAGTATATTTATTATAATAATATATATTGAGCAATGTTGAAAGACGCAGTCTAAGAGACAAACAGCAAGTGCACTTGCGCATTGGGGTGGAAAGCCAAATTTTTTATTTTGTCATTCTTCAATAGATAATCAGGACATAACAATGTTAAAAGAAGCATTACAGAAAAATTTTGAAATGAAAGATTTAGGAGGTAATAATCTAAGATACTTGGGAATAAATATAACAAAGAAAGAAAACCATATTGAAGTTGATCAGGAGAATTATTTGAAAGAAATACTGAAGAAATATAAGATGGAAGATTGCAAGCCAGTGTCTACACCTATGGAGCCTGGTGCAAGAATTGAGAAAAATAAAGAAGAAAACATGGAATTAACAAGAAAGTGTAGAGAACTGATTGGAAGTCTAATGTATGCTATGTTAGGTTCTCGGCCTGACATATGCTATGCTTTAAGTTATTTGAGTAGATATCAGGCATGTGCAAATGAAGATGTATGGAAGGGATTAAAGAGGATTTTAAGGTACATAAAAGGAACTATAGGTATTAAGTTAGTTTATAAAAATGGTTCAGAGGATCCTTTAGTTGGGTATTCCGATGCTGATTGGGGAGGAGACCAGGCAGACAGGAAGTCAACATCAGGATATATAGTAAAGGTATATGGTTGTACAGTCTCATGGTCTTCTAGTAAGCAGCAGTGTGTGGCGATGTCTTCAACTGAGGCGGAGTACATAGCTTTAGCTCGAGGTATTTGTGAAGGATGCTGGATTAAAAATTTATTAACTGAAATTAATTCAGAATGTAACAATATAATTATGTATGAAGACAATCAATCCGCCATTCATATAGCTAAGAATCCAGAGCATCATAAAAGGTTAAAACATATTGATCTAAGGTTCCATTTTATAAGAGACAATGTTGAAAAGAAAGTTGTGATTCTAAAGTATATAGAAAGTGAGAATCAAGTTGCTGATATATGTACAAAACCTTTAAGTAAAGCTCAGTTTGAGAAATGTAGAAGTAAGTTATTTTGAATTAGTGATATTAAAGTCGAAGTAGAGTCAGCAAAATATTGTTCTTTGTAAGAAATATGAGAAAATTTAGTTTATGTTTAGCAGTAGTGATGTGACATTGAGGAAGGGTGTTAGAGGTGCAATGTCACAACACTAGTTTTTGTTGGACGCACTAGCGTTGTCTATTATCTATAGTTAAGTCTACGGCCTACTGTCATGTCGAGAAGCACGTTTTTTAATTAAATATAGAAAGTCTTCCACATAACTAAAAGTGTTTTTCCTTTCCTCTAACCCAAAACCAATAATACCTACAACGTTTATCTACATATGACTGCTTGTTTTTTTACAAAACTACCCACATAAACGTGTGTTAAGTTTTCAGGGTTCATGTATGTATGTATGTTTGTGAGTTTCTTTATTTCACCATAACTTCTAAACGGCTTAACCGATTTTACTGTACGAAATATCGTTAGATTTATCTTGATAGGATATAAAAAAATAAAAAACAAACTTGTGGATTTTAGACGCCATATAGTGAGAAAAAAAATTATTTTTTTCTCTAAAAAGCCATCATGATGTATATCAAAAATCAAAATGAAGGGCTTTAAAAAACGATTCCATAAATATATTACCTTCCAGTTTTCCTTTCGATAGATCGATAAAACGCTTAACGAAAATAAATTATTTGCAGTAGAGTTTTTTTATTTTCTTTATCAATTTATACATGCTTTATCATTTCTTTTTTATGCACACTGTACGAAGTTCTAGTTTTGACGTCACAACATGGCGCTAGGCCGATCCTATTCTTATTTTAATCGCATTGTATAGACTTTTTTAAAGTGTATAATTCTCATATTTTATAAGTGTGTAATACTCATATTTTATAAGTGTGTAATTCTCATATTTTATAAACATAACAGTCCATGTTTTGAAAACTACTGGACCGATTTCGAAAAAATTACAATGACTCCTTAGTTGAGAGGTACCTTATTAAATAAAACAAGAACTTATGCTATGAAATTTCTAGTTTCTGCGTAATACGGGGACAAACATACAAATATAATGATAAACACTAAAACACAAACATACATGAACACACTTATGAAGTTGGCACATATCGCAAAATTATAAATTTACGAGGAAAAATTATAGTGATGTGTGGGATTCGAACCCACGCCATCCACCCTTAAGCTTGACATGCTCGACCATTTAAGCTAACATGACATTACGACTCATAACACATTTTTTTCCTCAAGTTCTTAAACCAACGTATTGTAATGGACCCGCCCGTGCTAAGCGACCTATTTCATATATAGTACTAATACTCCCCTTATACTTATCACAGCTGCAAAGTTTTTTGAAGTCTCAGCTATCAAAGGACTCGTCCACTGAAAGTAATCGTGTCTTATCTTTGTTCACCATTTACTAAAGATACCTTGCGTATTGTTGTTGTTAAGAATATTTTTTATTGATTGGGCTGTCAGAACTTTATAAACCAAAGGTTGAAGGTAAGAGTTTAACATTAATTTAAATATGGATTTGTAGAGGTCGACCTTTCAGTTAAGTACGATTATCTGATGTCTGCCCGATAAGTCAATCCCGGAATTTGACTAACGGCTGACGCAATCTTCAATGGGGAGGCCTTTGTTCAACAGTGGACGTCTTCCGGCTGATGATGATCATGATGCTTATACTTATATCCCGTGGGGTGCTAGGTTAGAGTGTCACCCCCCCCCCATCTCTACCCGTGGGTGTCGTAAGAGGCGACTAAGGGAAAAATACCAGAACGTGGGAAGCAGCACCTTCTGAAGAACTGACAACTTCTATTGCGATTCCCAAGGCGCCTGCCAAGCGTGGGGGTTACGGCAATTCCCCCTAATGGGGGAGACCTCGTTCAACGGTGGACGTTACGGTTGATGTGATGATTATAAGGGAAATAATTAGCAAAACTGAAACTTTCTTTTAAATAAATGATTTGAAGTATGAAAAATATCGTACTATTTTATTTTACCTAAAATAATATTTACATTTGAAGCTAATGTGCATTTGTTTTGGCCCGCTATGGTTACAAATATATTAAACATGGCCCTCTACAAAATTGTGTTGGACACCTCTGGGTTAGAGCATACCCCGGCTAAAGGGGTGGATGGACGCGGGTTCGAATCCCGCACATGATTTAAATTTTTCCTATTATTTATGGAAGTTTCCGAGATATGCCATCCAATTTCAATAGGCAGATGACATCTTTATGTTCTGAGATTTATCTTCTATTCTATATTGTTTCCGAGATAGGTATAAGAAACTGAATTGTTCTTTTTACGGTAGCGATCTCTTTTCTCATATTGAAAAACGACAAAAAATGCAATTATAATTAGTTTTAGAACTCACCCTTCACTTCCTTCCTTCTCCTTCACCACCCATGAAAATGTCATCTAGGAGTCTTATAGTTTCCTAAATGACATTTTCATGTGTTCTGGTTATACCCATGCTCACTTTAACGCCCTCTCAATTGGTTCTATACAAAACGTTAACTTCTAACCTCTCCTTTTGGTATAACATACACCCCACATAACTCATGTAGTTTCCGACATAAGAGCGTTGCATTTTTACCACGGCAGCTACTTATCTTTACTGAAATTGAAAAAAAGTTCAATTTGAGTATAGTAAAATAGGGCAATCATAATCATTTTTACCCTCTGCCAGCTTTTCTGTGAACCATTATTTGTGAGCAAATATCTACTTACTTGCTCCTAGTTGCAGTCTATTGTTACGATTCGATATGGTGAAAATGCAATATATCGATAACTGGCCTGTGTTACTAATCTCTGGTTACAATTTATCTATCGTTATGATTTTGGCCGTATTCCACTTGAGAATCGTCGTCCTTGGTTAAGTTTTTGTTATTCTGTGGTTTCAGTCAGCTGTTCATTTATTTTTGAGACAAAGGCAAATGTCAAAATTAACGAAGTTAAATGAGCTAATACCATTTTTTGAGTAAAACTTAATCCTATCATCGAACAAATTACCTCACGATGGTGCGAATGACTAATTTGCTTTGTAGAGTACCCGTGATAAAATTTACAAAGGGTAGCTTAGCCCAAGCTCCAGCTACTACTGCGACAGCTGCTGGTGCTGCTCCGGGTTCTTGCCCCGCTCCTAGAGCTGCAGCAGTAAGTTACGTTATTTAACTTTATTTTCGCTACCTCATATGATCACTCATGTAATCAACTCGTGAGATGCTATTTATATAATCCTAACCTCTAGCTTTCATTATTTTGTGTGTTTTATAGGCTGCAGCGCAACCCGTGGCTGCTATGAGTACCGGTGCTTCCATCCCAGACATCGACCTCCCCGCGCGATATCGGCGACAGCCACTTTCTCAAGAAGAGATTGACATTATCAATGGAGGCGGAGTTAAATAAGCTTTTTAAGTAGATCCAGTTACCAACAGTAGATATTTACACAACATCTATAGTATTATAGTAGTGTTCTATCCAGTTTTGATTCATCAAGGGAATGATAATGATATTAATATTTGATTTGCTACTCAGCATTAACTTTAGTAGATATTTTAAAAGAGGCCTATGCCTTAAATGTTAATTAATATTATTGATTTTAAAATAAACTTCATTAAGTTGTAGCCTCATTTTAGTTTTTGCACACTTTCATTAGGTTCACTTGTAACATAATAAATATATAAGAGGCTTTTTACATTTTGCAGCCCTGTCACTCGCACTTTTAAAGATAATTTCAAATAGCAACAATATGGTTTATGTTTTTTTAAATGTGGTCAATCATTATTTCGCTGCATGCAACTATAGATGTTCTCAACATATTTTTACTTTGTTACATGTTGAGTCCACCCAAAATTTTAAAATACTAAATTACGCGTTTTGGATCCTCCATTACAGATATCAAAATGAAAATTAGTAGAGAACATCTATAGTTGCATGCAGCGAAATAATGATTGACCACATTTAAAAAAATATAAACCATATTGTTGCTATTTGAAATTATCTTTAAAAGTGCGAGTGAGAGGGCTGCATAATGTAAAAGGCCTTTAAGATAGGTAATTACTAATACTTAAAAATTGCTATAATTAATTGTAAGTTTAGAAGTGCCATTATGATGATAACATATTATATGGTACCATCAAGCTGGAATGGGGATGGGAGGTAGTCATTCCTCTATATATATTGATGATGAATTTAATTTAAACAATTGAATCTATTCTTGTTCTTTACAAATCGCTTTAACCCAAGTTTTGCAGGTAATAGTAAGTTATCATGTTTGAAATGTTTTGTCATATTACATAACATATTTTATTCATAAAAGCTATGTAGTTCACACTAGTACCTAGATATTATGCTCTAATTTTTTGAATATATTCCAGGGTTATATTTCTTCAGAAAAAAATGCACCACCAAAAATGTTAGGAGTAATCAAAATACCAAAAGGAGTTCTTATATCAGGCCAAAGAGGAAAAGAAATAGTTTCTCTGAATATTGTTTTACAAAAACAAGTAGTAAATAGCAAAAAGAGACTTTAGCAAACTCAATAAACAGACTCAACAAATAAAAACAGAACATAAGTCATGAATTTTATTTAAAAAAAACCTTAAAATTAATCAGTACATCACTTAGGACTGTAGTCAACATAAAGAATATAAAGTACATATATTAAAGAGATTATAAGAAATAGTCTAATAATATCTAACATTGAGTTTCTCACTCGAGATGGCCCACACTTGTGCAGCCGGCCCATCGTAGGCGACATCACTGTTTTTCTCAAACTTTATGATTCCAAACTTTGCAAATATATTTTTAAAGTCTGGTTTTTGGTGAATGCTAAGTAAGGCATCTGTAATAGATTCTTTAATTGTATCTGAAAAATACCAAGGCTTTTAACACATTGAATGTAAAAAAACTTATTAAACAGCTCAGAGCAGATTTTTCTTGTTTGGCAGCCATAACATACACTTATAAAATAGTCATGTTTGTTTATGAGTGGGGGCCATCACATCAAGTTTAAAATACATAAGAATGATGTAGGCTTTAATATAAAAACTAAGAATGCTTGCTTCATACAAAGCATAGGTACTAAACTCTAGCTACCTTTTGAATCTGGGCAATATTAGACAATTTTAAACGAGTTGAGATGACAGTACTGCAAGTCAGCAAAGCAATACTCTGTTGAACCTATAAACATATTTAGTAGGATCCTTTGGATTACTGTTTTTTTATTATTAAATTTGTTTACTAATCTACCTACTTCTGAGCTATGAAATGGCTCCTAAACAGAGATGGTATTTTTCTCGTGAAATTACAACCCAATATAAAATAATAATTCTTTTAAAACTTAACGAGACATAATTATTATAGACTTTTTCTAACTATTATTCTAAGCGTATATCGTTGTGCGCAGAAGCAGTTACTATATTAAATAATCTGTGACGTCCCAGTTTATGAAATTTGAAAATGATTAACTTTTGACTATTTTTTTAAGAAATCGCGAATTTATTCTCGGCTGCGATATTATTGATGTAACTTTTAAATTAAGCAGCTACGTTTCAGGATACGTAAAGACCTACCTTTTTTAAAAAAATAAAAAAAATAGAACTAACAAAATATCATTTTATGTAAGTAGGCAACCGCCAAACCTGCAACTATGCCCGAGCGTAGGTAAGCAATGATGCCCGGAGCGGGTCTTCAGTGTGTATTCATTTATAGACTTCGCATTTTGTACTTTATAAACGTATAATTTTATGAAGTGCACTTCATACATATACCTAGCTGCTGTAGAGCATGAACTTTTATGATCGTCCAAGTGGGAATTAAAGGCACACAACGAGGTGTTCCACGAGCAAGTACCGCAGTCCAAGGGTTCCCTATCGGGGTACTATATATACTATATTTAAAACGTATCATCAACAGCAATGACGTCCACTGTTGAACAAAAGCCTCCGTCAGAGATATTCCTATATCTTTTACGGGGGAGGAGAGGGTATCTTGGTATTTTTCCCTTCGTTGTTTTTACTCTCTAAAGCAATATCAAGTAAAGTAAAAATGCACGTTTAAAAATCTAATTCAATAAAATGTTTTTTGAAGCAGTGATGGCTCAGTGGCATTGGCTATGGACTGCCGCGCAGCAGGTTCTTAGCGCGCAGGCTTCACCGCATGGTGGGAGGGCATTTTGCGAATGCCCGCCTGGCTAACGACCACCCTCAAGTAGAAAATCTGTCGCTAAGCACCTAACGGTGTGTTCCGGCAGTAGTACTTGAGAACCATTGAAATTACAGGCAATGAGACTTAAAAAATATGTCTCAAGGTGACGGGCGCAGTGCAATTCGTGACTTGTGGTGAAATGCATCTGTTATAAGCAGAGGTTAGTCTGCTTACCATAATTTTTGAAGCGCTCGTAATGAAGTTTACTTAGCTGTTCTCAACCGATCAGCAAAGTTAAGCAACGTTGCGCGCGGTCATGAGTTGGATGGGTGACCGCTAGTGACATTACTACTGAGCGTTTCCGTGCTTCGTAGGGCACGTTAAGCCGTCGGTCCCGGTTGTTGTCTTAGGATGGCAGTCGTTATAGCATGGTGGTAGGGTATTTTGCGAATGCCCGCCTGGCTAGCTACCACCCTCAAGTAGAAAATCTGTCGCCAAGCACCTAACGGTGTGTTCCGGCAGCTATCCTTGAGAGCCAGTACTTCTAGGTTAGCCTGAACAACATCTTCGACCACATCATCACTTACCATCAGGTGAGATAGTGGTCAAAGGCTAACCTATCAGGCATAAAAAAAAAAGGTGGGCCTCGTACTTGTTCCAACACAATAGCATAAAAAAAATGTACCTGGTAATCTTGAGTTAACAACAATAGGATATGGTGGCAGTCGACCCAGTGTTTCCAATGTAATTATTTCTTTGCCACCATCATACATGAACTTTTTAGAATAGAGCAGTGTTGTGGAATCAACAGCTGCCCATTCGGCTTGTTTGGATAATACCATTTGGGCTGATGCTATGTGTGATCCGGAATCTGAAACAAATTTAAATTAAGTAGGTACCCTTTTATGTTGTAATAAATACTTATTATAATAAAATAATTTACGGAGCAACGATCCAAAGAACGACGCATTTTCGCCTTTTTCTTTCAGTGTTTTTAATACGAGTTTACTTCCGCTAAGAGATTCTTCATCGCTGTATGCGAATGTGCAACCGCGCAAGTCCAGGAGAGTGTTCACGTTGTGTGCCCTGGAATAGTGAATACAGCCCAATTAATAAGAAGCACTGATAAAACATTATTAGTACACTGGATATTAATTATTGTGGAATAATAGAACTACTTTACATATTGTTATCAGAGTCAATGACATGATTGATAACATTTTTATCGTCTATTTGCTTTAGATGTCTCAGTAAGGAGATACCAACTGGCAAGTCAGTACATAAATATTTATATGTCTTTCAATAACACTGTATCATGATTAAAATGTACGTAGATTCGCTGGTTTATGGTTTGTATTATATACCTAAGTACTAAGTAATCTTTAAACCTAAGTGTATGGTACAGTTACACCTAATTTGTGGGCGGCTATATCTTACTTCTTATCGCTATGTATAATAATATCAGAAAAGTATCCTGGCTTATTCTCGACGTTCATTTGGTGTGCGAAAACCGGAGTCACCGGCAACAGTTCTATGAACTCATTTTTCTCTCGGCGTAATCTGATGTACGCCGATGCGGTCATAAAAGCTGAAATAAAAGGAAATAAATTCATTAAATTACGTGTTAGCCCAAGTGGTAAAATTATTATAACATATAACCTACTCGTTCATTTGAAAATAAATCACGTAAATAAAGTATGCAACTCAATGGAAATACGTGGTTTTTGATCATCGCCTACCCTCACGGGGATTAGACGCAGCTTCTCATTTTGATTGTAGATATAGGTAGTGTTCTCGCAGTGTAAAGTATCCCAGTACAAACATGTTAATAGAATGGAACAGTATGCATGCGACCTACTTTGCTTATGACTATCTGCGGTCGCATCGACCCTGTGATCAACACGGTGGGATAGCCGCCTACAATCATAGTATTTATTACTAAATTGCAGTCTTCCGTCGTTGGTACAGCTGGCATTGCGCATATAAAAAATATTTGGTGTAGGTAATATATTTGTGAAACTTACCCAAGTCCACTTTATCATTGACAAAAGGATCAGGTCGATCCAAAAATGGTCCCGGCGTTCGGCTTTCATACTGCAGTGTCCCGTAGCAGTTCAGGGCCTTTTCCAGCACGTCTAAAATTACCTCGTAGAGCTCGATGGGATGTGTAGGACACATGTAAGTTACTAAGCGTAACTCTTGTTTCGTTTGTGTCATTTTCACTGCAGGATCAACGTAATTTCTTGAGAAAGGTCTGTGTAGAAATGTTCTCGGCAGTAGACTGATGCAGTCCGCGAGGTAATAATACTTAACGAGATCTATTACTTATTGTTATTAACACGAGTCGTTGTTTATCGAATAAGCACGCGATATGCATGCACACATCAGTATACTTGTCTGGTCGGTCAAGCCGGTTTCTCCTAAGCCCATCGTAAAGTGACGTCGTTCCACGTGCTGTATGCGTGTCCTAGATAACGTTATAATTGACCTAGGTTCGTAGAGAACTTCATAAGTCAAAAAGGTGAAAAGTATTAAGGAGGTGGAGGTGGACATGTAGGTATTTTTGAAAATCTGTTTTTTATTGTATTTATAGTTAGTGTATTTATAATTTTACGTATAATATTATATTTGAAGTTGGGTACCTACTATAAGCACCATTATCTACTCTCAATTACATTTTTTTTTATTTCTGATAGGTAAGCCTTTGTCCACTATCTCACCTGATGGTAAGTGATGATGTGGTCGAAGGTGTAAACAGGCTTAACCTAGAATTACTGGCTCTCAAGGACAGCTGCCGGAACACACCGTTAGGTGCTTGGCTATAGATTTTCTACTTGAGGGTGGTCGCTAGCCAGGTGGGCTTTCGCAAAATACCCTACCACCATGCGGTAAAGCTCAAGGCCGCTGCCGGATTCGAACCATGCAACCTGCTGCGCGGCAGTCCATAGCCAATGGCACTGAACACTGCTTCCGATATACAATTAATAATAAATATTTTTTTCGTAGTCCTCTACTTTGAATATTGATAGGGCATTTTGCAAATGTTTATAGAATTAATAGACAAGGGACCCCTCGTCTATTAATTCTAATATGTTCGTATGTGAAAATGGGCCCCTAACGCTGTTGTCCGTCCTGTCCAATCAGAATCACTATGTTTTTAACTCTAAAGGGGAATAATTCTGTGGAACCGTAATAAGTTTCGCTGAAGTTTGCTTAGCTGTTCTTAATCGATCAGAAAAGTTAAGTAACGTCCACCGCGGTCATGAAATAGATGGGTGACCGCTAGTGACATTACTACAGAGCGCTTCCGTGCTTCGGAGGGCACGTTAAGCCGTCGGTCCTGCGGTTGTCGTCTTACGATGGCAGTCGTTATAGCATGGTGGTAGGGCATTTTGCGAATGTCCACCTGGCTAGCTACCACCCTCAAGTAGAAAATCTGTCGCCAAGCACCTAACGATGTGTTCCGGCAGCTGTACTTGAGAGCCAGTAATTCTAGGTAAGCCTGAACAACATCTTCGACCACATCATCACTTACCATCAGGTGAGATTGTGGTCAAAGGCTTAACCTATAAGTACCTACATGGTTGAAGTTACCAGTGAATATGGGCTATTGTTTTAATGGGATTGTGAAACGACCCACTTGATGTTATGCGGTAACCTCTACCTATAATAATAACAGATGCATTTCGTCATAACCCATAAGTGACGATCTGCACTGCACCCATCACCCTGATACACACCTACTATAGTCAACTCTCAAGTGCCTGTAATTTCATAAATTACTAACTGGTTCTCAAGGACTTGATTAGGTGCTTGGCGAGAGGTTTTCTACTTGATGGTGGTAGCTAGCCAGGCCAGTATTCGCTTTGGGTTCCTTCAAACAAACGGCTATCCATAAAATGAAAGTGGTCAAGTGTGAGTTGGACTCACACACCGACAGTTCACACGGAGGGTGACTTTTTTTGTTATTTTGCTATATACTATTATCATAGCCTTCGTTCCCAAAATACGGGCTTCCCATGGACCATTTGTATGTATCACTGACATAAAATATGTTATGTTTATCATTTTAGATCAATGGTTCTCAACCTTTTATTGACCAGGAACCAATTTTGTTTCTATTTTTCAGTACAGACCACGATGTACAAAAACCGAGAATAAACTTTTAACAAAAGTCTATAGTATAATATTATTTAATAGAAATTATATTTTTTTGTAGAAAGCCAAATAGGTAAATTTGGTTCAATGTGATTTTTGAGCTTGCACCTTCACAAGCTCAGTGAACCTGGGACTAATATTATTGCGTAAAACTAGACGCAAATTATCATTTAATTACAATCGATTCGCCTTCTTTTTAATTCTTAAAGCAATGATGGCCGAGCGGTAATGGCTATGGACTGCTGCGCCGCAGTACCCTGGTTCGATCCCCACCGCCGCGCCGGCTTGAGCTTCACCGCATGGTGGAAGGGCATTTTGCGATTGCCCGACTGGATAGCTACCACCATCAAGTAGAAAATCTGTCACCAAGCACCTAACGGTGTGTTCCGGCAGAAGTCCTTGAGAGCCAGTGAAATTACAGGCACATGAGACTTAACAATTGTATGTCTCAAGGTGACAGGCGCAGTGCAATTCGTGACTTGTGATGAAATGCATCTGTTATAGGCAGAGGTTAGTCCGCTTAACATCAGGTGGGCCTCGAGCTTGTTCCGTCACAATTACATCTGCTGATGCTGACTACCTCGTCATTCAAACAAGCCGCTTAACTTCAGGTGGGCCTCGAGTTTGCTCCATCACCATAACAATAAAAAAAAAAAATAGCCTCTTGCTTATCCGTTTGACGACCAACATAGAAGAAAACTTTAAGATTTAGACCTCCATTCTCATAGCAGATTATAAATACGATGGTTATCTTAATACAAAGTCACTATACTGAATTATGTATTTTGGGGGGACTAGCAAACTCTCCACTATGAATTCCAAAGTGTTGCAGCCAATATAATAAATATATTGCCTCTCAAACACAGGATTATAAAATTTTGTCAGCTAATAGCTTCACTAGCATGGTGCTTAACGGATTTCAAATCAGTTTTACATCAACTTTAGTTTCTGTTTTGAAATATTCGAGGAAGTAACAATTGAATACATTAATCAACATTTGTATATGTGGCTCTTAGGGTTTTCTTTTATGTTTGCCCACTATCATCATACTTTTTGTCCTCCACAATTACTTTTAATGTAGCGAACGCAGAATAATTATTATTTTACTTAATTTTGTTTAACCATAACTGAAGTTTCTAAAATAAAAGTGCGAAGTTTATTTACATAATGGTTCCTCTGCTATCCCCGAGCTTATAGCTTATTTACGCTCCTCGGTGCGCGCCACGCGTGCTCTCGCATTTGTTTGCGGACCATAATGTGACTCCTGCGGACCACCGATGGTCCGCGGACCACTGGTTGGGAACCATTGCTTTAGATGAAAGGAAAAGGTGAGACAATCATGAAGACACTAAATATGCTCTAAGTATTGGCATATTGGGTCATTCTCACTAGTACACCTGATTAGTTCAATTCAGAAATATCAATTGAGTAAGCTGGAGATATACGCCCTTTATTATTTGTTGAGTAGTTTGCTGCACATATCGTAGGTTCTTACGTACATACATCAGTAGGCACTTACTGAAACAATATTTTTTTGATGCCTGATATGTTTGACCTCGATCTCTCATCTGACCTCATGGTAAGTAATGATGTGGTCGAAAACGTTGTTCCGGCTAACGTATAATTACTGGCTCTCAAGGACAGCTGCCGGACCACACCGTTAGGTGCTTGACGACAGATTTTCTACTTGAGGGTGATAGCTAGCCAGGCGGTTCGCAAAATGCCCAACCACCATGCTATAACGACTGCCATCGTAAGACAACAACCGGATCCGACGGCTTAACGTTCCCTCCGAAGCACGGAAGCGCTCAGTAGTAATGTCACTAGCGGTCACCCATCCAAGTCATGACCGTGGCGGACGTTGCTAACTTTGCTGATCGGTTTAGAACGGCTAAAAGCTAACTTCGCTACAAGCTGTTCAATATGGGTCATGCTCAGACGTTTATTAGATCATTTTATTCTCTATCAGCCTTACTTATAAACGCTACTTAAATTTTAAGCATTACTTAGCCGCTGATTAGCAAAATTCATTACTCATAAACGCTACATAACTTTATCCAGTACCTAAGTACTACTTAAATCAGCTGTCAATTTAAACACCGTCCGACCCTTGTTTAAATATTTAAGTAGCAAGATGGCGCCCATATTTCTGATCAGCTGATTTAGTTACTATTGAGGTTATTGTCAAGGAGGTATACAAAACTATAAACACGACATATTCTGTTAATTAATCGTAAAAATATAGCAAGTAGAAACATACATTGGATGATGAAATAAATATTATGCGTAGCCTACTTACTTTTCGTGATCTTATTGAAGAGTATACCGCAGGTACAGTTCCTGAATTAGGAATATGAGGATTGTGCCACACTCGTATATTCCTATTGGATGAGGATTGAGACTGATGAGGAACTAGAGATTCAATTTAAAAGCAGAATTGAGTACTTATTTGCGAATTTCAGAATAAATGTCGATTCAGTACAGCAAACAAAAATATTTTGGGAGTCGAAATATTCTTATTTGTATTAAGGATCTCATTTAATAGGTTGCGAGTTTATCACTTACCATCAGGTGAGATAGTGGTCAAAGGCTAACCTATCAGGCATAAAAAAAAAAAAAAAAAAAAAACACCAAATGGTAATAAACTGGTCCAAATTAGACGCCGGACTGTTTCAACTGAAAATCCCTTTCTCGTTAAACCCCCAACATCTGATCCGATCCGTTGATCGAACTCATTGTAATTTTCTTATTATCTAGCCGCGCCACGCGGTTTCACCCGCGTAGACAATGATGATGAAAAGTATGGAGAACCTAAACTAACTATTCTGTTGTTTCATCCAAACCCTCAAGCCGTTAAAACGTGAATACACGTAGAAGACAAAAACAAAAACTAGATACATACATATAATCACGCCTGTATTCCCCGAAGGGGTAGGCAGAGGTGTGTAAACACCCATGTTTCGGTCAATTGGGTTTTGGTCCCATGTAATAGGTGGTGAGCCTATTGCCATTCACCGGGCACAGTTTCAGGGTCATACAAAATAATTTCTCTAACACACTAGATGAAACACAAGAACATATTACGGCCTTTATAATATTACTGTGATTTAAGGAATCGCTATAGAATGATTAAAAAAAAATATGAAGATTGGAATCTTGGCTTCATAGAAAAAAAAACGTAGACATAATTGGGCATAGGTATTGTTTGGGATGGAAAAAGATAACTTTCAGCGGGATATAACGGTATTCGGGCTTCCATAATGCATTTCCAATTATGCTATGGAATAGGTTGCTGGATCGAATTCACAGAATACTGGGGCACTTACAATTTACCATTTTGCAAAAAAAAACTTGCTTCAGAAGTCTCCAGTACGCCTAACCATATGTACAAAAATCAGTAGGTCTACAAAGAATAGTATTTTTTTTACTTTTTAATTTTAAGATTTTCAGCACTAGATACATACGTTTTGGCAATTTGGGTCTTTCATAATACCTTTTAGTTCAATGTTGTCAGTTTAAAATACGTTCGACCTCATTATCTATTGCTTAGCTAAACAGGTGCTATGTAGCGTTTATAAGTAAGAAATATTTAAGCATTACTTAAACACTGTTTAGTTATCCATTACTTAGCAACTACATAGCGGATTTTTTATAAGTAAGGGGGTTAATCTTTTGCATTATGTACAGACCTTTCTCTTCACCATTAAATGTAGGCAGTTATATCATTATTAGAGTACCTACACTTTTATAAAACAAGTACTTAATCATACTACACAACTCGACTCGATCGAGGTCGACTTTCTTGTTTGTAAGGAACATTTATAAATAAAACACACCAATAAATTTACTGTTATTCATAGAGATATATTTCTGATTCCAGTAACAATTTCAAACAATAAAGTTATACTTATTTTTAAATAAATATATCCATACATTCAACACACGTACACTACAGCCTGGAATAGATGAAAAGCGTTCACTATGTATATCGTGCTGCTACTTGCTACCAACAACAATTATTGTTTAACACGGAACTGGAAATTCGATGGTCCCGCTAATACAACGAGCATGGTTCTCTAGGACTGGACAACACAACAAGAGGGGTCACGATACCAAGCGAGTATTGCAGAAGATTCAAGCCTCTAAACTAAACACTTTAGTTCCTTCAACTGAACCATTGGCTCAGCTACGAAATATCTTCAAGACTTTGAGCTTCAAACGGTTTACAATAAATGTTAGTGCTATTGGCTTGTAATTGTGGTCCTCATTATCTCTCATGATGTGTGTTTATGTATCTCTCTTCTCATGCTCTGTTTCTGCATTCATCAGAAAATGTTTAGACGGGTCTGCGGAAGTTCTTGCCAGCGTACTTGGCAGCAGCACCGAGTTCCTCCTCGATGCGCAGGATTTGGTTGTACTTGGCAAGGCGCTCTGAGCGGCACGGGGCGCCCGTCTTGATCTGTCCCGTGGACAAACCCACTACCAGATCCGCGATGAACGTGTCTTCAGTCTCGCCAGACCTGTACACAAACATAATCTGATTAAAGTTTATTCATGCCAAGAGTAATTAAATATTATTCAGTGCAGAGAATACACGAGTGCGTACTGAAAATATTATTTAAAATGTAACTTTTGATATATCCCAGCCTAGGGAAGACACGAGGACTAAGTGAATCCTGATGTCTAGGGGGACCATCAGGGGAGACCATAATAAAGAGCCCTTTTGTATGAAGCCGAATTACACATTGTAGGCGTGAGCCTCATCTCGCGCATATTGTGATTTATCCTTCGAGGTCTAGGGATTGATCCCTGGCCACACATGCAATGGGTTTTCAGACATTCTTATTAACTGTCCCAAATTCTGGAACTATGTAAATGGCAGTAGGGTTGCCCCTATTACCTGAGACCCAAACACTTCAGGTGAAATGTAGGTATTTAGAGAGTTCTGCCTACAACGGGGAATACAGGCGTGACGATGTTTTTATCTTGATTTTTGTTACGATAATATTGGGTTATTAAATAACAAAACAGTACTCAGATTATTAAGCCGGGAACTATACAACTTGCACGGTGATAAGAACCGAGTGAATAACATGATTAATCCCTTGGCATCGGCTGACCCACTGGCCAATTTATGAATAAAATTCTATTGTTATCATTATTGCCGATGTCAGAAAACAGCATTTGCTGTGGTACTATCAAAAGAGCCATCTAAAGGCACCAAGGCCGTACATTTCCCTTGGTACCTTCAGATCTATGGCGTGTGTATGTACGTACCTATGCGAGACCATGGTGCCCCAGCCGTTCTGTTTGGCGAGCAAGTGAGCGTCGATGGACTCGGTGACGCTGCCGATCTGGTTCACCTTCAGCAGCAGGCAGTTGCACGCTTTCTTCTCCACGGCCGTCGTAATACGCTTGGGGTTGGTCACCTACACACAAACGATTATTGAATTCATGTCTGCTGAGCTGAGGATCTGCTGGGAATCGAACACGCGCTCCGCGATCCAAGTTTTACGCACAAGGCGCCGTCAGTACCGGTAAACGGGCGTTTTTCAGCATATTAATTGTATGTAAACCCTACACTAAATAATGTTTCGTATGATATTTTTTCTATGTTCACGCGTGTGCACTAACTAAGTGGTATATTACAGTCTGGACAGATATAATAACATTAATATAACTATGTGTACGCAAAAAACAAGCTTTAATCGATGTAACTGCATAGCTGCACATGTACTTGAGATCAAGTCAATCATTTGACCCGACTGTAATATGAATAAAATCACAAGTAGTAACTTTCTACACCTGTAAGCGCTGTGTTGTCACATCATCTTTGACGTCACACCTATGAGAAGTGCAAACGTTTGGCAAACTAAGTTTAAACCGCGCCCACAATTTTAAATTTTTCGTATTATTTTCTTTCACTTATGTTGCCCTTGCTTCTTGTCATTTGTTTTATATGCCTTATGACTGTCTTCTAGTTCTAGATAACAAAGAAATTTTTTAGAAAAAATTAACATTGTTAACAAAAAAAAAACAATGTAATATATTTCGGGAATAAAGTTATGTGTTTTTAGCTGGACTTACAGTTAAGTCATCTCCAACAATTTGTATGGGTGTGCTGGCAGTGAGGCTGCTCCATGCCGCCCAGTCGTCTTGGTCGAAGGGATCCTCAATGGAGACCATTGGGAAATCTTTGATGAATTCCAGGTACAGGGCAGCCAGCTTGTCAGAAGGCAAGTAGTCAGCAGGGTTTGACTTGGGGTTCTTGAAGTCCAAATCATAGCTTTCATTCTTGTAAAATTCAGAGGCAGCTACATCCATGCCAATTTCAATCTAAAAATACATTACTAAATTAAGATTTATACTTAAAATCATTAATATAAACAACCTTAACACTGCAGAACTTTACTTTTTCGCACATAACGTTTTAAAAATCTAGGAAAGGTAGGATCATAATATCTTAAGTTTTTTTTAGTGAATGCAATATTGACCTTTTTTTTAATAAATAAATAATTTATGGCTGCATTGTTTGCAGCCATGTCAGGGCCATTGGCTCATACATTAATCAACAATTGATAACTTTATAGCATAATCTATAAAGTGTTTTAGCTGTGTGAGATGTGTTGACTCAGCTAAATCTCTCTGAAATATGCCTACATTCCAAAAATTCAGCCTCTTACTGAAATTATTGAGCTAGCAATTTTAAATAATCATGGTAGTGATTCATGAGGAACCTTTTAAAATATAATTCAGCTAAGTATTTCAATGTTACCTTGCCAGTGTATCCAGCCTGCTGGATAGCATCCTGGATGAGGAAAAGGGCATCTTTGTTGTTTAAAATGTTAGGGGCGAAACCACCCTCATCACCAACGGCAGTGGAATCTAGACCGAACTTGTCCTTGATGATCTTCTTCAGGTGGTGGTATACTTCAGATCCCATGCGCATAGCTTCACTAAAGCTGGAAGCACCTTGAAAAATAATTATTATTTGTAGTGAATTCAATGTGTAAAACAAACTGATGTTATAAATGCCAAAGTGAGTTTGTCTTTTGAGGATTCAAACCCAAAGGAGAAAACTGAACCCAATTAAAAAGACTCCTCTGTCTGTCTGTCCATATGTTACAAGTGTCAAGATTGTAATCAGAATGATTTACTTATAAACATGAAATTTTGATATTGGATCGAGTCATTTCTGAAGATCAAAATCTTTCTAGACAGGAGGATGACTGGTGTTTTCAATGCACACTCATTCCGTACATAACAGTGTAAAACGTATAATATAAACATTAACAAAAGATAAATAGCCCAATAAATGAAAAAAAATAATTTCATAGTTATACATTGTCAATATATGCAATGGACAAAATAAGCAAATTGGCCAAAAGAGGAATACTGGACTAGAATAAGAAAAAAAAATGTTTCACCCTAGCATGTGGGGTGTCATCATTGATAATTCCATGAGTAGAGTACATGGTACAAAAATATTTCTTATATTTTTTTTCTATAAAAAAAGAGTTGGTGCTGTTGTATTTTAATTATGTGTTCTACTATGATATAACATTATATATATATAACATTGGTTCATGGTTGGAAAATATCGTGTGGATTCTCCTTTGTAAACACTAACCATTTTAATAATATTAAACACTCTCCACATGATTTATGAAACTAGCATCCACAAACATAGGCAAAATTTAAACAATATGGCACAGAAGCCAAAAATATAAGAAGTCAAGTGATTTTGAAGCTGTGATCAAAACTGTTTTTTTTTTCTTTTATGTGTTATTGCAAAGCGGCATCCTTAAACAGTGAAATTTGACTTGCATTTGGCTAGTTTTTTTTATAAGTTCATTATTGAATTGAACTTCGGTTCAATGATGAACTTTACACACATGAACATAAACAGTATGAAACAGTGCAATATAACCAAATTCCACATGGATTAAGTCATAGTGGGTTCAGTTTCATAATAATTGTAACAAATAAAAAGTATTATTCACCTGTGGGAAGAATCATGAACTCTTGCATAGCAAGCTTATTGCCAGCGTGAGACCCTCCGTTGATTACATTAAAGGCTGGCACAGGCAGGACAATGTTGCTGTTGCCAGCCAAATCAGCTAAGTGCCTATATAAGGGAACTCCTTTTTTGGCAGCTCCAGCCTTGGCAACAGCCAGGGAGACACCAAGTATGGCATTGGCACCAAACTTTGACTTGTTTTCAGTGCCATCCAATTTGAGCATCAGTGCATCAATCTGTTAAAACAATGTTACATAGTTTGTGTCAAAACAAATCAAAAAAATAGTTACTTGAAGGAGAAGAAACTATGCTTTAGTTTCACATATTTCATTTAAGCATGATGTTAATGTTATGATGAGTCTTGGTTGCTGGAAATAATTAACTTTGAATTTTTTTGTTTAATTGCTAAATCCTTTTCCACCATGTTAATAAGCTCAAGCCGGCAGTGGGGATTGAACCATGGTCCTGCGGCATGGCAGTCGGCTATTACCGCTCGGCCATCATTGCCTCATAAATCATTGGTAAACAGTTGTTGACAAGAAGCCCTTTATAGGTGCTGTAAAATCTCGCAGTTCACAACATTAACAATTATTTACCAGCAATAAACAAATATAAGTAGTTATGTAAATACTTACAGCTTTTTGGTCAGTTACTTCAATGTTTGCCTTGAGAAGTTCAGGTGCAATGATGTCATTGATATTCTTGATGGCAGTGAGAACACCCTTGCCATGGTATTCACCCTTGATATTGTCACGGAGCTCCAGAGCCTCATGGACACCAGTAGATGCTCCGGAGGGTACAGCGGCACGAAATAGTCCCAGCTCAGTTACCTATATAGTTTTTCATCATTTTTTTATTCAATATCAAGTAAGGACCAAGTCATGTTTAAGGTGACGATAATCTTTTCTCAATGAAGTTCAGTATTCATTTATTTTATTTTGTCCAAATGTACATTTCATCAAAATATAAAGGTCTTATAGATAGAATTAGGTAAGTACATACCCTGTAAGGCTGTCACAAATTAATCACTTACTAACTAACAGGTAGATAATTAAGGTAATATATAATGTCATAAACATAAATAATTTATCTTCAAATTTACAACCATTATTCATCATTCATTTCAAGTTCAAACGCATAAGCATTGTATAAGAAACTTAACCAAAGTAAAATCAAATGAAGTAGCATATGAGCAGCAGCAAGCATATTGCTTTATGTCAATAAATAAAATGAAATTAAATTTATTTACTTGTATTAAAAATGCTTACCAAGTCTACCTCTACAGTAGGGTTACCACGGGAGTCGAAGATTTGGCGTGCCTTGATTGACTTGATCGGCATTGTGAATAGATTAGAATAAGTTCCTGTAACGAAAAACACAGTAGAAAAATATGTTTCCACTTAACCTTTTATTTTTTCAACATATTTCGGAAAGGTCAACTGGAGGTTGCGCTACCCGGCTTTTGTTTATATTAAGTTGATATGTAAAAGCTCTGTCTATTGTTGTTGAAATAAATGAAACAAAAGGCTTTATTTTAGTAACCAACTGACGTTCGAAATAAAAAAACTGAGTTACATAAATTGTTCAGAAAATTACTCAGAGCAGTAGGTACATTGATACAACATTCAAGTCTAGTGGTCGAAGTACCTAAAATACTATAAAAACCTGATTAAAAGTCCAATAATGTAAAACACACCCTTTTTGATAAAATTATTGGCACGATTACGGAGTAGTCCAAAATTAAACAGCGGCAAAGCGATTTTGATGGAGGAATCGAGCGAGCCTTTGACCTTCACAAGGTGACTATAGATAGAGTTTGACAAAATCAGTAATTTCCGTTTAAAATAGTAAGCTGATAGGCGTGTGGGCGAATAGAGTTGTAAGGTGTCAAGCAATGCCGGTTTTCTTAAATTTAATTATTACATCAGATGAAGTGTGGTCTTCATCATTTATTCTATAAGGGCCAAGTCTTTCAATGCAAAATACAAAATCACGCTCTGAAATGTCACAGAATTAATATATTAGTCCTCGTTTCTAAGCGCCCCCCGGCACGGAGACTCGTTCCCCTGCAGACATCTAACAAGAAATAAAATTAAGGAAAGTTACTCTACTTTTTAGGGTTCCGTAGTACCTACAAGGAACCCTTATAGTTTTGTCATGTCCGTCTGTCTGTCCGACGTTTTGCTAAGAGACCGTTTGTACTAGAAAGCTGCAATTTTGTACGGGTATGTAAACTTACCACGCCGACAAAGTGGTAAAATAAAATTTAAAAAATATTTTTTTAGCGTAGCTCCCGTACAAGTGGTGTGGGTATGCATTTTTTTTTCGTCGTCTATCCCATATAATGGGTTATCATTGAATAGGTATTTTGAAATGATTTAGGGGTTGCTCATACTATTTTTCGATTTAATGCTCCATTTACGAAATATTCAACTTTAAAGTGCAAATTTTTGTTCCAGTAGGGCGTCCCCCCCCTTCTAAAACCTGAACTGCTTGCTTGAAAAGTCTGAAAAAATTCATGATGATAGTGCAGTTCATGAATTTACAAGGAAAATTATAGCGGTTACGATAACTTTATTACTTTAGCAGTAATAGTCGTTGAACTTGGGTATTAGATAATTTTGCACCAAATACAAAATCCTTAGAATAAATCCTTAAAGTTACTAAGATGAAGTGGAAGGACTAGAATCGGTATAGATAGTTACGTACTATAGGAAGGGGTGGAGGAGGGAGAGAGGGGGTTGTAGCTCCCCCCAGAGGGGTAGGGGATTACGGAAACTATTTTTTTGTGAAATAATAATAATTAAAAAAAAAGTGTATCTACATACATTAGAAGGACTTTAGGTATGGTATATAATATGTATATATTTTGTGCAATGGGGATGGGAAGAGAGGGCGGAATATTCCCCATTGATGGGAGGGGGTTACAGAAACCTACAGTTTTTTTAATACTATTAAAATTTCTCAAAATTATCTTCTTCTTCATGAAAATAATTAATCATAAATCGCAAGCACGAAAACGTCAACAAATAAATGGTTAGCCTTAGAGACAAATGTCTTATTAGAAGTGAAGTAATTATATGAAAGCTCCGGCGCTGTGGGAACGCAGCTTTAGTCTTCTCACAACCTTATCGCAGCGTACTCGCTACACCTTCGCAGTATACTTGCGCCGCTCCCTCTCCACGTCTCTGGCTTATAAAAACACTCTAGGGGTAGGGCAGTAACATTTCGAGTAAATGTTACAAATATCTACTGGGTCACTTGCTGTTTTTGGAGCACCCATCTTCCAAGCAGTCTTGTCTGCCCTACCCCTAGAGTGTTTTTATAAGCCAGACTCACTTCCAATCAGTATTTGAACCTTCAACTGTTACCAACGGTTATAATTCAGATAATATTTTTTTTATTTCTGAAGATACCCACACGTCAGATTTAATTATCAGTGATGTTTGTTTTACTATAATCAAATGCATATCAAATCTGAACTACGTAGGCTCGATCCAACTAAGGCGCTAGAGTTAATAATGTTTCACCATAAGTTCTTAAATACACCGCTGACACCATTTGTTTTCCAATCCACCATATAGTCAACCTAAGGATTATTTAAAGTTGTAGCAAACTATCACCCAATCTCGATTTTGCCCACCTTATCGAAGCTTTACTGAAATATTTAAAACGTAGACAATAACAAACAAACAAACAGTGTGTTTACTGATTTGCAAAAGTGGTTTACAGAATGGATCACAGGATTTCACTAGACAAAAGAGCTTATAACGCTATTCGAGGTTATTTATGGCGCTGGGCTTTGAATCAAATGTGGTTCCAATTAGTTCTGGGGTCCCCCAAGGGTCAATATTAGGCCATAAAAATAATTTTACTCCTAAGACAAAAACAAATAATTCTATACAAATACGAATTAATTTTATTCCTCCTTATTGTGATACATCTATGATGAATCTATGACTCTAAAACTAGGCTGGTGGCCTGTATCTCAAGAGCCAGATCAAGTCATAAAGAATTAAGGAATAATATTAGGTAGTAAATTAATCGTTAATGTAAATATTCAAAATATAATAATAGCACGTGTTTTAAAAATATTTAATTTTGTCATAAGGTCCTCTAGTAACTTCCACAACGAATTAACGTATTTATTGCATAATATTAAACCATTATGAAGAGCTGCTAAACAAATATAAATTATTGCAATTAAGCTCTAGGAGGCAACAATTAGATATTATGCTTCTGTATGACCTATATCATAAGTCTGATATGACTGTACAGAGTTGATCGATTAGCTTAGGTATAAGGTACTTTTTAGACCTCATCCTCGCCGTCTCATAATTATTATTATAAATAAGAATATTTTTTCGTTAGGAAAATATTGTGACTCTGTTTTTTAGTTCTTGAATATATATATAATATATATACAAATTAATTTTATTCCTCCTTATTGTGATACATTTATGATGAATCTATGACTCTAAAACTAGGCTGGTGGACTGTATCTCAAGAGCCAAATCCTCCTGGCTTTAGAGAATCTGTAACACATTTATATTATTTCTTTTATATTTACTATTTAGTAACAATTCATAATTGAACCAATACATATTTTATATAAAAATATAAAAAATATTTAACGAAATTTTTTTTTTTTATGCTCTATAGTTTAGCCTTTGACCACTATCTCACCTGATGGTAAGTGATGATGTGGTCGAAGATGTTGTTCAGGCTAACCTAGAAGTACTGGCTCTCAAGGACATCTGCCGGAACACACCGTTAGGTGCTTGGCGACAGATTTTCTACTTGAGGGTGGTAGCTAGCCAGGCGGGCATTTGCAAAATGCCCTACCACCATGCTATAACGACTGCCATCCTAAGACAACAACCGGGTCCGACGGCTTAACGTGCCCTCCGAAGCACGGAAGCGCTCAGTAGTAATGTCACTAGCGGTCACCCCTCCAACTCATGACCGCGGGCGACGTTGCTTAACTTTGCTGATCAGTTGAGAACAGCTAAGTAAACTTCGCTACGAGCGCTTCAAAAGCTTTATTCGAAATTAACGTGATTTTGTATATTTTTAATAATTAAAATTTACGTGTAGTCATTATTCTGTGGTGTAGTATTGGTGTACGAATTTAAGTGAATGTTTGTGATGAATTTGAAAGGTGTATGTATCGGTGCGTGTTTGTGTATGTTTGAGTATACGTGCACGTGAAGGGTATGTGATTTGTAATGTGTAATTTTACATAATATGTGTTATGGGATTCTAACTTTGATGAAGTTCAAGTCATAAAGAATTAAGGAATAATATTAGGTAGTAAATTAATCGTTAATGTAAATATTTTTTCGTTAGGAAAATATTGTGACTCTGTTTTTTAGACACTGAAGGGACTGTGCGTATATATATATATATGTATAATATATATATGCACAGTCCCTTCAGTGTCGTTATATAGTTTTAACTATATATATATATATATACAGTGTAAACTCAAGGTACTGTGCATTTTATGGTGTTATAGAGAGGTGTCGTTAAATGGAGAGAAGAAAAAAGTTTGTGAGCAACTAAGAAACGTATAGATAATCCATGATTCCTACTTGATAGTAACGGTCAACAACAGTCTACACGTGCAAGCAATCACAATTTATAAACAAAAGAACAAATTGCTTAGAAAGTTATAGGTAGAGAGATAAAATGAAAAAGAACAACAGAATTATTCTAAATTTCAAATTTATTTATTTTTTTCCTACAAAAAGTGTGTAAAAAGTGTCCTTTAAGTCCTAATATAAGTAGGTAATCTGTGATTTTCCGTTTACATAATTTCCTAGTATCGTGTATTAAATTTAGTGTTTTGTTCAGTTGTGTCATATAATGTCCTAGATAGTTGTAGCATCTTTTGCCTATTGTTTTTTTAGTTAATGTGGTTTGCCATGAGCATTTGCACCTGGAATAAATTTTGTTTTGATCTCTACTGATTAGTGCTGTTTTGTGGAATCTTAATGCACTTGCCAATACGAAGAGTTGTCTTACTCTAAGTTCCTTAGTGTCAGCGTAAAGTGCATCGGTAGAATATCTATACGGCTTTTTATATGCAACCTTAAGTATGGCACGTTGCACTCGTTCCATTTTCATCAAGTGAGTAATACAGGCTGCTCCCCAAGATGTAATGCAATATGTAAGAACAGATCGGCAGAGTGCCGTGTAAACAACTCTGATAGTATCAGCATCAGCCACCGATCTCAATCTTTTAAATATGTATATTAGCTTCCTCAGCCTGTTACTCACTATTTTGATGTGTTTGGTCCATGATAATAGTTCATCAATATATATGCCCAAGTACTTTACATCCTCAACCTGCTGTAGCTTTGGGCATATACACTGTTGCTCTTCATCTACTTTTATTCTGTCTACTTTTATTTTGTCATGAACAACACAACGAACTTTTTGAAAACCGCACTCGATCCCCAAGATACAGGCTTAGTGCTTAGTTTGGGGCTCGCTGTCAAACTATTACCCAATAAGAATTTTAATTATTCTAGAATCTAAGTTAACAATTGTATTTACTTATAAATCTTTTATGGCAATAAATTATATTATCTTATCTTATCTAATTCACATGAGTGGAGTTTAATACCGAGAGGCTGATTTAATACCGATTTGAGACTCGGAACGCGATGATTTTGGTCTTCTCTGCTTTCAGTTTTAACAAATTTGTCTGCAACCAGTTCACTATTTTACGAAGACCATTATTCGCTACGTTTGTCAGTTCGTTCCAGTTTTTTTTTCATAAAAAATGACTGCAGTGTCATCGGCGAAGGCAAACAGCTTGCACTGATTCACTTGCAGTTGGAAAAGGTCATTAATATAGGCTATAAACAGAGAAGGACCGAGCACGCTGCCCTGTGGTACCCCAAATAGAGCTTCTTGAAAGTCACTGTAATGCTCGCCAAGCTTGACTCGCTGCCTTCGACCACACAGGTAAGTTTTGAACCAGCTTAATGGTGCTCCACGTATACCGATACGTTCTAACTTTTGAGTAGTATTGGTCTTGAGACGGTATCAAAAGCTTTGGCCAGATCAAGGAAGACGCCTATACACCTCTGTCCTTCATCTAGCTTACCAGTAACAAGGTCTACTAATGATGTAACAGCGTCTTCAGTTGATCTGCCATATCGAAACCAAAACTGATTAGGCAAGAAAATGCCTTCTTTTCAAGAAATGACACTAGATTTTTATTCACTACTCTTTCTAGTATTTTAGCGAGCGAGCTCAGTAGCGATATAGGCCTGTAATTGGAAGCAAGTTCTGTGTCACCTGCTTTATATATAGGGCAAATATTCGCATCCTTTAATGCAGCTGGAAAGATTCCGCTTTCTAAACTAAGGTTGCATACATAGGAAATTGGAGAAGCAAGAACATGCTTAGCACATTTCAAAATCTTATTGTTTATGTTATCTATTCCTGGGGCCGATAACGTTTTGAGGGTTCCTATTATTTTTGAAATTTCTGGTGGATCTGTTGGGACGAAGAACAATGAGCTGGAAGGTGTGCTATTTAATAGTAAGTTGTCTGCCAGATCTTGTTCTGTTACATTGAGTTGGGTTAAAGTGTCATTTGCTAGTGTTTGTCCCACTGAAGTGAAGTAATTGTTGACGTTATTTAAAGATTGTTTTGGTGAAGAAGCTATTCGAAGTAAATCTTCGCTTTTATATTTTGTCGGCTTAATATTACACACATCTTTTACAGCACACCATAACTTTTTACAATTTCCACTACTTTCTTTTATTTTATTGCAGTCGTATTCATTTTTTAAATTCTGCAATATATTATTGCAGTAGTTGCGATATTTTTTATATTTTTTGCTCAAGTTTTCATCATTTGGTCTTTGTTTACTTTTGAGTTGTAATGAATCTCTTTTCCGAATGCAGTTGATAAGTCCTGGTGTTATCCATACTTTACGAATGTATTTTGAATTACGTACTATTTGTATGGTGGTTTGAGTTTCCAGTGCCTGACTTAAAATTTGAACAAGATTATTAACTGCAGCGTCTGGGACTTTTTGATTATAAAAATTGGCCCAGCTAACTGTTTCAAGATATTCTACAACTTTAGGGTGATTGACTTTTACAATCTGTTTAATCCCATTATAAAGTGTGTCGCGGGTATTTGAACAAAGTATACGTTTATATATTTGCTCGCTACAAATAAAATCCAAAAATAGGTTAAAGTGTTACTTGTGCTAATTTAAGTGGTTGTAATTGTTAATCTGCGTACAAGTATTAGGAAGTGCCTTCAAGAATATCGATTGTCAGTTTTGATATAAAGTTACATCGGAATTAATTTCGATTGTGACGGTGATTTGCGGAACACAGAAGCGCACTGTGTCGCTGTTGGAAAGAGCGTTTCGGCCGAACGCGTGTCGCTCGACTACTGCTGCCTAATCTGTGTACCGCACGCGATTCGCACAGTTACTCTTGCGTATTCTGTGTACAACTAGTTAGCTCGTTACGAATAGAGATGGCAAGTGAAGCAATAATTTGTACGGGATGTCGTAGTGCTATCACTGCAAGACATTATTTAACTTGCTGTCTATGTACACAAATATATGATCTGAAGTGTGCTAACGTGACTGAAACTCGCTACTTTGAATCAATAATCAAAGAGAAGAAAAATCCATGGAAATGTCCTTGTTGTATAAATAAGATGCCTAAATGTGACAATACTAACACGCCCGTAGCTGCCGCCCAGCGCCCTCGGGACCGCGAATATGCGAACCCTGATGAGACAAGCCCTATGTCGGGCGAAAGTAGCAGCGAAACGGATAATATAAATATCCGCCGTGGCATAGAAAGACCAGGTGAGGTGAGAATCCCGGATCGCTCTTTTATGGATGACAGCTATTACCTGGATGGTATGCGTGGTATTATACGTGAAGAGCTGGAGCGTATTTTCGAAGATCGCGTGGCAACCATAATTACAAAGGCCGTCGCTGAACAAATTGCCCTAGCCACCTTGCCCTTACAAAGGGAAATAATTGTTCTCAAGAAGAGATTAGCTTTAATTGAAAGCAAAGGAAAGGTTGCACAAGACAACCAGGTGCTCCATTTACCGATCAGCTCCTGTTCTGACACACTGAGAGATGCATCTACAACCCAATCTCTTCTGAAAGAGACATCGGCAACCGCAAGTCAGCAATCCTATTTGAGACAGGTTCCGGCAAATCAATCCTTTTATCAGCATCCTAACAATGACATGTTTGATGTTACTAAGCGAGTTCACCCCGCCTGTGACCCTGCTCCTAGCTCCAAGAAGTTGAGTGTACAAAGTCATTCCGTGATCAGTGGGCCTGAGCCTATCAACGCTCGAGACAATGAGAGGGAGTGGGCAACGGTGACCAGGACACGTCCTTCTAACGGCCCTGCTGGTGTTATAAGAGGCGCAGCTGCTCCGGGTACCACCAAGCTTGAGGCTGCTGAGCGCCGGCGACTGCTACATCTTTATTACGTCAAGGAAGGTACTACTGAAAACCAGGTGAGAGATCACTTAAACTCCTTTGTTGATGGAAACACATGCAAGGTGGTAGCTCTAGAGCTACTAGCTCTAGAGGAGAAGGATCTTTTAAATTAGAGGTCCCATCCAAGTTGGCAGATGACATTATGTCACCTTCTAATTGGGTCGAGGACATATGCGTTAAACCATGGAGGCAGTCCTTTTGTTCCACCAAGAAGAAAGACCAAGAAGCTCAACATGACTAAGGACATTAATTTATACTATCAGAATGTTAGAGGCTTAAGAAGTAAAACTAGGACCTTCTACAATAACGTCTATATGGAAACTCACGACGTCATCGCTCTCACGGAAACTTTTTTAAATAGTTCTATGTATGACGGCGAATTGTTCCCTTCGGGATATGTTGTGGTGCGTAAGGATTGCGCCGGTGATGTGGGTTGGGGTGGTGTTCTCTTGGCCGTACGTGATAAGTCAAGTTAATTACCGATGTGGACGGCCTAACAGATGACAAGGAGATATTGTTTGTTAAAATTATGTGGAAAAATGTGAAACTATTGATATGTGTAGTATACTTACCGCCAAGTTACAATGATAGTCAATACGGTGATGTTTTAGATTGTTTGAAGAATGTAATTTGTATATATTTTTCAGAATTAGATATATTAGTACTAGGTGATTTTAACTTAAATTCTTGTAGTGCAGCCATGAAGTTACGGTTTGAAATGTTCATTGAGTTCTGTAAATTATGCCAACACAGTGATGTTTTAAATTCACATGGTGGTATGCTGGATCTTGTGTTGTCATGTTTTAGTTCTGGTACTGTGGTCGTATCCGATGACGTTGAACCGCTGCGCTGGTGCCAGCTGATTCCTACCATCCCCCAATAAAGGTGACCCTCAGTCTGGTGCGAGGTTTAGAAAAATCTGATTCCGCTTGCCCTCTTACGGTAATAGGCCCCACGTATGCGCCCGACTGGAATTTTCGTAAGGCGGACTTTTGCTCTTTGTACACCAGTGTATCTGATATTGATTGGAACGATGTGCTGTTGGAACAGGATGTTGATGCTGCATTGAATCTTTTTTATTTGAAATTGAATAAAACTGTGAGTAACCATGTCCCGCTTAAAAAGATTAACAATGCCTTGAACCAGCGGCAATACCCACCATGGTATACTGCTGAAATAAAGAGGAAAATTAAAATAAAATACTTTCATTTGATAAAATTTAAAAAACATGGTTTAGAATTTAATCGCGAGGTCTATAGGTACTATAGGACCCATATCAAAGAACTTGTCAGTGATGCGTACCAGCAGTATAATAGAGTTGTAGGGTCAAATATTTGTTCTAATCCTAAAAAATTTTGGAAGCATGTCAGAGAAAGTCGTTGTAGTAGGGGCCCATCCAGTGCATATACTCTGAATGGGGAACCGGTGGAGGGAGATAATCCTGCTACTGCGTTTGCCGAATGCTTTAGCTCTGTGTTTCCTAGTGACATCCCAGCTCTCGATGCTGAAGCGGCAGCGCGTGAGGCCGCTGCCACAAATGTCCGACTTCTAACCATAAACACTGTAACTGAATTTGATGTTCGCCGTGCTGTACGCCGCTTAAAACCTTTGTCTGCAGCTGGGCCTGATGGAATCCCCCCTTTCTTGTAAAGGACTGTCTCTCAGCGATAGTACTTCCTCTAATGCACATATTTATTCGTTCTCTGCAGCTGTGTCAATATCCTGCTAGATGGAAGGTGTCTAGAGTGACTCCTGTACCTAAAGTGACCTCTTCCACTGAAATTACAACCTTTAGACCAATTGCTGTACTTGCAGCATTTAGTAAAATTTTCGAATCGATCATCAACTATTACCTAGTTTACCAGATTGAGCCTTATCTCGACAATTCACAGCATGGGTTTCGCATTGCCCGCTCCACTACGACAAATCACATCACCTTTGTTGACCGGATAGCCTCTGATATGGATGCTGGTCGGCAGGTTGACGCTTTGTTCTTCGATTTTAGACGTGCATTTGATCTCGTGGACAATGACATCTTATTAGTCAAACTTTCATCTTTAGGTGCCTCACCTAAACTATTAAATTTTTTTTCACATTACCTAAAGGATCGCAAACAGTATGTGCAAATAAATAAGTGCAAATCAGGTGAATATTACACCAGATCAGGTGTAAGTCAGGGTAGCAATCTGGGCCCTACTCTGTTCTTAGCTATGATCAACGATCGTCCCAGTGTTCTCAATACGTCACAATGTTTAATGTTTGCTGACGATCTAAAGGTCTACCATCCGGTAACTGGAACATCAGATTGTATGAGACTCCAGGCCGATACCAAGTCAATTGAAAGATGGAGTCAGAAAAACAGGCTTGCTTTTAATACTGCAAAGTGTAAAGTAGTCTCCTTCACCAGATCTACCAATCCAATTTAAAATTTTCAAATTTATATCCTTACACCTTGGGCGACTCCATCTTGGTGAGAGAAACTAAAGTCAAGGACTTGGACAATTGTCTTAACTTCCGGGAACATATTATTTCAATTTGCAAAAATGCTAACAAAACACTGGGGTTTATTATGAGAACTTCCTCACAGTTCCCAGACATACGAGTAGCAATCACACTGTTTAACGCGTTTGTTCGCAGCAAACTTGAATTTGACTCAGTAGTTTGGGATCCCCGTGAGGCTAAGTACACGCTTCTAATCGAAAGGCTTCAGCGCAAATTCGCTCGTTACGTCTACAAGAGGATGTACGGGTACTATCCGTATCTGTTTCCATCGCTCTTTGTATCAGGTATGATCGGAGTAGATACACTAGAGCTAAGACGTAAATTACTGTTGGCCATACACTATTGCCAATTACTTCGTAACAAGGTGGACAACTCAACGGCTTTGGGCGCACTTGGTTTATTTGTACCGGATTTTTATGCGCGCAGCAAACGCCGTCAACACCAGCTGTTCCATCGTCCTACGAAACGAACTCGCCACGCTCAAAACTCTCCCACGCAGCGAGCGTTGGTTCTTTTAAACTTGTTTACCCATGAGTTTCAGCATGTCGATTTGTTTTCCAGCTCTATGAACATTATTGTTATTAATCTTAGGGTGTATTTAAGCCATAATCATAATATTTAAGTTAGGTAGTAAGTGTTTTGGTGTTAACTGTAAGCTTTCTACTTGTATTAAATAAATAATTAAATATTATTGCCTTTGCTATCTATACTAATCATCACAGCTTCATGGTCAGTTATATTATTTATACATATCACCACCTTTGGCTTTTTTGTACCCCGGACGAAAGCATGGTCAAGACAATTAAGTCCATGAGTAGGTATTTGGTGACAGAATGTAAAATCATGACATGTCAATAGATCTATATTATGATAACGGGCTACTACGGGACCCTACATTGCACGTGGCCTGGCACGCGCTTGACCGTTTATTTATTAATTTGTCGCACTGATATTATTATTAGATATTGATGTCAACAGTGCCTAATTAGAAAATAATTTTGGTAACAAATAAATTAAATAGGTATCGTTCGATGCTTTTATATTATATTTTTATATAAGTATTGTCTATATATAGATTTCTATAAAATACTTTTCTAACAATTTGTGATTGTGACTTAGAAAGTCATCCACTTTTATCACATCATTTCATAATTTTTTACTGTCCATATATATTTTTCATACTCCGATTCTCATTCAATTCAAATAAAAACAATCGCCACAACTCACACTTGCCTAATTTGACGCAAAAAACCGGAGCTCTCATTGCGAGCAATATTAATTACTTACCTAGTTTTAATATAATATATTTAGGTATTACCTACTTAAAATTTAAAAGAAAGTGAAGTTTATTTAAAAAAAAATGTATTTATCAAAATAACAATATATTAAAGTTTTTTTCATTGTATCATCGTATGTTTCTGATTTTAGCTGTTCCTGGTTAAACATATTCCTGATTCGTACTATTCCTGCATCGTCAAACCATCTGTGACAACGAGCAGTTCCCCTGAGCCGGCCGGTAGCACATGGGAAATCCCCACCGTAGCAACATTCCTAAAAAAATCATTTTTTTATGGAATATAAGTGCAAACAGTCAGGTCTCTCACCTGGTGGTAAGTGATCACCATCGCCCACGAACATCAGAAATACCAGATATTTCAAGCAAATTATAGAAGCGAGCGTAATAAATTACTTATATCTCTTAACTGACCATTTGTTATATTTTTGGAATAACAAAGTCGAATCGTTCAATATACATATACATCTAATTAGTATGACTTGTAGATTAACATAATGCTTTATACTAAATATATGGTGATTGGAATAGATTATAATATTTATTTACAGAATAAATACTTCTCAAAGTACTCACGTAGACTCAGACCCATACTTCTTATAAAGTGCTCAAGATCCATTGGCCGGATAGGATGATTGTGAAATAAGCGTGAAAGCAGAACAAACTGCTGCAGCCACGAAAAAGTATAGTTAAGCGTATAACCGACACTGTACTCAAGATCAGGCAATGGTCCTATTATCCGAGAGTGTTACCAAATAAATAAAAAGATAGTGTTACCAAACACTGGGTAGATGTACAGGTGAGAAGGCGTCAAGTCCAATCAAAATCCCCAATATATAATCCATACATATGGCGGGATTTTGATTGGTATTGAGTGCTCAAGGCGAGAATCAATTGACTCAGGAAGCAGACAATTCGTATACAATTTGGATAACGAGTAAAAAAAAAAATTTCACCATTTTTTTCTTCAAGAACTGAGGATCACTCTGTAAGTATTCGGTTTTCGTGGAATGAATTTCAGTCCATAGGGCAAATGAGCATGCATCCATATCCATAACGTTCAATTGGCACTAAATTTAAAAATAATAATCATGGTTTTTATCAACCTAGAACATGTTTTTTTTAAGATTGTATTTCCAAAAACCTATATGTATCTCTTTTATAGCATTTCCGGGGTCCACATTTTTAGCCTACATTGAACATTTCATTTCTCTAATCCAGTTTCTTTCGCTGTCGTCGTATATGCCATCAGGAGTAGCTCCTAAATATTGTAGTTTTTCTATGAATGTATAAGCCGCATCTGGTGATTGTCATGTTTTCCTGCAGAGCCAAGTGAGTCAATGCATATTGTTCATTATGCCTACTATATGATATGAATGGAACGTTTGGTATGTTTTGTGGTACACTAAATGATACCGCAACAAACAGAATCGCAAGCGAAAGAATGTAGTAGTAGAAGAGGCAGTTTTTTTGGTCAGACAGATTTTTGTTGATAATATCTGACAATGATTGACAGAAACTAGTACTAGTACTAGTAGTAGAGGCACTGGCGCTAAAAAACGGAACATATATTTTATATACATTCAGTTTAGTCTGTCTTTCGAAGTGGGTACCTAAAAAAGTAGTATAGTACCCCAAAGTAGAAACCAAACCAGTTTTAATATGTTACTCTCTGTATCAGCCGGATCGTCCACTGCTGAACACAGCCTCCCCTATTAAGGGGGTATTTGCCATAATCCCCACGCTTGGCAGGCGGCTTGGGGATCGCAGTGTAAGATAGTAGTTCTTTAGAAGGCGCTGCTGCCCACCTTCCAGTATTTTTCCCTTAGTCGCCTCTTACGACACTCACGGGATGATATGGGGAGGTGCAATTCTAACCCGGCACCCCGTGGGGTGCCGGGTTAGAATTGCATTGCATAAGTTACTCAGTTCAATATAAATTAAACAACTCATTCAGATTTTCCATTTGAAGTCTGTATATATTAAACTAGCAAAATGTTGACCCATACTTACAGTATGGGTCAACATTTTTACTTGTTGACAGTCCTTTGTGTCTTTTCAATTTCAGCTTGCTTTGTAGAAGAGTTAGAAATAATTTGATATTCTGACAGATTACTATATATAGGTATAATATCTGTCAGTCGATGAGAACCAACTGCACGCCGGTAAAAATATACCTAACTAGTTTTTTTTTTATTAATTACAAACTTCACATATATAATATTTGTATAATTATAATAAACTAGCTAGCGACATAAACACATACATTTACATATATTCACTTAAAGCGCGGACTCGATGTCAGAACAAAACAAAAAACATTTGTTTTGCGTATCACTTACCTAAGAATTCTATTATTCTTCATTACTCCCACGTTTGACTTCAGTTTTTCTTTTCTTGTACACGCACATTTTTTGCGTTTACGATTCATATTGTATACAAAAACCTATCTATATTAAAACAAATATCCTAAATAAATTATTCCAAATAAAAAAATTTAAAGTAGAGCAACTTTAGATGCGTAACAGTGCATGACCAAGGTTAGAGCGAGAGCAATGTAAGAGCAAGAGGTACGCACAAATTTTTTCGTGGACCACACGTCTGTTCGATGAGACGGCTTGGCCCAGGCCGTCACTGAGGGTTTTCTAACGGGATTTATGTATAAAACCCATTTTTCTTAGTTTTCTATATATAATTTTTATAATTTTGGTTGTTATATTGAGATGCTAATTTATATATTTATCTTTTAATTAGCTAGCCATTGTTAAAAAGTAATAACTACGTAAATACGCTCCGGTTATAATATGCAGAAAGCAGTTTAATAAGCAAGTTGACGATATTCTGACCTCTTAATTAAGATGACAATATACATCTACAAATAAATAATGCCCAGTTTAGAGACGAAGATATGGTCCTATTTATGCGCTGAGCAGTTTTGCCGTTTTCTTTTATATTACTATGTAGCAGGTGCTCAAACCTAACCCGAAATGTGACTGGGCACGACAGCGCCGTGTTTATCGTTTGATTTACTAATCACAGTCCATCGTTTTGACATCTTTTATCAAGAGTTTTTATGTGTACCAATTTTTTTTATAAATTACTTAATAACCTTGCTTTAAAAATATTTCAAAGTTGCGCGAATAAGATGTTTTGCGTCAACTTTGTAAGACTGCAGCCTTAACCGAAATAATTTGTTTGCCCTTAGCAGGCACCAATGCTGGTTAAAATAATGCCAAACTGTATTTTTTGTTTTTATTAAGTTTCTTAATTAAAATAATATAATAATTCATGAATCATATGAGAAGCGCGTAAATCACCTAACTTACTGATGTAAATATAGTATATAGAATAAGTATTAAATAACTCATTTCATACGTCAATCATCTTGTATCCGCGTATGTATCCCACCAAGAATGAATCGATGCTAAGTATCGGAATATCCCTAGTTTCTGTCTAGCTAGCAGTGTTGGATTTCCTAGTATAATTATACCACTTGTACTAAAACACACTACAAATGCGTAACATTTGAAGTTAAATTCGTCAAAAACGATCACACTCCCAAAAAGTTGTTCCACTTGGGTATTGGCATTATTTTCACCATAAACGCTATGAGGCTACTGGAACAGTTTGAATTACCTACATCTAATGTCAAAAGTGACAGAAGTGGCAAATTTTAGTGGCATTCTTAGCTTAACCTAAATGGAACAGGGGAGAACAGTTACAAACGATTACAGTGATCACAACCATAGACGCAGATGTGGTCAAAATTATCGAAAATAACTAAATTAGCGTCAAATGGAATAGGACTTGAGTGTTCAGCAATTTACATTGGCAAAAAATTAATTGAGAAATAAACTTGCAACTCGGAGCGAGTTGTATTGACTTCATGATACCCTTTTTTGCGATGGGTACCGTAAGGTAAACTAAACCTAATAACTGCATAGAATATACGCCGTTGACAAAATTTTACGTCGTGTCCATTCTAAGTACCAAGTTCCATATATTTAACAAATTATTGGCGTAATAAATTTATGCCCAAGGCGGATCGAACCCACGTTCTCCGATATCGCGTCGGATGCCTAAACCTCCTCGGCCACCTGGACACAGCATTTGTAGCCGAAATTTTATACTCTAATCGTTTTACTTGAACCGTCATAGGGGACGGTGCGCGGCCATCAATCAGACTACTAGACTTCATCTGATCAAAAGAAGTGTTTTTTAAAACACTAACTCTCGGTATGATGTCGCTACCCTTCTATATTTCTATATTATTATTGTTTACAAGCACTATCGCGTGCTAATTTATTAAAATTGATTACATGTGCATGGATTTCATGCAAATTTTTGACGCAAATTAATTAAACAAAACATTATTTACGAATTCATTTTTATTTTAATTCAAAACAAAAAAAACGCTTAAGAGCTAAAGGAATTTATACGAAAAAAAAAACATGTAACTTCAAACGTGGTATAATTTTGGATGAATAGTATAATTTTAATTTCGATGTAGTATATATTTTTGAGAGTCTGAATCCCACCCTGCTAGCCAAAGATTATATACAAAACAAATAGTGATAGCTATTAGCTAGGCTCATCGGTACCTCAGTAACTTTGTTTGTATATACTGAAAATTACCTCATTAGGGTATGTTTCATTAGTCGCTAAGAACGTTAATTTCGATAATTTTGATCACATTCTGCGTCTCTGGTTGTGATCACGTGATCATTTGTAACTGTCATCCCCGTTCCATTTTTGGATAAGAACGCTAAGAATGCCACTAAAACTTGCCATTTCTGTCACTTTTGACATTAGATGTAGCGTTTAAGGCGAAAATAACGCCAAGACCCATGTGGAAAACTTTTTGGGAGTGTGATCGTTTTTAGCGTTTTTAGCGAATCTCACTCAAATGGTATGGTATGCACCCTTACAATTTACAATGAAATGAAATATGAATTAATGTATATAGGGAAAATCAGTGGTGAAAATAATTATATTACTGTGAAACGTTTCATATGAATGTGATCGTTTGGCGTACTTGGTGAAATTACCAGCCAGCTGTACATGCTCAACAGGCCACAGGCCCTTGATCAGTAACACTGAGCAAGTAACATTCCATTTGAGTTTTGACCAATGTTTCAATATATACCTTCTAAATAAAGTTACCACTGTTTAAAAAGATTAGAGTAAAGTATTTACATGGAAATATAGATTTCATAGGACCTCTCATAGAGGATTTGACATTTGTGATTTAATAATTATTCATCTTTCCCGATTTAATGAACTGTAGGGTGAAAAATATGTACATGTGCTGTCCTGTCCTATTATAGCTATACTGATTACTTACTCAGTGATTCAACAACTACAATAAGAAGATTTGTATTCTGATACAATCCACCTGAAAATGTCTGATTCAGAAACTAAACATGGAGAGAAAAAACTTGTAACGATTAAAAATGCTGCCGATCTACAAAGGCTTAAGATAGAAAAGCTTATGAAGAATCCAGTAAGAAACTATTCCACAGTTTTATTGTTTCTCCTTGATTTCTAGATGTAGCAATACTTCCAATGATACCAAATAAAAATTATGAAAAACAATGTATGGACTTGCATCAGTTGTATGCAACACTTAGAAACTAGGGCTCATTATAGGAATCGGTATACACCACAATGTACCTTCATTCATTTTTTACAGATAGATATAGTTAACCTGAATTATAACCACATGAAATTTTACCTGATGGAAATCAATAGTTTTTGAGAAATAATTTATTGAAGTTTTAACATTGATTAATTTGCATTCCCACAGTGCTGTAGCTGTCATAGAATCACTTCATTGAGCTTGTGATTTGTGATTAATCATTTACATTTTCATGAAGAAGAAGAAGCAGCAGTAATTTTGAGAAACCCCATTACTCTCAGTGGTGACTATTCTGACCGCTCTGCCCCTCCCCATAGTACATAATATGTACTGTGGGTACTAGGGGCCATACATACCATATCTAAAGCCCTTCCAATGTATCTGGATAGGTATCTATAATTTTGTTATAATTATAATTATTAAAAAAAAAAGAAGTTTCCATAACTCCCCACCCCTTCCTATAGTACATATGTATGTATACCAATTCTAAAGTCCTTCCAAAATTGGCTTAGGGTACAGTTGTGTAGAAATAGCTACATGTTTTACTCAAGTACTTTCCATATCATCTCTCGTACTCTGTGAATACATAAACAATGCTATGGGGCCGCCATTAGAATGTAATTTTGGTGGCAGCACTACATGATGTAAAAGCCTGCTTGCAAATAGAAGATTTACTTTGTTATAAGATGGTAGACCTTTTGGGAACTACATAAAAAAAGTCTAAGCAACATGCATCATGTCACAAATTTTACCAATTATATTAATCAATTTTTAAGTCTCACTCAAGGTGCATAGGTAAGTAAACTTTTTGTTTTTGATAAGATACTGGTTGGTTGGAAAAAAAACTTTTTGATTATGTTTTGTTATTTCATAAAATTGAAACAAACGCGAATTTGTTTCAATTTAAGTGCGTTTTTATTGCTATGTATAGTATTGATTTTATAATTTTACCATAATATGAATTAAGTTAGTGACAAAATTGGATTGTGAGACATTCTTTACACCATGGAGCGACATCATTTGACGGCAGATCAAATGCAGAGCTGTAGGGATGTTGCAAGCGGGAAGAAATCAATCTCAGGTATCTCGGCATTTTGGTATTCATAGAAGCGCTATTTGTCGTCTTTGGCAGCGCTACAATAATACAGGAGACCCTGCTGAACAGCATCTAGGCCATGGAAGTAGTTCAACCACTCTGCAAGACCGATACAAACAACTGACTGCAAGATGCCAGCTGATGTTAACTGCTCAAGAGATAAGTTTGAGGCTACAGAATTCCAGTGGTGTTGTTGTAAGTCCCCAAATTGTGCGAAATCGACTGCATGAGTATGGTCTACAAGCTCGACGCCCAATCAGGTGCCCGCCGATACGTCACAGGAATCGCGCTCGTCGAATTGAATGGTGTATAGAACGCAGAACATGGACCCAGAAGCAATGGGATAAAATGATGTTTACCGATGAGTCGCGATTCGGGTTTAGGCCTGATACAAGAAGGGTGAGAGTGTATCGTCGCGTCGGCCCGGAAATACTTAGGGCCGTTCCGAACCTTGGTTAGAGCGCACTCGGACTGCAACTTTTCACTCTAATGTCAACCTTCGAGTAGTGTTCGGTCGTTGCAACTTTTTAACTATCAAAATCGGTCGTCATGATATTGTATTTTTAACTAACATGACTTTGAAATTTTTTAATGAGAGGATTATAGGCACTCTTTGGTATTTTGAAGGTAGCGGTAGTTATTGCATTTTAAATATCATTAATAACTATATATTTTGCTAGTTCCCCAACAAAAAATCGATATTTGAGGTTATAAAACAACCGGGTCGTTCTAAACCTTTGAGTAAGTTAAAAAAACCAAACAACTACACTCTGAGCCTTGGAACGCCCCCCTGAAAGGTTTAGGTGCGTTCAGGGGGCCAACTCTCACCTCTTATAGTAATAATAACTTAATCTTACTGCTAAATACAATACTTCCACGTCAATTAAGCAGGCTTACAATCGGTAATGGAATCGCTCAGCGTTATGATGACGTCAGAACAAATTGTTCACTCTATTCGCGAACCCTGACGTTACATTTAATACCTACGAAGTGTTACTGTTCCAGCGACAAATCCGTCATGTTTATCCATCGTAAAAAAGTTACTTTCTAGCAGCGGATTTAAACTTAATTTAGGGTATTTTACGATAAAAATGTGTTTAATTAATGTGTAAATTACGTGCAATGTTTTTATTTCTATTATTCTTTAAAATAAATGCAGCAAAATTATTCAATGACTAGTTGTGCAGCACACAATAAAATGTCGTAAAACTATGGTAAATCCGTTCCATAACATCGTAGTTCGTAACAGTGCGAGCGGGATAACGTTATATGATAAACATCTTGTATCGCGCTTGCACATCCGTGATAAATATTTCATTCGTTCTTTAAGTAGGATCAATCCAATATTACTTGCCGCGATCGTGGGTCGGTGATAGCTCATGACTGCGAATGTTTATTTTAAGCATGAAACAAAACGCTCCGTTTTATGATGGTTTCGTGAAAGGTGGGAGTTGGCCCCCAGGAAGTTCATCCATACAGTGGCTCAACAGTTATGGTATGGGCGGGTATTATGATGAACAGGCTCACTGAGCTCGTTTTTGTAAATGGAAACATGAACGCTGAACATTACGTTGAGACGTTGATTCTTAGATCTTATGTCCATCCATTTGCACAAACCTCTGGCTCCGATTTTACGTTAATGCATGACATTGCGCGTTCGAATACAGCTCGGCGAACCAGTGAATACTTGGCAACGGAGAACATCCAGGTATTGCCCTGGCCTGTACAATCACCAGACCTCAACCCCATCGAGCACGCATGGGACATGCTCCGGAGACGTGTTTTGAAGAACTTGGATGGAGTGACAACAATTCAACAGCTGAAGGATTTGCTACAATTCCATTGGGAGCGATTGCTGCAAGATGACATAAACAGTCTCATTAATTCTATGAATAATCGTTGCCGAAAAGTTCTGAATAGCAGTGGAGGACATACCTTTTATTAAATTATCCAATTCTTTCACAATAAATTGATTTTCTTTAGACATTTATGTATATTCCTATGTAGGTGTCTTAGTTTGTACAGTATTTTACTGTTTGTACATACTCAAGATTTAAATTTATGTTATTAAAAAACTATTTAACACAAGAGCTATTATTTTTACATCATTAATGATAACAAAATTTTTTTCCTGACGATGCCAACTTATTAATAAGATGGCATCGTCAGGACCAATATGTCCTAGTTATGAATGAAATTCTATTGTTATCATTATCGCCGATGTCAATGAGTTAAGACCCTAATAAATATTTAAATAATAAAATACAAACGTTATAATGTGAAGAACCATACTAAAATATAAATTAGTCAATGTTGCTTAGACTTTTTGATGTGTGTAGTTATAAGAAAACCGCTTATCACAGAATTTCTCCTGTAATTCTACAGGGGGCAGACACGATTATTGATGAAATAGTAATAGGTAGCGTTGGTATATGGAATTTGGTCATTTACTAGTTCCCCAGGAAATGCTTCGTAAATTAAAATAAACAATTTCCTGTTATGTCAATAACTTTTAATTACAATAAGAACTACAAGACATCACAAAAAACTTCTCAACTATAAGAGCAATTGCCATGCGAGGCTGATCGATCTGGACGACCCGCCTAATATGTTATAACCATATACCTATATGTTAAAACCTTCAGTATGAAGTTTTAAATAATGAATATTCGTTTCAGGATAAACCAGTAGTGATTCCAGAACGTCCAAAGCAAAAAGCTTTAGCCGCACCTCCGGATTTTGTCCGGAATGTTATGGGATCAAGTGCTGGTGCAGGTTCTGGAGAATTCCATGTTTATCGGCATTTGAGGAGAAAGGAGTATGCTCGACAGAAGTTTATCCAAGAAAAAAGTGAGAAGGTACTCCTAATTTTAATAAAACTCAATCATATTTTGCACATCTCTTCAACGGGAGGCGTGCCTATGATTATAATTATACAGAGTGCGCAATGTGTATTCTGGCTCGAGTTGAAAATTTTACATATATTTAAAATATAAACATTAAATTTAAAAAGGTTTCTAAAATATACAAAATATTTTCATACAACCTCATATCCTACCACATGAAGAACCGATTAAGCATTCTAAAGTTTCGTCCAATAAACACACAAATGCTTAGCTTCCCACTTTTCACAGGTCTGCTTCGCTCATTAAAATAACCCTTTAAAAGTTCAGTTATGCTTAATCAACTTGGTTTCCCAATAGATAAATATATGGATCCATCTGCTTTATTTAGGGATCAAACTTAAAGAAACCATCAGAGCTCTATAAACACCTCAGAGTTACAAAAACGCACGTCCTACTAAAATCTCAAGACGATACAGTCACATCTCTCCTAAAAGACAAAAGTGGGTCTGACCTTGATTCGAGGCTTCAATTACAAAACAATTTATGGTAGGTGCACACTCCAGCAAAGCGGGTTTAGGGTAGGAAAGATAATTGAGGATAAAGACGTTGAAAAATCTTTTCTACAACAGGACGAAAATGATAGCTATAAAATGCATGCAATGAGCATGGAAATGCAAAGCGAATGGCTAATCATAGGTGAATATTGTATTCCTCTGGCGTTAAAGTGTACCTTGATATGGGATATGGTGCCTAATTAAAATTCTATCTTAACGCCTTTCAGATGACGCTCCCAGACCAAAGTAACTTAGTAATATGCGGGGAAAGCCATCCAAAAGTCTTGCGGTACTTGTAGGGAGGCGATAGGTACAGCAAGGCATTTATTGGTATGATGCAAGGTGCTCCACGTAAACTTTTGTATGACCCCTATGGTCATTATTCGCGTCGCCATGATATAGTCCTCGAAATCATAAGAGAAGCGGCTAGTCTCTCGGTAGCTACAGCAAAAAAAGTTTGACCATGAACAAACGACGCATCGATTTTGTAAAAGATGGCTCATCCACAAAATCTAAATCCCTGCCATACTCCATCTTAGGCGCAGCTCCCGATTTCCGGTTATGTGGTTAATTTATATGCTGTAGAAGTTGGAGCAAGGGGTATACCAGCGAAATCCCTATATAATCTACTTAAAGACCTTGACCTGTCAAGAACAACCATAACTGCCATCCTAGAACGTGTATCTAAGGCGGCATTAGTAGGATCTTGTGGTTAGGCAGGGCAGGAGGCTCGAGCGGTGAAGGGGAGCATTGATGGCATCATAAAGGGGCCCCTTTACCCCACTCCCTGGATTGCAAGTCCCAGGCCCCTCTGGCCTCTTCCTGTGCAACGTTAGGACCCGGCACCCGCACAGATAATCCATGGAATGTTTAGTAATTCGTCCCATCTTTATTTTATAAGAATATTATAATATTCTTTCCATCAAACTTTTACATGTAGCATGTTTTGAAGTTGCTTGTATTAATATATTTTATAGGAAAAAATGGATGAAGAATACCATAACAAGATTGAAGAAAACAAACGGGCAGCAGAAGAGAAGACTGCAAAGAAGAGGGCTAAGAGGTTAAGAAAAAAGAGGAATGCCAAACTAAAAAGCAAAATACCGAAGACTCAGAATCAACAGACTATATCTTCACAATCTGACAGTAGTTCTGAAGATGATAACGAAAATAATGAAAAAATTAAAGTTGCTTCTGAAAATTCCTTTTGTGATTCTAACCCTAAGACTGATGAAGAAAACCAAACTCATGTCAACCAATCAAGAGATAGTAAACAAAGTGAAAATGAAGCGAAAAGTGATATCGATCAAAGTAATGTAAGCAATAATAAATGTACGGAAAATATATCTCCTACAAAGGAACAAAATGAAAGTAATATTGATTCAAGTTGAGATATTTACAACAGTAATTATTTTTATTTAATTAATAAATTTGTTATATAATGTACAATAAAACTTTTATTTTTCTAATGTACATGCCACATTATAACATGCATACAAGTAATTTATGTAAGTATAAATACATGTAAAAATAATTTAACAAGAGGATTGGCAAACTATAGAGATTCATAGCTATCATGACTAAATTCATAAGTGTATGGGTATGGAGGCATGGGTGGCATAGAAATAGTAAAGTTATCCTGGATATGGTAGTGTGGACCTGCCATCATTCTTCCCCAGTTTGTGTGTGTGGATATATTTGGGTTGCGGCTGCAGAAAACCAATGAAAGCCTGAAAAGAAAAAGAAAAAAAACTGACTTCAAACACTGAAATAACTTCTTGAATTCCTCACATTATCATGTTCCGACATACTTTTCAGGGTTGGAAGACAATTTTTTTTTTTATGCTTGATGGGTTAGCCTTTGACCACTATCTCACCCGATGGTAAGTGATGATGTGGTCGAAGATGTTGTTTAGGCTAACCTAGAATTACTGGCTCTAAAGGACAGCTGCCGCATCACAACGTTAGGTGCTTGGAGACAGATTTTCTACTTGAGGGTGGCAGCTAGCCAGGCGGGCATTCGCAAAATACCCTACCACCATGCTATAACGACTGCCATCCTAAGACGACAACCGGGGCCGACGGCTTAACGTGCCTTCCGAAGCACGGAAGCGCTCAGTAGTAATCTCGCTAACGATCACCCATCCAAGTCATGATCGCGGCGGACGTGATCGATTAAGAACAGCTAAGCAAACTTCGCTACGAGCGCTTCAAAATACGAGCTTTGCTACCAGCGGTTCTGTATTTTTTTACTCGTTTTAGTAATGTATACTGCCAATAAGATCATTCACTCGCCTAAAATGCTGTTCACCATCGACAATAATTGCAAATATACTATTAAATCATCCAGGTTACATATACGTGTAAATACATATATCATTTAATTGCCTACAACTTAAAAACTACTCAACCGATTTTAACGAAATTGAATGATGTTGCAAGTTAGAGGGATACTCTACCCAACTCATCAAAATCAGTTCAGAATTGGCATAGTAATTGCGTGACAAAAATAGTTAAGCTTCCTACTTTGTTGGAAGTCGATTAAAAACAATAATTTGGCTCAAATACGGATATAGAAAGGTCAGAGAGAAAGGCCGCAGCAGAAGGTACTTATCTACCTTGGATATCTAGATCCATGTTATCTACACAACGGTGATTGTTGCGTGAAGAAGGATATACCTACTGAGATGACAAGAAGAGATGAAATAGAGTGAATGAAGAATATTTGTTAGCCGTGGGCCGTGGCATTACTGATTCGCACTAACGGTATATGTGGGGTCGTTAAACCAATTCAATCTCATAGTATTTATTTAAATGACATATAGACTTATTCACTCGTGAAAGCACGTTCCTCCACAATAAATTATGAATGCGCTTTTGTACAGATAGACCTCGTTTGTACACAACGTCCTAGTGTAGGTGTAAATACTGTATTTAGTTGTTTTACATAAAAGTAAAACAAAGTAAGCCAAAGATCTATAGATAGCCTATGCCTTTAGTAATTGTGAATTAAAAATACTTAATAAAGGTACAGAAAAAATACGTGTTACTTAATTGATATTATTAAACTTACCCAACAAAAAATAGTATTACTGAAAGTCCTGAGATAGATATCAACAAAATTTGCTGCCATAATTCAATCATCTTAGTTGACACAATGTTTTTATTCTTAATTTATTGGTTACGGTTCTGTGATACACTACAGTGCAACTATAGGATACGTAGTTGATCCGTCAGAATACTATTAATCTAATAATTTAGTATTGAGGGTAGGATATTCTTATCAAAGGTAATGTCGAACTTTTTTGTTAGCTGTTACATAAAAAGGATGGGACTTGTAAACCCCACTGATTATCCATGGATATCCTTGCAGATTGAAAAATATATAAATGTCTGCCAGTGGATCGAAGAAACGGAAAATGTTTGTATAGTATAGATCCTCATGAGTATCGAAGAGGGACAATTTATCCACGGATCCACATACGGATCGAAGCCACAGAAAATGTATCCACGGATCTAAGTTTGTACGTGTGGTCTAGTGAACGGAGAAGGATTTCTGTGGGGATTAATAGACATTTTTTGTAAAATTCTCGTTATCTCTATCAGTTGGGAAGAGCTGGCCTGAAAATGACCCGATGAAATTAAAAGAGGCCTAATGAACTTGGGAATGGCCACTATAGACCGAATGCACCCTTAAAGTCAAGCGTTTGTTTGGCTGGTTGTAAACAATTTACAAAAAACTGGTTTTGTATACAAGAGGAACTTAAAATGAAAACATAAATTATAGATTTGAAGGTTAATTGTTTTTTGTTTTAACAAATCACTTAATAACTTCGGTGAAATTTAGTTCCATACATTCGCAATGTCTGGACGTCAGTATGACGTCATCATCGGCATCACCAGCTTCATCAATCTGTAGATGCAGACGCAGTCTGGGCACGTCTTTTCATATTATCTATCTCTTTCATATTAAGTCTTTAGAATCACTATACACCACTATGTACCTTTTTTTACAGATAGATATAGTGATCTTGAATAATCACACGACATTTTATCTATTGGATCTCAATAGTTTTTGAGAAATACATTTGTGAAGTTTTAATTTCAACCTTGATTATTTGTGTATTTTACACTTCTACTAAGTATATAGCATTGCCTAATGGACTCAAAATACTCGTCTGACTGTTCCTGACTGCGAATTATTAGGGTGGCTAGATAAGATCGAACGGTCTGACAGAACCGAATCGGAGCACCCACCTTCCAAGCAGTCTTGTCTGCCTTTCCCCTAGTGTATTTTATAAGCCTTAGGCGCGGAGGGGGAGCGGCGCTAGTCTACTCGCAGCGTCCTCGCTACGCCTTCGCTTCATCCGCTGCTCCTCACCGCGAGTAGACTAATATAAGACCGCTGCGTGCGGAGCTGTCATAGAATTACTTCACTTCTAATAAGACATTCAAGTGTTAAGCCTAACATTTTTTAGTTGACGTTTTTGTGCTTGGTGACTAATTATTTTCATGAAAAAGAAGAAGAAGCAGCTTATTTTGAGTAGATTCATTAGCATTAAAAACTGTAGGTTTCTGTAACCCCGCTCCCCTCAGTGGGGAATATTCCGCCCTCTCTTCCCCTCCCCATAGTGCATACTATGTACAAATTATCTAAAGTCCTCCCAATGTATGTATACATATTTTTATTTGTAATTAATATTATTATAAAAAAATAGTTTCCGGTAGCATACCTCCACTGCTCTGGGGGTATGCTAAAACCTTTGGCAGGGTTGTAAAGATTTATGAAAAAAATCTCAAGGTCAGACCCCAAGAGAGTCATGAAATTTATGCTAAACATGGCAAAGTCAAGGATTGGAATTTATTCCATTTATAATACAAAATCAAATAGCAAACAAGATTGACTCTGAACTTGAAGGTAGGTAAGGAGCATGCAGAAATAGAATTAATAAAGACTGCGGAGGCGAAGGGGGAGAGGTGTCCCCCTTCCTATAGTACATACCTATGCATGTATACCGTATCTCAAGTCCTTCCGCAGTCTGTATTAATTCTATTTCTGCATGCTCCTTACCTACCTTCAAGTTCAGAGTCAATCTTGTTTGCTATTTGATTATGTATTATAAATGGAATAAATTACAATCCTTGACTTTGCCATGTTTAGCATAAATTTCATGACTTTCTTGGGGTTTGACCCTGAAATTTTTTTCATAAATCTTTACAACCCTGCCAAAGACCCTATCCACATGCAAATATCTATGCACTCGCATAGGAAAAGTCGCAATAAATATATCGAGGTTAGATGGAGCATTATTTTTAAGCAAAAATATTAATGTATCACGTGGGAATTTTTACTTTGCCCTACGTATCCATCTGCGAAAACACCTAATTTAATTATTATTATTTTCATGAAGAAGGGGTATGATAAGGAATTAAGTAATTGAAAGAATTATTATTTTCAATTAAGTAGCCCTGTAGTTATATATAACAACCAAAATAAAGCCAATTGTAGGGCGCTTAAAATATACAACTGCTGATATTAAGGAAGTTAGGATGGACAGGGCACACCGGGACGGCAACTTATCAACGTCGCCTCGTCTAATTCTCACTTCTCGTGAGCTTGTCCCTAGTCGAGGCTATGCCGAATTGCCGATATGGCGTTGGTTAGTGTGCATTGTAGAATGGTATTCCGTACGAAGAATACACTGACACAGTATGTAGTTATACTTAAGCTCCATATATCATCTATATATTGTGACACGAATGACTGAACGGCTGCAGAGGCGCGATGTACATAGATCTACGGTGCCGGGTAGGTGCAAAGCGCGCCAAGCATAAATCCTTATCGATTATAGTGGTATAGCAGCAGATCATTACAGATTATTACAGTCTTCTCTAGTACTCCATCCAAATGGTAGATTATTTGAGGGCGCTAAAGGATACATGGACAGTACACGTAGGATGCTCTTTAACTTGTAATTAAATTAAATAAGAAATTAATAAATTGTACAATGGGAGGATATAAAATTTTCAACACTTTATGGGTTATTAAGGGTTACCAAGATACAGGCTGCGCCTAGTTTGGAACCCATTGTCTGAACATACATGTATATATTATGTTTATTAGAATAAGATTAGAAAATAGGTATATTGTAATTATGTATGTATTTGTTATCACTGTTTTTTGAATAATAAACAAACAAACTTCTACTTAATCAGCTTTGGTCCATTTTTCATATTAAGTATTAGGAGATCATCATGACATGATATGGAAAGAAATATAAAACAACGGAATATTATTAGTTAATTATTTATTAAAAACTGACGATACACATATCATTATTTTCTAGAAGCTAGTTCTCTATTGAACGGAGGCCATCACGCTGTCTTCGTTCTTCTTGAGTATGACGAAGCCCTCCATGACGGGCGAGAGAGGGATGTATTCGTCGGTGGAGAGTTCTGCGCGCTCGCCGTATGAGAGAAGGACCGGAGTTGTATGAGTGTGGGAGCCGGCGATCGTTTTGGGAGTACCAGCCTTACCGATTACGTCCACAGCCTGAGAAGGAAAAAGGGTCGATTAAATATTTTGAAGGAAAGGAAAAAAAATGTTTTTGAGCGTTTGAAATTTCCTTTGAATGTTATCATGGTTATACCTACTCATCAAAACCATCAAAAATAACCGCAATTTCGAAAATTGGCACATAGATTTGTATCATGTTGACTATATTCAATCTCTCCCATTCTATGTCTACAACCCTATCATAACTTTCCAACAGATGAGTGACAAATTAAGGGCTAGCATAGTGATTAAAATGGTTTAACGAGTAAGCATTGCAATCCAACGGATCAATGCTGCCAGCTTACCGCACATACTGCCAACTGGTTGTGGGCTGGTGCATTAGTAGTAGCTGTAGTGTTGTATTTAGCTACAAACTGTTTCTAGTTGATAATAAAACTTTAAAAAATATGGGCTAGGATATCAAATACAAAAAAAATTGCTAACTTGGCATGTCACTGAGGAGTTAAAAAACGAGGTTCTTACCTCCTGGAACGGAAAACTCATCTAGCTGGATATTTTTTTTCTAGTGGCAATGACTTAATATTGATTTTTTTCTATTATTGTAAACGTTAATTAAATTAGGTCATACTTGTGAGTTTCTTGTCCTAGGTGTACATTTATTTAGTTGTATAAAAATGATTGCCACAGATCAGTCTCTAAAACAACATTATCATTATATATCTCACAGTTTTAAAAGAATAATACTTCCCACAATCTCAATAATTTAAATACATAAAAATTCCATCAAATAAGTTTATTATAACAAATCTTTTAAGGAATTTATTATTTTTAGGATTACTCAGGAATTTCAAACTTTCGTTTCTCGACATTCAGGTACTACACAGCCCATATTGCATAACCTTTTCTATGTAATAAAAATTTAGCGCCAATTGGGTGGAACTATTTTGACATAAGCCAATAGTCTGATGGTTGTGGATAATAAATAGGGTGTATTAGACACCCATAGCCGTCATAACGTGAAAAAGCACCTCTTTATGGTGGTACAATTTGACAAAATCTACAATTTGATAAATTTTAGTTAAACATAAATATGTTGAAATTAAAGGCTCGCTTCGCTTGCCCTTAATTTACATAATATACACATATAACAAAAAAAAAATGTCTACTGACGGTATGCCTATATCAATAAAATATTAGGTCCTTACATATGAAATTGGCGTTTTTCGTACTGGCCACTTTAATCACGAATTTCTCCTCTTTGGTAAGGAATTCCAAATTCAAATTTGTACAGCTATAGACTCATGTATTTGTGCTTCGATGATCGTCATTCATTTGTTTTTTTTCTTCTGTTTTTTTCTGTTTGCGTCACTCATTTTACAAAATGGAAAACCTTAAATATCGCATTATTTACGAGTACGAGTTCCGCCGTGGCACTAGTGCTGCGGAAACAATTTGAAGGGTGAATGATGTGTATGGCGGTCGTGTTGCAAAAGAAAACACAGTTCGTTTTTGGTTCCAACGTTTTCGTTCTGGAAATTTCGACCTGCAGAACAAGCCCCGTGGACGGCCTGAGACTCAAGTTGATAATGAAGAGTTTAAGGCTATTGTGGAAGCGGATCCATCGCAAACCACGTCCGAGTTAGCTGCAGGCTGCGATGTTAGTGATAAAACTGTTTTAATTCACTTGAAGCAAATTGGGAAGATTAAAAAGCTTGAAAGGTGGGTACCTCACGAATTGACTGAAACAAACCGGCAAACGCGCGTCGACTGCTGCGTTACATTACTAAACCGGCACAATAATGAAGGTATTTTAAACCGAATCATTACCTGTGATGAAAAATGGGTTCTTTACGATAATCGGAAGCGCTCAGCGCAATGGTTAGATCCTGGCCAGCCAGCCAAATCCTGCCCCAAGCGAAAATTAACCCCAAAAAAGTTACTTGTAAGCGTTTGGTGGACTAGTGCCGGTATTGTTCATTACAGTTTTTTCAAATCTGGCCAGACTATTACGGCTGATGTCTATTGTCAGGAATTGCAAACCATGATGGAAAAGCTAGCGGCTAAACAACCTAGGCTGGTCAATCGCTCCACGCCACTGCTGCTTCACGACAACGCTAGACCACACACTGCGCTACAGACGGCTACTAAATTAGAAGAGCTTCAATTGGAAAGTCTAAGACATCCTCCGTACTCCCCGGACCTTGCTCCAACAGATTACCATTTTTTTCGAAATTTGGATAACTTCTTGCAAGGGAAAAAATTCAACTCCGATGGGGCAGTCCAAATCGCCTTCAAAGATTTTATTGATTCCCGTCCGACTGGTTTTTTTAGTAAAGGGATCAATGAACTACCTATGAGATGGCAAAAGTGCATAGAAAATAATGGTTCATACTTTGATTAATTAAATATATTATATTAAAAAATATTCGACTTTTTGTTCCTCCCATACAAAACGCCAATTTCATATGTAAGGACCTAATATAACGAACTATATACAGCTACTTCAATGAAAGCATTTAGACAACATACTAGCCATTGCAGATTCAAGAGTCAGTCCAAATGCTCCAGCCCAGTACCAGTTGGCAGCATTACCCCGTTGGATTGCAATGCTTATTCCTAATAATTATACTAATTTAAAAATACATATATTGTACATGCACTTTTTGAGTATGACGGCAGAACAGTGTTTGATTTACCTGTCCAACGCGTACGCTGATGTTGAGGGGCTGAAGGTTCTCATCCAGGGTGACCAACCAGCGGGGCTGCATCGCCGTCGCAAGCACGTACAACAAGTAATGAGATTTGCCCAGGATTACTGTAACAAAACATACATTTAGCTTCCTGTCATCTGCTAGCAGAAACATGGTTTGTGAGGGTGTTATAGGTTCTATTTCATGAATATGTACTGGTTTGTCTTTGGCTTCTCAAAATTGACTTCGATTTTTACTATGTCCAGTGTCTTTCAGCTTAGCTACCTTGTGTAGATCGCCATTCCTAGATACATATGGCTACGTGTTAAAGTTTGTTAGCTTGTATAGAACATTTGCTTATCTTGGATTTGAAGAGGCTATTCAGGGTTGAAAATAAATAATAACAGTAGGTAAAATGAAAAAAAACCTGTTTTTTAAATCTGTATATGATGTCAGTCCAACCATACCAACGGAGGACGACAGATAAGATGGTTAGTAGAATGGAGCGGTAGTACGCCCTTGCAGGTCGAGGTGTTCCACAGCCCCTCTATAAACAGTAGTTGGGGGGAGTGCCTACCTGCGCTTTCAGTTCAACAGTTAGGTACGACGGAGACATACATAGGTGGGATAGTCAGTAGAATGGAGTGGTGGTATGCCTTGCCAGGCGAGGCGTGGCACAGTCCCTCAACAAACAAAAGAGTGGAGTGCCTAACTATGCTGTCAGTTCAACAGTGAGGGTGGTTGGAGATGTAGATGGGGTCGTTAGTTGGATGGAGTGGTGGTACGCCTTTGCCGGGCAAAGCGTGGCACGGCCCTTCCATCAGAGTAGAGTGTCCGAACTACCCCGACAGTTTAACACTGAGGGAACAGGCAGAGATACTGATTGGATGCTTAGTACATTAGACAGCCCTTCCAAAAAGAGTAGAGTTGAGAGGAGTGCCCAACTACTCTTACAATTCAACAGTGAGGGAGGGAAGAGATACAGATAGAAAGGTTAGTGTTAGTGGTTGGACACACTTTTTTTTATTTTTTTTATTGGAGATGGATAAAGTCTTTGACCACAATCTCACCTGGTGGTAAGTAGATGCTGCGGTTGAAGGTGTTAACAGGCTTTACTTTGAATTGTCGGGCGGCTTGCCGGGAGAACCGTGATACAGCCCTAACTATGCTGTCAGTTCAACAGTGAGAGAGAGCGGAGATATAGATAGAATGGTAAGGGTGCTTACCATTTGAAGTCAAATTCGCTAATAACGCTAAAAACGATCACACTCTCAAAAAGTTGTTCCACTTGGGTCTTGGCATTATTTTCGCCATAAACGCTATGAAGCTACTGGAACAGTTTGAATTACCTACATCTAATGTCAAAAGTGACAGAAGTGGCAAATTTTAGTGGCATTCTTATCCTAAATGGAACAGGGGAGAATAGATACAAACAATCACAGTGATCACAACCAGAGACGCAGAATGTGATAAACATTATCGAAAATAACGAAATTAGCGTCAAATGGAATAGGCTCTTAGTACAATCCAGTGATAGTAGATTGCCAGGCGAGGCGTGGCATAGCACTGACTACGGGAAGACGGAGATGTGGATGGGATGGTGTGTTGGTACCATTGACCTATATATACTAGACGCGACATCTCAAACGAGGATAGTCGACCAGTGTAAGTATGCCGCCTGGTATACTCTCCCCCACACGCAGCTGGACACTCATAGAGATTTGAAGCGCTCGTAGCGAAGTTTACTTAGCTGTTCTCAACCGATCAGCAAAGTTAAGCAACGTCGCGCGCGGTCAGGAGTTGGATGGGTGACCGCTAGTGACATTACTACTGAGCATTTCCGTGCTTCGGAGGGCACGTTAAGCCGTCGGTCCCGGTTGTTGTCTTAGGATGGCAGTCGTTATAGCATGGTGGTAGGGCATTTTGCGAACGCCCGCCTGGCTAGCTACCACCCTCAAGTAGAAAATCTGTCGCCAAGCACCTAACGGTGTGTTCCGGCAGCTGTCCTTGAGAGCCAGTACTTCTAGGTTAGCCTGAACAACATCTTCGACCACATCATCACTTACCATCAGGTGAGATAGTGGTCAAATGCTAACCTATCAGGCATAAAAAAAAAAAAAAGAGATTACACGCGCTTTACGTTCGAAAATTGTCTATTATCAATGTGTATTTTGAATACACAATTTTCGAACGTAAAGCATGTGTAATCTCTACGAGTGCCCAGTAGCGAGTGGGTGAGAAGATGCCGGCCGGCTTCTTTGCACTGCACAACTATCTTCGTTTGAGATGTCGCGTCTAGTATACAGGGTGCCCGGTAATGAATGGATAACCTTAAATTAGGTATTTGTATGTCTAATGGCAATTCAGAAAAAAAAATAGAACAAAAAAAAAATCAAGTAGTACCAAAGTTATGGTCTTTTTAATAAACAAACATATTCATTTTGCCAAAGTTTAAGCATCCATAGCGTAAAAAAAAAGTATATACACATGTGACCAATCATTTTAAAATGAAGTGTGCCTAAAGCCGGTTTCAAAATGGTATTTGTTTTATTATTTAAATTATTATTATTTTTATTATTATTATTATTTTTTTTTGTTTTGTTTTTTTTTCTGAATGGCCATTAGATATACAAATACCTAATTTAAGGTTATCCATTCATTAGCGGGCACCCTGTATATAGGTCAATGGTGTGGTGTACGATTGCCGAGCTTGGCGTGTTGATATGGTATGGTAGTACTGACTATTCTTGCAGTCGAGCGCGGCGGTGAGCACGACGAGCAGGCCGGCGAGCGCGGGCTGCGAGACGAGGCGGCGGTCGGCGTGCGCGGGGGAGAGCGTCACGGTGCCCTTGCCGGCGTGGCACAGCCCCTGCGCCAGCCGCACCATGAACAGGTGCACCGGCGACTTGCCGTGGTACAGCGCCAGCGCGCGCAGCATCGTCGCCAGTCTACAACAACAATACAACATCATACTCACATATATATATTATTTGAAGCAGTGATGGCTCAGTGGCATTGGCTATGGACTGCCGTGCAGCAGGTCCATAGTTCGAATCCCGCCGCGGGCTTGAGCTTCACCGCATGGTGGAAGGGCATTTTGTGAATGCCCGCCTGGCTAGTGACCACCCTCAAGTAGAAAATCTGTCGCCAAGCACCTAACAGTGTGTTCCGGCAGCAGTCCTTGAGAGCCAGAAAAATTACAGGCTAATGAGACCTAACAACTGGACGTCTCAGTGTGACGGGCACAGTGCAATTCGTCGATGACGAAATGCGTCTGTTATAGACAGAGGTTGATCCACTTAACATCAGGTGGGCCTCGAGCTTGTTCCGTCACAATAACATGTACTAACTACGTTTTTTTTATTCCTGATAAATAAGCCTTTGACCACTACCTCACCTGATGGTAAGTGATGTTGTGGTCGAAGATGTAGTTCAGGCTAACCTAGAAGTACTGGCTCTCAAGGACAGCTGCCGGAACACACCGTTAGGTGCTTGGCGACAGATTTTCTACTTCAGGATGGTAGCTAGCCAGGCAGGTATTCACACAATGCCCTACCACCATGTCCGTGAGCAAGCTTGAGGCCCACCTGATGTTAAGCGAACTAACCTCTGTCTATAACACATGCATTTCATCACAAGTCAAACCTTGAGACATAGTTGTTAAGTCTCATGTGCCTGTAATTTCACTGGCTCTCAAAGACTGCTGCCGGAACACACCGTTAGGCGCTTGGCGACAGATTTTCTACTTGAGCTTGGTAACTAGCCCGGCTTGCAATCACAAAAAGCTTTACCAATATGCGCAATAAAAAACTATGTGCACAACATTTGTTAACAGTAGCATACATTTTTTAATTTATTTTCTTATGCTTGATAGGTTAGCCTTTGACCACTATCTCACCAGATGGTAAGTGATGATGTGGTCGAAGATGTTATTCAGGGTAACCTAGAATTAACTAAGGTTTGAAGAAACACTGTTAAATCATTCAGTATACATCAAAAAGCATACATAATAAATCATAATAAGTTATATTTGTTGGTGACTGACCTAGCATTGTTAGTCCCGGCGCCGACGAGTCCCATAGCGAAGATGGCGTTGTAAGCGACGTCATTGTCCGAGTCGTGCGAGTACTTGTTGAGCACGTCGATGACGGAGAGCTGCGGGTTCGATATGGAGCACAGCGCGATGGCGAGCGGCACTGCGCGACGGACCGCGGGCTCGCCGTAACGACCCTGGTGAACACACAAAATAACCCATAAAAATATCTTATATTCATATTCAGATAATGAATAGATTCAGGCGTTACTTTGCGGAAATCCATTTTTAATAATAACAAATACTTTTAAAATATTTTAAGAAAACATCAAATTAATATTTTAATAAAACACTTAAAAAATATAAAAATATATCTAGTGACAATTCCGCTTAATTTTCCTGCTTGGTTAGAGCGTACCCCGGCTCAAGGGGTGGATGGACGCGGGTTCGCATCCCGCACAAATTTTTCCTATCGTATATTTGTGATTTTGTAATGTAATTCGCATAGTAGGCGTTATTGCAAACCTAACAATATTAAATAGGTATAATATAATAACACTACGCAATGTATAAAATCTAATATATAAAATTCTCGTGTCAGTTTTCGTTGCCATACTCCTCCGAAACGGCTTGACCGATTTTGATGAAATTTTTTGTGCTTATCCGGTATCTATGAGAATCGGCCAACATCTATTTTTCATCCCCCTAAATGTTAGGGGTAGTCCACCCCTAAATTTAATTTTTTATTTTTTAGACAAAATTTTTAATTTCTATTTTTTTATGATACAACATACAAAAATACATACAATCCTCAATTTTCACCCTTCTACGATCAACCCTTATTTTTTTATAGCCATTTAATTATTTATATGGCTAAACAACGTTTGCCGGGTCAGCTAGTAACCCATAAAAATATCTTACTAAATTAACTAAATATAATAAAACACTACGCAAGGCCGCGTATGTATAAAAGAACCTGTACTTTATCAGCCGGATCGTCCACTGCTGAACACAGCCTCCCCTATTAAGGGGGTATTTGCCATAATTCCACGCTTGGCAGGCGGCTTGAGGATCGCAGTGTAAGATGGCAGGTCTTTAGAAGGCGCTGCTGCCCACCTTCCAGTATTTTTCTCTTAGTCGCCTCTTACGACACCCACGGGATGATATGGGGAGGTGCAATTCTAACCCGGCACCCCACGGTCGTAAAAGAACCTATTTAAATTTATTGTATTTTAAACAATTTGAAAACAATAATATGAACAAATTAAGGTAACGTCCGTCTCGTCCAAGCAGTCGCAAAGAAGTGAGTTAGCGTGCTGTGCGCCCCATTATCGCTGTCTCCTTCCGCTGCTCGCACCACTAGTCACGCCACCGTTGACGTCATACTCCATACCTCGCCTTCTTGTTAGGTTATTCCTAACAGTATAATATAAAAAAAAAAAACAAGATTGGTTTATATATATCTAGCTGATATATATTCCCTAAAATTAAAGGAAGCTTAGTTTGTTTCGTCAAAAGCCGTACATCTGATGTAAAGATTCACAACTTATTTATGTTTTTTTTTATTGCTGATATATTATTACTGTAAGCCTTTGACCACAATCTGACATTATGTGGTTGAAGGTGTTAAACAGGCTTAGCCTAGAATTACTGGCTTTCAAGGACAACTGCCGGAACACACCGTTCGGTGCTTAGCGACTGATTTTCTACTTGCCCGCTAGGCAGGCGGACATTCGCAAAATGCCCTAACACCATGCGCATGGTGGTCGCGGCGGGATTCGAACCATGAACCTGCTGCGCGGCAGTCCATAGCCAATGTCACTTAACCATCACTAAGCAGTGATGGTTTATCAGTATTCCGTTTAATTAGCATCCCACCCTAAGTAGCATGAAATATAATATATAAATATATTTTTATAGACGATAGACTAGCTTTTAACCACTTTCTCACGTGATGGAAATAAGAAGATGTTGTTCAGGATAACCTAAAATTATTGACCCTCAAGGGCAACTGGTGGAACACAGGCTGCCGCTAGGAGCTTGTCGTACAGGGTGCTAGCTAACCAGGCGGGCATTCGCAAAATGCCCATTATACACATCACATCCTACTATGGGTGCATACCATTTGAAGTTAGATTCGCTAAAAACGATCACACTCCCAAAAAGTTGTTCCACATTTAACTTGGCGTTATTTTCGCCATAAACGCTATGAGGCTACTGGAACAGTTTGAATTCCCTACATCTGATGTCAAAAGTGACAGAAGTGGCAAATTTTAGTGGCATTCTTAGCGTTCTTATCCTAAATGGAACAGGGGATGACAGTTACAAACGATCACAGTGATCACAACCACAGACGCAGAATGTGATCAAAATTATCGAAATTAACGTTCTTAGCGACTAATGGAACATACCCTATATGCAGTTTGTACAGAGTACCACGAGATTCTAGAGCAACACTTTCGCCAGTATGCAGTTTGAAAAACTAGTAACAAATGTTGAGCATGTATATGAAGCAATGATGGCCGAGCGGTAATAGCTATGGACTGCCGCGCCGCAGTCCATTGCTACACAGAGAGCTTCACCGCATGGTGGAAGGGCATTTTGCGATTGCCCGTCTGGCTAGCTACCACCCTCAAGTAGAAAGTCTGTCGCCAAGCACCGAACGGTGTGTTCCGGCAGTAGTCCTTGAGAGCCAGTGAAATTATAGGCACAATGAGACTTAACAACTGTCTCAATGTGACGGGCGCAGTGCAATTCGTGACTTGTGATGAAATGCATCTGTTATAGGCAGAGGTTAGTCCACTTAACATCAGGTGGACCTCGAGCTTGTGCGGTCACAAAAATATAAAATAAAATATAAAAAAAATTAAGGAATTCTCTACGGACTTTCGAGAACTTTCATAAAGAGACCATCAGGTGTTATTGGACGATCGCTCCTTCCTTCTTTCTTTTGCTGTGGGTTTGTAGTTGAACTTACCAGCTGTCCAAAGATGCGCGTACACATCTCAGCGCCGGTTTCCTCGCCGAGCGCGATGACAGCGACACCGAGCGTGGCGACCGCCTGCACGGACGATAGCTCCTTGTTTGCGTCTTTTTCCTTCTCCTTCTCCTTGCTCTTGCTGTCCTTTGATTTGTCTGGTAATGTTAAAAAAGATTTTTTTATTTAGATTACTTAATGCGCTGATGAGAGACAAGAATAGCGCAATACACTTCTGCATGCAGATAAAGAGAGATAAATATAAAATGAATATCACACGGAAACAAGGCATGTATCGTAATCATATTTTGTGAGATCTTAGAACTACATAGATGATTTTACGCAACTATTGAAATCGACACTTGCATCAAAAGACAACTTTTGGTGACTACTTTTTTATTTATTATATACTAGCGACCCGCCCTGGCTTCACACGGATGCAATGCTGATACTAAATATACTACAGAATGTCTTTATATACAATGGTCACAGCTTTTATGTCATTTGACAATACAAACATGGTTTCTTAAAAATATATAGAGCGACATATAATTAGCCATGTGAAATACACTCAACGCGCAACGAAAAATCTAATGCTGTAAACGTCATATTGATCTATATTAAATTTAGCACAAAGTATTCAAGGTACTTAATTCTATACGGATTAATGCCGTATTGGCTAAAATCGCTTCGTAAGAAAGACATTATTAGTCGTAAAAATGATAAAAAATATTACTGTGGGGTTTATCCCTAAGAGATAGAGATATACCATTGCGGTTTTTTTTTAGGGAGGACATAGATGCTGACTACCGCTATACGGACGTCCAGCTCCACCGGGTTTTGGGCGAGGGAAGGCCCTCTTTAGCCCGGGAGGGAGACAGACTTTCTCCTGAGACTGGCGTATAAGGCGAAAAGCGCCTTATACCCCCGTCTCCTGCGGGCGCCGAAAACGCTCCGCTACTATCGGGAGGGGTGGCAGCGAGCTCAAGGGTACCACTGTGGTTCGGACCTCGGCTGGTCTCGCTGCCGAGAGACAATGGGGGAATCGGAACTAAATGGCCCGGTACAACTGCAGTGTTGTACCGTTGAGAATAGGCCCTACTGAATATTGCTCTGTGACTATTTGGAGAGACACTAATCGGGACTTTATTTTTGCCTCGAGCTCGCCGGCGAGCTCGGTGTTTGTTGTGTAACCATTGCGGACTTTTTTGTAGTCCTTTTTAAGGTGTACAAAACTGTAGTACATTATTTTGATATATCTAGTAGGGTTCAGCCAGCGTTTGCAATGTAAGCGCAAAAATGTGTTTATTTACGACATCACATTAAAAACCTCCAAAATTATCAGTTTTTCTTTACTATATTATGCATGTATTGTACATTAAAACCTACCTCTTGAATCACTCTATCTATTAAAAAACCAGCATCAAAATCTGTAGCGTAGTTTTAAAGATCTAAGCATATACATATAGGGACAGACAGACAGCGAGAAGTGACTTTGTTTTATACTAAGTAGTGATTATACGCTTGCCTTTGACCACTATCTCACCTGGTGAAAAGTGATGATGCGGTCAACTTTTTTTCAGAACTAGAAATACTGTCTCTCAAGAGTAATTGCCGCCACATATCGTTAGGTGTTTGGCGACAGATTTTCTACTCAAAGTTGGTAGTTAGCCAGTCGGCCATCGCATAATGCTTAATGCCTAACATCACTTGTTGCTAATAACTATAGCAATATATATACTAATAACTATAGAGCGCCTTAAAGTAACAATAACTAGATATAGTTTCCATATGTATAAAAATAAGTGAGTAGATTTTTTTTTTTTTTTATTGCTAATCGGTAATCATTTGACCCTGATGCTAAGTGCTGATGTGGTCAAAGGTGTTAACAGGCTTAACCTAGAATTACTGGCCCTCAAGGACAGCTGTCGGAACACACCGTTAGGTGCTTGGCGACAGATTTTCTACTTGAGGCTTGTCGCTAGCCAGCCGGGCATTTGCAAAATGCCCTTCCACCATGCGGTGAAAGATTCGAACCATGGACAGGCTGCGCGGCAGTCCATAGCCAATGCCACTGAGCCATCACTGCTTCAAAATGTATTCCTTGACTTACTCTTGCGCTCTACACTCAAAAAATTATATATTACTGTTAAATCCCTAATCTACAAACATATTATTTTTCACATTACCGTGTTCCGGTTTGGAGGGTGTGGTTGCCGGTGAAATTACAGGCACATGAGACTTAACAACTTTTTGATTTCAGCTTAACACCAAGTGGGCCTCAAGCTTGTTCCAATCACAATAGCATAAAAAAGAAATTGCTATATACAATAGAGGAAACCTTGATTAACCTTGACCTAACGGATTCACTACCGTTCAGACGCCGGGTCCATCACGAGGCAGAAAAAAGTTAGAGCATGCTTGAAACTGTTCCGAGTTTCAAGCATCCTCTAACTTTTCTCTGCTCCGAACGATAGCTTACTCTCTTTGACGCGTACAAAGAGTATTTTTTTCTTCTTCAGCTTTCTCACACGCATTTTTCAACATAATTATAGTTTTAATATTGTTATGTTTGCAATAACGCCTGCTATGCGGATTACATTATAATTATAGTTATCTAAATCTATTTGTATTAATCAATTACAAAAAATTTATGTATAAGTATAAAAATTAATTAGCATAGAAAACTTTATGTATTAAGTCTATTGCATGCTTATTTCGTCTTATTTAGCATTAATCAATAAAACTATATCTACATGAAATATACTAGTAGTCATTTCTATTTCAGAAATGTATAATTTGTATTAAAGTAAGTAAGTCATTGTAAGGGCGGCTCATGTGAACACGTCACTTTGTTGTTCCTCAGTGACACTTTCACGTGGCACACTCACCACAGAAGACCTCCTATTAATTCAAAATTCTGCATTTTGTGTTTTCCTGTTAGTGGATTTGCACTAAGATTTTAATTTTTATATTATGTTGTTTTACTCATGTGTTTGTGTTAAGTCTGTAGGAAAACCTAATAAATAAAAAAATATAAAATATTATTGTGCTTTTGAACAATATTGTTTTAACTTATTGCTATCTATGTTAACAATCTCAAAATAATAATGTCTATCAAATCTTCGAATATTATGATGACTTACTTTTGCCTTTGTCGTCTTTCGAGGTAGAACTTGAGGATGTGCTGGCAGCGGCTGTGGAAGTGTTAGCGGAGTCTTTAGCGTCTTTCTTTGCACCGGGTTCTTGTTTCTTGAATGCTGTGTCTTCAGTCGATGTTTGTTCATTCTAAAAAATAAGAAGGGGTTTTCTAGAGAGCACTAACAAACAAAACATATTAATATCATTGTAACGTTGATGTACAATTATTGTCTTCAGTGGCGTCTGCTATATACTGCTTGTCGCTTTAGAATGTGGCCCGAGCAGGTAAGTATGCATTCGGGAATTTTATATTTTTTACTGCTGATTGGCTAGCCCCCTATCTTACCTTTAGGAAAGTGATAATGTCGAAACAGGTCTAATCTAGAACTGGCTCCCAAGTACATCCCAAGGTTAAGTCCTTACTGACAGATTTTATACTAGAGGGTGATAGCTAGCCAGGCGGAAATTTGAGAATTGCCCTGACACCATATTACAGCGCGTGCGCTCCGAAGCGGGCCTGCACTTAATAGTAAATGCCACTATCGTTCACCTATCTAAGTAATGACCGGAGCGAACCGTACCTAGATGATCGGTTAAGAACGACCAGACAAGCTTCGCTAAGAATGCTCCAAATATCGTGTGATATGCTTGGAGTGATAATGAAATATGAATAAAGGTGTGTGTGTGTGTGTAGGTGGGTGTGTGTATGTAGTGGGTTTTTTTATAAGGACTTGACAACTTTTTTTCAAAATATAATGCAAACCATTTGAGATATTTCAAAAACTTTGTTATCGGGTTGAAGTACAATCAAAACATTTATGAATGGAATTCGACTTCGTTCATATGACCACCGCGGGCACGTTTGCAGCGGTCGATTTGTTGGACCCAATTTTCGATGACTCGGCCACACATTTCGGCCGAAACGGCTGCTATTTCGCGTTCAATGTTGGCTCTGAGCTCTTCCGACGTCGTTGGCTTGTTGGCATAGACCAATGGCCTGACGTAGTCCTAAAGAAAAAAGTTTAGAGGCGTCAAATCGCACGAACGAGGCGGCCAATCTACTGGTCCATTTCTTGAGATAACGCGCTTATCAAACTTACTCTTCAATAAATCGATTGTAACTTGTGATGTGTGGCTTGTGGCACCGTCCTGTTGAAACCATATGTTGTTCAAGCCCATATCTTACAATTCTGGCCAAAAATAATCGGTAATCATGGTGCGATAACGATTACCGTTCACAGGAACGTGACGATATTTATCGTCGACGAAAAAATATGGCCCTATGACGCCGCCGGCATGCAAACCGCACCAAACAGTTATTTTTTTGTGGATGAAGTAATGTCACGAGGCACATGTGGATTTTCACCCGACCAATAACGCATATTTTGCTTATTGACGAACCCATTTAGCCAAAAATGAGCTTTGTCACTAAAGATGATTTTGCGATGAAATTGATCATCTTGGCGCATCTTTTCCAGAGCCTAATCGGAGAATGTACGTCGCTTCAAATGGTCCATCTGCTTCAATTCTTGAGTCAACTTGGTCTTGTATGGGTGCATACCAAGATCCTTACGCAATATTCGCCATAAAGTGGTCTGTGCGATGCCCAACTCTTGAGAACGCCGTGGAATTGACTGATTTGGATCATTTGCTACGGACGTTTCAACGGCAGCGATATTTTCGACACTTCGACCAACCCGTTGTCTCACTGGCATAACAACATCACACAACGAATATGTAGACTCAAATTTTTGCACTAAACTTGTTACTGCCTGTCTACTAGGACGAGAATTACGACCGAAAATCAGAGTTAACGCTCTTAAAGTAGCGGTCACCGACTCCGAATTTCTGTAGTACATTTTTATAATTTGCAGACGTTGTACGTTCGTGTACTTTACCGGGATGAAAATGTTAAGTTTATTGTATAAATCAACAGTGAAAGTTTGATGATTAGTGAAAGGGTGCGTTCAGAAATTTAATTCAAAGTTGTCAAGTCCCTATTGGAAAACCCCTTATATATGACTTACGTCGGTGTCGTAGTGCTTGGAGCAAATGTGTAACATCTGCTGGACAACTAGCACGTCACCGGTGGCTGCGTACGCGCACATTGAAAGCGTCGTCTGACACAGGGATTGCTGCGGCTCCGGCAATACTTCCAGCGCAGCCATCGTGGCCTCCGTCTTTTCCTTACAACCTGATCAGATGGACTCATGTTAACTCACTTACAATTTGGTAGTTCATACTAAGAATCGAGAGCATTGCGCCAAATATAAATTTAGTGATTGACAGATTGCACAAAAAAATAGTTTCAGGCGCTATCACAAGATACTAGGCGAACTACTATAAACCGAAACCAACAACTATAAATTACACAATATATACATGTTTGAGTAAGCCTAAGACCAAGTGTCCTCAGAGGTGGGATGATGTGATAAATCTACCTTGCAATGTCGATAAAATACCTTCGATCTGCTTTTGAATTACAATTTGTAAGTGGCTGTCCTAATTCAAATTAAAATATACATGTCAAAAGACAAAAGTCTCTCAATTAAATAAAAATAATAAAAAAAAAAAAAACTCATCATTGTACTTGCCTAAGAAACACAATCCAAGTCCCAAATGCAAAAATCTGGCGTATGTCGAAGAGTGCAGGTCTTTATTGTCGTCAATTAGACGCTGAATAATGGCGCAGGTCACCTGGAATATTACACATACAAATTAGTAGAGAACGTACAACGAATTTTCTATATCTGAAGCAGTGACGGCTAGGTGGCATTGGCTATGGCCTGCCGCGCAGCAGGTCCATGGGTCAAATCCCGCCACGGGCTTGAGTTTCCCGCATGGTGGAAGGGCATTTTTCAAATGCCCGCCTGGCTAGCTACCACCCTCAAGTGGAAATTGTGTCAACAAGCACCTAACGGTGTGTTCTGGCAGCTGTTCTTGAGAACCAGTAATTCTAGGTTAAGTCTGTTAACACCTTCGACCACATCATCACTTACCATCAGGTGAGATTGAGGTCAAAATAATAAAAAAAATATGTTTCTTCACATAAGACCGATTCGAATGACATTTCAACAAGCAAGCAGTGGGCTCACTTTTTGTACAATTTCATGGGGAGTAATTTAATAGGTAAATCACAGTAGATACATGGAGCTAGATATAGCTAGTATGGATTAACTATCTTGCTTTATTTATATTACCATGGCAAAAGTACCCTACATTAATAGGGCGTATAACCTACTGTTAGCAAAAATAGCTAAAAATGGTCCCCCCACAAATGCTAAAAATTTTCACATTGGGCGTTCGTTTCGAGACGTTGTAGGCAAAAATAGCGTTTTGTGCATTTTCTTACACTGCTCCGAAAGAATAAAATATGAAACAAATTCAGAATGTTCTCGTTCTTATGGAAGTTGAGTAATGAATATATGACTTACGTCACCATTGCAAGATCCAACAGCAATGAGCCCGCAAGAGATGGCGGCGAGCGCACAGATCTCTGGCGGTGCGGCGGTGTCGCTTAGGACGGGCAACAAGTGGGATAACACGTCTTCGCGCTGCGTGCCAGCGTACGCGATGCCCAAACCTGTAAAGTCAAGAGCTCTTTTTAAAATGTAATACACTCAAAACACAAATAGTCTAACAAAACTGTACGCAATTGCATGTCTTCAACTATTACAACAATACTGAGAAGTACACATTTTACCTTTATATCCCCGAAAGTGTAGGCAGAGATGTAAAACCACCCTCATTTTAAAACATATCTGACAATCACTTTTATAATACGTGTGGAAGGTTTTGGATGTGATCAATTAGTGTGTTGCATTACATAAATATGCATCTAAGTTAAGTCTAATTTGATGCGCTCGTAGCGAAGTTTACTTAGCTGTTCTCAAACGATCAGCAAAGTTAAGCAACGTCGCGCGCGGTCATCAGTTGGATGGGTGACCGCTAGTGACATTACTAATGAGCGTTTCCGTGCTTCGGAGGGCACGTTAAGCCGTCGGTCCCGGTTGTTGTCTTAGGATGGCAGTCGTTATAGCATAGTGGTAGGGCATTTTGCGAATGCTTGCCTGGCTAGCTACCACTCTCCAGTAGAAAATATGTCGCCAAGCACCTAACGGTGTGTTCCGTCAGCTGTCCTTGAGAGACAGTACTTATAGGTTAGCCTGAACAGCATCTTCGACCGCATCATCACTTACCATCAGGTGAGATAGTGGTCAAAGGCAAACCAACCTATCAGGCAGAAAAAAAAGTATGCCGCTTAAATATGCTCCATGTGAAGAAGCGTGAAGGTTCCATCGTTCTTCCTTCGTAGGGAAGAATGTAGATGATATTCTGCAGATTCGTTCATTCGCATTGGTCGAATCTAAGCTGATAGATTCTGTCAGGTCTGAATCAAATTTCAGGAGAAAGTATAGAATAGTCGACTTACCTAAAACACTGCCAATTCTCAAATTGACACTAGAATGTAAAACATAGTCGGAGAGTAATGCGAGTGCGGGATCACACTCGTTTCTGACGCCGCAGTTGACGAGGCCCAGCGCTAGCAACGCGCCCGCCTTGATGTGCTCGTCGACTGTGTATAGGTATTTGTCGATGGGCGTCAGGCCGCCGTCCACATCCCACAGGTGAATCATGCCGAGAGACGCGGCGGCTGACAACATACCTGAATGGTGATCATGTAACTTTATTAGTATCATATTCATATATTTATTCGTAAGTTTTAAGTACAATTTTAGAAGATATTAAAATAATAAGAATGTCATTCCGCTGAAAGTTATCTTTACAGACATATGAATACAATTTCAAATTAATTCATTTTAAGTCAAGATAATTTAAAATAATAAATAAATGTCATTTTAAAGCTACTTATATGATTATAATTAAAAAAAAACATTTGAACTATAGAAACATTTCTCAGCAAGCCACCGCGTCAAGTGTGTTCTGAATCGAAAATATGTAATGTGTTTGAAGTAATTAGGAATTTTATTGTAAATTTTGATACACATTATGTAGTGTTAAACTGGTGTATGGACTATAGTGTATCAACTTCTGAACCCATATCATGTAACTTTGTCGGAATCATCAGCATTCTGCAAAAATGACATCACTTCAAGAAGAACAGGCAAGAAATTCTGGACGATTCCTTTTTATGTCTTTACTGTTCATGTAACAAGTCAGTGATGAAATTATTATAACATTTATGGCGAACGGTGGCTTAGCAGGGGATTGTATCAAACATTTTTGTCTTCTAAATTATCATACATTTTATAATATTATTTTTTAATTAATACCTTTTTTACACGCAGCTTCAATTTTTCTTGTGAGAGCGTGAGAATCCATTTCAATAATAAATTAAACAACTTTTACGGATTTAATCGCGGTTATTATAATTATTTTAGTCTCGTGGTTTCAAACACTTTGCAGTTATCATGATCACGGATAGACCTAAGGTGACAATAAGTTGATTTGAGAAATTATTTGTTTGTACTGTTTGTACCGTATCTATTATGAGATGAGATTGAGAAATTATTTGTTTTTACCGTCTCTATCTTAATTCCTAAGAATACTGTCACTTTATATCAATTCAAGTTTAACTTAATCAAGTTAAATGTTTGGCTTGATAACAAACATTGGTTAAAGAAACTTGTAAACATTTTGTCTTTTCGAACTTAATAGTAAATGATTAGCAGAGAACCATTAATAGAATATAGTAACATATTATTAACTTGTGTAAGTTCGACATCTTTTCTATCCACTTTAAAAATCAATCAGTCATCATAATAAGAGAAGTTGTCTGCAAATAAGACAATAGCGCACATATATTTCCTATTTACTATGTAAAGCAAATCATTTATATACACTAGAAACAAATGGTCCCAATATTGATCCTTATCGAATTCCCATTTTACTAAACACCTGGACGATGGAACGCCATTTATTCCAACCTCCTGTAGCCGGTCTGACAAATATGACTATATAAGATTCAGAGTTGTTCCACGAACTTACTCAGTAAAAAGGATATAAAATTTCCTATTCTTAATTCCTAAACTACCAAATTTCTGCGGTTTTGGAGATGACTGGCAAGAAACACATGTAATAACCCGGTGAAACGTATATAACTATATATATATATAAAAAAGTAAATAACTATAGACTATCTATTGTGTGGAAGTGAGATGTAATGATTAGCAGCATTATCTTCGATTTGTTTCTTTATTAAACCGGGTTTTACACAAACCTATTACAAATATTAGTAAGACAAAATAATACTTTAAGCGCGTCAAGAGCCAGTTCTATATGTGGATTATTAGCTATGCTATGATAATGCACTCACCATGATCTTTATTCTTATACATCCATTTGTTTCCGTCTTCAGTGGTGACCAACTTGTCCCTTCCAAAACCAGCATTTACAAACGCGTTGACGAATGTCGCAGAGAGGTTTTGTCGGGCGGAGTCTACTGGGTGTTCCGTGAGAAGGGAAGGACGAAGGGCAGAGCCCGCAGATTCCAGCCATGTCTTGTATACTTCTTCGGGGGTTTTGGGTTCCATGATATCAAGCTTAAACGTAAAAAAATATAGGTTAGTTTGTTTTAATTTGTGACCTCTTAGCATCCGCAGTGGATATTTCTATTGTTATAATTATGTACGATGCGCATGGGTACAGATGCTAAGTATCAAATTTATTTATAAATGTATTATAGATTTTTTCTGTGAGGGTATTACATAAAACTACTCTAGTTTATTTCTTAGTTTTGAAGTTTTTGTAGTACTCTCTAAGACTATGAAACCTGTAACATTTCATTTCCTATACAAACTAGCAAAAAGCTGAGCTTTGTGAGGGCTCGCGTTTATTTTACAATCTGAATCTAGTGGTGTCATCTAGAATTAAGTAGGTTAACTACGATGTATTTAAGTATTGAGGTTAGTTCTGTTGCACGATGTTAACTCTTAATAATGCAAAAAAGGTGTGTAAGGGCTATAAACAAGGCATGGTTTATGGACAGTTGCAAACCATTATTGAAACAATGCAATATTCTGCCACTTCCGTGTATGTACATTAGGGACTTATGTATTTTCGTTAAAACACACCCTAAATATTTCAAAAAGCGAAATGAAATCATGCCGAGGGAAAAACGTGCAAAGGTCTTAAACCTACTATATCAACCTCCCTGCTTTTATAATATGTGCAAATGTTTTAAATATGTGCATAGTGGCATATAATAATTTTCCAGAAGATATTAAAATCTTGAATGGTAATGTGTTAAGAGCTAAAGTGAATAGTTGGCTATCTGTCAATTGTTTTTACAGCATGAAAGAATATTTAAACTACATTAAGTGATGTATATGGAATTAGTTATATTCAAAATAACAATATATATTATATAGACATGACATTTTAAATTATTTGACTATTTAAATTAACATAGAATATTGAAAATTTGCACGCCTGCTTGCAGGCTGAATACAGTGACTTAACATTATTATATACGAACTTAAAATGTAAATGTATGATGTATTCTGGCAAATAAACATTTGAATTTGGTGTTCTAACAGATGGCGTTAGTAGTACAATAACATTCTATCCAATTAATACAAAATTGTTAATGTTTATTTCTTCAATGGTTATATTTTTTTGACATATATCAATTCCTGAGACCGCGCGCCATAAAATCAAAGGGGCCGCCCATTGAGCTCGCCGCTAAGCTTCACTGTACAAAATTTCAAATAATTGTAACAATTAAAAAAAAATTGCAAGCATTCATAAAACAATGTCATCATAATTACCTCTCTAGCCAAACTCAAGTAGTGATCATTAATGTGGGCATTAAGTAAAATTGTGCGAAGGTCTTCATCATCTATTTCCAAAGGAATATACTGCCTCGCTAGCATATAACACAGTTGCTTCTTGACTAACCTGAAAATAGAAAGGTCAATATTAATTTAAAATTCCGCGAATATAAAAATATGTATACAATATGTCGCCGACCTACGTCACTGTCACTGTTTTCAGTAAGATAGGAATGTACACACACCACAGTATCAACTTCGCGGTTTCAGAGAGCTGTGTCAATGTTTAAAACTGATTTACACATAGACTTAAGATTTTTTCGCTACGCTCAAAAGACCTACGAAGTGTGGGAGCGAAAGGACCTAAGCTGCTACAAACCGTCGCGAGAGAAAAAGAGATAGTGAAACAAGAATTCGGTATGTCATTTTTTACGCGAGTAAAGGGGCGTTCGTTTTGGCTCGATTGCGTTTGTAGCAGTTTCAAAAGTGGCATTAGTGTTTTAGCGTTCGGATAGAAGCTTTTGCTATTTTTGACCACCAATTACTGCATGCTATCCGAACGGCTTAAAACATACTTTGACAACCGACAATATTTTAACAATTTTGCACAGTACGAAACATGGAATCAATCTCTAAAATTAACAAAACAAGTAGGTACCTACTATATAAAATAGTATTTATATTATATATAATATAAATACTATATAAAAAACTTGTGAATTCTTCAATCGCGCCAAATACAACTGTCAAAACAGCAGTAGTCAAAAAACGATCACAACGATCCCACGGTAAGACATGGGTCAAAAATATCACTTTTCTCTGTCATTTGTAGCGTTTTCAAAGCTATCCGAACGGTGAGCGAAAACGATATTTTTGCTCACGAAGTCCCAAAACGAACGGCCCATGTGATAATTTTTAGCGTTTGTGAGTGTTATTTTTGGCACCGATAGGCTATCCGAACGCCCTATAAGTGGCCATAGCGTCCCGGCCTCTTCCAAGTCGGCGCGAATTTTGTGTATTTGCTCAAATATCTTACGATTAAAATATATAATATTTGTTCTGCTAGCATGGTGTCTTGGTCAGTGAGTGAATGTGAGGTTACAAGACGTAATAACCCGAATATATACCTACACATATATACAAAAAAATATAATTAACGAGAATCTAATAATTAGCGAGAAGTTGACAGATCAGTTTATAGCTTATTGAGCGTTTACGAATAAGGGAGTAAATATTATCACAAGATATATTATTCAAAATTTATTATGATGTTTTCTGTGAAAAAAGTTCACCAAACACTCAATAAATAATTGGAAATATCTCTTACTTCAGTCATAAAATATTAGTATCTTTATTCATATGGCTATTTTACAGTGTAATTTGAAATAACTAGGTATATGCACTCGTATAATAATGTTTGTGTTCTTGCAGATTTCCAACAAATGTTTATTATGTCATAATACAGTTTGTAGTAAACATTTTGAATGAACATGCTTCATACAAAGAAAACATCGATGTATACTAATGAAAGCCTCAATACCAACTTTTAATGTCCCTGAACGCATGACGCTGTGGAAATGGTAGTCAATAGCTTTAGGAAATGATGACACAAGTAACAGTTTAATTTGTAGTAAAATACATGGTCATTTTTTTTATAAAAAGACTGTAGGATATGTAGATTCAATCTACTAACCCTTCCCTAGGCGTGCCTGGTGCAATAAAATCTATAATACTGGCTTCATTGCCGCGCTGGATAACTATGGCTATCCTGACACAAAATAATTTTTATTTTTCCTTCCAGATCAAATTGAAAACAAGGCGGCCCTTACGAAAATAGAGATATATCACCACCAGACCAGCCATGACCTGGTCCTTCAAATCAAGTACTGTCTCCTAGGAAAAAAACTTATAAACTTATTAAGTTGTGACAAAATGATAAAAAATTAGCTCTTAAGAAATTTAAAAGCTAAAACCAAAATAATTATAAAACGGCTTTTAGACTTAAAAGCAGATGTTAAAGAATTATATGTATAGTAGGCCAGTTAGTAAAGATCATCGAAATTATGTACAATTCGTCATTTCTACAGCCCAAGGAGCTGTGTCAAGGGACAAATTCGACCTTTGCTTACCATATGTGAATACTTTACGCGAATGGTATTCAGTTAAATATAATTTAATAATACCGATTAAAGGATCTGTAGATTTACATCATTATTTTAATGGTAATCATACTACTTAGTAATGGTAAGTTTTATTTTCATCTTGTTACGATGAAGTTATAGTAGTTTGACTTTTAAAAGTGCTGTACAATTTTTGACCTACAATAAATGCATTTGAATTCAACTTTGAATGAGTTTTATTTTTAACAGATCAAAAAAAGGAGCAGCTTCTCAATAAGGTTGTATTCATGTTATGATATTTGGTTCGATTTTCATTTGAAAACATCATATTTTGTTTGAAAGTACTTTAAGATTCATCCCATTTAATCAGTTTAGTAGTTAAGTTTTTAAATCATAATAACTGGAAAAATAAGTTATCCAAGTCAATGAAATTGCATATTTTGCATTTTCGTGATTTCAGTGTTGTCATTACAATAGTCTCAATGAACTATATAGGGTATAATTTCAAACGAATGTGTCCTTAGATTCAACCAGTAGATCTGTCGATAGTATTACGCCCGAGTCATGACAACACTCACACATTTACATTGAATTTTTTGTAACATCGTTCATCCATCACTGTTGGTCTTGTAATCCTAAGCCTATGGATTTACATACCGGCGGTATTATCCACACACGGTAGCTGTTAAAGTTAGGGTGACAGCTTATTTCGATAAAGTTAGGGCGACGGCTTATTTCGATAGATTCGCGCAATTTACGAGGAACGAAGAAAAATTTCTCTTTTTGGATACAAACTCCTAATCAGTTAGAAAGATAAGGGTGTGTTGAGTGCCTACATTCGTAGGCTTACATAAAAATCCTAGAATTACATAAAAGTAACTTACGAATCAGTGCAAGCGTTGAAGACTTCTTCACATTTAGTCTTGTCATGCAGCTGCATAGCCACCAATAAGGCTCTGGGGTACTCATTAAAACGAAGGTATGTATCGAGAACTCCCTGCAGGATCTGTGTGGATTCTGGCTCCACAACATAACTTGCACATCTGAAATCACACACTCGCGTTGTAGCAATCATGCTAATCTAACTCTTAGTTCCATTTTCTTACCATGACGAAATCGCAAATTCGAAATCTAATATTATATGTTTCGTGAATGTAGGTGACAAAATGTAGTTTTCCAACGTAACTCAATATTCAGCGGTTTTTCCAAACGAAAGCTTGTCATATGGAGTGAGCTGAGATTTCAATGCACAAAGATCACCTTAAAATAATCTATTTAAATCTCATTTTCACTGTTAGCAAGTTCTATAGAATATGATCACATTAAATTAAAAAGACTTTAGAAGCTTCTAGAGTGTATCAAAAATAGTGTGCTTACGATTTAGTAACATTATAATTATTTTCTTTGGTTGAACAATAATTTAAACTTTATTGGTCTAACTATTACTTGTGCGTGTAATTTCCAATTATAAATTTTAATTTTATTTTATTTGTGAAGTGTTCACATTCAAAAATATATCATTGCTTTCTTATATGGTGAAGGTGGAGCCTATTATTACCCCAGTTCTTCAGAGCTTCATTACAACCCTTTTTTTTCAGAGGGTTTTTTATGTGGCTAATGTATCTATGCTTGGCTATTAAAAAGGATGTATACCATTTTTAGATGAGTAATAATAATAATTTGTTTATTGTGATAAAAAACGTAGTTGATACCTTTAAATATACCCTTAGCAACTTAGAGCCACAACCAATAAGTAAAGTATGAGGACACATCTAACTTGGCCTTTTTAGTATACAATACCAGTTAACCCTACCAACTAACTAAGCAGATGTAACCGTCAATAAGAAATTGAGATCATGGTTTGGACATGCACATTCATATAATTTACATAGCTGGGGTATAATAGTTTTGAGAAGATATTAAAGAAACCAACTGAGTTCTATAAATACTCTGGTTACCAAAACACTCATCTTAAGATAATCTCTAAAGGATGGGAAGGTTAAGAATTATGGAAGGGTAGAAAATTTTACCAAGTATTAACATATCATGTTCCTATTCCCTTTCAATATCCACAGGTACTTAATAATGTCTTAATCATTATTAAGTACATATGTGTATTACACATATGTACTTAATTACACATCCATCATCACCAAATAACATTAGAATTGAAGCATAAAGATGCATGGTTTCTTTTTGCTTCAATTGTATTATGCACAAAGCTCCATCTACGTTCTTGATTCATATGAGTCAGTATAACATAAAAATAACTTAAAGATGTTAAAGTTAAATATTTCAGCAACATATAATAAGGGGCGACCCTATCAACATGACAACATAAAAATAACTTAGATTTCCTTACGATTCAATCTTCTGAACTCATCTGCCTACCCTTTATAGGGATATAAACCCTTACTTACCTAATTCCCTAACTTACGTAAATGCATAAAAAGTACAATGGAAATGGATCATTTATCTTTAGGGTGACCTTATGTTAAATAATAATAATGACTACATTCAAAATTTTAATATAAATAATTTGCCTGATGTATTATTATTAATATTGATATAAAGTGTGACACTTAGGGCATGTTTCAGAATGTTCGAGTAAGTTCCGGTTATAGTACCCACAACATAAAATAACAATTAATATGCAGCGCCATTCAAGCTTTAACCGATGGATAAGCTAAATCGATGACTGTGAAACACAAAGATAGTGTTTTATTTATTAAATATGTTCTGGGTAGTATAACCGGAACTTACTCGAACATTCTGAAACAGGCCCTTAGTCTCATATTAATAAATGCATCTCTAAGTTGAGATTGATCTTAAGATGCAGTTGTGCAGTTTCGTGTTCCATACATTTAACATCAAAACTGCATATTAAGATTGACCTCTATCTTAAGATGTATTCATTAATATGACCATTATAATTACAAAAGGTTTACTTACCCAATCAAGTACAAGCACACTCTAGGATAATTGCTCTGGTCCATGTGCTGTGTAAGTAGATCAAGTCTGTCAATCTCCATCAGCAAGTCGCAAGCTTGTATTTCTGCAGAGTGCTTCATGTCAAATGCAATGACGTCACGGACCAAAGGGAGCAGAGAGTCCATATTGTCAATATTCCACTCTTCAGCTATTTCACCTTCCAGTTGTCTGACAATACAACACACTAATTAAAAACTATTTTTTGTCTAGTATTTTTGATCTTTGTAATGATCAATCACTGTAAATGGGTTAAGGTTCATGCAATTTTCCAACGGCAATTTCTACTCTATTGTACCTATTTAGAGTTTATTCTGCATTATTATTGTATATCACTCAATTTTTATGCAATAAACATTATTGCTTAAGATATAATTTTAAAGTAAGATGCTTTTTTAGAGGTTTAATGACATGGCTATAAATAACATTGAACCTTTCGTTGATTACGATGAAGTGGGTTGTTCTCTGGCACTTGAGGAATGAGAGATATTCGCATAATGTTGCTATTAATGTTTGACAGTGTAAATTACCCCACTCTTTTATGAAAACAATCTGATGAAGCAGTGTGAGTAGATTAAAAACAAACAGTAACATGCAACACATATACAGTTAATAATTGATTTATTAATTCAGTGAAAAATAAAAAAGAATTCCTTACCTGACATATTCATGTCCCCAATCGCCGACATTTGACATAGTTCCAAGCAGACAATATTTCAGACATTCTCTCTTTTCTGCAGCATCCTTAAATATGCCAAAATAAATGTTATCATAAAATGCTTCCTTGTCTGTACATTTAGACTGTTCATCAGTTGCAAGTCTTAAAAAATGTATTAATTATGATATCCCCATAAGGAGGCATCTCAAGTACAACCTCAGCATAAGGATGACACTTTTTCATTCAGTAAATGCAATTGCCATTTAAATACCATTATGTACTATTTTGTTAAATCAAAATATAAAATGTGAGGGTTAATTGACTGATCAAAACTCGGTCACTGTACCAAGACCTAACTTAAACCTTTGATGTCTGTAGGAACCTCACATAGTCAAATCATACAGTGTCTCTACACCGATAACTTTAAAAGCCTGATCAAATCTTCATGGAATTTGGTAGAAAAGTAACTGGTATGAATAGTTTTTTTTTGTTTGTATAGTATATTATATGAGTATAACTAACCAAAAGAAACCTTCTGTCTGTTACCCATCACTTGGTAGCATTTTTTTTTCTACAAACTTTAATATCCACAAACTACAATAGAATTTATAATCATATAATATTATTTGCCATATCAGGTGAATACTACTGTGCAAGAATCCTCAGAATTTTAAGTATTATAAGCATATGTGTTCTAATAAGAGATCAAATTGACATAGGTCACTCATTGACTTTATGTAAAAAATATATGGGCTTCTGATATTTTAAATAATTTTTGCATTATACACTATCTCAAATTAACAACAACTTGAAAAAACTATGACAGCGGCAACATATTTTTTAATATGGAATAAACGAGGCCACCATATTATTCACAACTTTCTGCCATGGAAAGTGGCTTTAAATTTACAAGTTTACATATATATTTTCTAAGTTCGGCTGGATCTTCAGCAGGTAGATATCCTGTTATAGCGAGGGCCAGATATGTTATGTCTGCAAGTCACTATCTATTTAAATTTTTTTATATAAACAATGACACAATAAAAAAAATACAAAACAAGAAACTCATTATTATACAAGAAAGAGATCTTTGGAAACATTACTAAAACTCGTGTCATTAATTTTTTATCTTATTATATATTTTTCTGCAAAATAGATGCCTCCATTCTTTCCTGATGTATTACAACGAAAGTTTTAGGTTTCTAAGTTATTTAATTTATAAGCATTAGGCAAAACACTAACTGATCTTTTTTACCAAATGTATTGCATAAAAGCAGCATATGTGCAGTTTGCATGTAAAAAAGTCTGTTGATTTTTTTATTGACAATATAAAATATAGTTTTGTATAAAGTATGGTGAGTAGTACTAAAATATTAAATTATTTAGGTTATTTTTAAGAAAATTACAACTTATGTTACTTAAAACTCATACAAAATAGAGGATAATAATATCTCAAATATCTACCAGAAGTGATAACAAAAGTTAGCCCCTTAATTCTCAAACCTAGATTCTATATACTCTGCTGTTTTGTTACTCACCTGTGTACCACTGACGCCCATAGCAAGAACTGAAACAACATCTGCACAAAATTGCTTTGTCTTTGCATCAGTAATTTTTTCATATACATTCTTTAGAGCAGGGTAATGTTCTCTTAGAAACTTTAGTGGCTTCGGCACTGAGGTCATAGAAGTTGTTGAAGTTCGAATGAGATTGCTCAGCATTTGCAATGCCGGGAAATACAGTTCTACATCGTTACCCTGAAATGTTTAGGTTACACGTTATATTGCTCTACCGTATTATTTACTACGAATCGTAACCACTTATGTCTCTTGCTTACCAAAAGCTTTTCTACAAGCATGTTGAGCTCTTCTTGAAGACGTTTATCTTCTTCGGACTGAAAATGCAGTAAAAACAATGATCACACAGATATATCAGAGGAAACTTTTTATGGGTTTTCTTTACAAATATTACATACCAAATCATCATTAGGAGCAACTGCTGGTTCTGCTTTCTCTTTTTTTGGCTCCTCAGGCTTATTTTTTATAGTCATTTTGTTTTGAATTATTTAATTTACTTTTCAAAAGATATCTTTCCTTTCCCAAACCGCAGACGATGAGTTTTATAAAATTTGACAAGTCATCATAGATTAAAAAAAAAACATAGATTAATAAGAGTTGGGTATATTCCATTTGACGCTAATAACGTTATTTTCGATAATTTTGATCACATTTGCGTCTATGGTTGTGATCACTGTGATCGTTTGTAACTGTTCTTCCCAGTTCCATTTAGGATGAGAACGCTAAGAATGCCACTAAAATTTGCCACTTCTGTCACTTTTGACATTAGATGTAGCGTTTATGGCGAAAATAACGCGAAGACCCATGTGGGATAAGTTTTTGGGAGTGTGATCGTTTTTAGCGAATCTAACTTCAAATGGTAAGCACCCTAACTGTTCTCCCCTGTTCCATTTCGGATAAGAACGCTAAGAATGCCACTAAAATTTTCCACTTCTGTCACTTTTGACATTAGATGTAGCGTTTATGGCGAAAATAACGCCAAGACCCACGTGGAACAACTTTTTTGGAGAGTGATCGTTTATAGCGAATCGAACTTCAAATGCTAAGCACCCGACAATGTATGGGTATACTCCATATGACGCTAATAACGTTATTTTCGATAATTTTGATCACATACTGCGTCTATGGTTGTGATCACTGTGAGCGTTTGTAACTGGGCGACAATTCTCTTAGCTATTGACCAAACGCCACACTACTGCGATGCTTCTGCGATCGAACTGCTGTTAATGTCAAATTCGGTAGTCTGCTAATTCTAGCTCCTAATCGCAGTTGTATAGCAATCGCGTCGCTATCGTATGGCTGTGCTATGGCTTGCAAATTTTGCCACAGAAATAATAATGAAAACTTACATCAATTACGCATCTTTAAAAACATCAATAAAGTGATTTTCTAGCAAACAATACATTAAATAAATATATATAAATCATTATGCAAATTTTCTATCTAAAATCCTCCAAAATATTTAATGCCACTGTAGCAACGCAATCGCAACAAAATAGCTTACAGCATACCAAATATGTCAAAACTATTGATAGCAAGCGACTGACTTGCGATCGAACCTAAATAGCGGGCAGACTACGGATACTGTCAAAAACTACAATTTTCATGCAATTAAGTTGCGTTAACGCCGTTCAATAGCTAAGAGAATTGGGCCTCCGTTCTCCCCTGTTCCATTTAGGATAAGAAAGCTAAGAATGGGGTCGATTCCATATCACGAACTTGATTAAAACTTAACTATAATTGGTCTTAGTCCTGTCAGATCCATTATTTGGTATTCGGAATAAAATGAACTAATTTAAGATTAAAATAAGCTTTCGTGTTTATTTTACCAGAGATATTCTAGAGAATAATCGAATCGAATATAATGATTGCAGGCATAGTTTTTTTTATATCAAGAGAGCTTCTGCACCACATCATCATATGTTTGGTAAATAATTACTAGACGAGGTTTGCAGCCAACATTCTCAAAACATTTTTTTATATGTATGTTTTAAGATGTAGTGGAACTAACAAAATCATTGTTAACCAAAAAACTGAGTTAAGCGGTTGAGTTGTTTGGATGGATAGTTGTTAGTGGCATATACTACAAAAAAAGTGAGTATTTCCGTGCTTTGAGGAGAAGTGAAGTCATCGGTCCTGGTTGTCATTTTAGAATGACATGTCATTTCAATATGGTGGTAGCGCATTTTGCTTTGAGGCAGAATCAGAAGGCAGAAAATCTGTCACCAAGCACCTGTGTGTTTCTGCAGCTGTGCATATACTACAAAAAAAGTGAGTATTTCCGTGCTTTGAGGAGAAGTGAAGTCATCGGTCCTGGTTGTCATTTTAGAATGACATGTCATTTCAATATGGTGGTAGCGCATTTTGCTTTGAGGCAGAATCAGAAGGCAGAAAATCTGTCACCAAGCACCTGTGTGTTTCTGCAGCTGTCTTTGAGAGCCAGTTTCCATTCTTTGTTAGTGTTTTTTTAATTGTGAGTGTGACGGAACAAGCACGAGGGCCACCTGATGTAAATTGGTATAACCGTTGTATTTCGTCACAAGTGACGAACTGCACTGCGCCCGTCTCCCTGAGACACAGAGTTGTTGAGTCTCATGTGCCTGTAATTTTACTCAGGACTGCTGCCGGAACGCACTGTTAGGTGCTTGGTGACAGATTTTATACTTGAGGGTGGTAACACAGCTTGCATCACATCTCTTCTCAGCGTTCATCCATCAAGGCATCAAATAACTAACGTTGAAAACATCAATTGGGTAACTGGAGTTAGTTTTCTACGAGGCTGGCAACACTAAGATTTGTCGGTGTTATTTCTAGTGTGTCATTTCAGTCAGTGGTACTAACGTTGTTAGTCACTGCAGTTGATTCGGCACTCTTCTACCGACCATCGGAACAGGCACCACCTATGACAGTTGACACATGACGTGAGGACTATGAACTAATCAGTCTACATCAGTGCGATCCTATTACGAAACGGTGATTTTATGTTTGGAAGATAATGGCACAAGCCTATAAGATTAGAAGTTGATCATATTTCATAGATTCTACAATAGTTGTTCACCATGCCACGTGCTATCAAAGGTGATGCCAGATGATAACAGAACCTTGAAAAGTGTACCAAAGATGACATCGTGATAGTGGAGGTACCACAATAATGACGAGGTAACCTAACCGGAATCAAGAGATAAGAGAAGTTTCTGGAAGGTGAGGACTGGTATGGCTACGATGAATCAAGTGTGTTTTATTCATTTGTATCTTCTCATACCCACATGTATGCCCACGTTAAGAGAGCTTTGCCATTCAAACTTATGATGTAGAGAAAAAACCATACGAAATCTTCGATATATATAATATAACGCCACACATAAAGTCGATTATATAAAAATAAAATAAAAATTAACCTTTTTTTTTTTTTAAATCAGTATTTCGCGAAACAGATTTTATGATCAGTCATTATGATATCGATTTATAATTTTAAATACAATCGGTCATTGAGGATCTCTCGAATCTAATGGTTTTCTCTATGGTCACTTCACTTGTTCCTCGAATAAAATAGAGTACAGTTTAACTATGATTCGGCTTATTTTCATGGAAAATTATTTTTGATTAAGTTCGAACTTACCTCGAATTGGCCTCAATGCCACTAAAATTTGCCACTTCTGTCACATTTGACATTAGATGTAGGTAATTCAAACTGTTCCAGGAGCTTCATAGCGTTTATGGCGAAAATAATGCTAAGACCCATCTGGAACAACTTTTTGGAAGTGTGATCGTTTATAGCGTTTTTGGCGAATCAAACTTCAAATGGTAAGCACCCTTAGTCGGTCACATGGATCTATAGCTGTCATAATGTCCATGTTCAGTCAGTTCCTGTGCCTCCCTCCAATAATAATATTGATATACATATATAGCAATGAGTAGCAGTAATAAGTTAGCAACAACTTCTAAGGAGCTACATAAATAACAAATCTATCAATGAAATTGAATGTATTATTGACATGTTCTTGCATTATTTTAGAAGTTATAGTTTTGAAGCGCTCGTAGCGAAGTTTACTTAGCTGTTCTTAACCGATCAGCAAAGTTAAGCAACGTCGCGCGCGGTCATGAGTTGGAGGGGTGACCGCTAGTGACTACGGAGCGCTTCCGTGCTTCGGAGGGCACGTTAAGCCGTCGGTCCCGGTTGTTGTCTTAGGATGGCAGTCGTTACAGCATGGTGGTAGGGCATTTTACGAATGCCCGCCTGGCTAGCACCACCCTCAAGTAGAAAATCTGTCGCCAACCACCTTACGGTGTGTTCCGGCAGTTTTCCTTGAGAGCCAGTACTTCTAGGTTAGCCTGTACAACATCTTCGACCACATCATCACTTCCCATCAGGTGAGATAGTGGTCAAAGGCTAAGCTATAGGGCATTAAAAAAAAAAAAGTTATTTCCTTTTTAGTTTCTTTTATACGGCTAGTAGCCTCAGAGAAATGAATAAGAAAGAGGGAGTCTAATGAAAATCAAAAATGAAGCATCAATTTTGGCCAATTTTATGTAAGACACAACTCACTCACACAAACGTATCCAAATTCGGCCAATTTTGTCCTCATTCACGATAGACCGTCGCACATTACGCTAGTCACACGTAACGGAATTAATAAATTAAAAACCAATATGAGTATTAAAACACATGTAAGTATTGAATTTATTGTACTTTCTTTAATATTATACAACGCAAATTAGGTTATAATTTTGAATAAAAATGTAAACAAAAGTGTTGCCAGACATACATTTTAGGATGTTTCCAAGTGTGCAGTTTTTAAAAGTCGGTGTGCGTAACACTGTTTTAATATCATTATGTTTCCAATAACGCCTTTTCGGCGGATTACATTATATTATTCTTACAAAATTACACGATAATGAGAGAAAATATTATAGTCATGCGCGGGATTTAAACCCCCGTCCATTGTCATGTTAGCTCAAGCGATCAGAGGATATATATCTGATCCGGTACCCTATACCCCGGCTATATTAGATTGAATTAGATTTAATAAGTTTTTTGGATTTAATGAGATTTAATTAGATTCGATCAGATTAGATCAGATCAGATCAGATCAGATCAGATCAGATCAGATCAGATCAGATCAGATCAGATCAGATCAGATCAGATCAGATCAGATCAGATCAGATCAGATCAGATCAGATCAGATCAGATCAGATCAGATCAGATCAGATCAGATCAGATCAGATCAGATCAGATCAGATCAGATCAGATCAGATCAGATCAGATCAGGTCAGGTCAGGTCAGGTCAGGTCAGGTCAGGTCAGGTCAGGTCAGGTCAGGTCAGGTCAGGTCAGGTCAGGTCAGGTCAGATCAGACCAGACCAGACCAGACCAGACCAGACCAGACCAGACCAGACCAGACCAGACCAGACCAGACCAGACCAGACCAGACTCGATTAGATACGTAATTTTTGCTCTCGTTCTTCAACAATCGTATCGGGATGGAGCGACATCTATATTTCAACTTACGTTGTACTACAATCAAGACCAATTTTGCAAATGGTTTTAAACTTGTAAATGAAGACGCAACCTTGTAATTTTAATATTGTTATGTTTGCAATTACGCTTGCTTGACGAATTACATAACTTAATTACAAATTTATATTGAGTATAATTTTTTGTCTCGTAAACATGTAATTTTTTAATTTTATGTTTATCTTAATAACTACTCGATCCATGATTAAGGGATGATTTTTATTAGACCGGGCCGTGTCCGGGCCGGGGCGAGGACGGGCGGGCCGGAGCGTACGTTAGTAGGCGGGCCCGGACAGGACACGGATCAGGCACTGTCTAATATAAACTGCTTCATACAAAATGCCCCGTCCGGGCCACGTACACGGCACGCCACGGGCACGGCCCGGTCTAATATAAATCTACCCTAAATGGGGTCAACTTGGAGGTATCTTCCTGAGTCAGGAGGATCCCTCATACTTCAAGTAATCATAAGAAGAGATCCTATTCGTTATTTTTTCTTAGGCTTTATTATAATTTAATATAATAAGACTCACATTTTGAAAGTAGGTACGTATTCGAAAAAGCCAGATTTCTCCTGGCTGTTTGCTGCAGCTTCAAATTTCTCAGTATGTATGTGTATTTTGCTCAACATTTTATTTTTATTAACGGTAATAATACTATTGCACATAATTAATGGCAATGTAATGTAAAAAATCACAAATATACGATAGGAAAAATTTAAGTCATGCGCGGGATCCCGCACAGGCGGGGTTGCACCTACTTAAGTCATTTTTTAAAATCTGTAACTCGAATAGAATTGAAAATTTAGAATAAATAAAATCATTTATATAAAGTTGAACATACTCTCCAGGAACGTACAAAGTCAAAAACGTGATTATGAACAATTTCTTCGATAAAAAAAAATGTCAAACATGACACCATATCGCTACTTAAATCAGGTAGAACTAAAAGATACTATCATCAAACTATGTGGAAGTTTTACCAATAAATAGAGCTTGTTATTTATTAGTAACGTTTGAAGAAACATTTTCAAATTTAGCTATAGTTTTTTAACAAGAAAAAATAAACTACAAATCTAAAGATTCAAGCTCTCGCGCACGTCATTCAGTACCCGCATAGGCGTCATCGAGGTAGGACGCGTGTCGTTTTCTCCAGCAAAATTCTCCCCGGCGATTACGAGCTAGAAATATTTATAAACCGAATTATTATTAGCAGAATGGTGACACTGCAACATTTATGGTTATCCGCTGACGTGAATCTTCCATCAGGCGAGTGTCTTGTACGTCATTTCAAACCATGCCAAATAAAAAAAATACTTTCTCGATGGCATTGTTTTCACGCGCCACAGTATAAAAAGTACAGTATGGTTTTCTAAACAATTTACTTATTTTAGTTCAGTGAGCTGTAAATAGTGTAGCCGAGCCCGTGGGGTGACGGGCTGCCCGTGGGGTACCGGGCTATGTCACGCCCCAATTACTAACTGTGGGTGTCGTAAGAGGCAACTAAGGGAAAATATACCGGAAGGTGAGCAGCAGTGCCCTCTAAGAAGCTACCTCCCTCAAGTAAAAAACCTGTCGCCAAGCACTTAACGGTATGTGCCGCTATGAGTCCTCCAGAACCAGTAATTTTGCATGGTGGTAGGGCATTTTGCGAATGCCCGCCTGGCTAGCTACCACCCTCAAGTAGAAAATCTGTCACCAAGCACTTAACGCTATGTGCCGCTATGTATCTTTGAGAACTAGTAGTTGTGCATGGTGGTAGGGTATTTTGCGAATATCCGCCTGGCTAGCTACCTCCCTCAAGTAAAAAATCTGTCGCCAAGCACTTAACGGTATGTGCCGCTATGAGTCCTCCAGAACCAGTAATTTTGCATGGTGGTAGGGCAATTTGAGATTACCCGCCTGGCTAGCTACCTAACCCTCAAGTAGAAAATCTGTCGCCAAGCACTTAACGCTATGTGCCGCTATGTATCCTTGAGAAATAGTAGTTGTGCATGGTGGTAGGGCGTTTTGCGAATATCCGCCTGGCTTGCTACCACTATATGTCAAGTTCAAAATCTGTCGCCAAGCACTTAACGGTATGTGCCGCTATGAGTCCTCCAGAACCAATAATTTTTCATGGTGGTAGGGCATTTTGTAAATACCCGCCTGGCTAGCTACCACCCTCAAGAAGAAAATCTGTCGCCAAGCACTTAACGGTATGTGCCGCTATGAGTCCTCTAGAATCAATAATTTTGCATGGTGGTAAGGCATTTTGCAAATACCCGCCTGGCTTCCTACCACTATGTGTCAAGTAGAAAATCTGTCGCCAAGCACTTAACGGTATATGCCGCTATGAGTCCTCCAGAACCAGTAATTTTGCATGGTGGTAGGGCAATTTGAGATTACCCGCCTGGCTAGCTACCTAACCCTCAAGTAGAAAATCTGTCGCCAAGCACTTAACGCTATGTGCCGCTATGTATCCTTGAGAACTAGTAGTTGTGCATGGTGGTAGGGCGTTTTGCGAATATCCGCCTGGCTTGCTACCACTATGTGTCAAGTAGAAAATCTGTCGCCAAGCACTTAACGGTATGTGCCGCTATGGGTCCTCTAGATAGAACCAGTTATTTGGCATGGTGGTAGGGCATTTTGCAAATACCCGCCTCGCTTCCTACCACTATGTGTCAAGTAGAAAATCTGTCGCCAAGCACTTCACGGTAAGTGCCGCTATGAGTCCTCCAGAACCAGTAATTTTGCATGGTGGTAGGGCAATTTGCGATTACCCATCTGGCTAGCTACCACCCTCAAGTAGAAAATCTGTCGCCAAGCACTTAACGGTATGTGCCGCTATGAGTCCTCTAGAATCAATAATTTTGCATGGTGGTAAGGCATTTTGCATATACCCGCCTGGCTTCCTACCACTATGTGTCAAGTAGAAAATCTGTCGCCAAGCACTTAACGGTATATGCCGCTATGAGTCCTCCAGAACCAGTAATTTTGCATGGTGGTAGGGCAATTTGAGATTACCCGCCTGGCTAGCTACCTAACCCTCATGTAGAAAATCTGTCGCCAAGCACTTAACGCTATGTGCCGCTATGTATCCTTGAGAACTAGTAGTTGTGCATGGTGGTAGGGCGTTTTGCGAATATCCGCCTGGCTTGCTACCACTATGTGTCAAGTAGAAAATCTGTCGCCAAGCACTTAACGGTATGTGCCGCTATGAGTCCTCTAGATAGAACCAGTTATTTGGCATGGTGGTAGGGCATTTTGCAAATACCCGCCTGGCTTCCTACCACTATGTGTCAAGTAGAAAATATGTCGCCAAGCACTTAACGGTAAGTGCCGCTATGAGTCCTCCAGAACCAGTAATTTTGCATGGTGGTAGGGCAATTTGCGATAACCCGTCTGGCTAGCTACCACCCTCAAGTAGAAAATCTGTCGCCAAGCACTTAACGGTATGTGCCGCTATGTGTCCTCTAGAACCAGTTATTTGGCATGGTGGTAGGGAATTTTGCGAATACCTGCCTGGCTAGCTACTACTCTCAAGTAGAAAATCTGTCGCCAAGCACTTAACGGTATGTGCCGCTATGAGTCCTCTAGAACCAATAATTTTGCATGGTGGTAGGGCATTTTGGCTAGCTACTACTCTCAAGTAGAAAATCTGTCGCCAAGCACTTAACGGTATGTGCCGCTATGAGTCCTCTAGAACCAATAATTTTGCATGGTGGTAGGGCATTTTGTAAATACCCGCCTGGCTTGCTACCACTATGTGTCAAGTAGAAAATCTGTCGCCAAGCACTTAACGGTATATGCCACTATGTGTCCTCTAGATAGAACCAGTTATTTGGCATGGTGGTAGGGCATTTTGCGAATACCCGCCTGGCTTGCTACCACTATGTGTCAAGTAGAAAATCTGTCGCCAAGCACTTAACGGTATGTGCCGCTATGAGTCCTCTAGAACCAATAATTTTGCATGGTGGTAGGGCATTTTGCAAATACCCGCCTGGCTTCCTACCACTATGTGTCAAGTAGAAAATCTGTCGCCAAGCACTTAACGGTAAGTGTCGCTATGAGTCCTCCAGAACCAGTAATTTTGCATGGTGGTAGGGCAATTTGCGATTACCCGTCTGGCTAGCTACCACCCTCAAGTAGAAAATCTGTCGCAAAGCACTTAACGGTATGTGCCGCTATGTGTCCTCTAGAACCAGTTATTTGGCATGGTGGTAGCGAATTTTGCGAATACCTGCCTGGCTAGCTACTACTCTCAAGTAGAAAATCTGTCGCCAAACACTTAACGGTATGTGTCGCTATGAGTCCTCTAGAACCAATAATTTTGCATGGTGGTAGGGCATTTTGGCTAGCTACTACTCTCAAGTAAAAAATCTGTCGCCAAGCACTTAACGGTATGTGCCGCTATGAGTCCTCTAGAACCAATAATTTTGCATGGTGGTAGGGCATTTTGTAAATACCCGCCTGGCTTGCTACCACTATGTGTCAAGTAGAAAATCTGTCGCCAAGCACTTAACGGTATATGCCGCTATGTGTCCTCTAGATAGAACCAGTTATTTGGCATGGTGGTAGGGCATTTTGCGAATACCCGCCTGGCTAGCTACTACCCTCAAGTAGAAAATCTGTCGCCAAGCACTTAAATGTATGTATTTTAATAGTAACAGTTAAAGGTTATCAACTGTGTTAGTTGCACTATAAGGGAATAGTCACAAGAATATAATAATTGAGTACTGGATTTAGTAGCAGATACCTAAAGTAGATCAACTGTTTTAGTTACACTATGACGCTGATAGCGTGCGGCTGGGGACATCGACCTGACGAGCGCTGTACATCTAAAGCGCAGCGCCGCGTAGTGTCCATAGCCTGCAACTCTCGCACGCTAAATTTGCCTACTGTGCAAGTGCAAGAGGCTCTTAATTTGTAATGTAAGCCGCATAGCAGGCGTTATTGCAAACCTAACAATATTAAAATGTAATGTAAATTCAAAAATATACATATATAATTCTTTATTTTTATATAAGTACCTACTCACCGTTTGGACAGTTAAGATACAGTTACATTCATTTAATTTAAGCCACCGTATAAAAATTATATCGATTGATACCTACACACAAACTTTACAACAGTATCAAATTACCATTTATGTTACGCTTCGGTCAGCCAGCGCACATGTTTTATTCACTGAATTATTAGCATTGCAATAGGACCTTTCTCATACCATGGTTTGAGCAGGGAGATCTTATTTCAGTCTTCATCAAGTCGTTGTAGTAGATTCGTGGAAATAATTGTGTAAATTTTAGTTAGTGACAAAAAGTAAGTAGACTAAATTGAATATTAGTTAATTATTTTGTAGAGTACAGCTTTTTATCGTTTTCGTATGTTAGCCAGCGAGGCGAACTTTCGCAAAATGTTCCACCATTATGCTAAAATAAGTCTATGACCTAAGCAAACCAGAGTATTACAGTCCCTGAATATGCCTATGTTATTTTTTTCATTGTATTGAATTAACACACTGATTTCCTGAGGCCAAACTTGTTTTGGACAGTGGTTGGACATTTTGCAAATTCCCGCCTGGCAAGCTACCAATAAAACCCGCCAAATACGAGTTGAACTCGCACATTCAGGATTCCGTACCAACATGGCCTGTAAATGTCTATAAACCAATAGGCAGGAGTACTAATAAACCCCTCTTGGCCGGGTTTCAATAGGTAGGTATTTATTTTTATTGTACAATATATATTATTGGACTATAATCACACCAAGTATGATGCTTTTATGAACTTATTCCCATTTTTACTATAGAATAAAAACTAAGAACGTTAAAACAACACTTACAAAATTACAACGAAAGGAAAAATTTAAACAACGGGCGTGATCCGAGACCATCTGTGCTTATGCTCTCCCAATTGACCTATCGTTGGGAGTGAGTCATATTTAGCTCAAATTTATTCTTTCCTTCCTAATGTTCAACCATCATTATTACAGAATGGGACGGAATTAACATGGGGAGACGAGTGGGCTCGTGGTTCAAATGTTTTCTTTCGTTGTAATTTTGTAAGGTTTGTAAGTGCATACTTACAAAGATATTGCTTTTAAATTCTTTTTCTTTTCTTCTTCTTTTTCTTTTCTTTATTCTGCAATACCTTTTAAATTTATTACCATTTGTCACAGGTAAACGTAATTTTTAATATTTTTGAAGGTGTTAGAGGTAATTGATGGAATCACGTGCATTGGTGTCCTATAACTGTTCAAGATAATTCAAGATAAGAAACCTAGCTAAAAGAGTGAAAAACTGTTAAAATTTTTAATTTCTTGCCACAAACGTGAGTGTCCATAGTAACAGGCGTTAATGCAAAAATTACAAATTTCGAATCGAGTTGCGTCATTGTGAACAAGTATAAATTACTTTTTTTTGTACGTAGTTCAATTCAGTTGGGCTGCAGATGTGGAGTGACTCCATCCCATTACGAAGGTTAATTATTAGGGTCGAAAGTATACATTTGAGCTATCATGTTCCGGATGTGAAATAGAATGAAACCATAATTGTAACTTTCATTAGAAAAGTAACTTAAATAATTGACCCTTTACTTGAAGGCCATTAAAAACATGTATATTATTTATATACCTCGACGTTTTGACCAAGTAGCATAAGTCGTGGTCACGAGTGGACTGAGTTTATGACCTGTTAAATACTTATATCTACTTATGTGTTCAAGTCGCAAAAGTCTTAAAGTTACTATAGTCTTAGATCGTTCAGATAGGTAACTAATAGACTAGTAGTACCCTGCGAATAAAGATCTCGCTCTGAACTGATATATATAAGCTACATAATAGGCAGCCGTCGGCTTCACAGGCGTGAAAATCATATATATATATATATATATATATATTTATGTTATTGTGACGGAACAAGCTCGAGGCCCTCCTAATGTTAAGCGGATTAACTTCTGCCTATAACAATGCATTTTATCACAAGTTACGAATTGCACTGTGCCCGACACTGAGACATAGTTGGAAAGTCTCATGTGCCTGTAATTTTACTGGCTCTCAAGGATAGCTGCCGGAACACACCGTTAGGTGCTTGCCGACAGATTTCCTACTTGACGGTGGTCGCTAGCCAGGCGGGCATTCGCAAAATGCCCTTCCACCATGCGGTGAAGCTCAAGCCTGCGGCGGGATTTGAACCATGGACTTGCTGCGCGGCAGTCCATAGCCAATGCCACTGAGCCATCACTGCTTCATCCGCATATATCGCACTCTCTCAGGAACTATAAAATAAACCACACCTTACTTCTGCACAATCAATATTATCAAGTACTTACCTTCCATCCGCTGCTTCTCCCGAGTGGGCATCGTTTATATAAGTCCTCTTTATAAGCACTCACTTTGCCAAATAAGGTATCTTCACTAGGTAGGTCTATTTAGAGTAGTTTCTTATATATCTTGGTGGGTACCACCCCATTGTCCAATATTCTGCCTCGAAGCAGTATGCCCAAACACTGCTGTGTTTAGTTATGAAGGGCACTGTAGCATGTGAGATTACTGAGCCACATATCAAACGTCTCGAAGTGACGAGCACAGAGCAGCATCAAGCAGAACGAAGTTAGCGACACTGCATCTGTAATGGAGAGGCATGACCGCTTAATATAAGGCAGGCGACCAGTCAGTATAGTCACATTTTAAAATAAAAAAAAACTCAAGAAAGGGCTATTAGTACATTTCAAAGCTAGTTTTGTTTAATGTTTGGTCCTATAGCTTTTAATTTATTTTTACCGGTGGTATGCCTTTATTATCAAAATTGTACGAACTATATACAATACTACAGCTACTGCTATAAAAGCATTTAGACAACCTAAAAGTCATTGCAGACTCACAGTCCAAATGCTCCAGCCCACTACCAGTTGGCAACGTGCCCAGTATGCTAGCAGCCGTTGAATTGCAATGCTTATTCGTTGAGTCAAATAGGTGCCAGCATTTTGATCACGCGTCGCATCGACCAAGCGCTCTGATAAGTTTTGGAAAATACGATGAGGTCCCGGTCCCCACGGACCCAACTCTCTACACTGAACGGCACAAATGTGTAACCACTACCGAGATTAGCATACTTGCGCCGCTTTAGTTACTCCACCGAAGTAGACGCGGCGCCGACCCTCACGTTGGTTTCAGTTTCAGAAAGGTGACAGCGCTAAAGTGTCTCTACGCATGTAGCGTCCTACATTGCGGGACTAGAAATGAAAAGTTATGAATGAAAGAAAAAATGCGGAATTTTAGCTTGGTTCAAAAAAAGATGCTGAATTCAACGCTTTTTTTTATTGCGATGATCATTTCTGTTTAAGCTAGTGTGTACATCCATTATGGTCCAATAAAAGCCGGCTTGAGCTTCACTGCATGGTGGGACGGCGTTTTGCGAGTGCTCGCCTGGCTAGCTACTATACCCTCAAGAGGAAAATCGTCGCTAAGCACCTAACAGTGTGTTCTGGCAGCAGTTCTTGACAGCCAGTAAAATTACAGGCATACTCGTATGACACTGAAAAAATTTCTCAGAGTGGGGTGTAATTCGTCACTTGTGTAGGTACTGAAATGCATCTGTTATAGGCCGAGGATACCGCTTAACATCAGGTGCTCGTGAAAATTATGTCACAATCACATAAAAAAAACATGTTTTATTTAAGCATTACCCCAAAAGTGGTATTTTTGGGATTGAAAGAGAGAAGTTATAAAATCTGCCCATTAAAAATAAAAATTCGCATGAACATTACAAATATTGTACATTTTAAATATCGATAATATATCACTTCAAAAGGTGATATTTTTCAAAATTTGAACAAAAATATAAGACCAAAACATTAACGTATAATTTTCACAAATTTAGATGGTTATTTTTTATTGGAAAGTGTATATTATGTCTAGGTCATTCATTACATACATACAAAAATCTCTGCGTGGATATTACATGTAAAAATTACAAATATACGAGAGGAAAAATTCATGTTCTGGCTTCGAACCTGCGTCCATCCACCCCTTTAGGCGGGGTATGCTCTAACCAATTGAGCTAACATGACAATGACGTCATAACTCAAATTGTTCCTATCGTTCTTTAACCATCGTATTGGGATGGAGCGACATCTATAGTACATCCGCATAGCAGGCGTTCTTACGAACATAACAATATTAAAATAAAATGTGATATTTTTAATTTTATTTTATAGATAAAGGTATCTATTCGATTCGGTTTTATAAAGTATTTATGATTGTTGATTATATTGTAATCAAAATAATTTGATGATGACCTAACAAGAGATAAATAGTTTCAGATAATGCACCGTCTTGCGAAAACGTTATCTCATACCAAACCTATTTTAAAACGAAAAAAAACGACGTCTCATCAAAATTCGAAAACAATGCTAACGGTTACGGACATGCCTCATCCCACACATCTACCTATTGTTGGAACGAAGATCGACTTGATGTTGGCTGGGAGTGGTAAACAGTAAGTACTGTACTGTACTGTATCAGCCGGATAGTCCACTGCTGAACACAGCCTCCCCCAATATAGGGGGTTTGCCATACCGTCATTCTCACTAGTACACAACTAGTCAACCGTTGAACTAGTGAGACTATCCCCACGCTTGGCAGGCCGCTTGGGGATCGCAGTGTGAAATATCAGTTCCTCAGAAAGTGCTGCTGCCCACCTTCTCGTGTGTTTCCCTTAGCCGCCTCTAAAGACACCCACGGGTAGAGATGGAGGGGTGACATTCTAGCCCGGGCCACCGGGCAGTAAGTACGACTTGCATTTTAAGAATGCTATCCCACAACTATGACAAATATATTTGAAATATGTTCCATATACATAAAAATATTTGAAATATGTTTCATATTATGTTAAACTCTTTCAGGTTGCATAAATATATCGATAAGCGTCATAAGAATTTGGGTCCAATTTTCTACGAGTCACTTGGTGGAAGTACAAAATTAGTATTTATCAGTAAACCAAGCGCCATGAAAGCATTATTTTTAAATTTGGAAGGAAAATATCCGACGCATATACTTCCTGATCCATGGGTGTTATACGAAAAATTGTATGGAAATAAAAGGGGTTTATTTTTCATGGATGGCGAACAATGGTTAGACAGTCGTCGTGTGATGAATAAACATTTACTCAGAGATGATTCCGATAAGTGGATGAAAGATCCAGTGCAAGAAACAGTAAATAAATTCGTTATGAAATGGAGGAAAAATACAAATATTGGTTCTTTTACTCCAAACTTGGAATCAGATTTTTATAGATTCTCTACTGACGGTTTGTAATTAATTAGCATAATTCTAATAATATTTTCTTTAAGACATAAAATATATTAAGGTAATTCTTAAAATTTCAGTCATAATTTCAATACTTTTGGGAACTAATGCAACACTAAACGCTAACAATCATTTTGAAATGTTATTGGATATGTTTTCTGATTCAGTGAAGAAAATATTTCAGACAACGACCCAATTATATGGGCAACCAATAGAATGGTATCAGATATTTAATTTAAAAAGTTGGAGAGATTTTAAAGAAACTGTTGATTTATCACTTTTGATTGGTGCGTATAGCTGAAATATGTATAATTGATCAAGAAGTAACAATTATTATGTGCAAATACTAAACTTGTTCTGTTACTGCAGCGCAGAAGATTGTTGCTGAAATGCTTCATAATAACAACGAAAGTAATGGCCTTATAAAAAGACTTCAAAATGAAAATCTTAACGACGAAATAATAACGAGAATAGTAGCTGATTTCGTAATTGCTGCTGGTGATACGGTACAATTTTTATTGATTTTTATAGTGCTTTAGCACATTGTTCAACTCACTTTTGCTATTAAATGTTAGTAAGTACCTACTAATTATTTTATTTTCAGACAGCTTATACATCATTGTGGATTTTGTATCTACTATCTAATCATCAAGATGTTATAAGAGAGTTGAGAGATAAGGACGATTTAAATTATGTGAAACACATCGTCAAAGAATCAATGAGACTTTATCCAGTGGCTCCATTCCTGACCAGAATTTTGCCAAAATCAAGTGTTCTGGATTCATACACGCTAGAAGAAGGAGTAAGTTTGTATTTTAACATATAAACATCATTGAATAGCTAACCTAATTATACCTCGGTCACCCATCCAAGTCATGTCCGCCGCGGTCATGAGTTGGATGGGTGTGCGTGACATTACTACTGAGCGCTTCCGTGCTTCGGAGGGCACGTTAAGTCGGTCCCGGTTGTCGTCTTAAGATGACAGTCGTTATAGCAAGGTGGTAACATTTTACGAATGCCCGCCTGGCTAGCTACCACCCTCTAGTAGAAAATCTGTCACCAAGTACCCTAACAGTGTGTTCCGGCAGCTGTCCTTGAGAGCCAGTAATTCTAGGTAAGCCTGAACAACATCTACGACCACATCATCACTTACCATCAGGTGAGATAGTGGTCAAAGGCATAAAAAAAACCTCGAAATGTAGGTATCTAACTTTTAAACGTGTTATTTTCCAAAATCGAGTATTGCTGTGTATGCACAAGCTGGAAGTCTTATTATATCTTCAAACAAATAAGTTTTGGTGAATGTGCATGAGGGTAGCCTAATACTTAGTATAATAACAAGAAATGTTACTTTTCCTATTCTTGTCAAATCTCCTTATAAAGTTTACTTACAATCAGGTGAAATTGTGGTCAAAGGGTTACCTATCAGCAATAAAAAAACATCATATCAAACAACTCCTCAGAACACTCACGATAGCTACCACCCTCAAGTAGAAAATCTGAAAAAGGAACCGCTTTATGTGTTAACGGACTACTTTCATAAAGCTTCCACACTGCGGAATAGTAGATGGGGTATCTCCTCAGTCGTCAAGTGTCAATTTAGATGCAAAGATACTGCCCAAAATTTCAGCTAGCGTGGGTCTGTTGGTTGTCAGTTGTGCGCAAAGAAGGAAAAGACTACCGCCAAAATTGCCCCCGATAGATTTAGCGAGTGACCAGAATGCCCGCTTTCTGGAAGGAAAGCAAGTCGTTCGCCAATTCTGCCGATGCGCTCAAACGTTGCCCTTGCAAGCCTGTAACTGTTTCTTAAATCGGAAGTCTTAGGAACCTGACATTGTTTAGCTGCCTTCCATGAGTCATAAGCTGCCTGCTTTTGGCCAATAGCCTCAGCAGACATCTTATTAAAACTTGATTGGCTCGAGCCACTGATGACGATTACAGAGTGAGAAATTAAACAAATCTGCCTCCAACCAATGTTAGGATGCGTAAAATTCACGAAGTCCGTCCCAGTCTGCTGACTGATATTACCTACCAAACTTTCCTTTTCTCATTGGTTAACACTTAAAATATGTTTCATGATATATATTGAAAATCTAGTTTAATAGAGATATAATAGAGAGCCAGTAATTCTAGGTTAGCCTGAACAACGACTTCGACCGCATCATCACTTACCATCAGGTGAGATAGTGGTCAAAGGCTAACCTATCAAGCATAACATAAATATTTATATACGTTATGTTTGCATTAATGACTGCATTTTAATATTCTAATCATTCACTGGGCCGATTTTGAAACTGCTATATATCTATACTGCTATATCGTCTCAAATCAAATTTACTTTCAATTCGTGATATCATTTGTAGTTTTCAAAGCTATCCGAGCATCGAATGGTTAATGTACTACCTTTTTTCGTAACTGTGATATTTTTTAGCGTTTATGATGTAATTTTTGCTATCAATAAGTATTCTAAATGCCCCATGGCTGTAGGTGAATGCTATACGTCCCAAAATAGACATCATGAATCCATGACTTGGGTCGCGTTCCATTTTGTACTTTATGCGCTTTGAGCAACGTGAGTAAGGTCATAGTAGAAGGAATGGGGAAGTATCTTCATACAAATATCTTCATACAAACGCACGCGCGGCTTGTTTGTGTGCGCCGCATAGTATTTGTGCGTCCCGCACGCACACTCTAACACAATCTCGACCCGTTTCTCAGTGCGCCAGCAGGGGCTAACAGTTAACACCGAACAAGGTTCGCGCGTCACGGCTTTTCGGCACCGCTAAATAAATGAAAAATGTTTGATAATCGCATGAGAACTTATTGCTGTGTGTTCGTCTGTCTAAATAATTCAAAGATTTCAGAGTTGTCTTTGTTCAGATTACCTACTGAACAGGAGAGGTAAGCAAGTCACTTATTCTAGCATACCTATGATTTTTACTTGATGATGAGTGATGCCTACTTATTTTTTTTGTTGTATTAGGTATGCTCCGCATTGCACGTCTCTGGCCCCGCAATCACATAGGTATCGCCAGTCGCTATTTTTTTTATCGTGAAAGGTGTTATCATCGTTTAGGTATAAAGCCGACCTCACTAACCCTGAACCCAGACAACACAGGTAAAAAATACAACTTCCCGGCGCTTGCCTATTTCTAGGTACTGAATTATAATTTAGCATATACGAGTACAATATACATTATAAATAAGTAACAACCCTGAGACAGGCAAGTATGGTAGGTAATTATATCGCGAATTGGGCCGGAGATGGCCTACTTCCCCACTCTTTCTACTATGGTAAGGTTCTTTATGCATGTGACGTGAGCTTGCTCATCCCGGGGTGCATTCCTTCTAGGTCGGGCCAAATATTGGTCGAGCTAGATTTGCTCCAATCGACCTGGAACGACTTTTTAGAGCTACTGTCAAAATATGAAATTGACAGCGATGTTTTCAAGTTGAATATTTTCCCTAGCAGGTTGTTTGTGTCTGTGTGTGTAGCCGGAACATTACATATTTGGCAATGAGTTTGTTTGTTTGACAGTTAAAGTTTCTCTATATTCGCTGTCAGAGTCAGTGAACTGTCAAAGTATTACTTGCTCAGTGCTGTCAACTTCTGTTATAGTACCACCAACTTAACTGTGCAGATATCGAGGGCGCTACTGGTCAAGGAAATCAACTACAAAGTGTCACAATTTCAGGGTAATTTGTAGTTCTTTTTTCTGCCACCTGAACAGATTAGTTGGTGGGACTCGTATAGGGCGTTCGGATAGCCTATCGGTGCCAAAAATAACACTCACAAACGCTAAAAACGATCACACGGGCCGTTCGTTTTGGGACTTCGTGAGCAAAAATATCGTTTTCGCTCACCGTTCGGATAGCTTTGAAAACGCTACAAATGACAGAGAAAAGTGATATTTTTGACCCATGTCTTGCCGTGGGATCATTGTGATCGTTTTTTGACAACTGCTGTTTTGACAGTTGTATTTGGCGCGATTGAAGAGTTTCACAAGTTTTTTTATATATGTAACTATCAGAAGCAAGAACAAAGAAATAATAATAATATAGGTACCTACTTTTTGTTAATTTTAGAGATTGATTCCATGTTTCGTACTGTGCAAAATTGTTAAAATATTGTCGGTTGTCAAAGTATGTTTTAAGCCGTTCGGATAGCATGCAGTAATTGGTGGTCAAAAATAGCAAAAGCTTCTATCCGAACGCTAAAACACAAATGCCACTTTTGAAACTGCTACAAACGCAATCGAGCCAAAACGAACGCCCCTGTAGAGAGAGAAAGGTAAAAGGTAAAGGTCCTTTATACTCTGTCTACGGTGGGACTATAAGTCTGTCATGTCTTTAAAAAATATTATCTGAGGGCGCGTTCCAAAATCACTGGCTGAATGTAATTGAGTGCTGTCCGGATATCACCTCGGTGATTGTTTACATTCACTCGCGCCGTGCGGAAGAAAAGTTCTCTTGAATTTACCGCACGATCGAGAAAAATATTCATTAGGAAAATATTTACTAGGGGGCTTTTCAATTAATTGTTATCAATCAGCCTGAACTTGATATCAATCAGCCTTGATATTAATATAGGATTATGTAAATATTTTTATCTCGTCTGAATAAAAGATTATTACTTACGAATTACGAATACATTTTTATTTGGTGAACTGAAAACTTACATCTGTGGAGGGAAATTAAATAAAATTACAGATTTTACATGGTATTAGCTAGGTTTCAAACCTACATGATTTTGGTATTCGCAAGTTTTAAATAAAATTGCTCGTATTATCTTGAATATTTATTGGACACTTATACTGTCATAAAAATATAAAAAAATACGTTTAGTCGTGACAAATGGTATATATTATGTAATTAGTTAGTATATTATTCATTATTGCATCATATGTAGTGTACATGCTGGTCTTAATAAATACATTTTTATAAAGTTTTACATATGACCCAGTTTGGGTATAGCAACAGATATAACTAATAGTAGTAGAGCGAGTAAGGGATCGGCCTTTAATTATCATTTAAATTTGACACTAAGGAATTGATTTATGGTATAATAACATTTATTAATTAATAGTTTTTTTTATTATTGACAAAAGTCAAGTCTTTTTCTTCACATTTTAGTGTATTTGGTATTTTTATTGCCATTACATTAGGATCAGAACTGTGCATCGCTAATTTTGAGCTTGGTAGTATGAGGTTATGTCTAAATCTAATGGGATATCTTCTAGGTAGGTCAAATTGTTTATTCAAAAATTGAGGGTATTTTTTTACAAATGTACATGTTCCTAATATATATAAGGACACAAGGGTTAAAATATTATATTTAATAAAATATGGCTTGCAACTTTCCATGGCTTTAATATTGGCAAGGAGACGTACGCATTTTTTTTGGAAATAAAAACATCTTCAGATTGTACGCTATTTCCCCACAGTATGATTCCATAGCTGAGCCAAGCTTGAGCGAATTCAAAGGAGCTCGTTAAAGCTGTGTTAAGGTCATTTGCGCGCCATAGTTCCCGAAGTGCATATGTGAACTTTGATAATTTAGCCTTTATCTTGAGAACATTGTTTTTCCAACTTATTTGGCTATCTACATCTATTCCTAGCAATGTAGCTGAATTTACACATTCTAATTTATTGCTTTGGTATTAAAAATTAATGTCAAGCGGTTTTTTTTGATACGATAAGTATTGCAGAAATATATTAGATGTTGTAAAATCTCGTCTCCGAATATAGCGTTTCACGCGATCTAGTACAATATATAAAAGATTTATAAAAAAAATAAGGAAATAAATAATTATATCCTGCCAAATACGTCCATTTTCGCCTTAATTCAAAACATTATTGCCGAAAAACGAAACGTTATACGATACGAAAAAAAACTTGAAACGATAAACGTAGTATAGTTTTGGATAAATAGTATAATTTTACTGTCCATGTACCATAATTTTTTGAGGGTCTATATCCAGCCCTGTTCCGAACGCAGCCTAAAATATTTAGATTTGCAAGCAATTTGCTATTTACGGAAACAAATGAGATTTCCAACTCCAACTGTGAAATAGAGTTGATAGTTAAATTTGAAAACATGAATTATCCCAGATATGTTAGAATATTACACATGTCATCGTGCAAACTGAAAAGAAATTTTTGTGCTGTGAGCAACGCGACATTTGACTTTAGACAGAATAATTTATCTTCGAAATCGATTCCAACACCATATATTACCACTAAGAGAGAGTTTTCACTGGAAGGGTTCGTAAAATGGCAAGAAGGTATATATGCCAGTATAACGAACAGTTATCCAGTGCATGTGATGCAGGATAGACTTTTATATTTACATGATACAACTGGCCTTCCCTGGTGGGCTACTGTAGTAACTTCCACAATAATAGTTCGTTCTGTTATGACACTACCTTTAGCAGTATATTCCACATACATACTTGCTAAAGTAGAAAATCTCAGTAAAGAACTTCAAGACATAATAGTAGATTTAAAGAGAGAAGCTCATTTAGCACAGAGGTACTGGAAATTATCTAAAAAGCAAACGGAAACTATGTACAAAAAATCACTGAAAAAGCAATGGGTAAAACTTATAGAAAGAGATAACTGTCACCCATTTAAAGCAAGTTTAGTTATATGGTTTCAAATTCCAGTTTGGATTAGCATGTCTTTTGCACTGAGAAACTTAGTGTACATGTCTAGCGGTGATCCTGCTGCTGCTGTTACATTCATGGAGCTTTCTACTGGGGGGATTGGTTGGATCCCCAACCTTACAGAACCAGATCATTCATGGATATTGCCTGTTGCATTTGGCTTAACAAATTTGTCTATTATTGAGTTACAGAGAATGTCTAGGTTAAAACAGCCTTCTAAGATACAGAATATATTTACAAATGTATTTAGAGTATTTTCACTTGTAATGATACCTGTAGCGGCTAATGTTCCTTCTTGCATGTGCCTATATTGGATGACATCAAGTAGTTATGGTCTTGCACAGAACTTGATTCTTCTATCTCCATCATTGAGGAGAAAGCTCAAGATTCCTCAAGCTCCAAGTGAAATCGAACAACCCTACAAGCACATCAAGCAAGAAATAAATCTATTAGTACAAAAAGTTACACCTAAAAGAACAGAATAATATGTAAGAATAAATGTTATATTATACAAAACAATAATTTCATTCAAATCCTCATACTTTTAGGTTAAGCTAAGACTTAAGAAAACTAGCAAATTATGAAAAATGTTAAGGGGATGGGATTGGTTGGGTGAGTTTAAGTATCCATATCTTGACTTACCAGTATATTTGTAAAACATAACAAGACCTATATTGACATAACATAATATACCCGAATTCACACTTTTATACCCCATGCAGTTCATAGAAGTAATTTAATAAGATGGTATCGTCAGGACCACTACGTCCTAGTTATGAATGAAATTCTATTGTTATCATTATCGTCGATGCCAATGGGTTAATTTAGGAAATGCCTGATGTATGTAATATTTCATTCTTTGTTTGTATGATTTCTCCTTTATGCTGTTCTACTACTTAAACAACTGTTTAACCATAACATTCTAATAGTATAAGCTTATAGCTAGTTGATATAAGTAGGCACCTATTATTTATCTTGCAAATGTACTACCCCTTCAGTTGGAGTTAATGATCTTAGTACACTTCAAATAATATTCCTTTTTCAGACACCAATAATAGCTTCTATTTTCACATCTGGCCGGGAAGAGCAGAATTTTAGCCAAGCAGATAAGTTTCTTCCATACCGCTGGGACAGGAATGACCCTAGAAAGAAGAACTTGATAAACCATGTCCCTTCTGCATCACTTCCTTTTGCTCTTGGTGCTAGATCCTGTATTGGCAAAAGAATTGCCATGCTGCAAATTACACAGTTAATTTACCAGGTATGTATCTAAGCAGTAAAGCCTAAATAGCATTGGTAGAGTAATAAGAGTACTTACCATACCAATGTAGATGGCATTGAAAGAATACATTTCTAAAATTTGGTACTTATTATGTTAATTTATCTATATTATGAATTTAATCATATAATACTTTACTTTCCTCACCCCAGCATCCCAGCCATTGGCATATTTATTAATTTAATCCTACTCTTATGTAAAGATCTGATCAGATCTGTCCTCTAATGATGGTTTAGATATAAGAATGAAAAAGAACATTTACTGCTACTATGACATAAGATATATTCTCTCAGTCTCAGTTATCACGGTAGCTCAAAACAGAACAATTTCAAGAGCAAGTCCTGACCTGAGGAATGGATTGATTGTGGGTTTGAATACTGCTCATTTTTTTTAATGAGACTTAAGCTGATTTGCTTAGTTAGCATTTAAGCAAATATATGAACAAATATAGTTCAAAAAGTAGTCAGAGACTTAATTTCCACTGAAGCAGAATTGATGCCACCAATCTGCACCAAACGACCATGGTCGCTCTCTGAGGATGGGTTGGTTTTTCTATGATCACTTGCTAGTTTTCTGTGTCCTAAATGAGACAGATTTTCTCGTCTAAATATCCGCCCACATGGTACTCGTAATTATTACCTACACATGATAAAAACAATGGTTTTTCTTTCAAGTAAAATCTTCGCACATTTTGAGTCAAGGTTCAAACTAAGCGGTAATGATGTGGATGGACATCTGTCCATCTTCATTGTTGTTGTCATCTTTCATTTCTGTTATATTTACATCATTATGAAACTCTACTCGTTCATGGAGCGCTTTCCAACCAAACGTAGTTTCGTCATATTTTAAATACTAAGGGTTCAAACACGGTGAAACTTTGTTTATCCTTGAACCTAATATATATGCTTCTTTCTTCTGGTTTGCTACATTTCCGTAAAATTAAATATTTTCAAAAATAATTAAGAAAATCGTTTTGTATGGGAATTGTTATTTTGACATTTTGGGATAAAATAAATCGAAATCTGGCAAACCAGAAGCATAGGCTCAGCAACATGAGTACAATATTTCACCGAGTTTGAACACTTGGTATTTAAAATACGACAAAACTACATTTGTATGGGAAGCGCTCCATGCACTCTACTCTTAAGCATCTGCTTAAGCTCCATAGTCCATTGGACCGTGTAAGTGAACCTTTCGTACCTTTGACAGGAATAATACGAGGCCTTAAAGGCCGAATATATCATAAAACGGCGTTTTATGATATATTCGGCGGGTATTATTAGTATAATTTACCCCCTAAAAGCTATCCAAATATCTCTCGCTCCTACTCCATTTGCTTCGGATTGATGGTTGATGATAATGGAACTTCACCGAAGCCACGCGAAGCATCACAGAAAATATTGGGGAAAACTGTACCAATCACATTCTTCTAAGCTACACGCTGTATTTCCGTCGCTAAGAAATGAGTAATAAGTACTAAAATATTCCCTGCTTATAGCGCTACCACGCACTTCCCTGCTAAACGCCGACAACGCATGATAGAGATAAATACTCTTGTGCTCTTAACGCACTGCGAAAAGAATGTGACGTCGCGCCGATTCGTTACGTGTCATGATTTAACTCAACTCACTCTCAAAGCTCAAACCACTTGCCGATGGGGTAAAGATGTCAGTAGTTCTCTGTACAGGTTATTAGGAGCCCTTTTACATTTTGCAGCCTTCTCACTCGCACTTTTAAAAATAATTTCAAATAGCAACAATATGGTTTATATTTATTAAAATGTGGTCAATCATTATTTTGCTGCATGCAACTATAGATGTTCTCTACTAATTTTCATTTTGATATCTGTTATGGGGGATCCAAAACGCGTAATTTAGTTATTTTAAATTTTGGGCCTCTAGTTCTAATTGGACTCAACATGTAACAAAGTAAAAATATGTTGAGAACATCTATAGTTGCATGCAGCGAAATAATGATTGACTACATTTTAAAAAATATAAACCATATTGTTGCTATTTGAAATAATCTTTAAAAGTGCGAGTGAGAGGGCAGCAAAATGTAAAAGGCCTCTTAAAAGTTGTATTAAGTTAATTGTAAACAATAATATTGTAAATATACTTAAAGCGAGAGGAAAAATAATATTTTTAATTTTATTTTGTTGCTGTCTATGTAACTATTGTACTTGATCACTTAAAGCTAGATTTAGAAAATATCGATATTTAATGTATATTTTATCAATTAATTGAAGGTAATTTTTAATATTTTTGATAGTTTTAGGAGTTTTTTATGGTATCAAGTGGTGGTTAATGACGTTGCAAGATAACACCAGAAACATCATTTTTAACTCGTGAATATCTACCATTACATACCATACCATCATATAAAATGGTTATCAAACCTAGCTACGCTACAAGCTCTAAAAAACTGTTAAAAGGAGGATCTCCAGCTACAGACGTCTTTAAATTAAAAAAAAATATGGTTGAATGTTATTTTGTAATCTTGAGAGTCGAGACATCAATTCCGTCAGTGTTGTGAGCGGAACAAAGATGGATTATTGTATTGTTTATTGCTAGTGGCGTAAAATGCAGCGTGTTCAACATTATCTATATATCGTTGGACTTCTTTATGGGAGGTGGTGCTTACATTTATATTTAATATACTCATATGCTTCGTTTTATTTTTATCAGTGGTATAGCTAAATGTTTTATAAAGTATAGTCGAGCAATGTTTATTATTAGCTTCCCCTAAGCCAATGATACATCAGCAAAGTCCCACAAAACTTTCTGAAGCACATAGGAAAGGGCGGGAGATTACTGCAGACTTTCAGCTTCGCGTTTTGATACAAACTATACTCGACAAACTTTTAGAGATTTTTTACCTCAATAGAGAATCGATCTCGCTTCCCGGGTTGTACTTACCGGGTGCCTTAACCACTGGGTTATCGAAGCTGGCTGGAATTTTTTCTGCTATAATGGTATTACTTTATCGGTCATAGGGGACGGTGCAACCATTAACTGGACAAAATCGAAATGAATGAACAGCTTTTTCAAACACATAACTCTAGTAAATGATGTCGATACCCTTCTTATTTCTAAATATGATTACAAGCACAACCGCGTGCTCAGCGAAAATCTCATAACTTCAAACACAAAACAATAGACAAAGGATTCCATTCCCTCGAGGCAAAGAATGTTGTACTCTAAAAACTTGTAAATGTGATTTTAGCTTAGGGCGCGATATTACTTGTCTAATTAGTAATCATACATAGAAATAAATCAGACAATATATTTTTTTCTTAAATTAATACCACAATTTTTTTACACCTTATGGTAGGCCTCATTGTCTGGATACTCGTACGATACAGTACTTTTTGTTTTATTCGGTGATAAAAATTTAAACAAACAAATGTCAAAGTGATGAGGCAGTGACTGATGAGTGATGAGAATTGACTAAAAAATTGGACAGTATATCTATTTTTTCATATCTATGTCCTACAGTCCTGGTTAATAGAAGAAACGTGAATCACTGCTTAATCACATCATAGTTGGAAATGTCATTTAATTAATTATAATGTAATAAAAATTATGATATTATCATTTACAGATTGTGAACAATTTTGATTTGAAATGCCTGAATGACACTGAAGTACAACCCGTGACCTCTCAGGTTTTAGTGCCAAGTGAAGAAATCAAGATATCTGTCTCACTTCGGAAACAAGAAAACTAAAGACGAAGAACTAAGAAAATATGGTTTATTTACACTCGAACTGTAAAATATTTCTTTATAATTTCATATATCTAATGTTTATATTTACACAAATAAAATGAAGCAATAATGCCAGTCTTTTTACAAGTACATCGGAAGTGACAGACATTTTATACGCAAGACATTATCACACAAGAGTTATTTTCCTAACTATTTTACAATTATATTAGTTAAGTAGATAATTATATGGGAATGTACACAGTATATAAACAATGCATACTAGTTTAAATGCATACTGACAAAAAAACAACAATATTAGCACACCATTCTGCAAGAATATCCAATTTAAATTCATCAGTATATGTTTGAAAAAATATCTCAATAATTCTTTAAAAGTTTCGCCACATCAAATATTCCATGATACCAGAGTTCATTTTAACATAAAAGTCTACGTCCATTTTTCCAACTGTCTCATTATAATAGATTTAATATCATCCAGCCATTGTTCTTTATACTCTAAATTCAGAATATTTTTGAATGCTTGCGTTCGCTCCGTCTCACACATTCTCCCCGTTAATAAATATGCAACAGATTCGACGCAAAGGAACCCCATGCCCTCACTCAGCGACCATACATAAATTTTATCTGCAGAGTCCGGAGTCATCACGAATTGTAAAATAGCACTATTCAATAAAACCTTCAATTTCTCAAACAAGAATCTGTCGGCTAATAATAATACTTCCAAATTAGTTTCTAATTTGTGAGCCATTGGAAACACTTGTACATCACATTTTGCATTATTCAAACCACAGTGCAGTAAAGTTAGAAGGTATTCAAGACCGGGTTTAGATACATTTTTTAATCTCACAGAGTTTTCTATAGATTCTTTAAAACATCCCATTAACATAGCACTGAATACTTCCGAGTTTTGGCACAGAAATGTTCTATTTGCTTTTACCGTAGATAAGTCGTCTAGTTCAAAAATTACTATTTCATCTTTGGATAGCCCGTCTAGAACAGGATCGTAGCTGATGGAAATTTGATCTGTAAATCTGGTCTCTAAAACTTTAGGATTTTTAATACGAATGTTAGTGGCAAATTTTCCTAGACCCGTCACGTAATATTCTAACTCTTCAGTAGTTTCAGGTATTCTTGTAAAGAGAACAGTAAGCGCGTTGCATTCTATGTAATATTTTCTAAGTAGCGCCTTCGATCTGAAAAGTAAGGGAAAATATTTAATCTAGATCACACAATATTATTGGCTACTCATATGTTATTATTTAATAGCTCGTACAATATTTTGTTTCGGACAGTTTGATTATGAAGGAATATCAAAATTATAGACTTCGCTTACTTGACAATAAATGGCAGAGTCAACGACAATATTTCCTTGATGTTGTCAGGGCCTCTTAGTAGCTGATAGCTAATTTCTCCTATTCCGTAATTAGATTCCGCTAATATCGTCAATCTAGTCATTAATTTCACACACACCTTCTTAATCTGAAAAATATAAAAGATATTGTTGTGTACAGACTGTTAGATCAAACAGATAAATGCAAGAGCATTTTTGTTACTAATCAAATTAACCAATCCTATGTTTTTTGAATACGCTTTATAGTGATCGTCAGTATATATAATCATTGTCCAGGTTGTAAAAACCGCAGGATTTGCTAAGACAATGTGATTGCCAATGAAAATCAACTTGGGCGATAACAAAACCGATATGCACCGAAGGTATTAGTAATTATAGTAAAGCGCTAGCTTTTTTCACGTATGTTTAAAAGTTTGAAGGCCTTTGATTGGGTCTGGTACGACCTCATAGCAAGTTTCCATCATTTGACCAGCTCATTGAACAATGTCTATTCGAAGACATTGCTCAATGAGCACTTGAACTTGCCCTAGAAAGCAGTTATGCATGCATGACGCAAGTTGGTCAATTTCATTGCCGATAAAACCCAGGCGTGTATCTTTTCTTTTTTTTACATCACCTGATGGCAAATGATTGTGGTCGAAGATGTTGTATAGGCTAACTTAGAATAACTGGCATTTATGGACAGCTACCGGAGAACACAGCGTTATGTGCTTTGCGACAGCTTTTTTACTTAAGATTGCGAGCCAGGCGGGCATGCGCAAAATGCCCTACCACCATATCTGTTACTTTTGGCATGTATCCGCGATATAATGTCTGCCTCTTAGGGATAACCCATTTTTTTTTCCTTTGCTTTTTACGAGAAATAATGGCTTACTTACGAAGCTATTTAGGTAATACAGCATTAATCCTTATCCAATTAATTACCTTATATACATTGTGCATTTAATATATATTAATATGGCCTTTACAGCATTAGATTTTTTGTTGCGCGTTTAGTGTTTTTCACATGGCCAATTATATGTCGCTCTTTCAAGATTAACTTCTAAAGAAAACATGTTTATATTGTCTAATGACATAAAAGCTGTTAACGTAGCATATAAAGACATTCTGGAGTATATTTAGTATCAGCATTGCACCCGTGCGAAGCCGGGGCGGGTCGCTAGTTAATGAATAAAACCTACGAAATAGTACCTACATTATACAACAATAGCGCGAAGTTGTTTATTACAATCGAGACGGGTTTCAAATGGAGTAGAGATTGTAATAAACAACGCGTACGAGTTTCATAGGACGTTACAAAATTACAAATATACGATAGGAAAAATTTAATCATGTGAGGGATATAATTAAAAAAAAAAAAAAAACCTATCGTATATTTGTAATTTTGAAATGTAATCCGCATAGCAGGCGTTATTGCAATCATAACTATATCAAAATTCATAGGACGTTTTTCAACACACTTGCGAGGAACGAATACGAAAATTTCGATACGAAAATATTTTCTTGATCTTTTTGATAGCAATAATAATCTTATTAGGAAGGTTTATAATTAAATCTTCTAAAGTTCTACTTCAGTAGGTAAAAAACTCTTTGGTTTGTTTTATATGAAAAACGAACGAAACAAACTATCCACGAAACATCTCCTTATTGAGAAGTGTGGAAACGTTGTTTTTTTTCTATTTAAAACATTATTGCGGTAAAGTAAAAAAAAACGCACGAATGCGTAATAGACTATATTATGACACTAGAATCGGTGCATTTAACGACCCGTTACGAGCGAGTGTGTTGAAAAAAAAGATTCTTACGTCTATCGGATATGACGTCATTATTTGAATAAAACATACGAAATGAGGTTGACTACATTTATAACTTCACCTAATGAATAATACATACGGCAGAATGTATTCTGACGTCTATCGGATATGACGTCATTGTTATGTTTTTACGTGATGAATAAATCAATGTATTCTTAATGGTACTTACCAGTCTACATTGTAGACACTGCGACACAGGATGTTTAGTAGTTAAGGACATAGTGTGTAGTCTCAAAGCAATCTTATGTTTCAGTATGTTCGTCAAACACAGGGAGTTACTGTAAAATGAAATAAACATTGCTATTTTTATTATACTTACTAAACTACCAACACTACGGTTTAAATCACGCAAACACTGCTGCCACTGAATACATTGCAAACGCTCGGTTCATAACTGATCGAGAGTATGCACTGTTTGCGCGCAAACGATGTGAACCGATTAGCAGCCGCACTTATAACACAATTTAAATTTAAACTTTTCACATGGCTTCATGACAAACATTTCTACAACGTATTCTAACTACTAAACAACCATTGGACATGTTAAAATATCTAATTATATAATGTAATGACATAATGCTTATTTTAATTGTAATTTAATTTTCTATTCTACCGTACATTGTATTTAAAAAATGTGTTTGGTTATATTATATTGTATTATAATATTTTATATGCTCAACCGTAATTAATTTTGTAATTTTAATTTTGCATGTCAGGTATTTTTCTGACTATGTGAAATATGTGATACTACTACTTATTATTACTTGAATTGTACAACAACTTGTAATACCATATTTTACGCAATAAATCTCATTTCATTTCATAACATCTGCAACGGTTAATTTGCTTCTTCGCAATTAACCCAAAATAACCTTTACTTCAATTATCGACATTAGAAGTATTGCATTTCAAGACATTATTTTGTGGACAAGATGGTATACGTATAAAATTCTAATTACAACAACAAAAATCTCCTCATCCATCTGTCAAAATTTGAGTTTGACATCTTACTGTGAGCGTTGTTTGCAGCCGGAAGTGACGTCATAGATGACGCCATAATGCTATCGTGGTGTCTGTTTCGCACGTTATGAACCAAACGTTTGCGTGAATACAGTGCCAATAGCGCATATTTGCGTGACATAAACCGTGGGGTAAGACACAAGCGTCACAGCCATACCGCGAGGTTCGATGCCCAACTCAGCCAAGTTTCTTTTGTATCCAATTGTTATTGAACAATCTCGAGGCCCACCTGATGTTAAAAGGTAACATCTGCCTGTAACAGTTGCAATTCGTCGCAAGTGGCGAACTGTACTGCGCCCATCACTCTGAGACATAAAGTTGTGTAATCTCATGTGCCTGTAATTTCACTCCTTCAAACCGGAACACAGAAATGTAAACACTACTGCAAGCTATAGAAATAGGTATGGCGGAAGTACTGCCCCAGACGAACACAGGCCGGAGTCTGACATTGTACCTAAATGATGGAAATAGGCCAGCCCCCAATTAACTGTTTTTCTCACTCCCTAAATGAGTTTTGAGTTCCAAGGTAACACACACCTCACCACTAGCAGCGGCCGCTCACTCGGTACACCGTACTCTCACCAAATTTTTTTTTATATTTTTTTTTTCTTGATATGTTAGCCTTTGACTGCTATCTCACCTGATGGTAAGTGATGATGTGGTCGAAGATGTTGTTCAGGCTAACCTAGAATTACTGGCTCTCAAGGACAGCTGCCGGAACACACCGTTAGGTGCTTGGCGACAGATTTTCTACTTGGGTGGTAGCTAGCCAGGCTTGCTATAACGACTGCCTTCCTAAGACGACAACCGCGACCGACAGCTTAACGTGCCCTCCGAAGCACGGAAGCGCTCAGTAGTAATGTAACTAGCGGTTACCCATCCAACTCATGACCGCGGCAGACGTTGCTTAACTTTACTGATCGGTTAAGAACAGCTAAGCAAGCTTCGCTACGAGAGCTTCGCCTAAAATTTGCTATTGCGCATCAGCGTTTTGCTTCACTGGTAAGTACCATAAAGTCGGAATCGTAAGAATAGTACATACGAGTATATTTTTTTTATGGTATAGGGGGGCAAACGAGCAGGCTCACCTAGTGGTAAGTGATCACCGTCGCCCACGAACATCATATTTGGTAAGTACCTACATATTTTAGTTTAACGATTATATCAGCCTCTGACTAAAGGTGAATTGATAATTCAATTGACAACGAAGAACCTTAACCTGAAACTCATTAGTAGATATATAACTCTTTATTGTAACTCTGCATATAACATGAAGACTAAATCACAAAAATAATAACTATGATACAAGTTTCATACCTTATATGATATACCTATATATGATGACCTTAGCTGATGTACAAAGCCTTATTACTACACGTGAAAAGGCTCTTTAATACTACTAAAGTATGTCACTTTTGAAGCGCTCGTAGCGTAGTTTGCATAGCCGTTTTTAGACGATCAGCTAAGCTAAGCAACGTCCACTGCTGTCATGAGTTGGATGGGTCATCGTTAGCGGCATGACTACTGACTGCTTCCGTGCTTCGGAGGACACATTAAGCCGTCGGTCCCGGTTGTTGTCCTCAAGTAGAAATCCTGTGCCCAAGCACCTAACGGTGTGTTCCGGCAGCTGTCCTTGAAAGCCAGTAATTCTAGTATAGCCTGAACAAAATCACCATTTTCCATCAGGTAAGATAGTGGTAAAAGGCTAGCAGGTCAGCTATAAAAAAATTATCTCTTCCAGGCAATTTTTGGACAGGAATAAAAAACTGTTTCTTTCGAACTGATCATAGACTGGTATTGAATTCCACAATCTAGTAGTGTGGAGTGAACACACACAAATGGAAAAGAAACACTATAATAATTTTAACTAGATTGATTAATTTAGTCAACATGTTTATATATATTATAAGGTTGTATAAGAGAGTCAAAGTATGTTTCAAACCCCTTAAGATATTTTGTAAGAGATAGATACATATTAAATTAAATAGTAAAAGAGCTACTCTCCCTCATTACGTCTTCGAGCCTAAACTAACGAACCGATGTTGATTAAATTTACACAGAGATAGCCCGAACTGTGGAGGATCCCGTGATAATGAGACATACGATACTTTGATGGTGTTTCCATAGTAAATACTTGCATCAAGAATTCACTGTATAACCTAATCCCTTGTTAACGATTTAGTCACTAATCAGCAAGTTAAACCTAGCTCAAATACAGCTTTTTATATTATGTGGTTACATAAAGTTTTATAAACTAAAAATACTATTTAGTAATTACTCACCTAAATATTAGAGACAAAATTCGTGAAGGACGACCCATAGGTTTCCGACATTTCTCCATGTAGTCAAGAACGGCGTTGATGCAATCCTTAGTGGTCATCAGATCAAGGGTACTGTTGGATATGACAGATTCCTTCGCTGGTCCATACGACCCAGGCTGACTGTCGGAAGGACCATACGCCATTCGAACTAGCAGGACCATAACGCAGGCGATGCGGGAAGAATCCGTGTCCGCGTACATTTCCTCTGAAAAATATTGCAATATTTACATAAACCGGTCAAGAGCAAATTGGACTCGCACATCGAGGTTCCGTACCAAAATGGAGCAACAAAATAGTTATTATTTCATGAAGATCGAGATCCTTAACGAGAGTCCGACTTGTGCTTGGCTTTTTTCTAGTATTTGCAGTTCTACATTAGATATTGGACTATAAATATATCAAATTTGACGCTTGTATGAATAATTATTTTTAAAATAGACCAGAAAGAAAAATCTTAAATAAAATACGGTTCTTCTATGTTCCTTTTATAAACTTTTTGGTATTACTATTATTCGTTACTCAACTAACCATACTAACAGATATTCTGTGAAAATTTCAACCGTTTACCTATAACCATTCCCAAGAGACACCCGTTTAAAAGTAGGACGGACGGACATGACAGCCCAGTTTACTAATAGGATCCCGCTTCTAGTGTGAAACCCTAAAATGGAACTAATCAACACGACGATATATCGTGCCAAAGGTGACAGTGGTTTAAATAATGAGTTATAATTGGAAAATTTAAACTATTAAAGAAAAAATATTTACTTAGTTATGCACCCCAAATGCGACATTTTTAACGATTAACGAAACTATCAACATATAAATGAGCCTCATCATTGAAAATAATAATAATTTATATTCCAAAAAATATAGCATATTTTGTTTTACAATTTTCTGTACGAGTTTACCTAATAAGATTGTAACACAAGTGAAATTTGAGACCCAAACTAGGCGAGAGCCTGTGTCTTGGGCCGCTGAGTACGATTATTATATCATTAGTTAATATTAAGACAAAACACTAGATAAAGAGCAATATAGTACCTATACTAACTGCCCAACATTCATTATTTTGTATAAGTCGACTCAACAATGGGAAAGTGTTTTCCATTTTGAATAAACCTGACAAGCTGTATTTTTCGTAACCTCAGAAATGGATACGAAAAATTCCAATTTTGCACAAATTTTGGAACACCCTATCAAAGACAGTAAGGAATACATACAGAGTTCTCTGTACCTGCATATACATATACAGAGTTTTCTGTACCTGAGATAAAAGCTACTAGAACACTTACGTTCGGTCTCTTCAGACGGTTCATCGTCGTTAGCCACGTCTTCGTCATCCATAGCGAGCTCGTCCAAGGCTAACTGAGCTGCGTCGAGTTCCACAGTGGCCGCTGTAATTGCGCCCGTGGCTGTTGTCTCTGTCTCTGCTTCGTGCTCGCTACACACAGGAGAGTAACGACCGGATATCTCGGAGTCTGACGTTTCTAGAAACATGAACATTTTTTATGGTACTAACATTGTATTTTTTGCATTAACGCCTGCTAAGCGAATCGTCTTACAAAATTACAGGGTAAGACGGTTAAACAATAGGAAAGAAATGATAAATATGAGCTATGACACACTACGATAGGTTAATTGGAAGAGCATGTCTATAATATAAGAAAAGATGATCGCGTGTTCGAATTCCGCTTAGTTCAAAAACTCCCTTTTGTAATACAGTAGAATCCTTTTATTATGACTCCGCCTATGTTTACCAACCTTGCTTGTTATGACATAATTACACAGTGAAATTTGGTTTTCATATACAATTCTTTTTATAACTAAGTCGGATATAATGGCTTTGCTTATTGTGACCCATTTTTAATAAATTGCGTCCTCTTGTAATGACTGACACTACCAATAAATAATAAGTCTATTTATTCGTAGGACTGACATGATTCCTAACACCTTCGGCAATGGTCGGGAGATTCATCTACGTGAACGTAATACAGGAGTAATACCCAACGACGACGTTCAGCACCTATATGCCTTTTTTGTTTTGAGTCTCAGTGGGTAATTGATAGTTGAAGGTTACGAATTGATTGATAGTGATTTGTGAAAAAAATTACATGTCAACGTCGTCATCAAGCATTTACGTTTGAAGAGAAAGGTGCAATAATAAGCAGATAAAAAAAATTGAGAATCCAACTAATCTCTCGCAAGGGAATTTGGGGTTGGTCATTCGACAATCTCGATTATTTTTATTTTTTATAAAATGCTTTGTATGATGTCCGCTTACTATATCGTGTTTGTGCGCGATGTCATTATAAAAGGATATCACTGTAGTTTAAAAAATTTCATGTTGAATTTTCTGGTTATTTGCTTAATAATTTGATGTTCAACTTCAATAATAATGGTTTAAGTTTCTCCAACACAACAATTTCAGTGAAAATTGTGTTGTGAGAAGTGCAAATCTGAACTCGCACTTTTAGGGATCCGAATACCAACAGCCCTTAAGATACTTTGTTAGTTTTGATCACAGCTCCCGAACTATATTACAAGTCGGTCAATATTCGTTGGTAAAATAGAGAATATGTCATAAACAGCTATTAGGAGGGAAGGAGGAAGATTTGCCATAATCCCCCGTTTGGCGAGCGTCTTCGGCATCGCCGGTGGTTCTTCAGAAGGCACTGCTGCCCTACATCCATTTCCCTTCATCGACTCTTACGAGTCCCACAACACGATATGGGCACCTCACGAGATATTTGGTACACAATATACCGAAATTCCAAATTCCTAAAAGAAAAGAGGGTAGGCCTCAACCGGGTCAGCTGTGTTATTTTGCGCGCTATTTATTAATTGCATATTTATTTTAATAATGGCGAATTTAACTAAAGAAGATGTGGAAAATGTTTTAAAGAAGTATCTTACGCCTATAGGTGTTAAAATTGACGACATGCGACTAGCAATAAAAAGTTTACAACATAAAAAAACAGATCATTGAGATAGACCCCGTAACAAAAATAGTCTAAAACTTACGGCTTTGATAACGACTAAATTTTATATTTTTTGATTACGTGTCTAAATTGTATGTACTCTAATGAATGATATCTAGAAAATGCTAAAGTGCAAAATAGGTGTTTTTATTTCGGCGAATTCCAAATGTATAGGAGTTCAAATGTATACTCTAGTTTTATAATTTAATCGAATTTCTTGTCCAATATTCATCTTTGGGTTAACGTTTTACACACAATATCTAAATTTGAGTATAATTGAAAAGTTAATTGGGTTTACTAGCTATAGACACGTGATACTCGGACGGAAGGACAGACAGAGCAAGGAGTCCCATTAACATGGCTCCTGAACTCTATGGATACTGAACCTTAAAAAATTTCAAAATTACCTCGATTTGATAATCAATGAAATCCAACCCTCAAGGAACTATATGATACGAGTTTTGAAGTGTTATAGTACTTACCGTCATGGACACTGAACGGAGATGTGGGACTACCCTCGCTGCTGGGGCTCCACTGGTACTCCGTCCAATAAGGCGAAGCCACGCTTCCATCGCCAGTACCAAACCCAGACTCTGGGCTCCAATCCCAGCGACTTTTCTTGCTGGAACTTCGATACTCTGGACTTAAGCCTGAAGCTCCATCAGACAATGGTGACATCAGTGAAGGTTCTGGACTTAAAGCGCTGCGACTAGTAGATGGCGTCTCTCGATCGCCCTTCACTTCCCAGTACACTCCGGTGCCCCACACTCGAGCCTTCTGCGTTTACAAACAAGCATTAACAATGTGTTGTGTAATTCAATAATACAAGATATGTTACTTACCCTCATGAAAGCTGTCGGACTATTTGCCCGAGGTCTTTTGCGCTTACGCCGTATCAGCTGACCATCGTCCTCGCACTGACTTTCATCTGACGTATCGCTATCCCTACTTTCGCCGAAGCCGACGATACTATTGTCTCTTTCTATGACCACGCTCAATTCGTCATTTTTATTGCCACTAGAGAGTTTCCGACGTTTGAACAGACGTACTTTTTCTGTGTTTAATCTGGTATCTTCTGTTGTGTCTAGTTTTGGCTCGACTGAATTATGGTTCATGACACTACTATCATCCTTCATAGTTTGTTTGTAATCATGTTCACAATCCATTGTTTCTAAATGTTTCTTGAGATCTTCAGTCAGTAAGCTTATGAGGCCCTCATTTATGAGCATTTGGAATGCTGTAAATTGTAATAAGTAAAAATTATAATTTTGTACTTAAACTAGTGAAATATAAATGCTAAAGTGAGTTAGTCTGTGTTACTTCACGCCTTGACCACAGAACCGATTTTGGCAGACTTTGGGAATACATGAATAATGCATACTCGCAGCAGGAAAACATTAAAACAACTCTTAAATTTATAAAAATGCCATATGTTACAGATAATTCTTACTAGTATCGGGATATATAAAAGTTTGCCTATACTTACAGGAATCATTACAAAATTACAAATTGACTAGTTACTAGAGGAAAAATTATAGTTATGTGCGGGATTCGAACCCGCCATCCACGCCTATAGCCGGGGTAAGCTCTGACCAACTGAGCTAACATGACAATGACTCAAAACTTTAATTTTTCCTCTCACTCTTTAACAGTCGCATGAAGATGAGGATGGGTGGGTGGATGACGCGCGATAATTTTTCCTCTCGTAAATTTGTAGTTTTGTATTGTAATCCGCAGAGCATGCGTTATTACAAAAATAAAAATATTAAAACTTACAGGAATCATCAAAAACAAATTGCAGCAATGCTCGGAGAGCGCATGTATGTTCCCTGGCGGCCGCGATGAGTAACGGCAAACCCCCGCAGAGTCGAAGACGGGCTCGGTTTACTGACTCACCACTTAGTTGCGAAAGCGTGCGTGCCGCGCCTTCTGGCCACCATGACACTTCTGTAACATAGTTTCTGAGCTCGATATATTGTTCAACGAGTAAAGCGCCCAGTGAAAGACTTACTAGTGACTCGTTAGAAGTATGCCACTTTCGAGTCGATTGATGAAGCAAATCAATTCATGTCAGAAAATATTATTGATAACCTCATTTAGACTTCACCACAAGGTTTGGTATACGAGCATGTATGTTTGGAACAGGTGGGCTGAATGATCGATTCAGAAACGTGGAAAGTTATTTGCAAAACTATCCTGGGAGAAACTAAGCTTTAGACCCTATATAATCGATTACGGAGTATCCAAGTTCATTTTCATTTTATTATATGGTCATAAAAGCGTACGAAAACACGACATCAAAATGTATGGTGTTCACGGTGCTTTCCTTCTACTTTTATTATATCGATAACTGTTTACCAGTTATTATATTCCGGGAGTCACCATAACCTTCCTCAAGGTTCGTTTTTTATAGGATTGTCCCGAACACGCTTGAGGTCCTCCAGATGTTAATCAGTAATCTTTGCCTATAACCGATACATTTCGAACAAATGACGAACTGCACTGCGCCCATCACCCTGAGACATACATGTGTTATTTCTCAGATGCCTATAATATCATAATTATTACTTACTGACTCTCAAGGGTAACTGCCGGAACACACTGATAGGCACTTGGCGACATATTTTCTGCTTGAGATTTCTTCTTGAGGAATCCTGTAATGCGTATACAAAGCGGCATTGCTAGCTACCAAGCAATGCCGCTTTGTATACGCATTACAGGATTAAAGTTACGGTTGTTCTTGACAGGTTACGGTCTTTTAATAGATTATAGAGGGATTTCCCCGGTAAAACCCCTTGTTCTGACTTCTACAGCATATGAAACTTCATAACCGTCAATTCATTTGTTCAGTTGTGTCTAATATTCGTATGTTTTTATTGTGTGGTGGTATTTTTGTTTCCCACGGTAGAGTAAAATCTATAGTACTATGTGTTGTAGTTATTTGAAATATATCCTGTCTGGACAAAGAAGCACCAACGTTCTCAGGAATTTTATAATATTTTTCATATGTATCCACCAAAAGTTTTTTTCTTTTTTTTAATGTTATTGGGACGGAACAAGCCCGAGGCCCACCTTATGTTAAGTGTACTAACCTCCGCCTATAACCGACGCATTTCGTCAACGATGAATTGCACTGTGCCCGTCACACTGAGACGTCCAGTTAGGTTAGGTCTCATTAGCCTGTAATTTTTCGGGCTCTCAAGGACTGCTGTCGGAACACACTGTTAGGAGCTTGGTGACAGATTTTCTAATTGAGGGTGGTAGCTAGCCAGGCGGGCATTTACAAAATGCTCTTCTACCATGCGGTGAGGCTCAATCCCGCGGCGGGATTCGAACCATGTACCTGCTGCACGGCAGTCCATAGCCTGACAATAGCTATGCCTAATATGAAGGAAGGCTTGAATTTTCTATTTGTAACAGACCCTTGTTTAAAAGAAAAGGACGTCTCTTTTGTTTGTGGTAATTTTTTTGGCTCTAGCTACGGCTTCTCGTATGATTTATAAGACCCTATCATAGCGACGTGAATAATAACCCCTATCAAAGAGCACCTTGTCCCCTACCGGTAAGTGCCTGTCTGTACTTTTTGCATTGCGACAAATGTAGCAAGATTTTTCGGTGGCTTTCCCCCCATCCTGGTCTGGGAGATCCATCTGGAAGGCGTAGATATATAATTTGAAAGAGCAGGAGACCAATCATATATTAAATTATAAAATTAATAAATTAAGAGCGGCCAGAGGTATATAAAGTTCACTCATGGTTAGCAACTCGTTTCTAAGCTCATTGCATGCAATTTATAGCTATAATTTTTTTACTGTAGAAAACATTATAGTTCTATCAGCGCTTCAATGAAAGTAAGCCGGTAAATTTATATTCTTAGCCAAAGATCAAGTAAATAAATAGGCACTTACTATTTAACTAAAATTTAACAATATTTCTTTAAATACCTACCTACAGAGCAATACACATAGCTCAACTTTGAAAAAAAAAGGAGATAGATTATATTCGTTATTATATGAGGTTTACGCGCAAGTTGTACGCGCGTTAAATCTCACAGATATCATCTGCAACGAAAAAATTCACTCCCAGTTCGCAGCAATGACGCAAGCTCTTTCGTGCAGCAAACAAAAACAAATTAGAGCACCACTGCGCCATACAAGTCATGCGGTACGTCTGCAGGCGTTAAACAACGCCACCTTAAGTCACGTCTGTGGCTAAATTTTCAAATTTGGAATAGTTTTGTCGTATATATAGCTATTTGTTACTTCCTACAGAGACCACTTTTAAGATTTACAGTCGAAATAATTGTGTCTGGAATTTTTGACTGTTCTAAATTAAATAGTGTGACACGCAGCTATCAAATTGACCGTAGAAAGTTTAGGTATTTAAAGGTACATTAGCGCACATGCCTTAAAAGGCTGCGGACTTTTTAATCAAAGGTTGTATTTACTTTAATTGTAAATATCGTTAAACTTAACATAATAGCTTTTTTTTTAACTGGTCAATGTGGGACATTTCAACATGGGAATCGGTATTTGTGGGTGTACTCGTCATTAAAGTGGATGTTACGGAAGTAGTTAATGTACCAAAATAGAAGCGCGATACGATGGGATACGATTGAATCATACGAAGCGGCAATGTCGCGCGCGATGATTTACGTATCGTTCCGTTTAACTTAAAATTTTACCGGTAATTAATAGCGTTATTGATTCAGTTCAATACCAAGGTAATTTGCAGTATCGTAAAATGAAGTATTGAAAAAAAAAGTTATATAAGTGACACTTGATTAAGTCATCACAAACTTGACTATACAATGTCCTTATCCTGTAGACCCCAACTCCTCTATGCTTGACTGTGCACCTATCATAAATACCAGCCTATAATCAGTAAAGAAGACAAAAAAGTACCTGAAATCTTTTGTAAGATCCCAACCAGGCAAGGAATCAGCCCTGCAGCTCCAAGTAATGGGCGACATACAGACAGGAAACAAAGATTCATCAGGCACCTCAGAGCCAGAGGTTCAAATGTTTTAGTAAGTGCTACTAAACATTGGTAACCTCTACCATCTCCTTCAATCTGGAAAAAAAAACAAAAGTTTATGAGAGCCACTTTAATAGTGAAGCTAAATTAATGTAATTTCACTGGCTCTCAAGGACTGCTGCCGGAACACACCGTTAGGTGCTTGGCGGCAGATTTTCTACTTAAGGGTGGTCGCTAGCCAGGCGGGCATTCGCAAAATGCCCTTCTACCATGCGGTGAAGCTCAAGCCCGTGGCGGGATGCGAACCATGGACCTGCTGGGCGGCAGTCCATAGGCAATGCCACTGAGCCATCACTGCTTCAAAAATGATCCATTTTCCGTACTTATGTGCCGCACTAGCAAAATTGCAAGCGTCTTGATCAAAGTTGTATTTCTTAATAGTTTTTCAGCATATTTATTCAGCAATCAAACATACTAACTCTGTGAAAATTTCACTTCAATTTCAAATTCCCAAGACACAACACCTTTAAAGGCCGAACAAACCGATGAACAACAGAGTCTTAGTAATTGCCTCGTTTTCTTAACAATTAACTACTGTTAAAAAATATTCGTGTTTCACATTATCTTTATAGAATTGTTTTCCCAAATAATATAGTTAATAATTGTTGGTGTTATAAATTAAACAAAAACTTTTAAATAGGTGACTGTAGATCTAATGTTGTTTGTCATTCTGGAGAATTTTGAATGTCAAAATATCAAAAGTTGAGAAGATTACCTTGCTGTGCAACTTTTAGGCTATGTATTTTGAGACTTGAGACATTGAGACTTAACAACAATATCTTAGGTAGTAAAATCCATGCCGTGCAGCAGTATGGAAATTATCTCCATGTTCTAAGTGATCTGCATTGAATGGACCAATAGATTATCAGCAGACGATCTTACTGTTTGTCTAGAGAATATATTGGTATTTTTATCTCCAGATAATATAGATCAGAAACAACTGAGAAATGGAAGGAAAAATTGTAAAGTGTCAGTGAGAGAATCAGCAGAAGGAAAACTGAAAACCTGTTCTGCAACCTCAGTAACAATTTATTATCTGCTGATTTAACTTTACATTATTATTGATTAACTGCATTTGAATTAAACTCTGTGAAATTGGTTTTAAAATTAAAGATTGTATACAGGATTATTGGAAAAATGCGAGAGTGTCTTTGAATAGAGTTTTGAATATTTACACTGAGCAAAGTAATATGAAGTAATAAATTATAGGCACAAGAGACTTTTAACATCAGGTGGTCCTTGTGCTTGATCTGTCACAAACACATTAAAAATATCATTCCTGGACTCTCAAAATGTTTGCTAGGACTAACAGAAGTCAACCCTAAGAGGTTGTTAGCATTTTTCCAATAACCCTGTATTATTGCAGGCAACTGGTAGATCCAGTTTTCAAAGTGAGATTTTCACCTATTGGAACAGAATGTTCCTTTTTTATATTTTACTATTACATTTATAAATTAGAAAAAACTTATTGTTTAATCTTGCCTTCAGTGTGTTTGTAACTCTTAATCTTTTTCTCCTGGTAGTGGTGGCATGGGAAGAAATTGGGGGTCACATTCTAACCTGGCACCCCATGTTACAGTATTATAATATCATATGAATAACTGGCATTAATATGTTTTGACACTTCTGCCAAACCTCATATAATATTATTATTGGTTAAAATAAAGATAGAAAACAAACCTGTTCTGCACATTGAGCAGAAGCATGTGTAGTGAAATATCCAAAGCATTTGAGAATGCCACTGATTAGTTCCTCTTGGCTTTTGCGCATTTCTGCTGGCTGATTCTGTGGATTGTCAGACTTTAATATGCCAGCTGTCTCACATTCTGTAGTAAGGAGAATTGCAATACAGCGTACTGAGTTTACACTCAGCATTTCTTCTCTTTTATCTGTCACCATCCATAACTGCCTGTAAGGATGGTGATGTAGTATTTAAATGTTAGTTCAAATTAACACATTTTTAACACATAAAAAGTATAAAATATTATAACAGTATTCTTAAAACAAACAAATTAATGTCATTATTTAAATTTGCAAAGATAAGATGGACCCATAATATGTCCAGCTTATCTTTGCAAATTTAACCATAATTGGATTATGTCCCCATTTTTTCTTTAAAACTTTCATACATAATTTGTTTAAATATTCAATAGGCACATGCATGCAATGTCAATTCAAATTTGAATAATAATAGATGTCTTAAAACTATATTATTAGTAGATAATTAATTTTTACGTTCGATATAATTTAACATTTAGTAAAAACACATTTTGACAAGAAATAATAAACATAAGTGTTTACATTACATTATTAACCTTTAACTTTAACCTAACACTTGACATGATTTTCAGTTACACTACCACCTGAAGCTAGATTATTTAGCACATTATTGGCTGAACACATCCCAAGGGAAACAAAATGGGATTAACCTTACCTTATAGCTCTTACAGCCATGCTCAATGTAGGGTAAGACGTATTTTTATCTCTGTTCTCAATCAGAGTAACCAAAGATGGTACAACTCCATGATTGTGTAGTTCTTCAGCATTTAATGACTTTTGTGCTAAGTTACCAACTACTCTGCACGCTCGGCCGACAATACTATCACGGCATACAGTTTTTAGCACAGATATCAATGGGGCAAATATATGAAGATTGCCTACCTGTTAGAACATAATACGAAATTACTTATTGAATATCATTGTATATGTGGGTGTTGGTACCTATACAGAAAATATCAATATTTACTTACTGCTAAACGGCAATCATCATCTAAACAGCAATTACCAAGAATGCTCAGAGTTAAGTCAAGAATTCTTTCATTTGGTTTTCGTAAATGTGGAACTAAACAATTCAACCCACCGCATTCTGTGAATAACTTAAGGCCACTGTCATTTACTATGATTTTGTTTCTTATTTTCATTAGAGATTCCTGAACACGACTAGAAGATGTGGATTTTAAGCCTTCTATAACATTTTTCACGTAAAGTTTATCCATTTTGTAAAAAATTAAAACTTAATTTCGTATTTACTATTTTGACGTTCACCAATGACATATCTTGGTTTTTAAAATTGACATTTTCCAGCTGATTGTCACAACACAGTACGCAGCACAGATTAATGGATCAAAAATCGGTATTTTACGGGTGCATACCATTTGAAGTTATATTCGCTAAAAACGCTAAAAACGATCACACTCCCAAAAAGTTGTTCCACATGGGTCTTGGCGTTATTTTGGCCATAAACGCTATGAGGCTACTGGAACAGTTTGAATTACCTACATCTAATGTCAAAAGTGACAAATTTTAGTGGCATTCTTAGCGTTCTTATCCTAAATGGAACAGGGGATGACAGTTACAAACGATCACAGTGATCACAACCACAGACGCAGAATGTGATCAAAATTATCGAAATTAACGTTCTTAGCGACTAATGGAACATACCCTACATAGGGCCTATCCATTTGAAGCTAATTTTGTTATTTTCGATAATTTTGATCACATTCTGCGTCTATGGTTGTGATCACTGTGATCGTTTGTAACTGTTCTCCTCTGTTCCATTTAGGATAAGAACGCTAAGAATGCCACTAAAATGTGCCACTTCTGACATTAGATGTAGGTAATTCAAACTGTTCCAGTAAGGGTAAGTACCATTTGGAGTTAAATTCGCAAAAAACGATAAAAACGATCACACTCCCAAAAAGTTGTTCCACTTGGGTCTTGGCATTATTTGCAACCAGATGACTACAAAATTTCAATTTTACGAGAGGAAATATTATAGTCATGTGCGGGATTTGGCATCATCCACCCCTATAGCTGGGGTGTGCTCTGACCAACTAAACTATTATGACAATAACTATTTTTTCCTCTCGTTTTGTTACCATTGTATGAGGATGGAGTGACTCCTATTGTTCAACTTACGTTGTACAAACAAGACTATGCTTAAAACTTGTTATTGATGATGCAATCGTGTACATTCAATATTTTTTTTATTTTTTAATAACACATGCTCTGCCGATTACATTACAAATTTACAAGAGGAAAAGGAGAGCTCAGTCAGAGTATACCCTGGCTAAAGGGGTGGATGGTGCTAGGGTGCATACCATTTGAAGTTAGATTCGCTAAAAACGCTAAAAACGATCACACTCCCAAAAAGTTGTTCCACATGGGTCTTGGCGTAATTTTCGCCATAAACGCTATGAGGCTACTGGAACAGTTTGAATTCCCTACATCTAATGTCAAAAGTGACAGAAGTGGCAAATTTTAGTGGCATTCTTAGCGTTCTTATCGTAAATGGAACAGGGGATGACAGTTACAAACGATCACAGTGATCACAACCACAGACGCAGAATGTGTTCAAAATTATCGAAATTAACGTTCTTAGCGACAAATGGAACATACCCTATGTTGCGTGGACGGCACATTCGTTTCCTTAAAACCGGGTTATATTCTCTTTGGGATGTTGCAGTCCGTTTTGTGTGGATGTAGTAGTAGGTTGCCTGCCGTTTTACACCAAAAGCAATTTTAACGATGTCATTACAAATGGCACCCCATTTGTGCCATTTGAGCGCACGATCGAGAAATCTCTCGATCGTGCGCTCGTCGAGTCCTCCTGAGGATGCTTCGTGTAGAAGTGAAACGCGTCGAAAAAATTCTTCCGGTTTGGCTGCGTGGCGTTTGTGACGTCTCGTCGGCTTAACAGGAAACTGAGGCGGAATTGTCACTAGATATATTTTTTAAGTGTTTTATTAAAATATTTCAAAAATATAAATATTTGTTATTATTATGTATATACAAGGCCAATGCAAAGCGCAGATGAAAAAGGTTACGTATATTGTTAATGTTATATTGAACAATTAAAGCAACGTTGAACAATGCCATTGTGAATGTGCTGCAGTGAAGCACATTGCAAACACTTCTCTGTATTATTACTATGTGCAGTTGAAGACATAGTGAGAAATAAGACTATTATCTTGCATCAAGTTTCTACCCAAACTCTAATGGCATTTAAAAAGCCTAGCAAAGTATATATAGATCACCTATTTAGGCTCAACATAATATGCCAACAATAACTAAGAAAAGGAGAAAAATGAACTATGAACCTATTGACAAAGAAGATTTAATGGAAAATTACACTTAATATGTTCGTAGTTTAGCTATCAACTATGTAAAATGGGCATGGTATGCCATCTTCCATACCCATTTTACAATTATACAAACCTGCCAATCATTATAGCCTAGAACGGGATCACAATTATTCAGAAAAAAATTGTAAAGAACAGTTTCTTGACAGTTTATTATTACAAAATGTGACGAAACAGCAAATCAATAGAATAAAAGTAATCACCAGAGGGCAAGACAAATCACCAGAATGGCATATGTGTCTTATAGAGCTACAGCAAGCATGTTTTATGCAATATTTCATGCTAGAATTGAAAAAAAAAACACATAATACGAAATGAAAGACACATAAGTCCATCACCATAATAATATATGAAAATGCTTTTGAATTATATGTCAACAGTGTGGTCTGTTTATATCACCACATAATCCATTTCTTGCAGCCTCACCAGATGGTCTATTAGGTGAAGACACTGTGGTTGAAGTAAAGTGTCCCTGCGCTGCCAAGTTAATGCCTATAAATAGTGTGACTGTACCATAATTACAGAATATGGATGGGCAAATATCTTTAAAAGAAAAGTCACCCATACTATGCTCAAATTCAAGGGCTATTATATTGTACAAATAGAAAATTTTGTAATTTCATCATTTACACCTTTAGAGAAATGAAGGTGTTGTTTTTGTCAAGAGATGAAGCATACATTGAAGAGATGATCAGTGGGCTTGTAAAATTTTATGAAGAAGATTAAAAGGAAGAAATCTTAATAACACATTTTTATGAAAAATATAATTCTGTAATAAAACCAAAGAAAATTTATTTTTGTGTTTTTATCTAATTTATTTTTTCACTATGCACTCTCTAAAGTTACAAACAAATATAAAATATCTCACTTACTATGGTTCTCATGTACTGTTTTTCAGTACTGTTAATCCTGGTAATTGCATTTGACCTTTTAAAAATGTTGGAATATTTACAGTCACTTTCTTATCCGCAAAATATCAATGATACAATGATTTATTAGTCTGTGAATCTAGGTACTAAGGATATTACATATTTTATTTATATAGAACGCAACCAATTCGGCTTACAGACATTAATTTATGTATACTCGTAAGCTCATGAATTATCATTCGCAACAATTCTAATGACATTAACAATAAACATCTTATAAAACAATCATAATAGTCAATACAATATTAATTAAATGGCAAATATTAAATAATTGTAAAGGTGATTAAGCATTATTATATACATTCATTCATATTATAATAGGCTTTCTTAGTCAAAAACTCATTGAGTAGGTTTTTAAAAATATTGATGTCATTTTTAGAACGGATAGCTGATGTCATTTTGTTAAATATGGTGTCATACAGAACACACTCATTCGCAGCAACTTGATGCTGCATCGCACTTGTCGTAACATACCTTTTCGACGACCACTTAATGGATATGTTTAAAAGAGCTCTGGATTTGACTTTACAAAAATTGCAATTTCACTTATATATAATGATGGTAGAGTTAATATTTTCAAACGTATGAAATGCTCTTTACTTGAGTCTGTTTTTTCAATCCACACATCGATCTTATGCATCTCTTTTGGGCTTAAAAGACTTTTTCTCGGTCAGTTTAGTTACCCCAGTACATCACTCCATAGCGCAATATAGATGCAACGTGACCATGATAGGCAGTTAGTAATGTAGCTTCGTTAGTTACCTTTCTTAATTGATAAAGTGCATATGAAAACTGAGGTAATCTTTTGCAGACATTTTCTGTGTGGGATTTCCAAGTTAGTTTATTATCAATATTAAGTCCTAGAAACCGCGTCATTTCAATATCCGTTACATTTATACCGTCAACATTAATATTAAGATTCAATGGTTCATTATGGCGTTGTCTAATTAGTAATGTTTTGTCAATATTAATATGAAAATTGTTAAGTTTCATCCATTCATTAAAAGCAATTAGAGTATTGTTAATGTCAAATTCAACATCGCTTACTTACATCAATACTACTAGTTGTATCAGGGGAGATTCTTTCTATTTGTGTGACTTGTAAACTGTTACCGAGGTAAGATTTAATTAGGTCATTTGCGTGGCTTCTCACACCGTACTTATAAAGCTTTTTCAGCAATATCATGACGAACATGATCAAAGGCCTTAGACATATCCGTATAGCTATTGTTTTTTTCTTTCTGTCTATATCGGTCATAACTTTTTTCAGAAGATAAAATATAGCCATTATTATTAATAATATATTTATGGCTTTGTCTGATTTGATACCAGACAAGGCCATCAATATGGCTTTGTCTGGTATCAAATCAGACATTTTGACTGATTTTGATACCCATATTGATTGTTAGGTAAGGTTTTTTTTTTCTAAGTAAAAGTATAATTATTTATATACAAATTTTTCGAAAATTTTGAAGTTCTGATATCAACACAACAGGCCGGTGGTTACTCACTTGTGCTCTATCACTTTTCGTAAAGATTTTACAATGGACATTTTTAACACTTCTGGAAAAATACCTTGTTCCGTACATATATTAACAATGTAGCTCATAACTGGAGCTATAACTACTGCCACATCTTTAATTACAATATCAAAAGGAATTGGTTGGTTGGTGATAAAAATAGAGATTCTAGGTTGTCAAATTGTAAAGTATGTCAGGTATGTCATTATTTATTAAAGCATTATTATTTACAATGTCAAAAAAATAATTATTCAAATACCTAACTATTATCTAAGGATCAGTTACTGTTTCCCCATTGATGTTCATGTGTGTAATGCCTTCGCTAGGATAAGAAAACGTCGGTTATTAATTACATTTCAAGTTGCCTTTGATTTGCTTTTCGCACTTTTTATGTAATAGTTATTTTGTGATTTTTGAGTTTGCTTGATAACGTTTTTAATTTTTTTAGAATACTGTTTAAATCAATATCTTGATTCGCAAGTATTTGTTGGTCTGTGTTTACAGAGTAAATGTATTTTATGTTTACAACATTTTTTAATACCTTTAGAAATCAATTTCGGTTACTGTAGCTGAAAGCGCATTATTTGAATTTTCGGAAAGCACAAATTGTTAAACATTACAAAAATTTCGTGAAAACAGTTAAAGACTTCATTTGGATCAGTCATATTAAAAACTTCACTAAAACTAAGGTTACTCAAACATCGATGAAATTTGTGCCGATTCTTGGTGTCATAATCTCATCTTAATACGAACCACGATTTTAGACGACAGCTTTTCATTACAGGGCACTTAAAGAACTGCGCAGTGTGATCTGACAATGCTGTTTCATTTGTTTGCATAGTTAGTTCCACTGCACAGCATTCGACAACATTTGGAATACAACTTTTACTGATGCGACAATCTTGTTTAAATTCTACATCAGTCTTTACTAGTATGACTAAGCCCCCTCGTCGCTGAGGTCTGCAGAAACATGGTGCAAGACGGTAATTAGGTAATAATACATTTAATGTGTCATCATGCTTCATGTTGTGCTCTGTAAGACATATAACATCAACATGCTTACTCTGACTTAAATTGCTAAAATTGACAACCCTACAGTTAACCTATCAGCCTTAACATCAAACCATTTATATTCTGATGTAGCACACCTATAGAACTATACATGAAAAAGGTTATTATTACACGACTCAATCTTATTAGTAACTAGCGGCCCGCTCCGGCTTCGCAAGAGTATAAAATATATAGCCAATGACATTGGCTATATATTTTATACACTGAAAAAAATATTTAAATCGATCCAGTAGTTTTGATTTATTCATGAATGCCCGTTGCCCGCACGCGTTAAATTTAGAGTAAAACAATTCTTCTTTCCCTAAACCATGAAGATTTCCTGCTATCTTTGGACTATCTAAATTCATACACTACATTTTTACTTATTTACTTTTTAAATTTTTACCTATTTATTATATTTTTACAACAATTAATATAACACAGAATGTCTTTATATTTATATACGACGTTCACAGCTTTCTTATCATTAGACAATAAAAACATAGTTTCTCTAAAGGTTACTCTTGAAAGAGCGATATTCAGTTAGCCATGTGAAAAACAATCAACGCTCAAATCTAAGCCTGTAACGTTGAAGGTTTGACCCTGCGATTTATTAATAGTCATTGCAAAAGATGTCTTTACCGGAAACTGTAAACGTTTAAATTGGAAGGGTGAATCAGATGGTATCAGAGGGATTCGAGGAATCAATACATCTTCTCCAGTACGCCGGCCGGAACCCCCGCAAACGCTACGTCCCGCAATTTTTAAATCTGTAATATCTTCGAAAATATTAATTTAAATCATATACCATAGCGGAGTTTTCTGTAGACCTATTTAATGTGTTCAATACTTAGTACATTATTTTGTTAAATCTCATAGGGTTCAGCCTGCGTTTGCAATGTAAGCGGAAAAAATGAAATTATTTACGACATCACATTAGAAACCTCAAAAATAACAGTATTTCTCCACTATTTAATGGATGTTATTATACATATAAACCTTTCTATTGTATCACTCTATCTATTAAAAAAAACCGCATCAAAATCCGTTGCGTAGCTTTTTAAGATTTAAGCATACATAGGGATATAGGGACAGAGAAAGCGACTTTGTTTTATACTATGTAGTGATGTAGTGATAATATTAGTCTATTTTTCGCTTAAATTTACACATTGTTACATATTTATAGCATTTGTATTCAATATCAGATTTTTTATTGATATTATCTTGGATGTGATATCCACGATCTGCTAAAATACAGTCACCACTTCGGTAACAAGTCACTCCTTTCGACAGTTTGCCTATCACTTACAGACCCTGCATAAGCAGGAGAGCATAAATTTTGATATTGTTAGGTTTTCAATAACGCCTGCTGCGGATTACATTACAAAATCACAAATGTTCAATCCCGCACATGACTTAAATTTTTCCTATCGTATATTTGTAATTTTGTAAGGAGAACATAATGTTTCATTATTTTTCAGTAGTTTTTTACTACTTTGAGTAACAAACGTCCATCCATACACCTACACTTACAAACTTTTGCGTTAATACAGGATGTGAGCGAGGTTACGAGCGTTCCCGAATTGTTTGTAGCACTTGACCACGGCGTATATAATAATTTTAATATATAATGCGCAAATAATTATCAATTGCGCGATTTCTACAACGGAATAATAATAGCGCTATAGCCGATCTCTTTTGGCGTGAATCGGAAGGTAGCCATATTTTTACCTGGAATTTTTACTCTGTTTCTGAAGAAGATAATGAAAATATTGAAATGAATGTGAATTGATGAAGTTTCTGATGCGATGACAGAGTTTTTATGATACGTTTTTTTACACAAAATTAGACTAAGAGTTATTATTAATATTTAATTCTAACATAAATTTGGACATGAAATCGTTTTGTGAGAGATGAGTGTCTTCGGAGATTTTCAACGTGTGTGGGTGCAACGTTTTCCCGAAAGTGCATTACCAGCCGCCTGGGAAGAAGATGTTAGAGCAAATTTGGCTAAACACAAACAAAAAGTCGCTATTCTTCGCGAGGAATTGGAGAAAGAAGAGTTTTATGTTGAGTATCTAGAAACCTTGCTATCAGATGTGGAAAAACATAAAGCAGCTGCACATGCTATCAGAGGGCCTCCGCCCTCGGGTTCTGACGTGAACCAACTTGAAGATAAGGCACCAGATAGTAAACAGGTATGAACAATAGATATTCTTATTAAATTTTTAGGAACTAATGAAAATAGTTGTTAGTTTAATATTAGAAATTTTTATATCACACTTTACTCCTATCTTGTTAGATAATGACTATCTGCTATAGTATCTTTGTTTTAATATATTTATACCATTAGCAATACAAACAATTAGCTATCCTAGTTGGTAAAAATAGCCATCCTGTTTGTGTCCAATGTCATATATTTCAATTAGAGCATTATTTTACTTGAGTCATTGAGTAACTTCCAGTAATTTCATTAGGTAGGTAGTTATGTAAACAAATTCATTATCTCATGCATTCTTATATTCCTAAAACTTAACTCAAATCAAGGCTACATTATTTTACTACATTATTCATAACTGTACAGTATTCATACTTAGAGCCATGGTAATTCAATGTATACTTCACTGCTCATTGGTTAATAAATATTTATACTGACTGTTATTGGGTTTTCAAGCGTGAAAGTAACAGTATTAAGGTCTGCTGAACTATATTAAAAGCAAGATAGATTACTATGTACCTTAAAAATAACTAAGACCAGAATATTTTTTTTTATATTATTACTTATATTTCTCTCTTATACATTTTTTTTATATCTTGTGTACAGTTTATTAATTGTGATGCTTGAATTTTCTGATTGCTATAAATAGTTAAAAATAAATAAACAAAACAGTATATTCTGTATGGATGTATATTATTATTTATTAATTATATTCTACAAATATTATCAACATTGAAAATATAAATACTGAATGATTTTTGACAGTCAAAATCCAATTTGTCAGTATGTGAGCTAAACCAATAATATTACACACAGAATAACATTTTTATTAAGCTGAGTTATGATTAAATTTTTTAGTTCAGTTTCACTTTATATTTGAAATAGTTATATTGCTACTACTAATCCAAATTACATAACATAATCATAATGCATTGCTGTGTACTGTATTATAGTTTTATTATAAGTACTGCTGTAGCTGTTCATGAGAGCCAGTTCGCATTCTAGGGCTAACTTTATACCATGTTTGATCACAACACCACTTACCAATAAGTGAAATAGTGGTACAAGGCTAGCCTATCAGCTTTAAAATTAATGGCTATACTTCATTACTTTTTGAAAATTTCACAGTCACTAAAATTATTCACATTATTACTTATGGGATAAATTCTGACATGATTATCCTTAGGAGCTCGCTATAAAAAGATCATCACAGATTTATGCAAGTAATAATAGTAACTGTGCTGTACTTCAGTTAGTGTGAAGCTTATTTACCCTTCAGATCAATCAGCATATCATTCCAAAAAAATATAGTAATCGCACCATACTTGTAAAATAATCTACAATGAATGAATCATCTATAAAACATAATGGATAGTTGAATACCTACATAATATGTTTTGATTTCCAATACAGGCTTGATGTTTATAGGTGCAATACCTACTACTTGTTATGAATTGTTACAACCAGCATTGTGTAGTTAGTAGGCTTTAGTATTAAATACATTTTATCTTACTACAGTAGAACTCCAATTATCCGAATTAATGGGGACCGGGACCCATTCGGATAATCAAATATTCGGATAATCGGATTTTTAAAAAAAAAATTGCCATTGGAGAGAATAAAAGCTACGTTTTGATATTGCACTATTTTTTTATTGAATTAAATGAAAGAAACATGAAATTTTCACATGTTTTAAATATAAATAAAATGTACTTATGTACAAGTTTAGAAATAAAAATCATTGTTTTTTAAACATCTCCGTCAATTTAAGCTGTTTTGCGGTATTCAACCGTTTTCGGGCAATTTTTTGTGATTCGGATAATCGGCGATTCGGATAGTCGGAGTTCGGATAATTGGAGTTCTACTGTACCAGGCTAGGCTTACTGTGAAATCCAATTAACTGAATCTATTGTAGATTTGAGTAAATCGCTTTTGAAAGTTAAAGCTAAGATCTGACGTTATTAAAACAGAAGAGCTCAGAAATTACTTATGCAAAATCATGCAATATATATCAGTTTGTAAGAATGCCTTAAGATATATCTTGTTGAAGTAAGAGCTCTATAAAATTTACTTTATATCCTGAAGGGTGTCCAGTTAATTTGTTTTACCTGTAATTAGAAAATGTAATCTAACTCTTGTTTCAGTGATTTTAGTATTCAGACCTTTATTAAATGACTATGATACAAAATTTATTCTTTTTTACCAGCAATTGAGGGAAAAAATGACATAAAACTGCATTTCTCAATCAATTTGGCCAAAAAGTGCAGATAATTGGTTTTGCCAGTAAGGCAAAATGTATTCTATTTTTTATGCATAGTTTTAAACTATAAATAGTAATTGAGTCATTGATACTCTTTGAGTTTGTTTGAAATAGGGTATTTCACTTTAATATCAAAAGTACCTACTTCAGGCTCTTTACAATATGATATTCAAGAAATATATTTCTACTTTATTTTAATAATTCCTTAAAGAGCTTTGTTTCAGTTGTGATTATACCACTTTTTTGACAAATTAACCTCTTTATAACAGTACTTACTTTTTATACATATCTATCTCAATTGAATAATTTATCTACAATGATTTAGTGCCATCTGACAGTGGATATCCCAGAACATTATGATAGTTATCAAAATACTTCTATATTGTTATGGTAAATAATAGTAATTTGCTAGGTTTCATTGTTCTGATTTTCTGTAAAACACAAAATGCATGTTTTTTAAACCTTTCATATTATATTGATGAGAGATTAACTCTATAATGCCACATGATATTAACAGATGGAGTTTTATTAGTGATTACAAGTATTATTAATCTGTACCCCCTGTTGTTTTAATAAACCGACCCAGTGTGAGTTCAGAGTTACACACTGATGGTTCCACACGATCACAGAATTAACCATAAAATCGTTTATTTTTAAATACACTTAACTGTTTTGTATATTTGTTTATACACGACTGCCCAAAAAAAGAGTGTTATGTTTTCAGGGTGCATGTATGTTTGTGAGTTTCTTTATTCCACCATAACTTCTAAACTTCACTGATTTTAATGTATCAGATATCATTAGATTTGTCTTGATAGCGCAAGTGACACTAGGTACATAAAAATTATAAAAAAACAAACTGGTGTATTTTAGACGCCATAATGTCAGAAAAATACATATTTTTTCCATACCAATTGAGTTGTTTATCAAAATGAAGGGCCTTAAAAAACTATAAGTACCATTAATATATGTAACTTGAAGATTTAATTTCAATGCAAAAATAAAACGATTAACGAAAATAAATAATTAGCAGTCAGGTTTTTTACTTTTTTAATTCATTTATACTTGTTGGCTGATAATAACACCAAGTTTAGATGCTTGTACGAGTTAACAGTTTTATGACATAAAAAAAAATTGTTGCTTGTATGGTGACCTATTTGACCAAAGGGAAAAAACCTTTGTGGCATATTGATCTGCTGCAATTTTTATTTTCAAGGATACACCAAAACATGTTGGTACCCTAAAGGGTAATGTGACACTTTAGTGTCACATTTCTGAAATATTTGGAGGTAAAGATTGTGCTATGAGAACAATGACAATGATAAAAATGCAGTAATTATTTACATAATCCATTGTATTAATGTATTAGTGCTTGTTAGTCCAATTATTAACATGAGACATATGACTTTTTTTAAATTACATATCAGCTGGACTGTCCACTGAAAACAGCTTCCTATTTAATGTAACTCAATTAATTATATTTCAAATTCCTTGCTGAGTGTTACCTAAATGTTACTTTTTACAATGTTTAGCTGATATGGTAGCCTCTGACCACTATCTCACCTGGTGGTAAGAGATGATGTGGTTGAAGGTGTTGCTCATGCTAACCTAGAATTTCTGGCTTTCAATGACAGATATCGAAACACGCCGTTAGGTACGGCGACAGATTCTCTACTTGAGTAGGTAGCTAGCCAGGTGTCATTTGGGAAATGCTCTACCACCCTGCCTCAATGACTGCCATCCTATGACAAAAACAGGGACTGACGGCTTAATGATGCCCTCTGAAGTATGGAATCGCTCAGTAGTAATGCCACTAGCAGTCACCTATCCAAGTCATGACCGCAGGGGATGTTTCTTAATCTTGTTGAACAGTAAAGAACTAATAAGTAATTGCCTTTAATTTGACTGTTACTACTTTTATGCAAGTTTTCTTTGTGTCTGGATACGATATTACTCCACAAACGGTAAATATACTAACCGAACAAGACTAATTTAAAACAAAAAACAGTTGTTACACACAGCAATAATACATCGTTTTATTGCTGTGTGTTTCGAAGCGCTCGTAGCGAAGTTTACTTAGCTGTTCTCAACCGATCAGCAAAGTTAAGCAACATCGCGCGCGGTCAGGAGTTGGATGGGTGACCGCTAGTGACATTACTACTGAGCGTTTCCGTGCTTCGGAGGGCACGTTAAGCCGTCGGTCCCGGTAGTCGTCTTAGGATGGCAGTCGTTATAGCATGGTGGTAGGGCATTTTGCGAATGCCCGCCTGGCTAGCTACCACCCTCACGTAGAAAGTCTGTCGCCAAGCACCCAACGGTCAGTAGTAATGCCACTACAGTAGAAATGTGTTCCAGCAGCTGTCCTTGAGAGCCAGTACTTCTAGGTTAGCCTGAACAACATCTTCGACCACATCATCACTTATCATCAGGTGAGATAGTGGTCAAAGGCTAACCTATCAGACATAAAAAAAAAAAAAAGAAACGTAAAACTATAGTAAGACCGTTCCATAACATTGTAGCAGTGGCTATAGAGCAGGACAACGCTATATTATAAACATCGTGTATCTGTCTTGCATATCCGCATCAATATTGCTTGTCGCGATTGTGGGTCGGTGATAATTCGTGTCTACGGATGATTATTTTAAGCATGAAACAAAACGCTCCTATTTTATGATGGTTTCGTTTAAGCTGGGAGTTGGCCCAATGGGGGGGGGGGGGGGGGGTTGACATGCGTCATGGGGGCTTTTATTAATTATTTAAGTTATAAACTATAATAATACATCTTTTAAAAAACTTATGTCACATCTAAATGGTTTTTAATGCCTTTAGTGATATTTTTGCTATAATGATACATCTAATACCACTCCAAAGATACAGCCCTTTAAAAGTTGGATGGACAGACAGACAGCTGAGGCTTAGTAATAGTATCCCGTCTTTTTCCTTTTGAACCCTAAAATGGAGTACCTTGACAAATGATTGGGCTCTTGCTAAATCAAAATTCTATTTATATATCACTTTCCCTCCAAAAGTCACTAGTTAATGTATCACCAATACCAAATTTCATCCTAATCGGTCCAGTAGATCGGTTATCGCGCAAAACCATTAATCTCTTTTTGCGCAGTTGGATAAAAACTATCCTATGTCCTTCCTCGTGTCTCAAACTATTTCCATACCAAATGTCATCCTAATCGGTTGAGTAGATCGGTTATCGCGCATAATCATTAACCTCTTTTTGCGCAGTTGGATAAAAACTATCCTATGTCCTCCCCCATGTTTCAAACCATTTCCATACCAAATTTCATCCTAATCGGTTGAGTAGATCGGTTATCGCGCATAATCATTAACCTCTTTTTGCGCAGTTGGATAAAAACTATCCTATGTCCTCCCCCGTGTTTCAGACCATTTCCAAACCAAATTTCATCGTAATCGGTCCAGTAGATCGGTTATCGCGCAAAACCATTAACCTCTTTTTGCGCAGTTGGATAAAAACTATCCTATGTCCTTCCCCGTGTCTCAAACTATTTCCATACCAAATTTCATCCTAATCGGTCCAGTAGTTTCAGAGCCTATACAATGCAAACAAATAAACAATCAAATCTTTCCTCTTAATGATATTAGTTTAGATTATCTTAAGAGTAGAAAGTAAGTTAACATTTTTGGATTTTATATTCTCATAATTCTCCATGTTAAAAAGAAAACATATCAAATGAAACTACTTACTTTTTTAGTGATTATTTTTGTCCTCATTTACCAGTAACCCTATACATGACTAATTATGTAAATTGCCACTATTATGGAAATGCCAGTGGCCTGTTGACTGACACACCCAGCCACACCTACCTAATTGAAAAATATGAAAGTGTTCCTCAAGGTTAACTGATAGCTTCATTGGCTTCCCTTTATGGCATGGGAATGGCATTGTATCTTTTATGATTAATTCAACACATTGTTTTATTGACATTGACACTACTTACTGCTATCCTACAGTTGCTACCCTACAGTAGAGGTAGCTGCGTTACATACTTACTTTCTTAATTTTTTGGGAGCGCTCGTAACTGAGCTTGCCTAGTTGTTCTTAACCAATCAACTAGGTTAAGCAATGTTTGCTGCGGTCATTACTTGGATAGGTGACCGCTAGTGGCATTTACTACTGAGCGCTTCCGTGCTTCGGAACGCCCGTCTCGCTCACGGTCCCGTTGTTGTCTTAGGATAGCAGTCGTTATTGCATGGTGATAAGGTATTTTGCTTATGCCCGCCTGGCTAGCTCCATCCTACATTACCTTACCTACATCCTACCATCCAGAAAATCGGTTGTCACCACCTGAGACCATGACCAACAGAATGAACACAATCAAACACCTATCTTGGAGAGTTAGTTCCTTGGGAGTCACTTACCATCAGGTACATTGTTTTGCAAGGCTAACCTATCGGCACAAAAACTAATAGAAACAGAGCTTACCTAGTGATAAGTCACGGCTGCGCTTGCGCTACCCTGCAGGTTAATATTGTTCGATCTAGATTTGAATATTGTTGCAAAGTAGCATTTAGGACCTATGTCCTGCTGTTGATTGCAACCAAATTGCTGTTGTTGAACCTCAAAATCTGACGGTTGACAGCTTACTAAGATTTTGCTATTTCTAAAGGTATTATGTAGTAAAATAAGGCTACTCAGAGCATTATTATTTAATCTGACAGATTGTTATCAGGTATGATAAAATCTTGATTGGAACAGTTGAGCTCGTTCAAATAAAGCTTAGGCGGAAAAAAGCGCTAGAACTTTGTTACCTTCATAGGATGTGGCGAAATATGGTGGTTTTGACTTACTTCTCTGCTAGCCCTTACTGGGTTAAAAATAATAAATAATTGCCTATCTAGTGTAAACTAGATAGGGAACCTGAAATAGTGTAGGGAACATGTAAATGTTCCCTATAGTCTTTCACTGACAGTGTGTAACATTAAATAACATTTCATCATTTCTAGGGCTCAAACACCAATTCCTTGTCAAAGAAAAGTGAAACAAGCGTCAGTAGCAACAAGAGCGATGAGACTGCGGAAACAGCCGAATGCGAGCCTGTCCAGCTTCGAGCCAAGCCCGCCCTCTTGGCTGAGAGAAGTTCTGTCAACCAATGTATCAATGAACTGTCTTCGAACCTCGCTGCGGAGGCGCGGCGCAGGTGTAACAGCGAGATCGTTCAAAGAACTGACAACAGTAAAGATTCAAGTGGTAAGCATTTCACATTATATGATATTGACATTAATTATTATTGCTATTGACATTACACTGGCCTACACTCATTTTGGTGCCTAAGATTTTAGACCTGATTTTAGGTATATTTTGTGAGCCGACACGAGAAAACTAGTCACATTTTTCATATCAGCTCTTGTTGATGAGAAAGAAGCTTGCCAATTTCAATACCGAAGTATACAGAATACAAGCGAATTACCGTGTCATTAATCGGTTTCCGTTGATCTTTCATTATAATACTCACCGCATATGTAACTAAACATATCAGGATCGTTAATGCAACTTCTTGACTTACTTGCCATCATAAATTTATACGATTAATGTAATAAAATTAGTTGATAACATGGACTGATTTTGAATACAAATAAAAAGTTAAAATAAGAATTGTAGGTAAACCAGAGCTGTCAGCTGACATCTAGTAGCAGTAATGTAGTTCATACTACCTACTTTACCAAACTACAGATGCAAACAGAGCTGCACCAAAATATTTTTTTTTCATAGGCCAGTGTTATTATTATTATACGCTTTATTTAATGTAAAATATAGATTATATCTGAAATAAAAAATGAATTGAATTGATATTCATACAGCAGACTAAGTGGAGGTTAAAATGATAGATTGTTTAGTTTACATAATTTGGTATTTCTGGACACTCAGGTATAAAGTAGCTTTCCAAAACTGGAAGAGGTTCTCAATATGTAATATGCATGTATTTTTATATTGTCTCTTTTAACAGCGTCGTAACATAATAAAATGATGAATCATTTATATATATAATTATACTCATTTATCAATATTACCGTTGAAAATGGTCAAATTGCGTGTGATGACGTCAGAGGCTGTCCTTGTTTGTTTATTTATTGTATTACTGTTATTTCATACAATACAAATTTTCAGTTTCTATAGCCATTCAGATCACTGTAGAAACTACAAAGACTATTCAAAGGTATTGTCAATAAAACAGCATGAATACTGACGTCGCACAGAGGGGTATTTGAGACATCTAGCTGGCCAAAATTATTTATCGCTCTTAATCAATTAGAAATGGTTCAGTATCTCATAAAACCTTAAATACAAGTGTATAAATACTCTTAACCTTCAGTTACAGGACAAATTCATACATTAAATTTGAATAAAGAGACAAAAAGATGCGGTAGAAAAAAAAGCGTAGTTTTGTATAAGAAAATATATTTTATAACACAAAATAATGTATAAATATAATTATAATAAACAACTATCGCAAAACAAATTTAAAAACTTAAAATATAAATAATAATTAGGCATAACTTTCATCACATATTAACATTTCTAATGTTTCCTTCATAAAATGATTTTGTTTTATTTTTTTAACAATTCTTCTTGATGCAAGTAGGGGATCTGATGTTAACAACAATCTATTCAAAACATCTGTATTACATTCTAATCTGCTGAATTTTCTTGCAAAGTTTTGCCTGTATAAACGAAAATGTTTATTTCTTGCTTCTGCTGCTTCTTCAGATAATTGTCCTATTGGTAAAAGTGCATCTTCTATTACAGTAGCCCCATGCATTAAGATTTTATGCATAGTAGGCGTCATATTATGTCTACCGTATAAACTAACATAAAGTGCGGCAGTCTCTGTAGTAAATTTTTTGAATTTTTCTGCGTCTATTTTGTACCCACATGAAATGCACTCAAGAATCACTTTGATTTTTTTGATAAAATTTATATCTAGACCTGTAATTTCAGCTGCCAACTCTGGATTTTCAAAAAATCTTCGACTGGTATTTCCGTCATTTGTATTGCCAAATCCACCTTTAGGAAAATCTACCCGAAGACCTAGTTTATTTTTAAATTCGTTTTGAATTTTTTCTTTGTTTTTTTGTATTAGCAGTTTGTCTGCTTCAGATTTTGGTGGCAAATCTTGCACACCGAGCTTGTAGGCAATATGTAATAAATTTTCAAATAGCCGAATTCTGGCATGTAAAGTAGATAAGCCGAACTTCAATGTATCTGTATTAACTACATTTGTTTTATTCAAATCGTTAAAATCTTTTGATGTTGCTCCACATATGTAACATCTCATTGTAGATTTTGTCCCAGTTGCCGCGTTGCACACTTTTGCATCTATCATTGTTAGCATCATTTTGGGTTTAACAACATATGATCTTCCACCGATTGTTACTGATATAGGTTCTAATTTTTTAGCTGCGGCTTCCACATTGTTGATTTCGTCGTTCGTTATATCAACTGTTTCCTTTAAAAATCGTATACGGATAGATCTACAGTAGCGGGGCGATGATGGAGTTGTGTTATGCCATAATATTTTATTTTTTTCCCCATACACTAAGCGTAGAGGCACAAATGAACTTTGAAAAATGTGCGAGTCGCATCCGCTATCATTTTCAAACTTTTGTTTGAACTGAGCCTGTTGTGAGCCATCACAACCCCATTTACAGATCATTTGAAGATCTCTCTCATTATCGCTAAGGGTTTTCAAAACGTCTTCTAAGTGAATAAGTAATCTTTCGGTAGTATGATTCATTATTCCTTGTAAATTCACTTCGGCACAGGTTTCGGTTACGCTAAAAAATTTATTGGAAGGATAACATTGTTTCTTATACAGGTGCAAAACTGAATAGCATGGAAGATTTCCTGTGGTTTGTCTGATCCTTTCATATTGGGACCTTGAAAGATTCGCATCTACAAACATTGCCAGCGCTTCTTCTGGATTGATATGCTTAACATGTGCCATGTCACGGTCTACTGACTTCCGGTATTCCTTAGCGCGGTCCCTATTTTCCGAAATCTCTTTCAAAATATTTGAAGCACTTCTATTGCCCTGGGCTCGCAATTCCATTTGAGCTGCATAAATTATTTTCTCAGGGCTATCCGACAAACGTATTGTCTCAGTTTTACGTCTTTTGCCTCGTTCACTAGTTTCTTCAAACGGTTTAGCGGGTCTACCTGCTCTTGTGGGTATTAGAGGTAATTCAAAAGTCCCATTCAGCCATTTTTCGTTGGTTTTTTCAAATAGATCACTTCTATATTTTGCTGCTACCCATCGATGCTTCATTTCTGATTTCATGCCTGCAAAATTACGCTTTATGTCCTTTATTTGTTCTTCCGAGTACGACTTATGTGAAATCAAATAATTTTCAACATATTCTAATTGGTCGTTAAAATTGAGATCATTTTGTGATCTCATTAGACCAAATATCTCCTTGCGATTCATTAAAGTACTTCCAGATGGTCCTGAAATAATAAAAACTAAATTAAATCAAAATTTTTTTTTTTTTACATTTTTAAGTACGATATCTAAAATCGCTCCAGATGACGGAGTAGGAATTAGTAGGAACCAATTTTTTCCTTTTTTAAAAGTAGAAAGTCTATATATTACGAATATATAAAAATTATAGCCGGGTAATGCCGGGCACTACAACAAAAAGCCTCGTAAAACTAAATTTTCTTGAAAAAATTAGGGAATTAAACCGGTATTTTTTCAAATGACGAAAAATAATATAATCCCGTCACAAAATTTAATATTTTAAATATGTAAAATAAGTCACTTACCAGCAGTTTCAGAATCCATAGCCAATTTTGGATTATTCACAACACAACATAAAATAAAAAATAGTTAAAATTGAGTTTTAAAGCACGAATATTGAAAATAAACAACCGCTTCGAGCAATGTCTCAGTTTCAACTGACTATATCTTGTTCAATTTGGGGTGGGTAAAAAAAATAACAATAGGGTTGGGTCGCCCAACTACCTGGCTCTTCTAGGAATGCATTTTTTTTTACCTGAGCGTAATTCTGAGAAATGTAATTTTGGCCGGCTAGATCATGTAAATACTCCTATGTGCGTCGTAAGCCCATGATGTGGCGTGTGACGTCACGTTTTATTTTAACTAATGGTAATGCGTTCTTCCAATTTGAATTTTAATCGCATTTGCCCTCTTTAATGAAAATTATGTTTTAGATATGTCAGGCAGATGTGCCAACGCCGCGCGCCGCCGTGATTAGTTTGCTCCCCACACGAGGCATTACTTCTCGTATCTCATGAGCCCATACTTAATTAAACTTCCTAACTTATCCTTCAGTCCAAATGACAGCAATATTAATTGATGCTTAGTTGGTGAATTAACGGACAAGCCAGTGGGTACCCATCAAGCCGCTCTTCTCACCAGGAATCCTACTATAGTTTCGACAAGTCTATTACCTACTGGTTACACTAGTTATATAACGATTTGTCAAAAGATTGACAAAGGATTGATGAGTGTAGATTAAGCGAAAGGGATAATATGTAAGGTTCGTAGCAAATGGAAATCTGTGGTCTCTGCCTACCCCTACGGGAAAGAGGCGTGATTTTATATATGTATGTATATGTTCTCCAGGCTATCTCCGAACCAAATCAAAGAATCTCTATTTTCGCAAGCACGTTTTAGCCAGATAAGTTTTGGTCTCATCTAGTAGGAGGCCTATTGTTATCATGTCAGTCAAAGATCCAGACTTCGCACTGCTACTGAAAATGTATTTGCCAGAAAAACAATATTTTTTAGTTACTGGGAGCTCGCAATTCTAAAGAGACGTTTTAGCCATTCGATCAACGAAGCAAATAAGCATTAATGTAATTTGCTGACAAATAACAGTCACAAAAACTATTCATAGTGTCGAGTTGCCCTAATTAGTTATACACAACTGTATCCTGTTTTGTTACAGTAGGTGTAGATCAAACAAGTCCGAACAAAGCCAAAAACCGTCCAACGTCACAAAGTGGAGATTTTGTTACAGTCATCGAAGTAAATGGTTTAAAGTTAGCCGAAAATGCCGCTAAAAAGGCAGAAGAGTCCTCGCAATCCTCGGAGAGTAGTCCCGTAGATCCAGTTGTAGCTGCTAAGAAGAAAGTTCCACCGAAGTAAGTAACACAGTTCTTCAATTGCAATGTAATTAAGACTCTGATAAAGCTGAAGTTATGTAATTATCGACTGCGTAAGAGTGAAAGAGAGGCAGCGATGCTGAAATCGCAATCAGTTTTGGTAGAAATCGAAATAAAAAGCTTATAAACCCATAACTAGTGACTTAAATTGAAAATGTGAATTTACTAGTTTCTCTTGATAAGGTTTTACACGACTCCGTCGAAGCCCAACAGGATAATTATGTGTTTGACATGTATGTATGTCCGTTCCTGTGTCCAATCGTAATTAATCAACGGCTGGACCTATTATAATAAAGTATAGGTCATTAGATTAGTCTTTTAACGCGAGGGCCGGTGTGTCGAAGTGAATCCCAAAAAGGCAATGTTGAACATGTTTACATGTTTTTTAGAAAGAGTGTACGCTTTACAGATATGCATAGAATATATAATATTTTAGAGAATATGACAAATAATATGCCTGCTCCGTAAACACGATTCCATATATTTCTTTCGTAAAAAAAAACCCACATGAATACAGATCTAAAATTTCGCGTAATCAAGATTTGTGTCTGTATAGTACATCATATCAATAGATTTAATTGCTAATTATTATATATCAGGCATGTGACGGAGTAAAAGAAAGATTATTCCGTTTTTAAAAAGCTCACTTTTATATGAATTTATTTAAATAATTCGCTCGCTCTATTTAAATATTGCGTAATTCTGTTTCGCTCATTTGCATGCAAAACGAGGTCTAGTACATCGTATCAATGGAAAATTAATTGCTAATTATTATGTATCAGGTATGTGATGGAGTAAAAGAAAGATTTTTCCGTTTTTAAAAAGCTCACTTTTATATGAAGTTATTTTACTAATTCGCTCGCTCTATTTAAATATTGCGTAATTCTGTGTCGCTCATTTGCATGCAAAACGAGGTTTAGTACATCGTATCAATACAAATTTAATTGCTAATTATTATGCATCAGGTATGTGATGGAGTAAAAGAAAGATTTTTCCGTTTTTAAAAAGCTCACTTTTATATGAAGTTATTTTACTAATTCGCTCGCTCTATTTAAATATTGCGTAATTCTGTTTCGCTCACATACATGCAAAACGAGATCTAGTACATCGTATCAATACAAAATTAATTGCTAATTATTATGTATCAGGCATGTGATGGAGTACAAGAAAGATTTTTCCTTTTTTAAAAAGCTCACTTTTATATGAATTTATTTATATAATCCTCTCACTCTATTTAAACATTGCGTAACTCTGTTTCGAACACTTGCATGCAAAACGAGGTCTATGTCCTAAGCTCCCACACTGATTGAATTATGTCGGCTATTATGCATTTTCATGTGCGAGCGACAAAAATATGATTCTAGACCGGATCGAGTTGAGTATCAAATTAAAGGGCTAGTTCTAATATAAAATATATACAATCTATAAAGTCTGTCGTGATTTTTGTTTTAACATAGTTTCGTTAGAAGCTCAATATAATAGTTCATTTTCAAATTTTGTTGTATAGAGTTTTTTTAAAGAAACGTGTTTTGGTTTCATTTGGCGTTAGAGAATATGATCAAGATTAACAAATAAATTTCTTAAACATTGTTAAAAACCTATTCAAGTAATGCTATTTAGCACTTGTCATCGCCTTAACGCCCGCTAAGCAACTATTAGAGTAAGAGTTTTGAATATTTACATCGAGCAAGCCCCGTGTGGTGCCGGGTTAGAATTGCACCTCCCCATATCATCCCGTGGGTGTCGTAAGAGGCGACTAGGGAAAAAATACTGGAAGGTGGGCAGCAGCGCCTTCTTAAGAACTTCCATCTTACACTGCGATCCCCAAGCCGCCTGCTAAGCGTGGGGATTATGGCAAATATCCCCTAAATAGGGGAGGCTGTGTTCAGCAGTGGACGATCCGGCTGATAGGCAGTACAGTACATCGAGCAAAGTAATAAAAAATATGAAATAATAAATTACAGGCACAAGAGATTCTTAACATCGGGTGGACCTTGTCCTTATTCCGTCAGAAACACATCATTCATCTTAAAATGTTTTTAGGACTAACAGAAGTCAACTCTGAGGGGTTGTTAGCATTTTTCCAATAATCCTGTATAAACGCGATTTATTATTTGAAGGTTATTTTGTAATAAAAAAATTAAAACGAGTTAAACCTAGTAGATTTAGAAATTTTGCCGTACTAGCTGTATATAAACTTCTACCCCTACAGTTATTAATGTGCACTGCCGCGGTTCCGTTTAATTAGTTGACTAAGTTACTGTGCTATCTATATATATTCAACACAGTGGTGAACGCTGTTTTAGAAAGTTCTCTACCGTTGACACATTCTTGCTTAGTGTAGAACTTTTCGAATATCTGCGTATCATTTCCATAGTTTAATAGACAGGCGGAAAATGACGTTGACTTAGTAATATTTGACGTGGTAAATATGAAAAAACGTTTCTCATCATATTTGTAAAATGTTGATACGTTTTTATTGGAGCACAAATTGTTATGCCCCGGGAGGGAATCGAACCAGCGTCCTCCGATTTCGCGCCGGATGCTGAAACCGCGCAGCCACTTGGGAACGCTATTTCTAGTCGAAATTTCGTGCTCCAATTGTAGTAGGTACTTTAACCGTCGTAGGGGACGGTGCGCAATAAAATCCAATAATTTGTAAAATATGATTTTCGCTCAGCACGCTATAGTAGTAGTGCTTGTAATCATATTTAGAAATAACGTTTCTCATATTTGGTAAGGCAAAATGTTGGATCTTATACCTCGACTATAAACAGCGCTGCACGCTGCAACTCACTTGCACAGGATAAGACTTACCCAGAAATTATGAATCATGATAATCTGTATGCTCGAGCCATATCAAGTTGATGAAGGCATTGTATTAACGCGTGAATCTTGAGTGTTATTTGTTGAATACAATGACGATTATACCACTTGATTCCAGTTATCGGTCCCCAGGCTATTAAAACACTGTGTTATAACATTTCTTATGTATCGCAATTGTGTTTACTGCTACCCGAACTAATAATAAAATTATATACATTTTATACTAGTGGTAAACGTAACGATTTCTATATTAAAAAAACTTTATATGTGCCCATAACTTACGGTTTTTTTTTAAATAATAAATAAAATATGTAATTTTGGATGCTGTTCAAGTAAAGAAAATATATCATGAAGATTATCCTCCAAAGATCGTGCTTGCGTGTTAGATGCGGTATTAGATGTATGTGCAACAGGTGTGCACATTTGCACGGTCGATCTTAAGCGGTTATACATGGTTTAAGAAATACATGGTCTATTTTGGTACTTGTTTTTTTTTAATTAAGCTGTAATATCCCCGGCGTGCGTTACTGCTTTTTACTCATTCTGCTTACACGTAGATTCCTTTATTCCTGGTATAGCACATTGAATATTTAATATTGAATATTTTAATCCTACTTATACACGGTTTAAATAAGGTGTGGATCACCGGTGGCGAGGTTATAACATATTCTCATTCAATTATGTTTTAATAACTAAAACATAATTGAAGGGAAAATAGAAGGAAAGCGAGGAAGGGGTAGGCCACGGATAAGCTACATGAGCCTAATAAAACAACAAATGTCTTGTAGTACAAGAAGGTAAAATAGATCGCCTTAAATATATCGATATGGAGGAGATTGCATCAGCTGCACCGGCAAGAGTCTAACTTCTAACTCTTTAGTAATAATAATTAGTGTGCTCAATACCTACTGATTTATCTCCCGTGTATGTTCATCAAAATACCAATACTTATTGGTATTTTCGTGATAGGCAATAAAAAGCATTTTTGCATAAACGATGATATTTTTTGATGTAGAAAATATGTTTTATTACATACTCAATTTTTTCAGTTCGCACTCCTTATCTATTATAATTAAAATCTTTCTCGCAAATGTAAAGAGAAAATTTTCCTAAACTTTTAGACCTGTGAAAAAGACATCTAAAACTTAAAAACTGCTAGAGTTCGTGGAAAGTAAGCTATGAAAATAATTAACTAAGGTTTTCATACAAAGTGCCCAAATTCATTTTTGTAGATACCTAGAGCACTCAATACGTTAAACGTAAACTCACGTTGTCTTAGTAGCTAGAATAACAAATTTCTGAATTATATGACAAGAATGGGAAACAAAACACATTACTTGTTATTTTAAAAAAAAACCTCCATTACTAACTATACCTATAGCCCACACCCATGTTATTTTTGGTAGTAATATAGTATTATATTATAAAGAATCTCCTTGAATTGTGTATATATTTATTTTCCAGACCACCACCCAAAGTGTTCAGCAAACGCGGTGCTTCCCTACCCGAGACCGGTCAACCGGAAGACAGTCCGCCGTCCTCCCTGGGGCGAAGACTTCGCAACGCGGACTCGAAAGAGTCCATATCTTCGGTCATTCACAGCCGTGCTTCCACGCCATCCATCAGTGAAAGAGTTGGTCCTATTTTATATATTTATATTTTCTGTGACAACACTGCTTGGGTTATAGTTTCCAAGATATATACGCCTTTTTATTTAGAGCAAAAGAGAATTAAATATTCCATATACAAATAAGTAGTCCAAGTCGGCGATCATATCGCTTAAAGTGATCTCTTCCAGACAAACATTATGGTACCGGCAATGTGTATAATTCAGGTATTCTATACAATACCTAGACAATGTATAGAATACCTGGGGCGTCCAGGCAATGTATGAAATATTATAAATATTATTGTCAACTAGATACTTTACCTAGGTAATGAATACAATTTCTAGGGATAGCATGGAGTACTTGCTGTTGCACCGGCAATAGGTCTATAATTATCAATGTTCACCAGTCTACATAGTGATGACGGGCGAATGAAACATGTACTATTACATAAAATCAACCTTTTTAAAATTAACAATTAAGGTGCTCCATAAAAATAATCTTTATGAAATGGGTACCTTAAAGTGTCTTTCTATTACTACAGTAAAATCACAATAAAATTAACGTAAAACTTTATTTTTGCCTGCCGCCCGCACGTCCCCTCCTTCCTTGCTCTCGTCTTCGACGTACATTACCGGCTGCATATTCGGTATTCTATAGAATATCTGGGCAAAGTATAAAATAAATAATATTTCATACATTTCGTGCACGTTTTAGGCATTCTATACATTACCTAGGTATTGTGTAGAATACCGGATTATACAGATTACCGGTAACATACAGTAAACAATTAAATGTAAAATAGCTTATATCTTGCGTAGTCAGTAGTAGTTGCAACTGCATACATTAAAAAAATATGGAGGGGCGCACTTTCGTGAGGGGAAAGGTCTGTACATCAACACTGAATGAATCAGTTTCAAAAGGGCACCCGTGAACGAAGAGGGTTGTTCGTGGTCATGGTGCGGTTCTAACTCCGAATCACGCCTTCGTTACTTTGGAGTGCTAACATCCAACATCGCTAATCTCAATAAAAAAAAAACGCTAACTGTACAAAAAGCTTTATGATAACCAATCGGACCACTTTTTAAATGCCGTGTTTTGTTTTTGGGTGCTGGTTGTTCATGATGAGGTCTGAACTCCGAATCACGCCTTCGTTACTTTGAAGTGCTAATATCCAACATCGCTAATCTGAATAACAAAAACGCTAACTGTACAAAAAGCTTTATGATAACCAATCAGGCCACTTTTTAAATGCCGTGTTTTGTTTTTGTGATCTGTATTATGAAAAATAAAGACATAGCATTACGCCTCTATATCACCGTAGGGTTGGGCTATATATCATTAGAGTTCAGTAGTTTTGGTCTGATGAACGTAGATTTTCGTATTAACCGCGGATTGTCAGTGGTCGACTGTTCGTACCACCCCTACAGCCTGCTACAGGTTGTCGTTGTGGACGCGTCAAATTAGTACCTTTAGAAATAGAAAGCCTATAACAATTAATACCTTTAACCATGTTTGCCAGTTATTAGCTATTAAACGACCTAGACAATGATAAACTTATTATCAACACCATATCGTAAGTAGCTGTAACACTGTTGTGGGCACATATTATATGTTCCACTATAAACTCCTTCAGGATAAAAAAATCCTTCCTTCAGGACATCCAACATGCAATTTTTATTGAGTTACGGTGAATATTAGAAGACCTTATAAAATTTATTATTTTAATAATTTTATTTAAAATATAGTATATACAGGGTTATTGGTAAAATGCTAACAACCTCTTAGGGTTGACTTCTGCTAGTCCTATGAAACATTTTGAGATATTTTTTTGTTATATTGATATTTGTTTGGTTAGCATTTTACCAATAACCATGTATATATACGAATATAGTATTTTATCCTTTATGTACATTATTAATTTACTACATTTATACGAAAGAACCAACAAATTCGGCACTAGTCTAACTTTATAATAACTCTAAACGAAAAAGTAAACGTAAAAGCTTATTTTAAACATACTTAAAAAAATTAGGAACGTGGTCGTGTTGACGCGTATACAAGGTCCTTACATATGAAATTGGCGTTTTGTATGGAAATCGCGTACATTTAAAATTTTGTTTTCCGTTCTTTTCTTATTTTTGTTCACTGTTTTTTTTTTTATGCCTGATAGGTTAGCCTTTGACTACTATCTCACCTGATGGTAAGTACTGATTTCGTCGAAGATGTTGTTCAGACGTAACCTAGAAGTACTGGCTCTCAAGGACAGCTGCCGGAACACACTGTTAGGTGCTTGGCGACAAATTTTCTACTTGAGGGTGGTAGCTAGCCAGGCGGGCATTCGCAAAATGCCCTACCACCATGCTATAACGACTGCCATCCTAAGACAACAACCGGGACCGACGGCTTAACGTGCCCTCCGAAGCACGGAAACGCTCAGTAGTAATGTCACTAGCGGTCACCCATCCAACTCATGAACGCGCGCGACGTTGCTTAACTTTGCTGATCGGTTGAGAACAGCTAAGTAAACTTCGCTACGAGCGCTTCGAAACTGTGTATGAAATGACATGATTTTTCATATTTGCGCCATTCCATTGAACCATCCTAATTGCGACGCGAGCCATCCTGCTGACGAGATTGACTTAACTACAATTACGCAGTACAACTACCTGAGGTCATGGTCGTGCGCTGGCCCTTTTAGAGTTGATTAGCTCTATACATTTATATTCAGGATCTAATCCTCATTAACAATACAATCATACATTATTAGGGCCGCTGCTATGAATATGTATTAAAATTAGTGTATCTCTCAGAATTATTATCTTTATTAGCTACTCTACTACTACGGCTTTGTTTTCAGCACAATTATCTAAAATTAAATCTAAATAGTATTTCAACAATTCAAGATACGAAATATATAATGTTGTCTCAGGTTTTCGCGATTAATACACACAGTTATGAAACCACTTTACACGGTTGAAATCGCGTATTTTATCATCATTTTTGTCCCTACGTTTCAAACACTTTGTACGAGATCGTGGTCACCCCGTGAAAACATAATAAATGAGAAATATACGCGATTTATATCGTTTAAAGTTGTTTAATTACTATTCGAAATATAACTTTATATTACGTGTCACCCTGTGACCGTGTGAGGATAACTACTAAGTGCTTAAAACGCTATATTTGGATAAACATAATGATAAATTTACCCGATTTAAACCGTTTAACTACTATGTGTAATACTCGCAAAAACATAAAAAATATTATGAAATGATGCAATTTGACTTTCTATTAAAATTAGACTCGAACTTTTCGGATTATATATCCACGCACTAATAAACAATGCATACATATATAACGATACCCCGCGCGCAGGTTTCTCGGTGAGTTTGTAAAGATCCCGGGTTTGCGCTTGCTGCAATTGGGAATGATCATTTTTCTTGCTTCTTTGAAACTCATTACATTCTTCATAAGTTCTTCTGATAAGTGTACTCATCACCGAGCCTTATTCCAGATTGGAAATCTATTAAAAGCACTTTAATCGCGGTTAAAAAATGTAAATACATTTCATGAAAGTGTTCATAAGATATAGGTTAGAAATCAAGACAAATAAACAGTCAAACATACTGCCTTTAATGTTTTTATCATCATAGGCCTAATATGACGCAAAGAGACATTTCGCCTCGTTAGGTACTGTAAAAAATATTAGCTTATTAAGTTATAAAGCCTATTACAACGCCGTTACAACTATTTCCGTTTAGTACAGTAGTGCATATAATTTTCTATTTATCAGGTTAAAAGCTACGAATCTATAAACTCGCTATCGTCAGAGCGGAAGCGATCCGGCGGCGCGGCCACACCTCGGTCCATTGACGAAGAAGGCACCTCCACTACACCAGACTTGGGCGACGCCACCGACGCCGACAAATCTGCTCCCATATCGCTTGAAAGCATACCGGCGGCCGTGCCTACTGAAGACGAACCTTATTATGATCAAGTACCTGTCGATAACGATGCCGTTAACGACGGCGAATATGTGTATATTCAAGCGGGTAAGTGTTGCCAATTATAATAAGAAAAAAACTGTCGGTATTGATCAGTATATCAAATACTGATCAATACCGACAGTTTTTTTCTTATTAACAATCTTCTTCCACAGACACCAGGGTCTGTGCCATTTTTTAACTTTGCGTTAGAATATATATAGTATATAAAGGGTTTATAAAAGGGGGAACATTCTTACGTACTCAGGGAGGGAACACAGTAAATAAGGGGTTATACGCTAATTTATAATGTATGGTCTGAATGCAAAGTTACACTAGAAATATAAGAAACAAACAGTTTTGCACGCATTATATCATTATATGTCCTTATCCTCAAGCAGCACTCGTTCACGAGTCGACCAAAAATAACAATGAAGTTACAAAAATTCTCAGCCAGCTGAAAATTGGTAGGTTTATTCAAAACACAATTATAAATGAAATCTAAAAAGTCCTCATCTATCCGACACCCGGAAAATTTTTCTCGGGGTCAAAGGTACAAATATCACCATACATTTTTTATAGATAATTATCTGATCTGCAATTTTTGTCTTGACTAATTTTATTATAACTTAGCTGAAAATTAGGAAATACCCATTTTTGTGACCTTTGACCCCGAGTAAATTTTATCCAGATGTCGGATCGATTAGGACTTTTTAGATTTCATTTATAGTGGTGTTTTGAACAATCCTACCAATTTTCAGCTGGCTGCAAATTTTTGTACCCTCAGATGTCTAAACTGACCGGACTAATGGGGAAAATTAAACATTAACATTTTATAGTAGTCAGTTTGTTTTGTTTTTCTTTATTTCTTAATTTTTTCGCCCACGTCTACGCCACGCCAGGACCAATAATGACGATTTCAGAACAAAGGCGCGCCCGTTTATTATTTTATGTACTTTTAACTGTTTCTGCCGAACCAATGCCGATCATGCTATATTATAGTTTTACTGTATGTACTTATTAGAACTTACAGCCACACTAAGACTTGCAAATGCGCATCTATAATTGACTTAGCGTGCCTTTGTGGGTGAACAGGTTTGTAAATTTACTTCAGAATGCATTTGTAAAAAAAAATATAATTGTAAATAATCTATACATGACTTGGCTATAGTTCTGACGATAGCGACGCCCTTATCGATGGCGAATATTGCTTATTACCACACTCACTCAGAAAGTGTCTCATTGCTCGTTCATATACATGTTATAAAGTTCGTCATAACTCCCTTATAAATGTGCGGCGGGAAAAATTATATTGAATTCGTAGCAGGGCAGGGATGTTGTATGTAAATCCATTCCTGCCCTGCTACCGTTCTATTGTTCTAGCAGCGAACATAAAAAATACAAACATCTAATTTCAAAAAAGGTATTTTTTTTAACAAATAATTAGAAAAAAGAGGTGGGATTTCCATGTTTAAGCCCTCTCGAACAGATATGGATCGTTTTTTCCCTCGGTATACAATGTACTATTTTTAATTGTCTAGGTATATTCAAGCTAGAATTACTAGATTGTAGGAGTAAATCTATCTCGTTATAATAACCCATTGTTCAACAAAATATCTGCACTACACATGACTGACACAATTTATAATAACGGCTTGTATCTGAAGATGTTCAATGGACCTATGTAGCCTCACGGTGCGGTCGCGCAAAAGCTTGCGAAAAATACTTACCTATGTAAAACAGCACTAGTACAATGTCGCCACGTTTGGATTACGTCTGCAGATTATGATAAAATCGAATTATTGGAGGAGGCATCATCATCAGCCGAAAAACTTTTACTGCTTCACATATTATGACTCCTTTGAACGTTTTATTTAAAGTAAGATATAAATTGCTCACAAGCATAAACACACTTGTGTTTTAATTTTTGTTTTTTTTTTTAGTTTTAATTTTCAAAAGAATTGAACATAACTTAAAAATGTTTTTGGATTGATGTTGAAAAATGTCATCTATTAACTTAAAGCGCGTTTCCTGCCAAAGTTCTTCCAAACATTGAGTAAAAATATTGCTCAGAAAACTTTGTTTCCCGTCGTCCTCGTAGGAGAATGGACCTAATTTTTTTTTTTTAATAATTAGAATTTTATTTGGAACCATTACAGAATTTAGTTAAAAACACATGAGAATCGATGACACCTGCAGAAGTATATAATTGTGTCGCTAATTTTGTTTCAGAAATACGCACTGTACATTTCATTCACGTGGTATAACTTGTCCAGTGAATAGATATTGCTTCTTATATTGATAGATGCTTTCCGATAGCCACCGAACGCATGCAAACATAGATTTTGTTTCAACCATACACAAAAGTTTGATGTTTTCGTGTTCAATGTTTCGAATACATTGGCAGCATAAGCGCCTTTAGTGCTACTTATTATTAAATATATTCTATAAATATTAATCCAAATCTAAATTATTAGTGAGAGAAAGCATGTAATTTGGTCAATTAATTGAGAAAATTTTGTATTCACAAGTAGCAGTAAAGAAGAAAACAAAAGATTTTAAATGGGAACCCAATTAAATGTTGAAGTGTGCGAGTGAGAAAAACAAATACTGTTGAAATGAATACCTGTGCCTACCTCTATAGCCATATACAGGGGTGACAAAATACCTCATAGGATGTACAGGCATCACTAAATGATTGATTCTTGATGATAAGAAAGCATAAATCTGTGTATTTATTTACCTGACTGTATTTTGCGAACATTTTTTAAGCTCGCGATGCAAATAAAAACGATTTTAAAATTATGCTGTTCACACCATTTTGTCTAAATTCTGACCAGGTTTATATAGATCTATAGGTGTATATGTTGACTATCTTTAAACCTGCGCGGTAATAAGGCTTGGTTCTTTGATTCTTGCAACACGATGGACTCGTAGTCGTCACCCGCTCCAAGATTCCGTGAAGTGCTTCTTGTTTTTCTTATCTCTTGTAGCGTAACCAGAAATATATGTGTGTGTGTGTGTGTGTGTAGGAGGCACCGGGTCGAGTACGGAGGATGGTTCGAGCGGCGCGGGCACGTTGCCTCGTGCTTCAGCCCCTTCGGCGCCGCGAGCTCCCGACTCCCCGACCTGCGCAGTCGCGCCCAACTACGTCAACATACACTACTTCATACAGTACGTCATTTATTACATTATACGAGTGCATTATGTATGTATTTAGGGCCTAAAGTTTTCACCTGTTGGGAATCGGACCCTCGTCCGTCTCCCGGTTATACGCACCTACCCGTTAATCCCTTGGGTAACGAGGCGGTGGAACGAGATGTCAATGTTGTGTGCTAATTCTTGATTTGTAACCATTGGGAAAGATACAGCTATCCACCAGATTACTTATCCACTTACTGGACTTCATCTGACCGAAAGAAGTTCTATTCAACACATGACTCTAGTGACGATGTCGCTTGCCCTTCTGGATTTCCAAATATGATTTCAAGCACTGTCGCTAGCTACGAGTATATTTTACAAACTTAATACCATTTGACGCTAATTTCGTTATTTTCGATAATTTTGATCACATTCTGCGTCTATGGTTGTGATCACTGTGATCGTTTGTCTCCCCTGTTCCATTTAGGATAAGAAAGCTAAGAATGCCACTAAAATTTGCCACATCTGTCACTTTTGACATTAGATGTAGGTAATTCAAACTGTTCCAGTAGCCTCATAGCGTTTATGGAGAAAATAATGCCAAGACCCAAGTGGAACAACTTTTTTGGAGTGTGATCGTTTGTAGCGAATTTAACTTCAAATGGTAAGCACCCTAAGCGAGTATCATATAAACAAAATATGAGGGACAAAAAAAAAATTTTGATACACGCTTAGCATGCGATAGTGTTTATCTAAAATCATATGGAAAATGTATAGAAGTAATCGCCTGCGCTCACCAAAAGTCACGTCGTAAAATTTTATATGTAATTTAAAATAATTTTGATAAATTTTAATACCCTAATAATTTTGTTAATATTGTCACAATTACGAAAATTGACCGGTATTCTTATTAAATCGTCTAAGAACGAAGTCAGCGAAATGCGAGTCCAAACTGCTACCCTTAGCACTCATAATTAGCTGATCGGTTAAGAACGGCTAAACAAACTTCGCTACGAGCGCTTCATTGGTAGCATTTATATATTGAACTTAAATATATTCGTAATGAAATTAACTTAAATAATTCTTTTTGAGTTCCGGCTTTCTTACTCACAAATTTTAACATTTAGATAACTAATATAATTGTATAAAAAAATATATCCCATATTTTCAGTTAATTTTAATATTGTTTTTACAGGAAATAATAAAATAAAATGTTCGATATATATAAAGATTAAATTGTGTAATTTTAAATACTGGCTATAATATTTGTATGAAAAAGATACTTAAAAAGTATTATAAAGACAGGACGTGTGGCTGGTGGATTTTAGGCTGTGTACGGACTTAATACGGTCTACGCGTATGTGAGCCCACTGCAGACTAAAGAAGGGGCGACAAAATAACCTCTAGTCTATATTACCCAGTTTACCAGAAAAACCACGTGTTTGGTTTACCAAAAAAAAAATGGATCATTTTTTAAACTGACAGGTATGACAGATCCATCAGGTATTCCTAGTCCCAGTAGCAATGGCTATTGACTACATTGCATGGGTTTCACAGTTCGACTCCTGCTGCGGGCTTGAGTATCACCGTATGGTGGTAGGGAATCACTTGCCTGACTAGCTGCCTCCCTCAATCAGTAAATATGTCGCGAAGCACCTTACGGTGTGTTCCGCAACTCTCCTTGAGAGCTAATAAATCTATGCTATGATTAGGTAAATTTGGGTGTTAACACCTTCGACCACATCATCACTAAAGAATAGGCGAGATTGCACTCAGTCTTCCCTAAAAGCAATTAAAGTAAGCATTTTATTATCCGTGAAACTTTGTGCGAGTGAGAAAGCTGTGAAAGGACACCTTAAATTTTTATTACAAAAACAGTGATGGCATTGGCTATGGACTGCCGCGCCGCAGGTCCATGGTTCGAATCCCACCGCGGGCTTGAGCTTTATCTCACGATAGAAGGACATTTTGCGAATGCCCGCCTGGCTAGCGACCATCCTGAAGTAGAAAATCTGTCACCAAGCACCTAACGGTCTGTCCCGGCAGCTGTCCTTGAGGGCCAGTAATTCTAGGTTAAGCCTGTTACCAGCTTCGAGCACATCATCACATACCGTCAGATGAGATTGTGGTCAAAGGCTTACCAATCAGCAATAAACAATTGAAAAAAAAAATTTATAAGGACGCTGGCTGCAGTAAACTCTTGCACTAGTCAATGTGACAGCATGGAAAAAATTACTAAGTCTTAGTTAGTAGTAGATTTGCCCCTCACCTCCCCTTACTTGTAGCGACTTGAAAGATAGGTAATCATACTTTGAGTAACCGATTTATTTTATTCTGTGTAATGTATGTTTAGGCAAGGTGTTGAAGGTTCAGAGCCCAGTGAAGCGGGAACAGATCTGGCGGATTCGAGCGACACGCCCTTACTGCTTCGAACTATATCTTCTGACACCGAGGCCAGCGCTACGCCCCCCGCATTGAGGAAACTTAACCAGGTATAGTGTTCTGAATGTTGGCAAGCTACTGTAAAATTCTGATATATGATATTCCTATACGAATGCCAAGAATTAACTTCTATTCTAGAACGTATGTCTAAGGCGACATTAGTAGGATCTTACCAAATTCGGTTAGGTTAGGGGAGGAGACTCAAGCGGTGAAGGGGAGCATTGATGACATCGTAAAAAGGCCCTTTTTAAATGTTATTGTGACGGAACAAGCCCGAGGCCCACCTGATGTTAAGTGACTGAGACTAACCTCTGCCTATAACAGACGCATTTCGTCAGCGACGAATTGCACTGTGCCCGTCACACTGAGACGTCCAGTTGTTAGGTCTCATTAGCCTGTAATTTTTCTGGCTCTCAAGGACTGCTGCCGGAACACACTGTTAGGTGCTTGGCGACAGATTTTCTACTTGAGGGTGGTCGCTAGCCAGGCGGGCATTCACAAAATGCCCTTCCACCATGCGGTGAAGCTCAAGCTCTGGGCGGGATTCGAACCATGGACCTGCTGCACGGCAATCCATAGCCAATGCCACTGAGCCATCACTGCTTCAAACCTTAACCCTACTCCCTGGATTGCAAGTCCCAGGCCCCTCTGGCCTCTTTCTCTGCAACACTATGGACCCGGCACCCGCACGGTGAATCCATGGAATACTAATTGGAATACTAGTAATTCGTCTATCTTTACTAGGAGTTTGCTTAAATAATTCGCAAATTTTCTTACATATCGAAGTACATATAACTTAAATAACTTTTGAAGCAATGATAACAGAGCGGTAATTGTAATTTGCCGTGCCGCATGGTCATGGTTCGATCACCACTGCCAGCTTGAGCTTCACCGTATGGTGGAAGGGCATTTTGCGAATATTCGCCTGGCTAGCTACCACCCTTAAGTTGAAAATATGTCGCAAAGCACCTCACAGTATGTTCCGGCAGCAGTCCTTGAGAGCCAGTAAAATTACAGGCACATGAGACAAACAACTGTATGTCTGAGGGTGACTGGCGAAGTGCAGTTCGTGACTTGTGACGAAATGGATCTGTTACAGGCAGTAGTAACAGCTTAACATCAGGTGGGCTTTGTGCTTATTCCGTCACAAAAACTTGTACCTCATCGAAAGCCGCACATGAGAATAATTTTTCGTTTCATAATTTTGTATTTTACCTAATCAGTTAAAATGTTTCATTGAAATATAGAAAAGAAATTATTGATTTTATTACTAAAATATACTTACTAATTTACTATAGTGCTAGCAGATGTAATGTTATAATTGTTATCTACTCGTATGAACTGATTTATTTCATTTCAAATAAACATAAATACAGAAATCTTTTATCTGTCTGCTGTAACATATACCTACATAGACAATCTTAAAAGCTACTAAGGTTTTGAGAGAAAGCAAACGAATCTTTTAACGTCGTATACATAATTTTATCTTCTTATCTAAGCGTAAAAGTTCCTTATCTAAAGTTGCATTAGATAAGCAAGCTTTGTCCGTCAAATTGTTTACACATTACTCCCTATCGCAGACGTTAAAAAATGTAAAGCAATGAAGCATTTATTTATTCAATAACCTATTCACAATGCTTATGTTATTGTCTTCTAAGTTATCTGACTTGATATTATTTTCGAGTACATGTGAAATTGAATTTTGTTGTAAATATATTTTAAACAATCCCGATGATTTGCTGGTCGAACATTTCTCTTCATTTGTCAGCAGATGATACTTGCAGTAACGAATTTTGCAGTTGTCGTTTTCGCACGTAGTGTAATAACAAATTCCGTTTGCGCAGAACGAGTCTATTTCGGCGTTGCTTATTAATTTATTCATCAGTTTTGTTGCGTATTCTTCTAATATGGAATGGATGTACGTAGATATTATTATGTCTATTTCTTCGAAGAAGGTGATTGTTGATACCGGATCATTTACACCTGAAATAAAAAGAACTATGAATAACAGGGCTTGCGGAAAAAATACATGAAATAAATTTGGTATAAGCCACCTAATTATGAAAAGCTAGCAAATTTATTAAACTCATAATATTTTAAATGTCTATTCAGTGGCACTTTTCATGTATGTAGGGGGTTTTGGATATTTTTTCCATATGATATTATTAGTAAATGTTATGAAAAATCATGAAATTCCCATATTCATTCATGCAGATGATTAGAGACGTATGTACTTAGTAAAATTATAAGATAAGATTATTAATGACTAATGATCCATAAAATGTTAATTGTGTGTTTTAATTTCTATGTAACAAATTCTTAGTGATTATTATTTTTGGAAATTATAACATGCATAAAAACGTTAATAATATTATTTGATTATCTATGAAACTCACCTTTTGTTCAGGATTCAAAACAACTTTATCCTTCGGTATATTTACATCCCCTCCTTCGACAGTCGACGACAAAACAGCTTCTAACTCTAACGGATGCTCTTCCACGGCAATACTTTCTTTCTTAGTAGTTGTTACGGGAGCTGCAGTAGTCGTGTCAGGAACTTTAGACGGGTTCTCAGTAACTTTATCTGTGACTGGTTTCGGTATCGCCTCTGTCGGCCTCGGAATGTTCTCCTCAGTAGATACAATATTGTATTCCCTACACTCTCCCATCAAATCAGTATCGTAGATATTGCATGATACATTTCTACATCCAAACTTATCGCATTTCATTGTTGTGCAAGTCTGATCGTTACACCATACGGTGACGTTGTGCTTTCCGATTTCTACGCTCTCCAGAGGGCTGTATGTGCTGGTAGAGCCTATCAGTTGGTCATTTACAGGCGGCAACTCAGGCTCAGAACTCCACCAATAGAATGGATACGTTAGCCAACCCCATAATGTGGACCCGATACCCCGACCCGTGCCACTGGTTAGAAGATCACCTGCAAGCGATGTTAGTTATTAGTTATTACAATCCCATGTACGATACACACAAATTAAGTATATTAAACATAGAAAATATTTGATTTATAGAAATATTTACTTACTCTCCGTTGTAGGTTTGCTCAAACACCCAACAAAAATAAAGCACAGCAAAAATACAAAAACGAATTTCTTAGAAATGTTCATAGTGGCAGGTGACGATGCGCGGAAGTCTTAACGGGAATAAATGTTTGAATAGTTGCAACTCACCTTTTATACCTTCGTAGACTAGACACGGCACTATCTGTCGTGAGATAAGATTCTCTCGGGAATGTTTACTTAATGAGAAACACATCCATAACCGGAAACCTTTTAATTTTGCCGGAATAGAATGTATATTAGGCGTATGGTTAAGCTAGCCGGCACAAAAATGCTCCATATCATTTGATAATCGTACAAGAGGCTAAGAAACAATCAGCATAATACTACTCGACTGTAGTAGTGTTACTGAATAGTTCTTTACTATTTTGACCCGAATGGCAGAACAAAAGAAAATCAAAACTTTTTACAATTATATGTCCTTTCTTGTTGTGGTATGCTTTTATTAACAAAATACTACAACTACTACAATGAAAGCATGTCCTACAAGTCAAGATAAATCGCAAAATGCCCCACCTCCATGCTGTCACTGTCATTCTAAAACAACAACCAGGACCGACAGCTCCCCATGCCCTCTAGAACACGAAAACGCTCAGTAGTAAATGCCATAGTTCCCATTCTAGGTTCAAATGGATCAACGTTTTCGACCAACATCAAACTTAAGCTATAAAAATCATAAAAACCCTTGCGCAATCTATTGTTCCCTTGCATGTACGCGTAACATTATGTCACGAAGCAATCGGTTGTCCCTCCAAGAGTAAAGTGAAAGATGGTAATAATTCCTCCCAAACGGTTAAACTCTCCAATTTCAATGCCCTTTTTTACACGACTGCCCAAAATTAGTGTAAATTAGGGTTCGCGTGTGTATAAATATGAGTTCTTTTATACCACCATAACTTTTAACTGCCTGAACAGATTTGGATGGATGCGGTATAACTTTGTGGCAGAGAAGTCGTGTTTTTTAATTTTTAATAAATTAGTTTGTTCAGTAAATATAAAGTAAATAGTGTGTGACTCCGGACCTCAGTGAAGAGCATAGCTTTATGCTTCTGATATGAACAGAAATGTTTGTTAGGCTAAGGCAAGGCTCATGTTTGAGTTTTATATCGAGGTGGCTTACAAAAAAAAACTAAATATATGTCTATATATTGTATAAAATTAGTAGAATATCTAATGTTGTCTTAGGTTTTCGCGATTATTACACATAGTAATTAAACAACTTTAAACGGTTTAAATCGCGTATATTTATCATTATTTTTGTCCCGACGTCACTGCAAAGTGTTGAGTGATACGTAGTGATATATCTAAGTAAATTTTTAAATATTTTTAATTATGATTGGTCAAATAAACACGAAGCGAAGTTTGTTTAGTCGTTACAGCATGGTGGTAGGAAATTTTGCGCGCGTGGCTAGCTACCACACTCAAGTAGAAAATCTGTCGCCAAACGCCTAACGGTGTGTTCCGGCAGCTGTCCTTGAGAGCCAGTAATTCTAGGCTAGCCTGACAAAATTTTCGACCACGTCATCTCTTACCAGCAGGTGAGATAGTGGTCAAAGGCTAGCCTACCAGCTAGAAAACAAAAATATTAAGAAAAAAAAAACACCTGTAGGTACAAACTTGCACCAGATGGCTTTCATTATTGGGTTAAAGGGGCGATTCAGATCAATCAGGTGCATATAACGGAAAATTAAACAAAACATGAATTAAAATTTAATCTCAATGCGCTCTGCATGTAGTGGCTACCACTTGTTTTATTGTCCAAATAGCGTCAAAATGGGATGTAATAATAGGTACTATAATAATATTTGAGGAGTTTAAAAAAAAATTATTAAACCGATGCATTTCAGTTTTTATTGAACTAATGATCAAGCAGTTGTGAAAATACTTTCAGCGCGGATTTGTTAAACGTCAGTACATATCACATGTTTTTTCTGAATCCAAAGAATGAGTCTTGAAGAATCAAATTCAAAGTAACCAAATCAGGGAATTAAGTTATTTAGCAATGTAATTTTTTTATCAATAAACAAATTGATTTATTTATTTATTTATTTAAAAAGAAAGATATATCATTTTGCAAGACAATTACAAAAAGACGAAACGAAAGAAAGTTTTCAGGGCCCCGTACCTAAAGGAAAAAACGGAGACCAATAAACAAACGACTCTGTAATCAGAGTCTCATTAGACTCCTCTTTTATATAAGCGAATTTAAAATATAAACTTTATTATAGTTATTTCACTGCTTAGGTCTCAAGCATTCCTAAGAAATTCCAAAATTACCTAAGAAACTGGTAGAGATTCGCTCACACGTGGTGGAGTTTCTGCTATTGTCCTTCATATTAACTTCACATAGCGTGCAGTATTCTTTTACATTCGGACACGACAAAAATCTGCAAATTGTGTTCGCTTCATTGCAATGGGTGAATACTTTTCTTCGTCTCATTTTATTAACTGGTTTGTTGTACATAACCTGGATAAAGTGACGAATTTGATCTGCAACTACAGTTGTGTTCCATTTATAGCCTTCATCTCCGCTACTTACGAAGTTCTTCAATTCTTTAATAAAATCATCATGGATTTGCTCAGTTTGTGTTGAATTCATCAATTCCTCTAAGTTTATTAGTTGTTTAGTGGAAATCATTACCTTTTTCATTCCACCGTTTTCGCCGAAATCTATAATTTCTGGTAGCGGTTTCGTGAGTTTCTTCCACGGATTTATATAAAATTCTCCAGTCTGCAAAAAAAGCTATATGCACTAAACAATAAGAAAAGCTGAAAATCTCATATATTTTAGAGAAATTTAATGACGATTACATATTATCAAAATGTGATAACCACTGCCTTTAGCATAGCATGGTAACATCATGAACAGCCGGAAGTCGACTACTCTTGAACAAATGTTTTTTTCCCCCACAAAGCACGGCTATTACCCACTTGCATTCATCGTTTCCCCGCGTCTTTCTCTATGTCGTCAGTCCACCTGGTGGTAGGCCTACCTACTCTTCATCTTCCGGTGTAGTGTGTAACCATTCGAGAACCTTTGTTTCCCATCAGTTATCAGCCATATATGATATGCGTAACATATATTAATAGAACTCTCTTTAAAAATAGTATATTGTTAACCAAGAGTGCTCAGTAATCAATTACTTGCGAGATATTTTTATCCAGCCGAGCGAGCGCAGCCACCGCGTGCTTATAGTTCGAGGGTGCAGTTGATGATTAAATAAGATGGATACTTTTTGATGATAACTGCTAGAAAATAAAAAAAAACTTCGATAAATTTCATAAAATAATACACATTTTTACAAAGATTTATCTTTCTTTTCAGCCTGTCTCTCGAATCAAATCAAATCATTTATTTGCTAAAAAAAATGTCACATCAGATCGTATAATAATGGTTAAGGATACAATGTATTTAGTCTGCAAGTAGACGTGCAAATTTTTTGTGTAGTATTTATTAAGTACTTAAAATTGATGTTTTACAAAATTCTTTAAATTCTTTCACACTGTAAAAACAGTTGTCAAGAAGCCAGTGAGTCAAAGAGCTTTTAAATTTTCGATAAAACCGTCATACTTACCTATGTTCTCAAATATATTTATTATCAATATCTATATTGAAAGGTACTTTTGCGCCTAGTTTCACTGACACCGGCATCAAATCCAAATCATCGTCGTTGTCGTTTAAACTTATCATTTTATGTTAAAAATATCTTAGTATGTCGATGTATGAACGCGTACGCCTGTTTGTCGATCTATATCACTTCTTAGAATTTCATCATTAATTTTGTCAATCGTTAACTTATTGACTTTTTTTAAAATATTGTTAGGTTTGCAATAACGCCTGCTATGCGGATTACATTTACAAAATCACAAATATACGATAGGAAAAATTTAAGTCATGTGCGGGATGACTTAAATTCTTATTGACTGCTGCTAAAATTATGTATTTTAGCAGCAGTCAATAAGATTTAAAAATTTTAAAACAACGTTTTATTCTTACAAAATCCGAGTTGGATTTTCACCAGGCAATTTTTCAGTAAACGAATAATGTTATTTTAATGTAAGTAGTTGGAATGAAAATTATCCTTTATAAAAATCTATTCGTAGTTTGCAGTATCGCCACAAACGCAAGATAAAACAGTTATTCTGTAGGTAATACGATACTTTAATAATAATATATAAAGAAAAATAATTGCAGGTTTTTTATGCCTAATAGGTTAACCTTTGACCACTATCTCACCTGATGGTAAGTGCCTTTAGCATAGCATAGTAAGTTAAAAATATTATAGCAAACTTGAAGTATTGCATTAAAAGGGGGTTTTCCATAATCCTCAAGCCTTGGGTATCGCAGTTTAAGATATCAGCTCCTCAGAAGACGCACTAAAAACTTGAAGTAAATGATGATAATTTGAATTTCGCGTTACATTTTTTTACTTACACACAATTTTTACCCTTAATTTGAGCCCTTCTACCAAGCTCCGGCCATTCGTCCTGGAGTCCGACCTTTATAGGGCTATATCCTTCGAACGGTTATGAATAGCCGATTGAAATTTTCTTAGAATATATTTCGTTATGACGGATTGCCTAACAAATAATAATAATAATTTAATAATAAAAGAGGGTACACATACAAAAAAAGTGTTTTTAAAATTTCTGTTGTTTTCCTCTAACGAAAAACGGCAATACATACAAGCGTAAAACATACCATGATTATAGCCATATATCTTACAACAACAAATAATAAAAACCACCTAACGGTCGGACTTAGGTGGTTTTTGACTGATGGTATGAAATTCATTCAAAAATAAGGTTTTAATGGAACAGACTGTGTTGGTACGGAACCGTCTGTCGGAACTGTGTGAGTCCAAGTCGCACTTGGCCAGTTTTTTCTTCTATCTAATGAATTTTTGAACGCGCGTTGCGGGAAAAACTGAAATATCGGTCAATTTTGGACGATTACATTTGACAGAATTATTGAAATATTTTTTTTACTAGAAATAAATATAGCTTATAAATTGGATGGCTATATAACTTCCTATAATAGTCATCCAAATTAAAATGTGCCGACCATTTTTGCTAACATGTCTATTTTTACTACATCCAGACTTCTTGGGTATATGTCACAAAACCTCTTTATTGGTTGTTTATTAGGTCTATTTGGCTCTCAAGGACTGCTGTCGGAACACACCGTTAGGTGCATGGTGACATGTTTTCTACTTGAGGGTGGTCGCTAGCCAGGCGGGCTTTCGCAAAATGCCGTTCCACCACGTGGTGAAGCTCAAGCCCGAGGCGGGATTCGAACCATGGACCTGCTGCGTGGCAGTCCATAGACACTAAGCCATCACTGCTTCAAAATTTACAGTAATGTTTCCAACAGTTAATATAATTAATTAGAGACATAAAAAACAAACACTGTTATCAGTATTGTTACTTACTTGCGAGTCATTATCACAAATAGTTTTTGGTAACAAAGTAATGACTGTGACAATTATGATTTTCAATAGCAATAGATTCTTTAGAGCAATATCTGAAGGCTTATTCATTGTAACTAGAAGCGTGTGACTGTGAATAAGCACGGTTGTTAACAACTCCTTATCGAACTTTAACAAAGGGCAGTTAAGGAAATGAATAAACAACGAATGCTTAAACCATACAATTTATTATTTAGTAAACAAGGTTTCATAATGAAAATTTTACGCAACTTTATTCTCTTTTAAATTTACACAGTGACCTTTTGGGCTCAATTCCTTAACCGTACATTTTACTTTGACAAATACTTTTTTATACGCTGCAAAGGTGATGCACTTTACATTAATGCATAGGGTGGTTTTTCCAAACAATTTTCCATTCATGCGGTCTTGTAATATGTCAACGATTTCAAAAGCTATGTTGGACGGCAAATCCATTATAGATTCCATTGATGCTGCGCTATCTGAAATATTCAAATGACAGAGTTATACGTGAAATTGTATTATATTCGTAGATCTATTCACAGTGTCTTCAAAACAAGAACTTTGATTTCTTTTTTGGTTTCTTGTCATACTGAAATTAAGAAGTATCATTTTATATATTTCTTTAAATATAAGGTAACCGGTACAATTTACCAGGTAGTTTTTAAGCTAAATAGGGCTCTTTATGTCCCACTTGGATGTCCGTAAAAGAGTTCAATGGAAAATAATGCGCCGAACGAACGGCATGTAATTACTTATATAGTCCATTAGTATGCCGTTGCCGCAAATTCGGATTATAATAATATAGCTGCGGTAGCGACTGGTAGTGGGTATCCTACTGACGAGAGTTCTCAAAAATCTCCAGAGCATGAGAGAGCGTAGTTTAATTTATGTGACGATAACTGATGGTGAGCATATATAAAATTGCTATTAAAGAATTTGGCCTTACAAATCTTAAAATATTCTACATTAGAAGCACTAGAAACTATAGCAGTATATAATATGTTGACCTCGTTTACTGTGGAAGGGCTTGCGAAGCGCCAGAAAGTAATAACAACCTATTCTACAATACACAAACACTATGATAGGTTTTAAAGTTTATTACAGAACAAAATAATTTGTATAGCTTGCCAAACTTTCATTGATTCTGACTCACGAGTTGCCATGAACTTACGTACATTGCTGCAAATTGTATTTAACTAGATGTCTTCTAACCAAGAGGGATGGAGGAGGGAAGGAGTAGTAATATTTCAATCGGCCTTGTCTCCATCAAGTCGGCCCTGACGTCAATGGTAGGGGCGAGGTTCAGCTTAGTCTTATCAAGGCGCTTGCATGTGAACCGCGTTTGAAAATATCGTGACTATAAATACATTTTCGTCGAGTTCACGTCGCAGAGATGAGGTGTAGCATTTTATGTTACAAAAAAAGTTTTGATCAACAGACAAAGGCAGCCGATGGCATTACATTTCACATGTAAATGTTTTTAAAATATATTTTTCAATTATATACATTACTAGCTATAGTACCGGTGTATTATTTTCTCTATGGTGTAGTGGCTCAAAAATATCAATATTTACTACTAGATGTCGTCAGCTCTTCTCTCTCGCGGAACTCATTATACCGCTGTATATGCGGATAAGGAGATAATAAAATTAAATAACATATTACCACATATAACTACCAACTTTACGTATTGATTCTTTTATTAGATATTTTTGTATTTTTCTGACAAGACTGTTGTCTTAGGTTTTTGCGATTATTACACATAGTAATTAAACAACTTGAAACAGTTTAATTCGCGTATATATATATATATATATATATTACCACAGTATCCGTATTCATCGCGGTTGAGGGCGGATTAACTATTATCGAGCTTATGCTATTCACCGTCAAATTATTTTAAGGAATAAGGTGGGGCCAGGCCAGGGGATAATTTGTCATCGGCCCCTCCTCTCCCCCTCTATCCTTCATACTTCTTACCAACAATACATTATTTTGCTGAATACTAGCAGTGCTTCAACTCAGTCACTGAACAGCAAGTTCAGTGAGAAAACATCAAGATATATGATAGTTCACCGTTTAAATCGTAGTTTTTTATGTCTATGTTTTCGTACGAATATGAGTGTACTTACCAGTAACATTACATCCGATACAATGTCCTTTATTGTTGAATCGTTCTGAAGGTGAGCAAACTCGATGAAGGCACTTTTTATGAGCGCATTTCATAGAATGGCATATACGTTCATTGCAGAATGTTAATATTCCCTCGATATACTTTCCAATGAACGAAATGAACGCTGGTGCTACGGCGTCCACGTCATTCCAGTCGACGTTACCAAATATGGCTTGTTCCAAAGCTCTTGTGTGATTGCGTCGTAAAGTTTCAGTAGTCATGTTCAGTTTTGCCTTCTTATTTTCACCCTCCAATATAATAGCAGTAATGTTTTTCGAAAAGTTTTTTGTTTTGCTTCCATTATTGTTTGGCCAGTACAATAAATCCGTATCGGCTGGGAAGTTCTTATCAAACTTTATATTAGTTTTATCTTTATCTGTCTTAGCAAGTGTAGAGTTCCCTTTGATATGCGGTAAAGTCTTGCTTTTTAGTGCGACTTTCTTATTGATTGAAGTAGACTTTTGAGAACCCGCCATTTTTTTCGAAAAACTCAATTTGTCTTTACTCTGAAAAGTTTTTTTGTGGGGTGATGTGGATTTCTTTTGTGGTGCTGTCGACTTTTTTTGACTTGGAGTTGACTTTTTTTGCGTCGCAGTTGTTTTCTTTATTGTAGTTGTAGTTTTGTATGCAGGTGTAGTAGATTTAACTTGAGAAGGAATTTCACGTTTTTTCAGCATATGGATTGGGAAAGCAGTCGCAGTAGTAGCATTCGGTATAGAGTTAGTATACTCAGTCTCTATGCTATTTTCTGTTTTGTGAGATTCGTTTGTTACGTTTTCTATATTGTTAGTTATGTTTACCAGTAGCAATATATTTTCTTCTGTTTGAGTATCAGCTATTTTGAAGTTTTCAACTGGATTACCCGTAGCTAGGTTTACATCTTCAAATTGTTTTTTATTAACTTGTAAGTTAAGAATCACGGTATTATTACTTTGAGTCTCATTTTTAATATTATCACTTGTATTAGACATTCCAAAGTGTGTTTGGTAAATTTGAGGTTCAAGTTTAATATTATGGAAAGTGATCACCTTCTTTCGGTGTTTCTTATTGCTGTTACCGGTCTTTGATTTCTTTTTCTTATGCACGGTTAGTTTATGTACTGGAGATGTATCGTGTTTATTTAACTTGGGATTTTTTTTATATCCAAATAGGTTCATAGGAATTGGAAAATTGAAATACGGTGACGGTAATTTTATAGCTGATAGGTATTCTTTGGAAACGCCTACATCGTAGTCGGTCATTTTGTCTCTACTTTGCAAGTTGTGCAATTGAACGTGATCTTGTTGTGATTTTGGTAACTGCACATCCACTTTAATTCTTATATTGATTGTGTCATCAGTTTGTTCAGGATTATTTAATATTAATGTTTTATCTTCTGCAGAAGGTAACATTATATTTGCACCAGTTCTTTGTTGCATGTGATCAATTGACAGTGAACATTGCTTGCATGACGGTCGGCCATCCTTACAATTGTTACACGATGATCTTATGGGAATGTTTGGTAATGATGGAATGCCATTATCGCTATGCAGTAATATTTTGTTGAGTCTTAAATTTTTGTACATAGGTTCTTCACTGGTTGTAAAAAAATTGTTGGCATTGTATGGAATGAACATACTAAACGGATTAATAGCCGGAGGGAATTTATGCTCAGAATTATAAAAACTATTTTTATAAAAGTCTTGGTGTTTTCCTGCTATGGATGATTTCATTTTAGTGAACTTATCATGATGTGTGGTGGGAACTTTGTTTTTGAGCTTATTTTTTTCTAAATAGTTTACTCTTTGTTTATGAGCTTTTTCTAAATAGTGATGGTATTCCGATAATAAATCTTCGACGTCATCATCATCGCTTTCGCTCTCATTATTGGCTTTTTCAAATGCTACGTTCTAAAATTTTAATATTTATTACTTTCAACAAATTAAGTAGCAATGTACATTATTAGAATAAAAATGTGTTACTTGTAATAAAATGCAAACAATGATACTTACGTTATTTTCGAAGTCGTTGATAATATCTGCAATGTCGCTATAAATTATTGTTTCATATAACGGACTCACTTCTATCCCATTGTATTCGAAACCTTCGGAAAAGAAACAAAATATTAACGTATAAATAAGCCTACATAATTTAAACATGCAGAAAGTATTGTACATACTTTCAGAATCGAAACATTGTATGGTGTTAAAAAGGAAGCCAGCGAGGAAAATAATCGCTGTTTTCATGGTTAATGCGTAGAAATCCACACCAAAATGAATCCATTCGATCTCGCTAGCCAATTTTGTTGCTTTATAAATGTTTACCTTTACGGGCTTGTTACATCAAACAAAAGAGCTTTGAAACCTATTGTGTACGGTTAAACATACTTGTACCTACTGCACTGTTATATAATATATACCAAACTTGGATTTAGACCCAACAGTGAATAGAATGATATAAGATCGATTCACACTTATCAGTGACAGCACCGTTCCGGCACAAAAACTTGTCAATAGAATAGTAATACTAAAACGCCTTGTCTCAAACGCATGTTGTTATTTGTTACTATTAATATTATAACTTAATACTTAGACTCTTGTCGGTGCAGCTGATGCAATCTTCTCCATTTCGATCTATTTAAGGCGAACTCTTTTACCTCCTTCTACAACATGACATTTCTTGTTTTATTTGGCTTCCTCGTTTTTCTTGAATTTCCCCTTCAATTAAGTTTCTTATAAAGTTGTCATGTCTTAACAAGCCAATAATTTTTCCCTCTTCTCACATGTATGGTCTTGAGAAAGACGCTTGTTTCATTCTATCGTTTTAGAACTTCTTCATTTGTCACCATTTCTGTCCATCGTATCCTTTCCGTATTACTCCAACACAACATATCGAATCCTTCTAATATCTTATTTTACAAATTATTGGAGCACAACATTTTATGTCCCGGGCGGAAATCGAACCTGCGTCCTCCGATTTCGCGCCGGATGCCTAAACCACTCGGCACCTTCCAATATCTCTATATTTTTGTGTCATAGTCCATGTCTCATACCCATACAGCGCTATGCTCCAAACAAAAGTATATTTATTTATAACTTTACTTTTAAATATATATTTAATTTTTATATTTTAGATGCAAGTATGTATCTCTTATTGTGGAATGTCTATTTTGCCATTGATATTCTGGACTTAATATTAGATGGACATATCTGGAGTCTGCTGTGATAAGACTTTCTTGGTATTTGAAATTATTTACAGTATCCACTGTCTTATATATCTATGGTTCAATACCCACCGCTGGCTTAACCCACCCCACCGCATGGTGGAAGGGCATTTTGTAAACGCTCGCCTGGCTAGCTAACACCCTCAAGTAGAAAGTCTGTCGCCAAACTGTGTTCCAACGGCAGTCCTTAAAGCCAGTAAAATTACAGGCAGATGAGACCTAACTACTCTATGTGTCAAGGCGACGGGTGTAGTGCAGTTCCTCAATTCTGCCGAAATGCATCTACATATTATAAGCAGAGGTTAGCGCTTAACATCAGACGTGACATGACGGCTCAAATCAAACTTTAATTTTCTTTCATGCGTTTTGCGGTGCGTAACCGTAATAGAGTGAACCCAATGCGCACTTTGCAGTTTTTTCGTTTTATTCTGTTTTTCTTATGCGGCTTACTTGAACCACACCCAAACAACGTCAAAGGGAACCCGACACTTTACAAGTTACCGTAAATTCGATATGAGATTTCCATGGAAAACTTTAGCCCTTGGAATAAACAGCTTATTCCTTAAAAGGAATAAGCTTGGACTCCTTCGCCGCCTGCCACACGACGTATAGAAATCAAATTCACTACATTTTCATAACTTAATTGTAAAATGCTGATTTGTAACTGTTTATGGTCACTTTGTAAATGTCATTCGTCGGTGCAGTGGCATTAGCTTCACGTCCACACTGCGAGATCCCGTGTACGATCCATTAGTCGGTTAAGACTCGTTTGTTTTTCCTACAGGAAATTCTCAGAAACAGACTGTAACTCCAGAGTCTGACACTTCACTGTGCTTAGGGACGTAACTGTTTGTTACATGGGACCTAAAATCATATGGCACAGTGCAAGCTTCCTCCTTTCTCTATAAGATAATATTCTTTTAATTTCTCTATATATACACTATTACATACAGCTCCGCCCCGATAGCTAAAGTAAAAATATGTCTCATAAGTGAGACAGACTGATATAAAACTTTGCAAACGGTATGAGACGGCAATATACATCAACGGGGTTTCTAATATTTTTGTCCTAAGTATATTTGAAGACATTCTATTTCACATGAATATTAATTTTGTCATCAAACACTAGGGCATATTTCAGGTTTCTTTATTTATTACATATTTTAATTCGTAGTTCTCACTTCTAAAACAAATTTGGAATAAACACAGGCAATCATACTTTAGACGTATTTTGCCATACCGTTTTCTCGATACGCGCAGTCAAATGATTTAACCGTCGATTTTTCTGGGATTTTAGGAGACAGGAAGCAGTAACAATGCTGAAGCGGAACGACTCACCATGCACCGCTGTATAATAACGAGTATAATTGAGAGCGAGACCGTTTATGTTGAATGCCTTTATGTTATGGAGAAGGTGAGAATTTTGTATTTCTTTTTTTTGCTAATATTTTTTCTATCGGTGGTAATGTTATCATCTCTAAGGATATAATTTAAGCCAAATTCGATTTGGTTAAAAATATATGTAAGATAGAAGTTTCAAGTGATTTAAACATGAGACTGATTTAAAGTTGAATTAATGGACATTCCTTGTGACATTTATCATTGCCTGCATTATAAAAAATGCTATTTTCATTTCAGTATATGAACGCCATAAAAGCGACACTGTCGACGTCCCAGCCGGTTATTACGGAAGAGGAGTTCAACACTATCTTCTACAAGATATCAGAACTGCATGAGCTTCATAAGAGCTTCCTTGAAGGGCTGAAGTCGGCCGTCGCCAGTTGGGAAGAGCCTCTTTCAGTTGGGATCCATTTCAAAAAAATGGTAAGTACCGATTTATGCTACATGAATTGTATTAGTATTAGCAAAATTTCATTCATCTGGATTAGCTATTTTACTTAATCATTTTTAGATCAGTTTTTTTTATTGTGAAAGGGATACCAATGGAAATCCAACATTATTAGTACTTGTTCTCTTCGACTGTTATCCTATTGACTGCGCCAGTGAAATAAACATTGACTTATATTTACGGAATACACGCTATAACTTACACTAGGACTTTTATTACTAGGATTTATTCACGATGTTGTGTCTCTCTTATTCATTATATGAATGAAGTCTTGAAAGTGTCCGTACAACGCGTCGCATCTATGTGCGTTTTATTGTCTGTATCAATGGTCACTTAACACACAATAAGCCATCGTGTAAGCAAGACCTGTGTGAGCAGTAAAGAAAACAAAAAAATAACTATTGAAGGGCGTGGATGCGTGAGCGAATAGTTAATCGCAAAAATATATATATTGATGTGACAGAGCCAGCCGATTAGGTAACGCGTTGCCGTGATAAGTTGATTTGGGCAACAAATACTACACGAAAAAGTTACATAGTATAAAAATGACTGGTCGACACCAAGTATAAAGAGAAAGATAATGGATAAGGAGATGGTAAATGCAATGCATGAGTCTTTAGAAAGAAAGGGAATGAAATAAACGTAAATAAGACGAAAGTTATGGTGTTTGAACGAGATGTTAAAGTTGATTTGGGCAATAAATAATACACCAAAAAATTACATAGTATAAAAATGACTGGTCGACACCAAGTATAAAGAGAAAGATAATGGATAAGGAGATGGTAAATGCAATGCACGAGTCTTTAGAAAGAAAGGGAATGAAATAAACGTAAATAAGACGAAAGTTATGGTGTTTGAACGAGATGTTAGAGTGACCGATTGCAATATTGTGATAGAAGGTGAAAAGTAAAGAATAGTGTGGTAAGGGAACGATGTGGTGTGAACGAGGATGTAGTGACAAAAATGGAGAAAGGTACTCATACTCATTTATTTCATAAACAATGTTTACATGTCGATATGTATTATTTTGATTAAGTACTCAAGGTAATAAAAATAAAATTATACAATAATTACAAATGTAAAATCAGAACATCAATATCAAGAATATCAATATATGATAAGTCAATAAAGTAATAATAATAAGTCAATAAATTTAAACAATAATAAAAATTATGTAGAATAATATCCATGGTATGTAAAGATGGTTTGGACATGTGTAGAGAATGAATGAAATGAGAATGACTATACAGGTATACATGGGACAAGGGAACGGAAGTTTTGGAAGGGGAAGACTTAATCTTATTGAAGACGTCCTGAAAAGGCCAGGTTCTGGTCTGGCCAGGTTGTAATCTTATCATGAGATTCGCACTGTCTATCCACTCTCTCCATGACATATCGGGGCTGAGTGACTCGGTAAACATTTATTTATGCAGGTTTTTTTTAATACCAGGCTGAAAACATAAACGTGTATGGTGCGTTTCTCCACAACTACGGTCGCGCGACAGATGCGGTGCGACGCCGCTGCAGCAGCTCTCAGACGTTCGCAAACCTCACGCGGCAAATCGCGTGCAATGGACAACCCGTGTCACTTGACGATTTATTGCATAAACCCGTCGCTCGGGTGCAGAAGAACGCTCTAGTTTTACATGTAAGTGAACTATCAAAGATGTACCTTATACGAATTGTTCGATAGATACAAACCCATAAGGGTTTGTATGTCTATGTTTGTAAACGTCAATGCAGCTCGTCGAAATTATCAGTATCCCTAGTAGTTGTTATTTTAGTTAAAATATGTAGATTTCCGCAAAGTAACGCCTAAACGTTTAAAGATGCATCCTTAACTTATCTACATACTAATATTATAAAGAGAAAAAATAATGTAATGAATAAACCTAAAAACTACTGGACTACCGATTTGGAAAATTCTTTCACCATTATAATTTTACATTATCCCCGATGAACATAGGCCATAGCTTTTTTTAAATAACCTTGCAAATTCGGGTATTTTACAAAATGATCAAAATGCTGGCACTTATTTGGATCAACGAATAAGCATTGCAATTACGGGGTAATGCTGCCAGCTGGAGCATTTGGACTGCCTGTGAGTCTGCAATGACTTACAGGTTGTCTAATTGCTTTTATTGTAGCAGCTGTAGTATTGTATACAGTTCGTAGTATTTTGTTAATAAAGGCATAACGCCGGGTAAAAAAATGTTAATTTAGTGGGCCGCTAGTTTTTCAATAGAAACAAACGCTTGTAACGAGCAATGCAACTTACAGACCTTGTGACCCGCACGGAGTGTAATGCGTGCAACGTGCGACACATGTCACTTGAAGACTTGTTGCATAAACCCATCACTCGGGTGCAAAATAACGCGTTTAGGAAGTATACGTTCTTATTTTGTACGTATTTAATGTGTATCTTAATTTTGCAGGATTTAATAAAATACACTCCAGCTAGTCATCCCGACCACACCATGCTGACAGATGCTCTTAATATGACTCAGCATTTCCTAGATGAGTTTAATATAATTCAAACTAAATCCATGTTCCCTGTGAGTACCTCACTTATACTATATACATTGTTTCTCAATTTTTATAGATATATGGCATATTAACGTGATTTGTTTTTTGCAGAATGCCGACCGCGCTCAAAGAAGACTGGTCAAAAACTCCTTCATAGTAGAACTTTCAGATGGACATCGAAAGCTCAGGCATTTATTCTTATTCAATGACGTCATTGCTTGTGCTAAATACAAGGTAAAGATTGATAAAATTCTGAGAAGAAATTATCGTTTTAGTTGAAAGCCCTATTTAGCCCTGCTGCCATTACGTATAAGATACCATTATTTATTTTTCATAGGAAGCTTTACTCTTCATAAAGTAACACAATGTTTGTCTTGTCACCCTCATATTGGAAAAAGATCTTTAAGGTTGAACTCTCCGATCACTTCTCTAAACAAACGTCTAAGGGTAATCACTCCCTAAATTGACATTTTAGGTCCACAACCAAACATAACATCGATTTATCTCCTCATTATCTAGGCTTGCATCGTTACAAATGCGTAAAAAGATAATTACTTAAAAATTATAAGCCTCGAAACATAATCGTATAAATAATCCTAATATCACGAAATTGAGTTTATTTTACCATTTTCAGAGGTAAATCATGACTGAAAAGGCATGAAATCTCCATATTTATTTTCATAGAGCAATACATCAATTTTGAATTTTTTTTTTAAATATATACATGCGTGTACTTTATTCATAAATACCTTAACATTGAGCCAAATGTCGGCATATATAGTTTTGCGCGCTCGTTTTACGTACAAATTGCACGTACAATAGTACGTACTATTGTGCATCTCACTAAAATCCACGCTGCCATGGGTAGGTGTCATGCACGGCCCACAAATATAAACTCAACCTACAAAGCTATATATGTAATAGCAAGCTTTGTAGCCTGCCAACTGATAAGTTCGAGCCAACGAGCTTTTAATTTTATTCTGGTCTATTTAATCGATAGGTCATCTAACTATACTCGATCACGTATTATTATTGAGATTCGGAGAAGATTTTTTACGATACTAATAAGATGTTTTAGCACATATTGAATTGAAGTTATTTGTTACGGGTAAACGTAATTTTTTAATAATTTTAACGGTTCAGGGTTAAATAATGGAATCATGGGAATCAGTTAACTTTACAAAATAATACGAGCAATATTATTTTAAACTAGCGAATACAACTAACATGTAGAAAGGTTACCAAACATACCTACAATCACGATAAAACTGTTTCAATTATAAATTTTCTGCTATAGACTTGAGACTCTAAGCCAGTGGTGGACAAACTTTCTTAACTGGTAGCCAGAAAGTTTAAGAAATTTCAGAGGAGGGCCAGAATCATGTGAAAAATGCATTTTTTGTTGAAGCTTTTAATCATATACATTACAGCATTAGTATACACATTTAAAAATGTTAAAAATTACAATTTAACGTTTATTCAAATGCCCTGCTATGGTAGGCGTGTGAGACATATGAAATTCCTTTTGATTTGCCATTTTCGCAACACAATCATAAACTAGCCAGTCTGGCTGACTCCTTTACCTATGCGTTCATTATCCTACTAATAAGAATCTATTTTATACTTTCTGAACTCTCAAAATTAATAATCGCGGGCCTTATCATGTCGAAATACCGTTGTCGGCGGGCCGCATTAAATGCTTTCGCGGGCCGGAGCTGGCCCGCCGGCCGTACTTTGCCCATCACTGCTCTAAGCGAAATTATTACTGCCTACTTTTGTTGCTAAATATTATACTCGTCGTAAAACGTACTTGGCTTCAACCGCTATTGTAGGGCTTGGGCTGGCAAAGTGTACAGAATTTTTATTTTCCAGGCGTCTGGTCGCGATAAGTTCACGTTCGAGTTAAAATGGTTTATCCCATTACCTGACATAGTAGTTGTAGAAGAGGATAGTGCAGTAGCAAACGCGGCTGATGCTCGCGAAACCTCGCCGGCGAATATCGTAGCACTCAAGTCGCAGGCGTCTACTGTTCGCGACCAGATATTGGCTGAAGAGAGAGCTGCCAGCGATGATAAGGTAATTCGACCTACAAATCATTAAAGCACTTTTTAAATACTGTGTTTGAGAGGCAATACATTTATTATGCAACACTGGAATTCACAGTTGAGAGTTTCTCTAGTCCGTCCACAATACATAATTCAGTATAGTGACTTTAAAGATAACCTTGATATTTATAATCGCCTATGAGAATGGAGGTGAATGATCTGATGATGAATCTTTAAGTTTTCTATGTTGGTCATCAAACTGACAGTAAAAAAATAAAATGAAGAGGCTTGTTTGAATGATTGAGGGTGTTCAGCATCAGCAGTTTGACATATTATCCAAACTGGGGATGCTGTCTTTGCAATGCAACAAGATTAAATACTCGGACGAAGTGGTACGCCCGAGTTTAAATCCAAGCTGTCAACGTTATTTGACCAGCGGTATACATCCGGCTACCAGATAACATCCCGGCAGCCGCTTTTTTTGAAGGTCAGCATGCTGCCCGCCGCTGTCAGTAATTTCACCTCTACTCGCTCCTGAAAACTTGGCTCATCGAGCTATCTTTCTATGATTATATTTTAAGAATTATAAAACAATTATTAGAAGATAGTTAGTTTTTTATGGGTTTAGAATGATGAATTGTTTTTATGTTGTATAGCAGTATACAAAATATAATTGTGACTTGTAAACAGATGATTATTCTTAATAGCAATGACTAAGTGTTAGATGATAATATTATATATAGTTATATCTTTTATAGAAAATGCGTCTCGGTGGACGTGGTGCAGCGGAGAAACAGCGCAAGAAACTAGCTGAGCTAGAAGGACAACTAGTGCTCGCGTCACCGAACTTGATCTTCAGAGTGGGAGCGAAGGCGCCGGGAGGTAGCGCTTTACAGAGGCAACACATATTCTTCCTCAGTTCCGAGTATGAGCGGACACAGTGGATAGATTCCATTCACGCCTTACAGGTACGTTGTATTCCTAAGTTCAACATAGTTGTACTCAATGATACGTCAATTTAAGTTGTTCAAATTTCTTAACAAGAACTCCATTTATAATTACAGTTTTAATAAAACACTTAAAAATATATCTATACTCTGTTCGCTGAGAATGTCTATTATAGGGTGCTCTATCTTGCACAATTGTATGCAAGTAAAAAGGAAGACACTACCACCATGATTGACCGTGATTGGTCTGGGCGGGAACATTTTTTTTAATTTTAGGCCGTGTTTATATTGCTTACCACAAACCATTAATTACACGAATATTTTTAACAGGGCAGTCATGATTTTTATATTATTAAATTGGAAAAATCACATGTTTACCGACGTCATCCAATACCTTCTAGATAAAAAAATGTTAGATAAAAGTTACATGTTTAATTAGAGTAACAGAGTAACATTAATTAGAGTATTAGACTTAAACAGAACACAGAAACTATTCTTTTACTTTATTCATTTTTTGATTCTTTTGAGTCTGTATCATCCTCCAAGTTAACAATAAAAGGTACTGTCATTTTCTTCATTTCTGGTCATAATGTCCATACCGGGCTCTATCATTTCAACTACATGCTTTATACATTTTTACCATTTGTTGCTATCTATTTTTCTGATGCCTTCATTTAATAATGTTGACAATCGTAGAACTGAATCACAGTCCAAGATACACGGCAAGTCACGAGGTAAAAGGATGAGGAAACAATCCAATAAACAAGCCAGGTCAACTTTAAAACAAATACTTACTAAGAACACAGGTACAGAGCACTAAACGATACGTTCGCACCGCACAACTGACAGATAAGACTGACATTTGCTCGCAGCGTGCACGCGTCCTATGATCTTTATCTGCGATCAATGACGTGCAGTCCCTGATTTCCCTATTAGGTATTCTCGGGGAATAGAGTATAGTTACAATTCCGCCTAATTTTCCTGATAAGCCGACGTGACGTCACAAACACCATGCAAAAATACCGGAAGAATTTACGACGCGTTTCGGTTCTACACGAAGCATCCTCAGGAGGTCTTGATTCATCGAGCGGACAATCGAGAAATTATATATTTTTTAAGTGTGTTATTAAAATTTTAATTGATGTTTTCTTTAAATATTTGTTATCATTAAATATGGATTTCCGCAAAGAAACGAAAGAACTTTTTTTTTATTGCTGAAAGGTAAGCCTTTGACCACAATCTCACCTGATGGTAAGTGACGATGTGGTCGAAGGTGTTACAGGCTTAACCTAGAATTATGGCTCTCAAGGACAGCCGTCGGAACACACCGTCAAGTGCTTAGCGACAGATTTTCTACTTGAAGATGGTCACTAGTCAGGCGGGCATTCGCAAAATGCCCTTCCACCATGCGGTGAAGCTCAAGCCTGCGGCGGGATTCGAACCATGGACCTGCTGCGTGGCAGTCCATAGCCAATGCCACAGAGCCATCACTTCTTCAAATCTATTCATTAATAACTCCAATCATCATGGTCTCGTATACAATGACTAAAATGTTATATAAAGGCAAAGATTTTATGACTTTTCGCGTTGAAAGGATACTCTATCCATGTGACAAACACCAATTGTCAAACAAATCACATCCACATTAAAAACACTTTTTATGATAATTATTGTAATATTTTTTAATACTTGCCTAACATAAACACCCTCTTATTGACTTATTCACCAAAGAAGAAGCAAAATAAATACTGATGTGCTATGTTATCTTCTTTGATTATAACTGGTGATCAATTGGGCATAAATTCTTTATCCTCAGAAAGCTATGAATAGCAGTTTTATATGAATAATTTACAATTTGGAAGCTTTACCTTAATATATTTATATATAATAATCTCAGTATAACTATCGTATTGTATAAATGGTACAGGCGTCTTCAGCGCCCCCCGCCGGTTCGAGCTCGATATCAATGCTGGAGCTACAAGCGTGGGTGACGGCGTGCCGTAGTTACCTGCAAACCGACATGGGGTCCTACCTGCTGCGCAGCGGCAGAGACGACTCGCTGCTGTTGGGAGACCTGCAGTTGCATGTCGGTGGCATGACTGCTCCTCTTGAGACCTCCGCTGGTAACTACTTTACGAATACACGGTGTTAGGCCGTCGGCTGCTTTTAAATTAATATACTGCCGGTCTTTGTTTTTGACATTCGCTGATAAAGTTAAACCCATCAAACAGTTTTATTTCCTTCGGTGGATGAGTTAAATGTATAGTGGACCTTGAATGTTTTGGCAAGAAACATTCATTCATCAACGACATACATACAACGATTGCTATACAATATATTTAAATTATACTTCACTACTGCTATGGAATGTACAGGCACTAATTACTTTCATTAAAAGAAATACATACGATCGAGAATTAAATATTAGGTCTGACTAACTACTGAGATTGGAAAATCAATATTTAAAACACTTTATTGTGTTTTAAATATTGATTTTCCAATCTAAGATACAACATATATCGTTGTGTTTCAACTTCTTCTAACTTCTGTGGCAGTAACGCAAGTTGTCAAGCGGCGTTATCGTGGCAAAAATCACCACCTATATTTATGACTTGATAATAGCATGTAAAAATGATATATGTATATCAATGCGAGCACGACAAGAACACACCACAGTGTGATATGTAGGTAGAACAATGGATATGCGTTCAAGCGAAACGACAGAAAACGTCGCCGTGAGAATTTGTAATCCCCATTCCATCCCAGGTTTCGGTTGATACGGCTACTGTATAAATACAGGCCATTTTCTCAAATGAAATTGAATCTATATAGGACCTGAAATCTCCTTTTACAATATTTAGTTGAAATTGAAATATAAACTAACACAATAAAATAAACAAAAGACTCCGTTGTACTATAAAATTAATTTTATTCCACAGATTATTACATAGTCGTTGAGGTGGATTCCTACGGCCACTACTTCCGTAAGGCAAAGTCCAAGCTAGTTTGCCGAAGTGCCCAGCCGCGGTGGAATGAGAGTTTCACACTTGACCTCGAAGGCTCGCAAAATCTCAGGTTGTTGCTATATGAAGATGCGGCACGACCGGTGCTTAGGGGAAAGTGTACGATCAAGGTGAGTTTTTGGTGCTGTGACCAGGATTCTTTATTGAATCAAATGAGTAAGTTTATCAAACAACGTACAAGAAAACGGCATATTTACGAAAGTTAAATTTTCCGCAATAACACTTCTTTGATTTGAAAAAAGTATTGTAGTCTGATGGATGGCAGTGCCCCTAAGACTTTAATAGTGAAAATGGCGTCCGTTACGTATAGCTGGAAGAAGCACGTTCGCTGCTCACCTTTGGAGAATATTATGCGCTAAATTAAACTAGTGCAAGTAATATTCGTTAAGCATGTGATAGTATGTACTAAAAAATCCTGGGTAAGTGAAAGTAATGGGTACGGGGTTGTTGTAGTGTAAGTTAAGTCACTGCGTTCATTAAACTAATATGTTACTCCTTTGCAGCTACTTAGAGAATGGGTGAGCGAGAGTGCAGCCGGTGGCGTCAACCGTACTGTAGGCCTAGGCGGAGGTTCATTGCCCCTGAGGATCCGAGTGTTGCCGCCAGAGAGATCAGCCCGAAGAGTACCTACTGCAAAACCTGGTACTCTATTCGGTGCTAAAATTACACATGTTGCAAAGTGAGTATATTGTTTGACAAACCGAATAGACTTGTTTTGTTTGGATAAGCAGCATCTTTTTGTAATCACATCGCAAGAGCAATCATAACGTCCACCGTTGAACACATTGCCTTCCCCAATATCCCCATAATCCCCACGCATGGCAGGCGCTTTGATGATCGTAGCGCAAAATGACAGTTCTTCTACAGGCGCTGCTGTCCGTCTTCTGGTATTTTCTACTTGTGGATGGTAGGCAGTTCGATATGCAAAATATCCTACCATAATATTCCTTTGAAATCATTTATATTAAAATAATTATTTAATAAATCTGCTGATTTAAAGAAAACAACATTGCAAAAAGCGACATCTTCATTACTACCGATTTTGTTATTCCTACATAGAATGTTTATGTTATTTATGTTTTGCAGACGTGAAAAGCGCAACATTCCGTTTATAATAAGCGCTTGCGTGCGTGAAGTCGAGCGGCGCGGCATTCATGAAGTGGGCGTGTACCGAGTGTCCGGCAGCGCTTCGGATCTCAACCGGCTCAAAAAGAGCTTCGAAACCAGTGAGTATGCCACATATTAAAACTGGTTAAGAAAAAAAATCTGAACTTTTGACGCAGTGATTCGTAGTGGCGATTTCAATAGACCTAAGACGGGCTTGAGTTTCATGGTGGTAGAATTAATAGTTAATAATATTTCCCGCGTGGGGTGCCAGGCTAGAATTGTATTCTTCTTACATATTATCTTCCTGTAGGAGTCGTAAGAAGCTACTATGGGGAAATACCGAGAAGTGGGAAGCAGCGCCTTCTGAAGATCTTACACTGCGAAGCCTGGAGATTAAACCAACCCCTCCCAATGGAGTAGCATTTGTCCAAAGATGGATGTTATGTTGATGTAGGACATATAAGACTCGGTCTGGCTAGTTACCATACTCAAGTAGAAAATCTATCGCCCAGCACCAAAGACGCTTTCCGGCAGTTGTCCTTGTAGCCTGTTCCCATTCTAGGTTAATCCTGCTCATCATCGTCGATTTCATAACCACGTATCATAAGATGAGATTGCCCACCATCTCATCTTTCCTGATTTCTGATAGGCTAAAAATAGAACTTTTTCAACAAGTTCAGTCTCAGTATGCTCATGAACTTATTTTTCACAGATTCGTATGAAGCGGAACAGTTACTGAAGGAAGTTGACATTCATTCGGTGACCGGGGTACTGAAGCTATATCTTCGTGAACTCCCAGAAGCTCTGTTTACCGACGCCTTGTATCCCGAGCTATTGCGTGCTTGGGGCTCTAATCAGGTAAAATAAATTGTTAAACAAAATTTTAATATGTGAAATAAATAGCGGTCACAAAAAAAAAAACAGTTTCTTGCTTGCGTGGTGAACTGAAATTGTTAGTATGGAAAATGCCTAAAGATCTATTTAAGACTAAACATCCTGATATGTCAGGACCTATTCTGATATCAGTTAACCCTAAAACTAAACTATGCGTCCTATATCATCATCCAACGTTTGCCCCCGATGCATGCAGCTCTGCTCTTTCCAGTATGCATCTCTGCTTTGTTAAAGTATGTGCCTCATGTGTGAAGGTCCCGCACATGATGGGACCTTCAGTTTATAGCCTGCTGCTTGATTTTATTACAATATATAATAAATGAATATTGAATAAATTAATATTGTGTACACACTCTGAATACAAACTTACGTTGATTTATAAGAGTGACCTTAAGCCGAAATAAATGCATCAAAAACGAGGTTCACAAGTTGCTCGTAACCTTCTAAAGATCACATTTCGGTTCGAGTTTAGGTGACACCTAAAGTAGCTGTTACCAGTTTTAATTTAAGTTAATAACGATAATAGTACATCTATTTACAAATAATTGTACCATATAGAAAGGTGGTCCCCAAGATACAGGTTAACCTAGTTTGGGGGCCAAAAGTATTTTGCAATTGTATTTTTATATCAACAAACGTTATTATTATTACAACCGCTCTAAATGTTGATTTATTTAAATGTTAAAGAACTAACTCGTCGAAAATACGTTTTACACTTTAGACGAATTCCTCGTAGAATTCAAAGTTTTATTTATAATCTACAATAATAGGTACATATTTATTGCCGCTTGGCTAGCTACCACACTGGAGAAGAAAATCTTTCGCCCAGCACCTAACGATGTGTTCTTGAGAGCCAGTAATTCTAGAATGAACTAATTAAAAGCCTGAACAACATCTTAGACCACATCATCACCAATCGTAAGAGATAGTGGTCAAAGGCAACCCTACCAGCTATAAATAAATAAATAGTTTAATTGAAATTCGGATAAAAATTATTACAGATGGGAAATTTAATTATATAATGATCATTTTGACCTATAACACAATAAAAAAGGTCTCATTGTAAATAAAATGTTTATTATTTTTATCGGTTTACAATTCTCTCCGCCATCAGTTGCAGATATATATTACATTAGTGCAAAAATTTTATACTAATATTCGTTCCAGGGTGTGGGCACATCGGTGGACTCGGGACCGGCGCACACTCGCCGTCACGCGCTCCTCAAATGTTACGCACAGCTGCCAGATCTCAATAAAAACTGCATAGATTTTCTACTCAACCATTTCGTCAAGTAAGGACAAAAGTTTTTATTTTATTTTTTCGCATGCTGGAAGTGCAATTTGCGATTGGCCGCCTGGCTAGCTAGCTACCACCCTCAAGTAGAAAATCTGTCGCCAAGCACCTACCGATGTGTTCCGGCAGCAGTCCTTTAGAGCCAGTGAAATTACAGGTACATGAGACTTAACAACTATTTCTCAAGGTGACTTGTGTTGAAATGCATCTGTTATAGGCAAAGGTTAGTCCGCTTAACATCAGGTGGGCCACGAGCTTGTACCGTCACAATAATATTAAAAAAAAGAACTGCCTTTTGTCCGCGACTTTGTCTTGAATTTATGTACAACAAGGTCACATAAACTTTGTAGCGTCGTTGACGTCATATAGAAACTCTCCTGTAAGGTTTGTACGCAGCGGGACGAGCGCGGGGAGATGAATGTGAGCGAGAGGGGCAATCACATCCCAAAGCTTCTTGATTACATTGACAATAAATCAAATCATCAACAACGGAAAATGCCTAAACATGATGTCTAAAGAGCAAAAGCTCTACTTAGCACACTGTCTAAATAGAAGTATGCCTAAACATTAATGTGCCCCAGAATTTTAAAGGTCTATTAAGCTTGATGCATCTATTTGTGATTCCTGAATCCCATTTCATCCATCCAGTTGACATAAAAACTTACATAAATATAGCCCTGAAAACTTAACAGTTTTTTGGAGCAGTGGTGTAAATAGGAGTATGTATAATCATTGTGCCTTAAGTCATTCTGCAAAGAATTCAATCCTACAAGTTAGACATTTTAGAAAGAATGGCCCAGAGTTTCTTGCCCGTTCTTTTCGCAGTGGATCTATAATTTCTTTTGCTGACTGTGGCAGAACAATATAGAATATTTCAATATTCAAATTTGTAATTGACCTTCAAAGGCGCATCGTAGACGCCTAAATTTAATAAAAGTTGTAATAATATGCGTTTTGAAAAAAGTAGTCAGACTGCATCGTAGGTGTTTTGATTTGTTGTCAATGTGATCAAGAAGCGGTAATGTGACCATGTTGTAGTTATATCACACTTACTGTCACGTGAAATTGTGGTGAAAGCTACGAATAATAGAGTCAAAGATTATCATACCAGAGATAATATATCAATTAAAGGGGATCAAAATTAAATAAAAGAAACTTTGAAATATTTTTTTGTCTTTACTCTATTCTATACTTTATGGTAAAACAACATATAACTAAGAGCTTACGTTAAGTATTACGAACTGTATGAAAAATAACTGTTTTATGGTCAAATTAAAAATTATTTATTCAATCGACGTTCTTACAAAATTTCACTATTGAAAGAATCTACGGCCGCGTTCAACAATAAAAATGGTTTTAGAGACACTTCGGGAAAAACGGTAAATTGTATGTTTCAACGGAAGCCTCGTTGTTCGAGTCCTACTCGCACATGGCCGGTTTTATTTTGAATAAATTCTTTATAGAGTAAATCAACACGAGGGCGAGAACAAGATGTCGCTACACAACTTGGCAACGGTGTTCGGTCCGACGTTGCTGCGGCCGGCGAGCGCTGGCGCGGGCGCTAAGCAGCGTACAGACTTGCTGGCGGCGGGGACCGTGGACGCGATGGCGCAGGCCGGCATTCTCTACTGCCTACTGCAGCATCGCCAGCTCGCCGCACAACTCTCTTCCCACCACCGCACTCCCACACTACTCGAGTAGCTAATATACTGTATGTCTCACATACCTATATCCAAGAATATTCCACTAGGGCGATTCAGATAAGCTTATGTGCGTTTAGCAAATATAACACCACAATTCCATTCGAACGTTGAGTAAATATAGCGTTAATGCGAAGTGCTACTTCGAACAGATATGTATCCTGATATTTTTTTTTGACGATACCGAGTTTTACTTTTGAACATTGTAGAATTAAAATAATTTTATTATTTCGCTTTACGTGGTTAAACTATCCTAATTTTAGATATGCTATATTTAAAATTAGGGTAATTTTTGATATCGCATATAATTTCTCTTTCTTTGCATTTTTATATGTAGAAATTACGCATGGCAAGAATAGATAAATTACCAAATACTACCTGAACAAAAATGCCGATTTTGAAAGTGCTATAACCCAGTAAAGAAACGAATTGAAGATAGCGCTGTAAACATTAAATTTCACTTGCACTCAATAGACTATAGCGTACATGCGAGATTATAAAAATAATTTCAATTTGAACCAGTGGATCCGCCTTGCGTTTCATAATCGTTTCACTATTCGTAAAAGTTTCCTAACTCAGAAAAATTGTCGGAGCAGAGTTACTGTTTAAGTTCGTCATCGGCGGTGAAGGCCCAAGTCTAATGGGTGGGAGCCTTTGAATAAGTTTGATGACGTACATGACTTTAAATTTAATTAGCGTAGGATCTATTTATCTACACAACATTTTTCCTGGACATCATAGTAGGTATAAAAATGTGGACATGCTTGGTTTTCCTATATCTAGTTCGAAGCGCTTGTAATCTACTTGGATATAGGTATGTGTTCTTTATCGCATCCCTACCTTACCCAATACAGCTTTTTTTTTTGTTTTGAATATAGCGAGTCTCAAATGCTACGACATTTCAAAATAATGAAGCAGGTTTCCCTGCGCTTTCATACGCTAGGAAATCCTGTCCTGAATTCAAAGTAAAATTATATTTATTTTATTAGAGTTGATCACCGCTGCTCATCATTGAGCTTAGTTATTTTGAGTATATATTATATATATCAGCATTTTGATTATTCATCATACATTCCATGAATTATAATAACAGACTGAATCTAGAATGTATGGCTAATTTAATATTGTTTACATAAAAGAATTGAAAAAATATAGCTTTAAAACTGCAGTAGGATCTTTTCGATGAGGATTAGGTTTTTTGTCAAGTGAAAATGTATTTAACTAACGAACAAGTTTAAATGAGTATTATAGAAAGGGACCGAAATATAATGTTACGGTAATTATTAGCGTAAATTGGACTGAATTTTTGTAATATGACTGTAGCATATAATCTACAATATGAGAACAAAATTAATATCAATGGTGTTTCTATTGCACCTGCTTGTCATTTGTCGTTCTTTTGATTTCTTCGTGTTAGTATCGAGTGGTCGCGAACGCAATCAGTTTACAGTAGCAACTCGTCTATATTTCATCTCGTATACTATGTGTTTTATCAACTCATCTATATTGCCAGAAGTCCTGAGTAGTATTTGTATTGCAACTGGTTAAGGTTTTGTTTAGTCTATTGCTGGAACATGGCTAAATATCAAATCGTGTAAATTGCAAGGGCTGCCACGTGTAATTTTGTCTACATTGCAGCTAGTTTAAAATAGCGTCAAATAAGTTGCAGTATTGAAAATAATACTTAAATGACACTTCGCTAAACATATTACAGAAATACAATTTTAAAAACATCACTAGCAATCCTAAAAGTTGACATAAATGTTTATAACTCTTTTTATATCCGATATATTTTGTATATCTAAAATTTTAATTAAGATAATAATTTAAAAAATCATAATATTTAGACAAACTGGTTTCAGATTATCTAATAATGATGTATTTCTTTAGACCACCTCATATGTAGACGAATTTTTTATATAGACCATCTAATAATGTAGACACATATATCTGTTGATCATCTCGTATCTTAGAATCAATTATATTTAGTACCACTTGCTTTTACGATGACATATGATTTTAGACCATCTGCCGGATAGACGAGTTGCTACTTTACACTACTTACGATCGCAACTGAGTACCCATTATTTCTTGTAAAAAACTGGAATTTTATTCTAACACAACCATTCTAGTACAATCAGTGATTTTTTATTAGCTTAAAACTACAAAAACGTTTTATCCGATTGGTGACTGCACAATACGTATTTTGTCTCTCTCTGACTGCTAAATCAGGTCCTCTTGTTAGGACACAAAGTACTTACGTTATCAATGCATTAAAAAATCGACCATTTCTTTGTATTAAAAGTGCGCGCTTCATAATATTACCTGCCAATTCCAAAAATCTTGTTTGACATAAAGTTGGATATGTGATTCTGCATCAATATTGAAGTTAAGGCTAGAGGCACGTAGCGCGTTCTATATAAACGTAGTTTCGTCATATTTTAAATACCAAGTGTTCAGACTCAATAAAATTTTACATGCATATCCTTGAGCCTAATATTTATTCTTCCGGTGTGCCAGTTTCTAGATTTATCATTTATTTTATCCCTAAATGTTAAAATATAAATTCCCATATAAAACGATTTATCGGAATTTATTTGAAAACACTTTGAGAACTACAAGAAAACTGCAAACCAGAAGCGTAGCTAGTAGTGTCAAGGACATGCATACTAAATTTCACCGAGTTTGAACACTTGGTATTTAAAATATTACGAAACTAAGATAGTGTGGAAAGTGCTATGTGCTCCTCTCTGCCTTAAACAAAATTGATTTCGTATACCACTAATGGACGCAGTCCTAAATAGCAGATTATTACCTCGTCAGTGTGACACAAAATCAGCGTTATTGGATCTATTATAAGCTTAACGACAACTGGCATGCGGGTTACCTTAATTAATGTATCAATATAAGAAAATTAGATATTGGATGAAACCAACATAACATGCAGGTAAAGGCGTGGGGAAGTTCTTGTAATGGAAACATGAAATTTAGTTATTGTTAGAATTATTTTAAATACAGTTTAATTTCCCTTGTTTTTCTCTTAACTGCATAAATTAGAAGTATAATGTTTTGATCACTTTTTTGGCTTGTCCCTGTACTGCTAAGATATTCAAAATGTATATAGCGAGGTTATCTTTCTAATTGCTAGAACTTGTGGGAAATTGGGAACCAACCTTTATTGAACTTTTGTATAGGAAGTGCGTTATTTTTAGTATAAGTCGGACTTAACACCTAGCGTCCAAAGTAGCATTTTATATGCTAGTCGTGTGTATTATTTTATAGCTTTATATAGTTAAAACATTATTTTATCAGCACTAAACGAAAGTATTGCGAAGCTGGCTACTGTTTTAGTCGTGTCACAGTCTTTTATTATTATTGAATATATTGCACACCTGTATTTAGAGGTGTTTATTTCACAAATAGGTATTAAATGAATGTTATACATATTACCTAGTACTTAAATGTATTTTTATTTTTTTCTACCAAAAATTATTAAAAAAAAACAGACAATGATTCATTAATTTTGTTATTTTTTGTTGACTAATATATTCAAGACTTAGATAGTAAGGTACCGTGTTTATGATATGAAATGTATTATCATTTTATTCTTTTCACCAAAGACCAGTTACATATTTACCAATTGCCTGAAATTCCATCATGTCAATATTATCAATAATATATTATATAATAAATCTGATGACCTTTATCCATGAAATTAAATTTATTAGGCATAATTGTGGCAGTATTATTCATTACTATGACAAGACTTTTTTGTTCTTAGTGCAACTGTATTGCATCGCAATATAGTACATAAATGCAACGCAACAGGTATATTTATTGCAGTCATTGTAATTAATAAATTAAACAGTTTATAATTTATTTATTATCACTCCGATACATACATAAATCAGTTCATTTGTCATCAAAAGTTGCAGGTGTTGCACTATTTACGCAAGAATGTAATATTCTATATAGATCCACTGTTCAGATATTTCATTTTGTTTCAACTGAGGGTAGTCGTGATCTACTTTCTTAGTAGATCCATAGTAGTTCGTGTTAATATTGAACAGAGGACATATTAAAAATTGAATTTTAATATAGATTTACAAATTAAAGATACATTGATTAAGATTTATCTTTTCGGCTAGTTTCTACAAGGTCTAGTTTTCTACTTTATTTTTAGCACTGTACCACATTATAATTAAAATGGATATTTTGGAAACTTGGGATAAAGATTTAGCTATATGATTTTATATACATTTTTATAGTACTTTCATTGGCCAGACTGAATTTATTTTTTGTACCCAAGTTTGCTGCTGCCAAATCAAAAGTTGCCAATTTTACTCTAGTATTACTAGATGACCAGGTATGTCAATTGTCTAAAAAAAAACTAAAGTGCATATACAGCTTAATTTACAGTTTAATCTTTTATATCTGTTTCCTTAAAAACTGTACAAGAGTATAGTTAATTATGTAGAATAGAAGCTCTGCACAATGTTACCTTATATTTATTATTCAATGCCTGATACATACTTTTTCTATTTAATTATCATCTATCTATCAATATAAAATGTGGTGTCTTCATCGGCAATAAAACTTGAATTAAAAATGTTGGTTTGGTTCCTTAGTGAGCACAGAACCAATTTTTTTTACTATTTTATTTAATTCTGTCAATAATATATCAATAATAATAAATAAATATAATTGTGAACACTTGTAGGTTTGTAGAATTTATAAAGTCTAGTATAAAATAACACTTTTCTTCACCTCTTGCAGTGTAAATCACCAGCGTTTTTTTTTGTTTATTTGTAACGGACCACCCAAACCATCCACTTGGGTGGGCAGTATATTTGTACAGACATATACTTAAATAAAAAAGTATTTTAAAAACTAATAGTTATACCACAAACTTGCTTTACTCATTTACTATAAATATGCTCATACTATGTGCTGCTCCATGAGTTTTTACATTCATAGCTGCTGCTTCATTGGTGAAACCCAAGATGCTTCTCTTTCCGTGCAGCCTATGAGACATAAGTATGTATACATCATTTTTTCACTTGAAATAAATTGTCATTTTTACTATATTAATATAGGTATAGAGATGTAATAATATTAATTATATTTATTCATATGTTTCTGGATAGAAAAAATGACCAGATTAGTTCAAGTATTATTGCCAGATTACACTACTCTAGATGTGTTAGTGATTAAACATTACTGTAATGTTAATTTGGTTATTATGTCTTAACCATGTATTTAATTTTTGTATATAAATGACACTAAAATTTAGGTAAGTAACTTTTGCAATAAATGTATTTTAATACACCTTTTATATGTCTTTCTTTGCTATAGTCTGTGAATAATTAACTGTTAAATATTGCATGATATATATATGAAACATACAGCTAGAGAAAATTCATCAAATTATTCTTAAATATTCTAGAATAAATATTATCCTAATCTACTTTGTAAATACTTACTAAAAAAATCTAGGCTACCTAAATAATGCAAAGTTTGACCTTCATTATTTGGTTAATTTGCTGACATTGCTGTTGTAACTAGTAAATAATATCAAATATTCTATTCTCACATTACATTTTAAATGTATGTATTAAAAGCTCATAGCTGCAATAAAATCTAATTATTTAAATTAAAATTAATACTAACTAACATTATACTAAACCAATTTTTTGTGTGATAGCTTTTGACACTATCTCACCTGTTTGTGTGAGGGTGTGGTTAAAGATAGTAAATAGTCTTGTCTAGGAATGATCCTGAACTAGACCAATACAATGAGAAAGGCTCACAATGACAGCAACTGATAACACTTAGGTGGTGGACAACATATTTTCTAGTTGATGGTGGTAACTAATCAGGCTAACATGCAAAACATTTTACAACCATACAGAATTCTTCTTATATATTCTACTCATTATTCTATTAAAATCAGTAGTTACTTTTGTGTGATCATAACTTTGATAAACACTAATTGTTAAATCGAATGTATTGATATTGGATCTTACTTCAAATAAATATACTAAAACTGCAATGATTATCAGCAAGATTGCTGTTATATTACTGTATTTTCTGTGGGTTATAAGAATTGATATTATAAATGCTAAATATAAACACCATCTTTTTATCATGTCAATTAATATGTCTTCTAAAAGGTCCCTGGTGATGCACATCCCGCCCCAGAGATATTTTAGGGATTCACATGAAGTACAGTTGTTAGCCCCTAAGTCTGAACAACTTGCACAAGAAGAATCACAATCTTTGCACTTATAGCTTCCTTCTATATTGATGCACAGTTCATTATGTTTGCAGATGGATAAAGACAAACATTCATTTATGTCAATACAGGTACCGGAATCATCCAGCATCCAACCAGGTTTGCATGAGTGACATACATATGGTCCCTTTCCAGTGCAACCTATACATGACTTATGACATGGCACACATGAACCGTCTAGATCAGTAAAAAAATTTTCAGCACATGTTTCACAATGCTTTCCTATATAACCTTTTGTACAAATACATGTTCCGTTTCCTTTTCGAGTGCCGTCACCATCACATTTACCATGACCGCTGCAAATATTTAAATCTTTACCCTGAGGACAAGGAGTGCAATTATCACCATAGTGATTAGGTGGACAGCAGTACTTCAAAGTTTCGATGCACAACCATGTATGCAAGTCTATTGTACTAGGATCTTCATAAAACCACCATTTTTCCAAAACATGCTCAGCTTCTTCAGAAAGGGAATAACAATAGTCTTGATGCCGGGATAGTTCGGAACAAAGCCCTTCTTGTATTTCAACTAAGCGTACTTCGCTCCGCGAATATGATTTTAATTTGGATTCTTCCCAAGCAGCATCTCCTCCTTCATACTTCCCACGAGATGTTTTTTCTATCCAATGATTGAAAGAACTAGTCAGGACTTTACATCGAGCACATTCATTCAGTTTATCCCATTTGTCATCAACACCCGGCGAACGTAACCTTTTACTTGTAGTTATATCAATAATAGAAAAGAGAAGTAATAACAAAAGTTCTTTCGATACTGTAAAGTTTGACATGACTTTCAAGCAAAAAAGTTAGCAAATATTAGTATTATCAAAGGTATTTTTTATTATATCATGTGAGTTAAATAAAAGTTACACGAAGATCAATTGTTTGAGTTCACCTCATATATATATTCTACTTGATCTATGGTTCACGTTAGGTGCGTTCGTTTTGGCTCGATTGCGTTTGTAGCAGTTTCAAAAGTGGCATTTGTGTATTAGCGTTCGGATAGAAGATTTTGCTATTTTTGACCACCAATTACTGCATGCTATCCGAACGGCTTTTAATCCTTTGCCATCGGCTGACCCACTATGGCCAATTTATGAATGAAATTCTATTGTTATCATTATCGCAGATATCAATGGGTTAGAACATATTTTGACAACCGACAATATTTTAACAATTTTGCACAGTACGAAACATGGAATCAATCTCTAAAATTAACAAAGAAGTAGGTACCTACAACATAAAATAATTATTATTTCTTTTTATAAAAAACTTGTGAAACTTTTCAATCGCGCCAAATACAACTGTCAAACCAGCAGTTGTCAAAAAACGATCACAACGATCCCACGGTAAGACATGGGTCAAAAATATCACTTTACTCTGTCATTTGTAGCGTTTTCAAAGCTATCCGAACGGTGAGCGAAAACGATATTTTTGCTCACGAAGTCCCAAATCGAACGGCCCGTGTGATCATTTTTAGCGTTTGAGAGTGTTATTTTTGGAACTGATAGGCTATACGAACGCCCCACTTGAGTTGCTGCCTGGAGTGCGTTCAGAGGCTTAGAGTGTAGTTGTTTCGTTGTTTGGTTGTTTTGCAACTTACCCTGAGGTATGGAACGACCGGTTGTTTTATAACCTCAAACAAATTGTGACATTAACAGACTTACATCATTATCGTAATAATAATTGCTATTTAACACTATCACAAATTCGTTTTCCATTTTTATTTAAGTTTTATATTTTGAGAAATTATATTAGTATTTATATGTTTTGAGATATATGCGTGATCGCATCAGATAGAATACGATATAAACGTCAAAGTCATTTCATGTCACGCGTTTTATGGTTAAAAAGTTGCAACCTTCAAAGGTTTGGAACGGTCCAGTTGTGACAACCGCGGGGCGATCACGTATCTTCTGTAGCAATGAATTGCTAATTGCAACAATCAAAAATGACAGTTTGTGGCAATGAAATGAAAAGTCAAAAGACAGATAGGTAACAGACCTTCATGCGCCCAATCGTTAGTCGCCGACTGTTTGTTTTCTTTTATACCTAAGACGATAACTAGCATTTGTAATAACATAGTGTTTATACAGGTTGTACTCCCATGGTCAGTATTTCCTTATATTTCATATTATTATTATTCTAAAATCTAATTAAAGCAAAATTTAAGTTTCTGTTGGCATTTATTTTAAAATACAATTTCTTCTTCCTCACTTAACACAAATTAGTCAAAAATATATCTTCCTCCACTCCGTTTCAATTTTAATAGCGCATGCTACAACGCTCTGCGGATAAAATCATTTTTTTGATTTTATCCGCATAGCATGGGTTATTGCAAAACATAAAAATATTATAAATATCATAGTCGCTTTACAGATATTTTTTATGACATTTGGTTTTATTTTACAATCAAGCGTATAAATCGTGTTGTAGTATCCAAAGTGTAGATACCCATTGGCCATTACATACTATAATTAAAGCGGAGTGGCGGAAGATATATATTGGGCTAATTTGTGTTAAGGGAGGAAGAAGAAATTACTACTTGTATTTTAAAATAAATGCCAAAAATCTTAAATTTTGTTTTAATTAGATTTTAGAATAATAATAATATGAAATAAAAGGAAATACTGACCATGGGAGTACAACCTATATATACTATGTTAATGCAAACTCTTTAGTAGAATGGATGGTACGAAATTTTTGATTCGATCAAAGTATATGCCAGTTATTGTCTCAGGTATAAAAGAAAAAAAAACTGTCAGTGACTAACGTTTGGGCGCATGAAGGTCTGTTACCTATCTGTCTTTTGACTTTTGTCAAAATCGGTCTAAACTCTCATTTTTGATTGTTGCAATCAGCAGTTCATTGCTACAGAAGATACATGATCGCCCTGCCGAACGCTCTACTCGAAGGTTGTGAACGACGTCACAGTGAAAAGTTGCACTCCGAGTGCGCTCTAACCAAGGTTCGGAACGCACCCCTGCATAGATCAAATCAAATCATAGATCAAATAAAATATATACAATACGATTAAAATAAGAATAGGACGGGCTCTCGGCTAACTTCAGTCATATTCACTCTAAAAAGTACGATCAACAGAACAAACTTAAAAATAGAGCAATGCCATATATTTATACGTAATTTTAAATGAGTGACCCGAAATTTTTAATTTTAATAAATTCATATTTTTAAGGTTGACAGCACAGACGCCATCTTGGTTTGATGACAACGCGGGCGTCAGGGCCTTATTTCTCCGATAGTGTAGGTGCTACTACGCGACACGTTTCTGAGTGCTATTTGATCTTCTCGTTTAATTTGTTTTTTTGACTGTTTAATTTGTTCTTGTTGACTGTTTAATTTGTTTTTGGTGATTGTTATATTTGTTTTTGTTGCCCGTTACGACGATAAAGATGAGTCGGACTCAGCTGACCATCAGGACATGTGGCATCGGAGAAATAAGCGATTCAAATTACGATACCTAAGTACAAAATATTGCTAACAAATAAAATTAGTTCAAATTATTTCTGTGTTTGCTGTACCTACACCTACAACTTCGTTTACCTACCTATGACTACTTGTTTATTTACACGACTGCCCACATAAACGTGTGTTTATTTTTTCTTTCAAAGCCATCGTGTTGGGTATCAACATGAAGGGCTTTAAATAACGATTCCATAAATATATTAACTGCAATTTTAATTTCAATGGATCGATAAAACGCTTAACGAAAATAAATTATTTGCGATCGGGTTTTTTATATTCTTTATTAATTTATACATGTTTTATCCTTTCCTTTTTTTTGCACACTGTACCAAGTTCTAGTTTTGACGTCACAACATGGCGCTAGGCCGATCCTATTCTTATTTTAATCGCATTGTACAATGCGATTAAAATAAGAATAGGATGGGCTCTCGGCTAACTTCATTCATATTCACTCTAATAAGTATGATCAGCAGAACAAACTTAAAAATAAATTATTTATACCTATTTATACGTATAGATTATTATACGTAATTTTAAATGAGTGACCCGAAATGGCTAATTTTAATAAATTCATATTTTTAAGGTTGACAGCACAGACGCCATTTTGGTTTGATGCCAACCACAAAGTACTATGTATATATGACAACGCGGGCGTCAGGGTCTCATTTCTCCGACAGTGCACTACTACGCGACACATTTCCGAGTGCTTATTGATCTTCTCGTTTAATTTGTTTTTTTGACTGTTTAATTTGTGTTTGGTGATTGTTATATGTATATTTTTCGTTACCCATTACGATGATAACGATGAGTCTGACTCAGGTGGCCATCAGGACATGCGGCATCGAAGAGCTAAGCGATTCAAATTAAGATACTTTAGTACAAAATATTGCTAAGAAATAAAATCAGTTCAAATTATTTCTGTCTTTGCTGTACCTACAGTCACCTACAACTTCGTTTACCTACCCATGACTACTTGTTTTTTTTATACGACTGCGCACATAAACGTGTGTTAAGTTTTCAAGGTTCATGTGTATGTATGATAGTGAGTTTCTTTATTTCACTACAACTTCTAAACGGCTTAACCGATTTTAATGCACGAGATATCTATAGATTAATCTTGATAGCTCAAGTGACACTATGTACATAAAACAAAAGACCTCGTGAATTTATACGCCATATAGTGAAAAAAACAATATATTTTTTTCTTGCAAAGACATCGTGTTGGGTATCAAAATGAAGGGTTATAAAAAACGATTCCATATATATATTAACTTACAGTTTTAATTTCAATGGATCGATAAAACGCTTAACGAAAATAAATTATTTGCAGTCGGATTTTTTATTTTCTTTATTAATTTATACATGTCTTATGATTTCTTTTTTTGCACACTGTACCAAGTTCTAGTTTTGACGTCAAAACATGGCGCTAGGCCGATCCTATTCTTATTTTAGTTGCCTGCTGGATCATGTCATGTCCAAGAAGAGGAGAGACTCAGAGGTCAGACAGCTAATGCAAAGATTACACTGTGACTGACACTGACACTCCTGGGCCGCGTTCCAAGTCTCAGACTGTAATTGTCGGTTGCTTTAACTTACCCGAAGGTTTGGAACGACTCGGTTGTTTTATAACCTCAAATATCGATTTTTGGCGGGGAACTAGCAAAATATATAGAAGTTTTATCATGTTTGTAAAGCAATAACTACCGTTACCTGCAAAATACAAAAGAGTGCCTATAATTCTCTCATCAAGAAATGTCAAAGTCATGTCAGTTAAAGATTAACAGCCTTACTTATAAACGCTACTTAAATTTTAAGCACTACTTAGCCGCTGATTAGCAAAATTCTTTACTCATAAACGCTGCATAACTTTATCCAGTTCCTAAGTACTGCTTAAATCAGCTGTCAATTTAAACACCGTCCGACCCTTGTTTAAATATTTAAGTAGCAAGATGGCGCCCATATTTCTGATCAGCTGATTTAGTTACTATTGAGGTTATTGTCAAGGAGGTATACAAAACTATAAACACGACATACTCTGTTAATAAATCATAAAAATATAGCAAGTAGAAACATACATTGGATGATGAAATAAATATTATGCGTGACCTACTTACTTTTCGTGATCTTATTGAAGAGGTACAGTTCCTGAATTAAGAATATGAGGATTGTGCCACACTCGTATATTCCTATTGGATGAGGATTGAGACTGATGAGGAACTAGAGATTCAATTTAAAAGCAGAATTGAATACTTATTTGCGAATTTCAGCATAGATGTCGATTCAGTACAGCAAATAAAAATATTTTGGGAGTCGAAATATTCTTATGTATTAAGGATCTCATTTAATAGGTCGCGAGTTTATCACCAAATGGTAATAAACTGGTCCAAATTAGACGCCGTACTGTTTGAACTGAAAATCCCATTCTCGTTAAACCCCCAACATCTGATCCGATCCGGTGATCGAACTCATTGTAATTTTCTTATTATCTAGCCGCGCCACGCGGTTTCACCCACGTAGACAATGATGATGAAAAGTATGGAGAACCTAAACTAACTATTCTGTTGTTTCATCCAAACCCTCAAGCCGTTAAAACGTGAATACACGTAGAAGACAAAAACACAAACTTTAGATACATACATATAATCACGCCTGTATTCCCCGAAGGGTTAGGCAGAGGTGTGTAAACACCCATGTTTCGGTCAATTGGGTTTTGGTTCCATGTAATAGATGGCGAGCCTATTGCCATTCACCGGGTACAGTTTCAGGGTCATACAAAATAATTTCTCTAACACACTAGATGAAACACAAGAACATATTACGGCCTTTATAATATTACTGTGATTTAAGGAATCACTATAGAATGATAAAAAAATATATATGAAGATTGGAATTTTGGCTTCATAGAAAAAAAACGTAGACATAATTGGGCATAGGTATTGTTTGGGATGGAAAAAGATAACTTCCAGCGGGATATAACGGTATTCGGGCTTCCATAATGCATTTCCAATTATGCTATGGAATAGGTTGCTGGATCGAATTCACAGAATACTGGGGCAATTACAATTTACCATATTGCAAAAAAAAAACTCTCTTCAGAAGTCTCCAGTACGCCTAACCATATGTACAAAAATCAGTAGGTCTACAAAGAATAGTATTTTTTTAAGATTTTCAGCACTAGATACATACTTTTTGGCAATTTGGGTCTTTCATAATACCTTTTAGTTCAATGTTGTCAGTTTAAAATACGTTCGACCTCATTATCCATTGCTTAGCTAAACAGGTGCTATGTAGGGTTTATAAGTAAGAAATATTTAAGCATTACTTAAACACTGTTTAGTTATCCATTACTTAGCAACTACATAGCGGATTTTTTATAAGTAAGGGGGTCAACCTTTTAACGACCGTTTTTGATAGATAAAAACTTGCGCTCTACTCGAAGGTTGTGAACGACGTTAGAGTGAAAACTTGCACTCCGAGTGCGCTCTAACCGAGGTTCCGAACGACCCCCACAAATCAGATCAGCCCTACATCCCATCACCACAGAATAAGGGTGCGCACCATTTGAAGTTAAATTCGCCAAAAACGCTAAAAAGGATCACACTCCTAATATTGTTTATATTGATAAAAAGGAAATTACATATAATTGATTTAATTATATTTAATACCTATAATCACCGGCCCAGAAACGAACGGCTCGATAATGGCGACCCAAAAACGCACGACCAGATATTCCATGCACATGTACTTTATGCCAGTATTTTACGAGCTGTGCATTATAAGATTAAGATTTCCACCCAATCGCGAGATAAATCGGCGCATACTATGCCCGCCCTAATAATACCCGGCCAATAACTCTGTATTTCATTTATCAAGTCTGTGATTCTTGGATTTCGTATTAGCTTTTATCATGGAAGTAATATGTACTACATGCAACAGGAATGAGCTGTTGTCGCAAAATTGAAGCCGAACGAGAGCTTAGTAACTGCACCTCTTATCCCTCTCTGGCGATGGTGACTATATTAAAATATGATTTAAGGATAATAATTATACAAAGTCAATTTGTGATCTGACGTCAGCAATTTTTTGCTTGCTTTTCAAACTCGTGTCATATAGATACTTACTAGGGGTCGCAATACCGAACCAATTTTCAAAACCGGTATTTTCGGTATTGAATTCTGAAAAATACCGGTAACCGGTATTTTCGATATTTCCGAGATTTTTCGGTATATATTTAATTAAAGACTATTTATAATACTAGACTAGTATGTTAGTCTTCTTAAAGGATTTCAGAGGAATATAAAAAAAATAATCGTCTATACAAGAATTTTCTGATTTTATACAATGAAATAAAAGTTTACAAAGTTTTATGAGCTTCTCTTGTGATCAAAATCAAATAGTCTCCAATGAAAACATAAATTTATGTAACACTATAATTTGTAAATATGTAGTAATCTTCCAGTCAGTTTCCATACTATTTAGTATAGGTATAAAATAATAAAATCAGTTACTAACAGTTTGTTTGACTTGGGTCTTTAATATAAAACTACTATTGTATTCAACTTTTATCGAAATATTTTCCAAAAATTGAAATTGACAATAATCAGCACGAATAGAAATAAAACGGATAAACCAAACTTTAATAAAAATATATCTTTAACACTGCTAAAGTAAAGTTTAAAAATAAACAAATACAAATGTTGATTAAGTATGGATCATACAATGTTTTTTTGAGCGAGGTAATGTGATCCTTATATAACATTCAGTCTAAACTTTTGTATCTCAATCTCGAGCGCAAATGGTTACAAATGTATCCTGATGAAGAGAATGCTGTCTCTGACTTTGCACTACTTCTACTACAAGAATACATCTAAATTATTGTAGGCCAAGTCAAGATATTTTCCTCTAGATCCAGCTTTATCGTTTAGAGCCATTTCTATTTTGACTAATTTGTCTAATTTCATTTAAATAGTGTGTATATTTCTGTAACCGAAGCATTTTTTCTATGTGGCTCAACCTATATGGCCTCACGCCGCAGGACTTAAAATATATTTTATCTTTTAGTTCTCGTGAGGTAGTCGAGACACTTCTAAGATATATAACGGCTTTGGTTAATTTGATGTTATCGAGTCAGCTCAACAATGAAATTACCGAAATACTCTATGGTGAGAATTTTTGTGCCCATTATAAAAAAGATGGTAGTATTAGACCTATAGCAGTAGGCACCACATATCGTCACCTCACAGTCAAAGGTGGTTGTAGAAAAATGATTGCTTTTTAAGTAATCTTTTTCAAGCACTAGGTTCGCCGAGTGATTTTGAGGCAGCTGTACATTTACTTGGCACATTTCTTGATCAACATTGTGGAGATGTGCTTTTGAAGGTGGATAATAAGAATGCATTTGTTTAGATAGTAGTGGCACCCTTTTGACTAAGGACGAAGATAAAATTCCGGAATTATACCCTTTTCTTTGGCAATGCTACGGCACACCGTCAAAATTAATATTCCAAATAAAGATACTTATATTATCTTCCGTAGGATGTCAACAGGGTGATCCTCTGAGACCAGCCTTGCCATCCACTCAATAATTCTACATCTCCAATCAAAACTTTATATAATATGGTATATAGATGACGGAACATTAGGAGGCGATGCGAACACTGTATTGAATGACTTGTGAGTACGTATAGAAGATTTTCGTCTTATTAGCCTTGCACAAATTTTTTCCAAATGTCGAATAACAACTTCAAAAGTTTAGAAATGCTTTTAACAGATTATTCAAAGTTAACGCCCGCTTTTACAATTTTTAGAAATTGCCTTTTCGTACCTAAATTTACATTCTATTTTTAGTTGTGGAAAGTGGAAACTCATCGAGCTTCTTTTAAGCTTGGACAACTTAGTAAAAGATACGTGTCGGTTTTGAATGTTGAGATGGATAATAGGTCTTGGTCACAAGCTTCCCTCCCTGTGAGGTTGGGGGGCATAGGGATACGCAAAACTTCTATTGTGGCATCACCAGCTTTTTGTCTTCTGTATATAGTACACACAAATTAGTATAATACATTCTTGCACCATGGGCTCTTTTGATGGAGCATGTCTGGCTGAGGCCAAAGAGACTGACTGAGAGTATTGAATTCCCAAAAATATTCTCAGAAACAGTGGGATTGGCCCCTATGCTAGATAGCACAGAAAGATATTTTCAATACATATCCTACCATGGTAGATCGTGCTCGCATTATCACTGTTTCCGTATGGAAATATGATCTTTGGTTACTGTGCATCCCTTCTTTCAATACTGGTAGCCTTATAGCCATTCGCTTTTCGTCCCACTTTTAGCTTACGCTTGGGTGCAAAGTGTTGTGTTGCACATCACTGCCAGTGTAGTAGTAAACTGGTTTATCAACTTGGTGACCATGACCTCTCCAGCTCTTGGAGTGCTAGGTAAACTCCCACCAAGCCAGTCTTAACGATATCATTCGCCGGGATTTTACCAGCAATACCGAACCGGATGGTCTGATGCGTGACGACGGTAAATGACCTTACGGCACACCGTCAAATGACTCTGGCTCCGTGGAAGTTAGGGCGGCCCTTAGTGTGGGGCGCTACATGCATAGACACTTTAGCGCAGTCACATCTTTCTGAAACCAAGGTGAGGGCTGGCGCCACGGCTACTTCGGCGAAGCAACTCAAGCGTGCAAGTATGCTTACCTTGGTAGTGGTTACACATTTGAGCTGTTTGGTGTAGAGACGTTGGGTCCGTGAGGACCAGGAGTTCATCATATTTTCCAAAATTTATCAGAGCGAAGTTGGTCGATGCGACTCGTGATAAAAATGCTAGCACCTATACTGGTAGACCTGGTAGTGGGTTGGAGCATTTGGACTGCCTGTAAGCCTGCAATGGCTTGTAGGTTATCTAAATGCTTTGATTGTACTTACTGTAGTGTTGAATATAGTTCGAAATAATAAAGGCATATCGCCGTTTGAAAAAAAAGATAATAGTTCAATAGTTAAGTTCGGTACCTATTTACTTTTACTTCAAGTATTTCTAACATTATTTATGTACATTTACAATAAAATTTAAGTACAATACAAAATAACAACGTATACATATACTTATAATTGTTATTATAAAGTTAATAAGTTATTTGAATTTTGTTTTTACTAAATATCGAAAATACCGAAAATCCCAGTTTTTGTAAAATCAAAACCGGTCTTAATAAGTCCTTCATTTGGCTCGGTATACCGGTATTTTCGATATCCGGGATCCCGGTTTGCGACCCCTAATACTTACCTACTGGTCCTTGTGGGACACGACATGCAGCTGGACTGAGATAAAATTACAATAAGCTACCTATTGTGGTATATTTAATTAACAGTTAAGTTTACATTTAGGTTTAATTATAAATCAAACATTGCGAAATAAAACAGTCTTGTGAAGATAACTGTCGCAAACCCAGCTTATTCCTTAAATGTTTCATGTTCAATTTTGCATTATGAGTTAAACGTAAATTGAGATATGAATTCGCTAACGCCTTCACCAATTGAATATCTTGTTGAGCTCGGTATAATATTTATCCATATTTCCGTAACATTAGGATTTTTAGGAAATCTGAAGTGAAACAAAGTTATTTTAGTAGAGAAAGGAATAAAAATGCATAGGTATTGAAGTTATTTGTTCTTGAACTAGGATTGGATAGTTATGCATGGTCACCGTAATTCTTCACTAACAAATTATGTTTAAAACTATTACCTGTGAAAAGAAAAATCACAATCAAGATAATACTCGCTTCCGCAAGCCTCCGACACAAATTCTTCCCATGTTAACTAAAATTCTTCAAAAATATCACAACATCAAAAAACACTCCGCCATTAATGTCCGAGCCGACGATTTCATGTGGGGTTGTCAGGCAGGTGTCCGTATTTCACACAAATAAAAGAAAACCTATTCGCCAATCGCAATTTTTTTGCGTTAATAAAGCTTTACACCTAGTAACAAATAATGTTGCTTTAACATGTCGGTAATAAATTATTATTTATATTTAGAAACATTTTAGAGGTAAATGTCTTTAAATCATTACATTACATCAATCGCATATATTTCTACAAATAACGAAAGGATTGAAATCCACTTAGCTCTGGCAACTCTAAGTCCCTGTTAGAACGGGACACAGCTTTCAGTTGTTGCCCTCTCACTCGGCTTTATTTTTATTTTGCGCGCAACAAGACTCTTACGACCTTAGCACAAGCTTTATTTTCTTTATTTTAGCTGCAAGACACTACAATGCACAGATAGAGCTCATTCCGGTTGTACGTAGTACTTATTACTTCCGTGGCTTTTATAGACTAAGAAGAAGAGAGAATAAAAAAAGTACGCCAAAATTAAACTTGTAGATGTAACTCAATGACATGTTAAATATCTAATAAAAATATCGATTCTGTGAAATATAGCGTTTTATCTCGGGCAACATTGATGAGGGTATGTTCCATTAGTCGCTAAGAACGTTAATTTCGATAATTTTGATCACATTCTGCGTCTGTGGTTGTGATCACTGTGATCGTTTGTAACTGTCATCCCCTGTTCCATTTAGGATAAGAACGCTAAGAATGCCACTAAAATTTGCCACTTCTGTCACTTTTGACATTAGATGTAGGGAATTCAAACTGTTCCAGTAGCCTCATAGCGTTTATGGCGAAAATAACGCCAAGACCCATGTGGAACAACTTTTTGGGAGTGTGGTGTGATCGTTTTTAGCGTTTTTAGCGAATCTAACTTCAAATGGTATGCACCCTAAGCCTCTTAGAACGATATATCTACATAAATATCGATACGACATAAAAAATATATTTAATAGAACTCGAAAATAGTAAAATGGGTACTTCTTAACAACTCGATACTTGGCAATCTTGGCATGTATAATAATCTCTGGCAAGATTTATCGAACGTGATTTTATCACTTCGCGCCTACTGATAGGGCGTTCGTATAGCACACTATTAGCAAAAATAACATCCACAATTATCACATTGAGAGTTTGTTTTGCGACGTCCTAAATATAAATTGCATATCGAACGTTTTAATAGGTGTAATGATGGATGTGGAACGCTACGTGTGTAGACATTAGCCACGCCACATCTTTCTGAAACAAATGTGAGTGCTGCTGCCGCGGTTACTTCAGCGGATATACCCAAATGGCATAAGTATGCTAATCTCGGTAGTGGTTACTTAATTGAGCCGTATGGTGTATAATATAATACTTACAATAGCGTTCAGGTTCCCTAAAATAATATATTTGATCCATGTTTGAAGATTGCAGATTGATTTTGAAGTTAAATGTACTTATATTGAAAACTTTTTTTTTTTTTTATACCGGCGGTATGCCTTTATTATACAAATACTACAAACTATATACAACACTACAGCTACTACAATACTACAACTTGAAAACAAATAAAACAAACAAACAAATTGAAAACCTAGTATTTTATGTTGCATAGTATTTATTTCGCTTTGTTTGTAAAATTAAATAAAATTATGCGTGCGCGTTATCTATTGAGAATAACAGCTTTTGTTAAGAAATCTGTCTTCGATTTGGGGCAAATCAATGGTAAGCATAAATAACAGTTATCAAAGTTTCTTGCCGAATGTCGATTTCGAAACTTCTACAAACGCTATCGTCACAAATCGAACGCATTGTGAGCGCCGAGTGATTTCCGAAATTACGCGACGAAGTTTAGTTTTTTTGGGGGATCTCTGGTGGAACGTCAAATCGGTTGGAAGCAAATTTTTGGTTTTTAATTTAAAATTTTATTCTCTCTTGATTTTTCGCTTGTAATTGGTAACCAGACTAGTTTTGTTGTTACAAATAGATTTTTAATTATTTATTAACATCTGTAGATAGTTATTTATTAGTTTCATTTAGGCCTTATCATTATGAATGAACCACCGGATCCCGGTGGTACAATAGATGTAGTTCAACCTCCTTCTCCGGCCGCATTTACATCCGTCCATACTATAGATGAACAGCCATTTGAAACAGTTACGAGAAAACGCAAAGCGCGTAAGATTTGTGATGATCATCCACGTTCAGGTTCTGAATCATCGAATGATACAGTTGTATTGAATGCCGATATAGTTCTTCATCCTGGTCAAAGTACTCCTCCTAACTGTTTCTCCTCTGTTAATGACGTTCTTTTTTCTGAGACTCATGTAAACCGAATTCAAGATTCTACTATCCTTCCCTCCTCCTCTCCACAAAAAGACAGTCCTCAATCTCACATTCCAATCGGCCGTCAGTCATATGACTCATCTGATCGTGGTCCCTACACAGTACATGTCCAAAGAATTGAAACTTCACCTTCTGCTGGCTCCACATTACACCCAGTGACATTTGGCAGATTTTTGTTTAGCCGTTCCCGTGAGTTTCAAGGTATTGTTGATGGTTCGATTAAAAGCGTCGGTCGCAATCGAATATCATTAGATTTTCATTCGGCCGTTTCTGCCAATGATTTTATAAAGTCTCCATCATTACCCAATAATAAATTAAAAGCATTTATTCCATCCTTTAATATTACTCGGTTAGGCGTTGTCCGAGGTATCCCCGTTGATATGTCACCTGATGAAATTATTAATGAAATTAAAGTTCCTAAAGAATGTGGCCCAATAATCAAAGCTCGACGCTTAAATTTCAAGGTCACTATTGACGGTGTTATACAATGGAAACCATCGCAAACTGTTGTCCTTACATTCGATGGTCAAGTATTCCCTCCTAGAGTATTTTTAGGTTACAATTCACTCACCGTGTCTTTATACTCATTGCCTACTATTCAATGTTTTAATTGCTGCAGATACGGCCATACAAAAACTCAATGCCGTTCAAAACCAACCTGTTTCAAATGTGCTTCAAATCACCTTGCTGATTCGTGTGAGGTTGATTCAGATGATGTGAAATGTGTTTGGTGTGATGGTAAGCACTTCGCCACTAACAAAATTTGCCCCGAATTTCATAGACAAAATAATATAAAGTCTGCCATGTCTGAGAAAGCGATTTCATATGCCGAAGCTTCAAAACTGTTTCCCGTTTCCAAAACATCATATGCTGAAATTGCTTCGTCCTCTTTTGTCCTATCTACTCCTCATCAAAACTCGTCCAAAAATTTAACATCTGAGCCTTCTAAAGTTCATTATAGGAAAAAAGCTTCAAAATCTGTTCACGTCCCTTCTCAATCTCGTATTGGTTACGATCGTGCTGCCCACTTAAATATTATAAGAGACGATTTTGATGTACCTACTCAAAATGGTTGTGCCCTGCGTAATCCTTTATCTAAAAATTCTGAAACGCTTTCTGTTCAAGATATTATTGGTGAACTCCTCAAGCTCCTAAACTTACTATCTTCTCTTATGTGTAATTCTCCTTCCTCCTCTCCTAACGCTTTACCGACCAACGCTGCTTTTAACTTGAATTCTCTTATATCTCTTCTTCAAAATGGATCCCACAGACAGGATCCTTCAGTGGAACTGTCGTAGTATTTATAATAAAAAGTCTGATTTAATTTTTTTGATCAACAAATATAAACCGTGCATCCTGTCTTTCTCAGAGACATGGCTTAGACCAGATTCCCTTTTTAGGTTATCTGGCTATGTTGATGTTCGAAGAGATCGACAGGATGGTTGTGGTGGTGTTGCTCTTTTTTTAAAAGATAATATATCCTTTTCCTCTATTTCAATTCCTTCTCAAGTTGGCTTTGAAGCTGTGGCTGTCCGTACGAAATCTTTTGTAATAATTTCCTTATATATAAGCTCTCCTTCCATTTCTGTTATCCGTAAGCTTATCCTTGTTCTTAACTCCCTTCCTAGGCCTCTCCTAGTCCTTGGCGATCTTAATTGCCACCATTCTGTCTGGGGTTGTGGTATTTCAGATTCTTGTGGAGTTTTTCTATTAGATTCCCTTGATACCCTCAATCTGTGTATTCTTAATGATGGTTCTCCTACAAGAAGAACCCGTCCAAACGAATTTCCTAGTGCAGTTGATCTATCTCTCTGCTCTCCAAACCTTGCTTCTCTTTTGTCATGGCACGTTCTGCTTTCAACTCATGGCAGTGATCATTTTCCTATTATTCTAAATATTTCACTAAATTTTGCTCAACCAGTCTATCGCAATTCTCCACTTCTTAAATATATTTTAAATGACAATGCTAACTGGGATAAATTTAATGAAATCGCAGAGATCGAAATTTCTAAACTACCTGTGATTAATAACAACAACATTAAAATTTGTTCGGAGGGCCTTGCTCAAGCTCTTTTAGATTGTGCTGATAAGACTTTCTATATTAAAAAAAATAATTCAGGTAAAATGCCTTCTCCTCCATGGTGGGATAAGGACTGCTCGGAGGCTATTAAATCTCGAAATGAAACTGAAACTACCTTTTGCCTCTCCATGACAAAAGAGAACTTCATGCAATTGAACAAAGTGATTGCTCAATCAAAACGTCTCTTCCACTCTAAAAAATTTCATGGTTGGAAATCTTTTTGTTGCTCTATAGGCCCGCATACTCCGCTCTCAATTATTTGGAATAAAATTCATAGATATAGAAGAGCTTGGTGCCCTCCTCACCGTCGTTGTTGTCCGAGTCAGTCTTGGGCTGACTCATTTATGGACAAATTAGCGCCTCAATATTGTCCTCTCCCTGATGAACTTCCTGCTCAGTTTACCTATAGTTCTAACGACGTTTTAGATCAGCCTTTTTCCATCGTAGAACTGAAAAACGTTTTGAAATCTGTTAAAGATTCTGCTCCAGGTATGGATGGCATTCCTTATTCATTTTTTTCTAAGGCTCATGATTGTGTTCTTAATTATTATCTATGCCTTGTAAATTCTATCTTTGATTCTGGCTATGTCCCTGATAGTTGGAAATCGCAATTTATTATTCCTATTCTCAAACCTAACAAAGATCCAGATGATCCTTATTCTTACCGTCCTATTGCTCTTTCATCTGTTTTAGCTAAACTAGCTGAACACCTAATTAAAAATCGACTCGGGTGGTTTGTTGAATATTATGGTTTACTTGCGAAAACTCAATATGGTTTTAGGAAGGGAAAAAGTACCATGGATAGTCTTAGTATATTCACTACAGATATAAGGCTTGGTTTCACTCGTGGTGAATCTATAGTCGGAGCTTTTCTTGATATATCTGCTGCTTACGACAATGTCCAACTTTCCATTCTAAAAAATAAATTAATTAAATTAAAAATTCCTGTTAAATTAAGAAATTTTACAATGAACCTTTTGACGGAGAGATTAATTTTTCTCCGTTGTGACAATCCCTCAATTTCATCGAGTAGAGTTATCTGGCGTGGTTTACCCCAAGGATCGGTGCTTAGCCCACTCTTATATAATATTTATACGTATGATTTAGAGTCTTCTGTTGGTCTTTGTCGTATTTTACAATATGCTGATGATATTCTCATTTATAATTCCAATCACAAAATCGATGTGGCGAGTGCTTGTCTCTCTCACTCGCTTCAGCAATTGAATGTTTGGCTTACCGAAAATGGTTTGGATCTATCTCCTTCTAAAAGTAATATAGTACTCTTTACTCGTAAAAGAAACCCTCCTCCTATCAATATCTTCATTAATAATTGTCAAATCTCAGTTAGAGAATCAATAAAATTTCTAGGTCTTGTTTTAGATAGTAAGTTAAATTTTCGTCAGCATTGTGACTACATTATCAAAAAATGTGAAAAAAACATCAACGTTCTAAGATGCTTATCTGGTGTTTGGTGGGGAGCCCATCCTTTTAACTTAAAACTTTTGTACAATGCAATTATTCGAAGCGTCTTAGACTATGGATGCTTTCTTTTAGAACCTGCTAACAAGCTAAGCCTTAGTAAACTTGATTTGATACAATCAAAAGCTCTTCGAATTATCACAGGGGCTATGAAGTCTTCTCCAGTCAATGCTCTCCAAGTTGAGTGTGTTGACCCTCCCCTTCACCTTCGGCGTCAATTCCTTGCTAACAGATTCTTTTTCCGATTTATCCAATTCTGTAATCACCCTTTGATTCCAAAGTTACAACTGCTTCATCAATATGTTAACTCTTCTCGTTTCTGGAGATGTAAACATTTTCCTTTGCTTATTAAAAGTTACGTTATTTTTCATTCTTTAAAAGACCCTGTTTATCGTTCTCAAAAACTTCCAATGTTCAATTATGAATTTAATGTTATTATATCTCAACCACATATAATTTTAGAATTTGACATTTGTAAAGGTGATCTATATGCAGATGAATACTTCCGCGAGCTACTTAAAAGAGATTGGCGTGATTGGCATACAATCTTCACAGACGCTTCAAAACTTTCTCCAGTTGGCTGTGTTGGTTATGGCCTTTATCATGCTCAATACGATATTGTTCAAAAAATTAAATGTCCACCTGAATCTTCTGTTTTTACTGGGGAATGTTTGGCTATCCTTGAGGCAATTAAATATATCCTTCTCTTCAAGCTGCGTCGATCAATTATATTTTCTGATTCTCGGAGTTCTCTCCAATCATTACTTTCGAACCCTTTTACTTCTAACTCTCACAATCCAATTTTATTTCAAATTAAAAGTTCTATTGCTGAATGTAATACTAAAGGTTTTGACGTTATTCTTGCCTGGATACCCAGTCATGTTGGGATTTCTGGCAATGAACGCGCTGATAAAGTTGCTAAAGATGCAGTTGTTTGTGGAGATAAGGTTCCTTTCATTAATTACTGTCATGACTTATTATGTCTTCCAAAATCTTATTTATTAAAATCTTGGTCATTACATTGGAGAATCAGTAGTCGGTCATCTGGATCTGGCTTTGCCAAAATTCAACCTTTGATTCCGAGCAAACCGTGGTTTGCCCGGATGAAATTAGGCAAACGGTTCACATCAACATTAATCCGTATGAGGCTGGGTCATTGTTGTACTCCTACTCATTTAAAAAAGATTCACGTTAAAGATTCCTCTATCTGTGAATGTGGCTTGGATGAGGGGGATCTCAATCATATATTCTTTTCATGTCCACTATATAATCATGTAGCGTTTTATTTATGCCTTGAATCTTTAAAAGTTCCCTTTCCAACCTACATACCTGAACTTTTATCGTCTAATAATATTGATATTTATATAATTTTATCTGACTTCCTCTCTCTCAATAATATTCATTTATAATAAGTTCATAGTTCACATTAATCATTAAAATTTTATTCATATATTTTGCACTTTTTCTTTTTAAAAATATGTTTATGTTAAATATTTCATGTATCTATCTATCTGTGTAAACTATTCTGGTCATCCTTTTTATTTTATTATTATCAAAATTTCGTCATTTGTTATGTAATTTTTGACGTGAAACTGGCACAAATGTCATTTTGACAATTGCCATAATAAAAAAAAAAAAAAAAAAAAAAAAAAAGTTTAGTTTCGTCTCATGCGATTCAGTTTGTTACGAGTTCTATCGTATTTCCTACGATTTATGTCGACATTCGTATATGTATTTCATTCTCGATATAAATTATTTTCTATTGACTTACATTTCAGACGATTTTGATTATTTTGCGAACAATACGTAACCTCACAAAAGCAAGTCACAGATGTGCTTAGAAACGTAACACAATGACTGATAAAATAAGGTAAGCTAAATTTCTATTGTAAGTTAAAATCCTGAATATAATTATTCTAGGAATTTAACTATAGGCTCGCCACTTATTACATAGAAGCAAAACATGTGTGACGAATTACTTGATACTAAAAAGCGCTCGTAGCCGTTCATATCCCGTCAGCCAAGTAACGTCTGCCGTGGTCATGAGTTGGATGGGTGACCACTAGAGGCATTATTACTGAGTGCTTCCGTGGTTACGTTAAGCCATCGGTCCCGGTTGTTATCTTACGATGGCAGTGGATAAAGCATGGTGGTAGGGCATTTTGCGAATGCCCGCCTGGCTAGCTACCACCCTCATGTAGAATATCTGTCGCCAAGCACCTAACAATGTATACCTTAGCTATCCTTGAGAGCCAGAGGCTAACCGAGATATTCTCGGTTAGCCTGAACAACATATTCAACCACATCATCACCTACCATCAGGTGAGCTTAAATAAATAAATAATAACTACACATGGTGTTACTCACTGGTTTTTCAGGATAAAATGTGTCCTTAGCTTTGTTCCAGGTTGTAAACTACCTGTATGCCAAATTTCATCCAATTTGAGCATGAAGAAGTAACAAACATCAAACTTTCACCCTTATAATATTATGTAGTGTGATTCTACTATGAATTTGGTCTCTCAATTGTACTAGCTACTCATCTTGACAATACGGGATTATGTTTACGTGTTACGGGACAATTTCCGATTCTTTGTGATGAAGATTTATATACTTACATTTTTTATATTATTTTCAGAGTTAAATCTAATTTTGACAATAAGGGCAATTATGAGCCTTCAGATTCCGAAGATGAATATTCTGCAAAGGAAAAGAGCTTATTGGATAAATATCGTAAAAGGAAACATGATTCTGAAAGTGAAGAAGAAGTCTATGCCTTTTCTGAGTCAGATGCTTCTGATACAAACAAGGATGATTTAGGAATGGCAGACAGTGATGTTGAGGGTCAAGAGAAATCAGATGATGACTTGCCTGATTCTAAAGCTTGGGGAAAGAAAAAAACTTCATACTATGCCACTGATTATAAGGATCAAGACTATGGAGGCTTTGGCGAAGATGAAGAAGCAGCTCTCATGGAGGAAGAAGAAGCCAAAAACATACAAAAAAGACTCCTTGAACAACTTGGTGAAGAAGATTTCACATTAGACTTTTTCAACAAACAAGTAGCGGATATTGGTGAGCAGGAAATAGTCATAAAAAGTGATCTGAGTCAAATGTCAAAAAGACAAAAGCTGCAGTTGCTTGAGAAGGAGAGCCCAGAGTTTGCAGGGCTCATTGATGATTTTAAAACAAAACTAACTGTAGCGAAAGATGACTTACATCCGGTTTTGGAACTGGTTAAAGATGGTAAATTACCAACATGTCCAGCTTCAAAATTTGTTAAAACTAACTACAATCTTATTCTTAATTACTGCACAAATATAAGTTTTTATTTACTTCTCAAAAGTCAAAGAGTAAACATCCAAAATCATCCTGTGATAAAAAGGTTGTATCAATATAGACAGATGTTAAATAAAATGGAACCTATTTACCAGGAAGTAGTCAAACCTCAAATTGACAAAATACTAGATGCAGTTAAAAACAATCGTACATTATATGAAAAGAAAAATAATAAGCAAAAGATTGCTCAAAAGCAAAGTAAAGCAAAGAAGCACAAAGGCAAATCATTGGAATCGGCACCAAAGAAGTTGAAACTAATCACAGGCATTGAGAAAGATGAGGGTGAAGATACTGGAGTATCAGATGATGAAGAAAACTATGAAAGCAGCGACTTCTTTAGAAGTGATGAAGCAATCAACATCCAGAGACCTAACAATGACTCTGAAGAGAGTGGATTCTCTGATAATGATGCAAATGTCACTGAAGCAGAAAATGAAGATGGTCAACCTAAGCCTTCAACATCACAATCTATTGTCATTGATGAAGTAGGGGATAAGCGCCACATTACCTACCAGATTGCCAAGAATAAGGGATTGACACCTCATAGAAATAAGATACAGAGAAACCCTAGAGTCAAACATAAATTGAAGTTCAGAAAGGCTAAAATTAGGAGGAAGGGTGCTATCCGGGAACCACGAACTGAGGTCTCTAGGTATGGTGGAGAGGCATCAGGAATTAAGGCAAATGTGAAAAAGAGCATAAAAATTAAGTAATAAGTATATAATTTATTTCATAACCAATCATTGTAACAGGTTAACATTCTTTAATAAAATTGTATCTTCCATTTAGATGCTTGGTTTATTTAGTGCTGCCACCTGAAAAATACAAATTGTTTTTAAATCAATCAGTTGGGTATTATGCGTATCAATTCCTGTTCTTTTTAATGCTTCCTGGTTTCAAACAATTAAGATCTAAGTAACTTACAGTTTCAATACTTTGTCCTTTCCCCCTGAGGCTACGTAAGACCCGTCTGGTGACCAATCTACAGCAAACACTTCATCGGCATGTCCTGGGAGATCCAGTTCTAACTTCTTTGATTTCATATTCCACACTGAAAGATAACAAAGTATTATAATTATATTACTTGGCTCTTTATTAACATACAAATGTTAGGTCTCTACATGGTAAAATTCTACATTTAATGGCTTTTAATGACTTTAAAAACACTAGTGCATTGAAAGGGTATGAGGGAGCTATGCGCGGGAGGTGGGTAAAAAATGATAAGTGAAAAAAAGATGTGATAAATAAATATTAAATATATGGCGATTCAAGCACTGTTGTTCGTCGTTTATTTCGTTCTGAGTTCAGATTGCATGACCTAAATCTGTGTCCCAGTGAAAGTGTCATTAGAGATTTAGACAATTGGAGTCTACTATTTCGACTCTCAACCAGATACCTGCGGGACGCCCAAGGTCAACAAAAGCAGAGGAAACAATTAACGAAGTTAGAACTTCCTAACAACGTTATCCTGGTCTATAAACTCGCAAGCGGTCAGCTGAGCTCACTGTATCAAGAACATTATTTGCGTCGCATTTTGCCGATAGATCTAACATACCGCATAAAATACAGCTAATGCAGGGTCTGAAACCGAATGATCTCAATTTCCATCGTGGTTTTGTCGAAACAATGTTATAGCGCTTACAGAGTTTCAATAATATTCTGTTTTCCGACGAAGCCCATTTTCATGGGCACGTCAATAAACATAATTGCCGTTACTGGGCCCCAGACAATCCCACGCTCAAAACATCAAAAGCCTCTGCATTCGCCGAAAGTAACAGTTTGGGCGGCCATTTCAGCACACGGGATTAACGGTCCCTACTTCTTTGAGGATCAGCGAGGGCAATCTGTGACTGAAAATTCCGATCGATACACAGCCATGTTACGAGTTTTTTTCTTCCCGCAACTGCAAGAATTTGAAGCCGTGCGACATGGTTTCAACAAGACGGCGCAATATGCCGTACATCTAATGACTCATTGGCAGTCATAAACGAGATGTTTGCAGGGATACTCATATCGCGCCGAGGTGATATTCCGTGGCCACCCAGATGGAGATCTGACACAAACTGACTTTTTTCTTTGGGGATACATGAATAGTCAAGTTTACAGCAATAATCCAACCGCGATTACCCAGTTGAAGACCACTATCCGAGAAGAAATGACCGCTTTATCCATGCGCTATGTGCTAGCGAGTTTAACCAATTTGCGAAGTGTTTGCAGCGCGATGGTGCTCATCTGGAAGATGTTATTAAAAAAAACACATTTCCTAAATAATTCACTTTTATTTATATATAAGCTTGTTTGTGTAATATTTTTGCTCCTTTTAATGATTTTTCAAATCAACCAAACGTTCGCTCCCATCCTGTGGAATTGTCATCAACATGTATGAAATTTTGAAATAAACATACCTTTTAGTGTGGAATCAGCACTAGAACTTAAAAGAAGCCTGGAATCAGCAGACCATGCTACCATGTAGACTGCTTGAACATGACCTCTTAGAGTGGTGATAAATTTACCAGTGACTGATTCCCATAACTTGACTGATTTATCAAATGATGCTGATGCTATTATCCTGAAAATATTATAACATTGTATTAGAACAGCTTTATATAATATTACGATGGATATTCCAAACTGTGCCATTATTTCGTTTCCTTTGATCGTTGTTAGTTACCCTATTAATAAACTAATTTCAGCATTGATTTGCTCTCTAGAGATGTCTTATGATGCTCAGCTATTAAAAATTAACTAATTTCAAGATATTTGTAATCCTGGTATCAGCTGAGACCATGGTGATGACCGGCGACAGTTCGCGCAAGATGACCCTTATTGGTAACTGACATTGGAGGCCAGTGCTTTTTACTGTCGAATCACGATTCCGTCGAACACGTTGCGATGGTCGTCTCCGTGTCTACAGAGGCCTAAGCGAGTGACACAGTGCAGCGGCAGTCCAAGAATATGCCAAATTTAGATGTGGCTCTATGATGATTTGGGGCGGAGTTAGACTCCTTAATGCGTCTGGCAGCCGTTTGACATTAAAGCCAAAGCTAAAACTAATTATAATAAATCTTTCTCATCCTTACAGTTCCGTCCACGAAGACGCGCCCCTCTCTTTTTCAACAAAGGGAATGTCTGACCCGAGCGACAGTCGCGAGCCGACAGCGGTTCGATGCACACGAGTAGCCTAGTCCTCATTGCGTTAATCGAGACTTGGCAAGAAAGTTCTATTTAATATTTTTTATTATAAAATGTCTAGAAAATCTCAGCGACGACGTGGCGAGTAGAAATGTTGATCAAAATTATATTTCAATTATGTCTGTTTTAAATGACGCATTTGATCGTGTTCGTAAGGACGTCTGGTTTAATACTTGTCAGCACGTCGAAAATATACAAGAAACTGCGATCTTGACATCAGTTTTATTATAAATATCGCCAACACATCGGACTCAGAATCAAACTTTTCAACGAATGACGTTCTTTATTGAGATATAAATTCATTAGAAAATTTATATCTCAATAAAGAACTATATATTTTATAGCGTATTTTATTTATAAGAATTACTTATTATAAAAATAAATAATATTATCGATCATATACAAACATTGAAATAAAATACCAGCACTGAAAAATTTAAAGGAATTATAAAATTAAAGTAGAGTATCTTTCAAGATGGCCGTTACGCTGCCTCGTGATTGGTCTATTCATCGTAGTGTGCGTTTGTACTCAACGGTAATAAGTGTGTACCGACAACACTAATACTCTAGCAAAATATTGCACACTTGTATTGTAAGCGATCAAGACGAAAAGGGGCGCGTCTTCGTGGATTGCACTATCTATACAATACAACTAGTAAGCTTGTTATATAATAGTAGATTATGATACACGTGAGCTAAGTTGCTCATTATACACGAGGCTGTGTGCCCGAGCCGTAGGCGAGGGCGTAAATCAGCCGTGTGTATAATGAGCAAGTTGCTCACGAGTTTCATACGCACTTTTTCAACACCCTTGCGAGGAAAATAATATATATTGCAAAAATGCGGTACAAACAACATACGAAAATTATGGAAAATAGCGCTTTTAAGTTTTTTTTGCGGTCGGTAAATCTATGATGTTTGATTACGTATAAACCTCTTTGATGTTACACATCTGTATTACCCGGTTAAATCGAAAATGCTCCGTTTACTCGCATATAATTTGCAGTTAGGTACTAACTTAATTATGTAGGGATAAATTACACGATTAAATTGAAAATGCTCTGTTTACTCGCATATAATTTGCAGTTAGGTACTAACTTAACTTTGTAGGGATAATTCTATTACGCACTAGTGTATAATATTATTATGCACGAGGTTGTTATAGTTCGGTTTATGGCCCTAAGAACGATATAATAAAGCTCACTTTACGAGCAAGGGTGTTGAAAAATGTATTGTGTTGTGCCGACGACCCCACATGTCATACACATACATTTTTTTAATGTTAGCCTACTGGTACCTCAATAATTATTTAATTTGTGACATGGCGCAATACTGTATCAGCCAGATTGTCCGCTGCTGAACACAGCCTTAATGGGGATTAAGAGGTTTGCCATAATCCCCAAGCTTGGCAGACGTCTTGAGGACCGCATTTTAAGATATCAGTTCCTCAGAAGGCGCTGCTGCCCACCTTCCAGTATTTTACCTTAGTCGCCTCTTACGACACCTAAGGGAAGAGATGGGGGAGGAGGAAATTTAATCTTGCACCGCGCAGATCAATATTAGTAAGCATTAATTAAACCTTGTGTCTGGGGAGAACTTCACATCATTTATGAGTTGCTGATGGCCAGTCATGCGCGCCAAGGGCCTTTTCTCTTTCTCAGGCAGCCATAAGAAAAGCGTGAAATCATCAGACCCTGATACAAGTCTCTCCGCTCCTTCTGGGCATACAGATTCATATCTTTCTAAGGCCCTTTGCTGCAGCACTTTCTCTAAAACAACAAAGAATAATTAAAATGATTAATTGACGTATACTCCCATGTTACAATCAATTATGTCCTAAAATATCTTTAAAGTAAATACCGTGCCGAGAAAATATTCCTATATACAAGTCAATCTTCGTTCATCCACTATTTCTACCCCTATCTAACTAAACCTTTTATTCACTGCCTTATGATGTCACACCAACTTTTCTGCTAAATTTATTCGACTTGATTAAATAAATTCAATTACTTTCACTTCCCTTGATTTCCACCATTCACTCTACATAGTAAATCTCCTTCATGCTTTCAATTCCTCGTAAATAAAGTTAAACAATATTTACACTAGTTCAACTTTTGCACTATAAAGTATAAATAAACGTGTGACGGAAAAACGGAACAAGCTGGAGGCCCCCCAGATGTTAAGCGGACTAACCTCTGCCTATAACAGATGCATTTTGTCACAAGTCACGAATGGCACTGCGCCCGTCACCTTGAGACATAGTTCTTAAGTCTCATGTGCCTGTAATTTCACTGGCTCTCAAGGACTGCTGCCAGAACACACCTTTAGGTGCTTGGACAAATTTCCTACTTGAGGGTGGTCGCTAGCCAGGTGGGCATTCGCAAAATGCCATCCACCATGCGGTGAAGCTCAAGCCCGCGGCGGAATACGAACCATGGACCTGCTGCACGGCAGTCCATAGCCAATGCTACTGAGCCATCATTGCTTCAAAAAGTATAGTTGCAACTACTAAACAAGTTGGTGGGACTGTACATTTATTCATATGAATAGTAACTATTTGACGCTTGAAAAGCTAGACATTTATAACAGCAATTTTGTTCAAATAAATTTAGATTCATATGAAATTATTATTATTCCAAAACATACTTACTATCATCACATTTGGGTCCTAAACTATCAGTAATGGGATGAAAAGGACCAGTTCGCTGTACGTAATCTGTGCTTAGGGCGAGTGTGTTGACCCAATGTGCATGCCCCTCTAGTGTTCTGCAGAGGACTCCATCATCTGCTCTCCATACCTGATACATTTACAAATATATAAATAAAAATAGTAACTTGTTAACCATGGGAGGTAATAAATCAATTGCATAAATTGAAAAAGATAGATATGTCAATGTAACTACTATGGCATGGCAACACAATATCGTCGATGACAACTCCCATGTCAATTTCTTTCCCGCTTTTCATTGAGGGAATGGGAATCAAGAAGCCTAGTTCGAATAACAATTATATTTATCTCCCTAGGGCAATTTCTAAAGTACCGTGGGCTACTTTGTTTTTCATTTTAAAGTAAAAAAAGTCTAAATGTAAATACAAGCAATAGTTCCCGGTGGCCAAATGGAATAGGCATCCGGCGCGAAATCCTAGGAAGCGGGTTCGATTCCCGTCCGGAACTAAAAATTTGGACCACCAATAATTTGTTAAATAATTGATTTTTTTTTACCTTAATTGTACGATCTTGGGATGATGTGTATATGAGTCCTGTGCCCCCCCACTTAACAGATGTCACAGCTTTGGAATGGCCAGTTAAACTAAGAACTGTGATACCTGTAACTATGTCCCATATCCTCACATCGCCATCTTTTGATGAACTGGCTAACTTTCTGCATTCTGGATTCCTGTAAGGGCAAAAATAAATGCTTTTTTCAAAATTTAAACAACAAATTAAACCATGATCATCTCTGCATCGTATCCAGATACAGATGAATGGTCTACAAATATTAAATAGAAAGAAAAAAACAAGATATAAAAACTAATTTACTATAAAGATAATAGTTATTTAAATTATAACCCAATATATAAAGTTCAGGCTGACTTCGTTTCTAAACAAATAAATGATGAGCAAACTAACTACGAAATTAAAAAAAAAATTATTAGAACAGTTTTAGATATTTTAATTTTCTATTATTGGTAAAGGTTAGAATTAATTATAAAGCATTTGTTGGTAGCCCAACACCGCAAGCTTTAGAGACAAAAGGAATGTTATTTTTTTTATTCATCATTCAATTTATAAGTGTGAATTATTATTTCTAGATTATTTTTAGAATAATTTCAGAATATGTTCATTTTTCAGTATATTGAACTGAAAAAATATTAGGCAAGCCTCTGCAATATACTATGGGTATATTTACCAATATGTAAGTGTGGTTTTATATTTTATTAATCCTGATATTTGCATTATTGCTAGAACAAAATTAGATAATTCCATATTATAAAATTAAACCGTGAAAAACTGTATACACTAGATATAGATGTTTTTATCATACCTTTAAGCTACAAGCCTATATTTACATCTATATCATGGCTATAGCCAATTTAATATTTAAGTTTAAAAAATATCTTACCGGTATTATCCATAGATTAAGTTACTAACTCTACCACATAACAATCATAAACAACAATCACACTAATATTATAAAGTTTGTAAGTGAGTGCGGATGTGAGTGTGTATGTTTGTTACTCCGTCACACAGAAATGGTTGAACTGTTTTGGATGAAATTTGGAACATAGATCAGTTAGGTCCAGAATCAAAATATAGAGGACTCTTCAGCAGGCGAAACCGCGGAGCGCAGCTACCTAGTGTCTAATCCTACTATTTATTTCCAACAGAAAAAAAAACTGCACAATGACATATGCAAGGTAAAACAATAACATTGCAATATCTAAACATCTTTAGGTATGCACATAGAAACCTATTTCGCAATAAAATAATATAATAAGGCATGATACCTATTTACTTTTCACCTGATATTGAGATGTAGCTACTGTACTTTAAAAATTGCTTCTATTGTTCCTTTTTATTGTTGAATGGAAATTCATAACGCATGAGTTGAAGTGCAAAAAATCTTAAACAGTTGATAAACAATTTTGTATGGTATACTAACCTGTTGCCCACTTATGTATTGTAAATAACCAAATGTGAATGTAATCATAGAGAAATGGTGGTGGTCCCACATTTTGTTACTGACTAAAGCTGTAAGAAGCTAATCAATTAATAACAAATGTTAACACGTAATTGCAAACCTGCTATTAGATAGAGTATACATTAAAGTAAAGATTCTTGTCTTGGAATATATAAACATCTTATTTAAATTTTTATAAAATATTTAACTTTTTGTCCAGTTACCTATGATAGGGCTCCCAGGCTAATGCTGTGATCCATTGTTTGTGGCCAATCATAGTTTTCCCTACTTGTTGTCCCGTAGTGGGATCCCATATCATTACTCTTCCTTGTTTGCATGCAGAGGCCAGCTTCAAACCGTCTGGAGACCAACTTATACATAGCACCCAATTTGTGTGACCTGAATATAAATTACTAATAAAGTTTATAGAACAAATGATTATATATGTACTAGAATTATGTAAGGTAAAAGAAGTTGAATTGTTTCTTGAACATACCTTTACACACATGTAAAGGTGTTTGTGTGCTTAAGTCCCAGAACCTAACAGTTGTATCTCCTGAACCACTCGCAAGTTGTTTCCCTGATGGACTGAAGCTTGTGGATATAACTGCTTCTGCATGCCCAGGTATAGAACTGAAAACAACAATTTATTAAATAATCTACTTTTTTACTACACTGAGTTTGGCAAGTCAAAATACATAATGTTGTCTTAGGTTTTCGCGATTATTACACATAGTTACATAACTTCTCCCCGTGGGGTGCCGGGTTAGAATTGCACCTCTCCATATCATCCCATGGATGTCGTAAGAGGCGACTAAGGGAAAATAGAAGAAGGTGGGTAGCAGCACCTTCTAAAGAACTGCCATCTTACACTGCGATCCCCAAGCCGCCTGCCAAGCGTGTGGCAATTTGTGTTCAGCAGTGGACAAGTCGGCTGTTACAGTACATAACTTAAAAAAATCATAGAGATATTGCTGATGGAGAAGAAAAACACATTTTTTAACAAGTAATTTCCTAAATGACAATTACATTTATAAACTATGGACAATAGGCCATAACTAAATATAACGAAAAATATGTCCTGAAAGCCTTGAGTTATCATAATAACACAAGCCGTATCATCTAGTGTGGGCTTATTGTGTATGTTCGGCGATGGGTGGCATAAGTGCCTATCAGGCATCTCTTTCTGACCAGTTTGGGAATTGGCCATGCTCCGTCTGCAGTGCCGGCCGCGCTTTCAGACCGCGCCTCACCAGGCGTGTATAAGGCGAGCAGTACATTTTGTATAGGATTCAGGCTTTCAGGCAACTTAAAGCGATTCTTAAAGTGAATCAGGCTGGACTGTATGGTATAAGCCCACACAAAACAGAATGTGCAGAGCAGTGACTGAGATTATAGCCCAATTTGTGTTTATTTAATTGATTTATTATTGAAATTAGTGTTCCTGTGGGATGTAAAATGATCATAAATTGGTTGACAGACTTCATTCAACTGCATGAGGAGGAACTGGTTATATGGAATTATAACTCATTCAGTGCATGGCAAAAAAGCAAGCTACCTAGGATACAATGCCACCATAAACATATAGTCTACACTGAATTAGTATGTGAAAGCAATGTATGCTTAAATAATGAGATTAGTTAACTAATTAGGTATCTAAATATATAAATTATCCATACTATAAGTGTACATATTGTCTTTATTATTATTGCATGAAACTGTCATTATCAATCATGTCAATTTCAGTAATTATATTAAAATATCTCAAATTACATTTATTTAACAATATTCATACATTAAGATAATCAACACCAACAAATTACAACGAGAGGAAAAATTATAATCATGTGCGGGATTGAAACACACACCTCCTTCCCTATAGCCAGGGATACCCAGGGTATGCTCAAACTGCTAAGCCAACATGACATGATAAGCATGACTCTAATGTGTCCCCTCTTTACCATTATATCAAAATGGAGTAACATATATAATTCAACTTACGTTGTACTACAGACAAGACTAATTTTTGCAATAAGCTTTAAACTTGTTTATGATGATGCAACCCTATAATTTAAATATTTTTATTTCTGACTCAACCCTGCTCCCATTGCCTATGTAATACTTATGTATACAACAACAAATACGAAAAAAAAAACTTCAATAAAAAAATGTAGTTTTGAAACAGTAATGAATACTAAATTTTAGGAGCTAACAAACATTTTAATTTTTACCCACATTGGGCAGTTTTGATCATGGTCTTTGGGCTTGTATGTTTTATAGTGAAGATAGTGCCCATAGTGACTGAATGGCACTGCCAAATTATATCTAAAATCAATTCTTAAATAATTTTAGTCTGAAATTGATAAGATCTTGTGAGTAAGATAATTGTTATTGTAATAAATAACTGACTGGGCTCACTTGTACTGGTCAAAATTGACAATTCTGCCATCAAACATTTGAAAAAGTTACTTTTAAAATGCATGACGACAGACTCATCTGTGCAGAGTTGTCAACACAACTATCAAGAAATAAGCATAAACTCACCCGATGTAGAGCATTGGACATGCCCAAAAGATTGCCAATTACAATTAATATACAAGTGACTACAGCCATTTATTAATCATATAATTTTATTAAGAATATGTTAATAAAGAATGAAAAAGGAGTTTTGAAAGACAAAAACTCAATTAGTACAATGAATAATAATGTACTATCTGTCCCAAGTAGAGATTGTTTGACTGGTTTCTGTGGATAATGGAGTTCTTACTATACCTTGTGCATCTTGTAACTGGCCTAACTCTGAATACTGCTTGCTGTTGATATATTATTTCAACTACATCCTCTGTATTTAGGTTCTTGATATCCAGAGAATCTTTTAGTGTACTTGTGATTTCAACATCTTTTACAAAAAAGAGAAATGGTGTATCTTCCTGCAACAGGGTAATAGGCAGTTTGTTATTACATCCGCTGAGGCCAGGTTCGTAGACTAGTAAAGGATACGTAAACTATGAAGTAGGCATACGATTACAAACCTCTTGTAAAAGAGCATTGCAAACAAGTTGAAGTTGTTCCTTGGTTATGTTTATCGGTATGTCTAGAATCCCTCCGGTTTCAACTCCTGTGTCTGATTTAAGCTTAGCTTGTATTGTACTTGGTAAATCAATCTCCATTTTAGGGTTTTCCAGTTACAGTTTTATATATTTGCCTACTTTTAATTTTTAGTCAATCACATCTGTGTTATACATCAATCACATAACCTCAAAAACCAGTAAAATAACATATTATTATTACATTCGTCTTGCCCAATGACAAATGACCTTGCTTGCAATTCACAGATCAGATATCAAATCATAATACAAATAGTGCGTTTGATTTGAGATGATTAGTCTGGTCAATTTAGACCCAATAATAGAGTGAAGGTACAAAAATTCGCAGTGTGTTGAAAATTGGTAGAATTGTTCAAAACACCATTATAAGGGCGTGTTCCATTAGTCGCTAAGAACGTTAATTTCGATAATTTTGATCACATTCTGCGTCTGTGGTTGTGATCACTGTGATCGTTTGTAACTGGAGTGCGTTCAGAGGCTCAGAGTGTAGTTGTTTCGTTGTTTGGTTGTTTTGCAACTTACCCTGAGGTATGGAACGACCGGTTGTTTTATAACCTCAAACAAATTGTGACATTGACAGACTTACATCAATATCGTAATAATAATTGCTATTTAACACTATCACAAATTAGTTTTCCATTTTTATTTAAGTTTTATATTATATTTACTTATATTAAAAATTTATTATATATATTTTTTGAGATATATGGGTGAGCGCATCAGATAGAATACGACATAAACGTCAAAGTCATTTCATGTCACGCGTTTTATGGTTAAAAAGTTGCAACCTTCAAAGGTTTGGAACGGTCCAGTTGTGACAACCGAACGCTCTACTCGAAGGTTGTGAACGACGTTAGAGTGAAAAGTTGCACTCCGAGTGCGCTCTAACCAAGGTTCGGAACGCACCCCTGTCATCCCTTGTTCCATTTAGGATAAGAACGCTAAGAATGCCACTAAAATTTGCCACTTCTGTCACTTTTGACATTAGATGTAGGGAATTCAAACTGTTCCAGTAGCCTCATAGCGTTTATGGCGAAAATAACGCCAAGACCCATGTGGAACAACTTTTTGGGAGTGTGATCGTTTTTAGCGTTTTTAGCGAATCTAACTTAAAATGGTATGCACCCTAAATGAAATCCTAAAAGTTCTTATAGATCCGACTCATGGAAAAAAAATACTCGGGGTCAAAGGTCACACACACACACACACACGGGATTTTCAGCAAAACGGTAAGTTTTATTAATTTGATTTAGGGTATGTTCCATTAGTCGCTAAGAACGTTAATTTCGATAATTTTGATCACATTCTGCGTCTGTGGTTGTGATCACTGTGATCGTTTGTAACTGTCATCCCCTGTTCCATTTAGGATAAGTACGCTAAGAATGCCACTAAAATTTGCCACTTCTGTCACTTTTGACATTAGATGTAGGGAATTCAAACTGTTCCAGTAGCCTCATAGCGTTTATGGCGAAAATAACGCCAAGACCCATGTGGAACAACTTTTTGGGAGTGTGATCGTTTTTAGCGTTTTTAACGAATCTAACTTCAAATGGTATGCACCCTTAAGGCAATTAGCTTGACAAAAATTGTAGATCAGATAATTATCTATAAAATGTTAAAATACTTTGTTCGTAAGTGTCACCGTTGTTTGAGATACAATGATACAAAAAGTTGTAATGGTCATAATATGTATAAGTAGGTACCTACACCACGTATCTACATCACTGAAGCTGTAACAAAAGTAACAATATTATTCTTTCGGTCAGTATAACCTAGACACATTATAAAAATACCGTTACCTTAAAGTTTTTAACTCCATTGTTTAAAATAGTAAGTATTTAATTATAGTGGGAGTAGTGTAATTTGGTAAGGCTCGACTAAAATATTTCTTCGTACTAAAATGTTAGTGTAATTAATAATAATGTCATCATCATCAGCCCGACGATGTCCATTGTTGAACAAAAGCATCCCCATAGATGTCGTCAGTCCACCTAGTGGGAGTCCTACCAACTATACGTCTTCCATTGTAATGTGGTAACCACTCAATGTGGTACCAGAAACATCCTTCCTATTGGTTATCGGTTCATTGAGCAGTGTGGCCTGCCCTTGGCCACTTTAACTTGTGCTATGTCGGTGACATTGGTTCTTCGGTGAATATCCTCGTTTAAAATTTTATCGCGCAAACAAACTCCGAGCATAGCTCTCTCCATAGCTCGTTGAGTGACTCTGAGCTTGTCCATAAGGATACATTGTAAAGTTAGGGCACACGTCTCAGTGCTATAAGTCATCACTGGTTGAAGACTGGTCTTTCAGGCTCTGGGGGATGTTCGCCGAGAAGATATTGTGTAACTTCCTGAACGCTGCCCATCCGAGAGGGATTCTTTGTTTGACCTCTTTGAATCGTATGTTAAAAACGGTGGTAAGTAAAAAAAATAAGTAAATGTATTTTGTTTTTTTTTATAAATAATCTGCTCTACAATTTTTGCCTCGGCTAATTTTATGATAAAACTTACCGTTTCGCTCCGAAAGTTGCAAAAAACACCTGTGCCCTTTGACCCCGAGTAATTTTTTTCCAGGTTTCGGTTCGATGAGGACTTTTTAGATTTCATTTATAATGGTGTATTGAAAAATCTTACCAATTTTCAGCTGGCTGCGAACTTTTGTACCCTCGGATGTTTATATAAATTAACCGGCAAGATAGCGTTTGTAGCAATTTCGAAATCAGCATTCGCATCTAACCGTTCGAAAACGAATCTTTGTTAAGAGCCATTTCACAAAATCACGCTACTGAAGTTTAGGTAAATGCCAGCGCATCGCATACACAAGCGAAAGAAGTGACGACGGAATAGCGTGACTGTGAGTAACATATTTTGATACTAGCACTCATTAATAAAGAAATATAAGTTGCGAATTTAAAAATTGTGTGATTGGCATGAGTAAATAATCAATTTCTTGTCGATTACTTGCTAATGTTATATATTATAGAAAAGAAGTAGGCATGTACATTAAATAGTCAACCTACATCGTGAATCGTATATTTACATTTCATCCTTCATGAATAAAAAATAGATATGTTTGAATCATTTATTGTAACAATAAACTTAAATAATTAAATGATTATACGGCTTAAAATTATATAAATATTTGACGTAACGGCATTGATTAAAAGCTGCAGACAAAAAGCTCTTTCTTTTAAATTTTCCAAAAAATCCTATTTTCCTCGTTCACACTCTACACAGTATCTATATCCAGTCGTTAACACTGTCTGCCATAATGACCATGCATAGGATTGAGGTTTATTTTTCTGTGCATCCGGAAAACAACTCAGTACCAACCACAAACGTCCCATGACGTTTTTGGTTTTCCATTACTTAAACATGTCACCCTCATATTGCCATACCACAATATACCACCTATACCTTTAAAAAAATAACATTTTCATCCATTTAGTTTGAGTAGACTAAACAGCGAAATGAAAATATATATTTACAGAAATTGAGGTTTTTTGTTTTTAAATCGAATATCTTTGATGCAATCTATAATCAACATATATACTTCTTGGTACCAATGCAATCCTCACTATATACTCTTATGCTCACTATTTCCTCTATGGAAAATAAATTATAATACACCTTTTTATAGAAAAAAATACTGGAAATGGGGTTTGAACACACGACAAAAATGGTGGGAAACAGTAATTTTATTTCTATTTTTATTTTTTCGTAACTAACTCACCTAGAACTTCGATTCTTCTTTTAATATGATAATTTACTATTGTTCTTTAGCCATGAATTGTTACAAATTTTTGCGCCAGTAACAAGATTAAAACAACCCAATTGTTTTAAGAACTTTGGCGGGAAAACTGTATTGGAGAGCAATATTTTTTTCTGAAAATCTATACCACCTACGGCCTTGGTCCTTCTTTGATATTATTATTTACATATAATTTATACACTTGTATCATTTCAGATTTTTTGGTTTAGAAGTTTAGAATTAGTTACGAGATTATTTAATACGCAAATTTGCATCGGTAAGTGTTTGCGTTGCAAAATGTATCGAGTGAAAAATGACTTATACATATGCAAAATTGCGTTTTTCTAGGTTTATAACTGTTGACGTAGTTACGAGATTAATATGAAATAACGTAATATTTTGGGGCCAAAATGTAATTTGTGCTGGTTTCATATTTCATCAAAATATTCAAAATACTTCCGTTATCTCAGAAAAATATGGTTTCTTTCTTGTATGGGCAAGGATGCATCCTTTCGAAAACCATTTGGATTATGAAAGTCGGACTTTTTATTTATTTATTTTTTTATGTCATTGTGATGGAACAAGCGCGAGACCCACCTGATGTTAAGCGGTATCTTCTGCCTATAACAGATGCATTTCATCACAAGTGACGAACTGCACTCCGCCCATCACTTTGAGACATACCTGTTAAGTCTCATTTTTGCCTGTTATTTCACTGGCTCTCAAGGACTGCTGCCGGAACTCACCGTTAGGTGCTTGGCGACAGATTTTCTACTAGAGGGTGGTCGCTAAGCTCAAGCTCTGGGCGGGATTCGAACCATGGACCTGCTGCGCGGCAGTCCATAGCCAATGCCACTGAGCCATCACTGCTTCAAAACTTAAACTTACGAAAACACTTACGCAGAGTTTATGGTAAATTTGTAAATACGACTATCGACCGCTAACTGGTATCCCGGTTTGTACAAATGATGAAAAAGCCGGGAGGCCGTTTTGTACAAATTAGGAAGGTAGTTTAATTTCCTGCTGAAGTTATCGCTGTGTTCACTTATAGACATTAACTGAATCCAAAAATATTGGAAATCAATTATTCGCCTGTCATCTTATCCTTCTAAAACAAAAGTTATTGTGAGTTACTAATTTAAACTAGAATAATATAAAAACTAGCAGAACAAAAAGAAGAAGTCAACCCTCTGAGGTTGTTAGCATTTTTCCAATAACGCTGTATAATTATGACGTTTCCTTTTTTTAACACAATAGATGAATAGAAACTAAAGATGTAGTTACTGAACAAGACAACAATACTTATATTATGGACAACAAAAATAAAGTATAGTTTGTTACTTAAAAAAATAAAGACATGATCAAAACTCTGTGATCGCACTATAAACTTGCGTCTAAGCTTTCCGCGTACGAAACGTCAGAGCAAGGCAAAACGAACACAGGTCCTACCTCGATGAGCGCTCGCGCGGTACTGATCGCCTCGCGGTTGTACATTTCAATTTATGAGCATTTCGAGTTATGTTAAATATTTTTTCTTGTCTAACAAAATAGAGTTAATATCACAATTTATCAAAGATCAGATTAATTAAAGAATGAACTTTCTTTTCATATAATATTTGTTTGGAATTACACTTTATAAAACGCAATATATCGTGGTAAACTGCTGATATAATTCGTGGAAATTGGCGCAAGATCTTTATTTTTTTTTCTACAATGACGAATAATTATCGATATTCTAGTACACTATGTGTCAACAGGATTATATGCCTGATGAACAGTTTTTTTTTTAGTTAATTTGATGAATCTTTATACAAGAGATAGAACTCTGAAGTTGGCTATGTGTACTTTAATTCTTAAAACAAGGTGCGGGAGATTGGTCACTACAAAATAATTAATGTTATGTTTGTAAATCTGGTACATTAACTGAAAAGAGAACAGATTATTTTATTTTTATCAATTATTAAACAACTTGTAGATATTTCCTATGATAGTAAATTAAGCGCTTAAAATCTTCGTATACCGCATTAAAATGTAAAATGCCTCCTAATGTCGCAACTAAGTACCCCTTCAAAACCTTGACTTTGTCAACCAAATGGCTTTATCCAGATAAAAACCGGTAAACTACCGATGAAACCACTTCGGTCTTATCTTAATAACATCCCTCCCTAGCCCCCTTACATGAAATGTCATCGTTGCTGACATATTTGATTTTGGTATTGGTAACACACGAATGTCTGTCTCTGCTTTGCTTGGGCAATCCACGTACGTGTGTTTATTTTATTTTTGTTAGAGTTATTTTTAACAGATAGATATAGTGAAGTGAAGAAGAGCACAAGATGAAGTTCTTCTGCATTTTGGTATTCTTGTGGACAACTGTCTATTGTGATGAACATACCCACATGTACAAGGACGGAGAGCAAGTGGTGCTTTGGATGAACACTGTTGGACCTTACCATAATCGTCAGGAAACGTATGCATATTTCTCATTGCCTTTCTGTGTTGGCACTAAAGTCACTATCGGGCACTACCACGAGACATTATCGGAAGCACTTCAAGGCGTCGAATTGGAATTCAGCGGCCTCGATATTACGTATAAAGATAACGCACCGGCCCAGCAGTTTTGTGCCATAGAACTCAATGAACAATCTTATAAAGCCCTCGTGTACGCCGTCAAGAATCACTACTGGTACCAGATGTACATAGATGACTTGCCTATCTGGGGAACTGTTGGGGAAATTGATGGTGATCACTACTATATTTGGACTCATAAGAAATTCGATATTGGATACAATGGAAACAGAATTGTAGAAGTAAATCTTACTACCGAAAATAAGGAACGCCTTACTCCAGATGCAAAGATTCCGTTCACTTACGAAGTAAACTGGAAAAAGAGCAATATAAATTATGAAGATCGATTTGATAAATATTTAGATCCTAACTTTTTCCAGCATAGGATCCATTGGTTTTCTATTTTCAACAGTTTTATGATGGTGATATTTTTGGTGGGACTAGTTTCTATGATTCTCATGAGAACCTTGAGGAAGGATTATGCTAGATACTCAAAAGATGATGATCTTGATGACTTAGAAAAAGATTTAGGTGATGAATATGGGTGGAAACAAGTCCATGGTGATGTATTCAGGCCTGTCCCGCACCTGGCAATGTTTTCAGCACTTATTGGGTGTGGATATCAGCTGACTGTTGTGACATTAGCTGTCATTATATTTACTATATTTGGTGAACTGTATACTGAAAGAGGATCTTTGCTTTCTACAGCCATTTTCATTTATGCTGCCACTGCTCCCGTAAATGGATACTTTGGTGGTTCTTTGTATGCCAGAATGGGAGGCAAACTTTGGATTAAGCAGATGCTTCTCTCTGCGTTTTTCTTACCAGTTTTGGTCTGTGGGACTGCATTCTTTATAAATTTTATTGCCATGTATTATCATGCTTCAAGGGCTATTCCATTTGGTAGTATGATTGCTGTTATGTCCATTTGCACTTTTGTAATCTTGCCTCTGACATTGGTTGGCACAGTACTTGGACGGAACTTGGCAGGTCAGCCAGATTACCCTTGTCGCATCAATGCTGTTCCCAGACCTATTCCAGAAAAGAAATGGTTCATGGAACCTTTGATTATCATCATTGTGGGAGGAATCTTGCCATTTGGGTCTATTTTTATTGAAATGTATTTCATTTTCACTTCATTTTGGGCATATAAAATCTACTATGTATATGGCTTCATGCTACTTGTTTTCCTTATCCTTATGGTGGTGACTGTTTGTGTCACTATTGTCTGCACATACTTCTTACTGAATGCTGAAGACTACCGCTGGCAATGGACAAGTTTCCTGTCCGCAGGAAGTACTGCAATCTATGTCTACTTGTATTCTTTTTACTACTTTGTGTTTAAAACTAAAATGTATGGGCTTTTCCAGACTACTTTCTACTTTGGTTACATGGCTCTGTTTAGTCTTGCCCTTGGGTTAATTTGTGGTACTGTAGGCTATTTGGGGACCAGCCTGTTTGTTAGAAAGATCTATTCAACTGTGAAGATTGATTGAAATGCCCAAATCTGATTAATATGTATGGTAAAGATAGTCATGATAGCAATATCTATTATGGGAGTTAAATCTTTTATTTAATTAGTTAAACCATTTTCTTTGGAACCTTTAATGTTTTTTGGATAAGTTTAATATATAAAGGAATGTAGTTAAGAATATCTTTTTCATCAGATACATTCCTTATGAACTAAAGCAAATTTAATTTGTATGTATGGGAATTAATGTTTGTTTTTTTTGACTGAATACTTAATGTTTGATGACTAGCATTTTCAAGTGAGATTGTGTTTAATATATGTATGAATAAAGTGATTTACTTGTGAAAATTTTATCAAATCTTTTTCTTTGCTTCTAGCATTAAGTCATTTTCTTGACATTTGTTCCAGTTATTCATTTAATGCGGGTGTATATACACCTCAGCCTTTCTGAGGATTACAAGTGTGATGATATGTTATTATAATATGTTAATTTTGATTGGATTAAAACAAATGAGTTATATTTAATTTTCATACAATTTACATAATTTTAAGATCTTGATGTTGTGAATCTTGCAATAGCTTTATTTTTATTGCACTGCTTTCACTATTTGTTTATATACGTATACATACCCCTTAGGTGATTTATTAACTTTATCCCTGAAAGAACTGTTATTAAATGGATCAAGTCATACATATACTAATATTTATGAAACTTGATCTATGCTACATACTACTAATTATTCTGTGCAAGCAATATTTGTGATTGCCAGGCATTCATGCAAATTGTTTGTTTTGCATTATTGCACCTGGGTCTGTTATTGTTTTTTTATTATGTACATACTTTTACTATCTTATTCTACTATATCTACTAGGTGTAATCAAAGCTTATCTATTACATATGTAGAACTGTTCTCTTTTAACAAGTATCCATATTTAAACTACTGTGGTCTGTTTGTTTGTACTATAAGTTTGTAAAACTCATGTTAGTCACAAGGAGAACAGTTTAAGGAAGAGTTAAGTTCAAGAGTATCAGTAATTATTTTGTAAATAGGTTTGTGTAAATTATTGCAATGAATATAATTACAAACTCACTTTTGTGACACAGAGAAACTATGCCATCTGTCATGAATATGTAATTAATTAACTTAGGCATGAATATAAAGATAAAATTAGAATAATATTGTTTTATTCATTAAACTTTTTACCTTTTCAGTATTTATATAATGTTATATTTACATAAATGAAGATTTATTATATAGTTTCATTATCTCCACCAACAAATGTTTCAACTTCCACAGCACCCTTTCTAGATTTCTTGCCTCCAGGGTTTTTGGCGTTAAATGCTTCAGCTGTTCTTTTCCTTAGCAAACTCACATCTTCATTATCATCAGATTGATCAGCCCACTCCAATACCAATCTTCTACCGTAAAGATGTGTAGATTGGCAAAGCGCTTCCAAAGCAGTCTGTAAACACAAAATTGTTACAAAATTATTGCAACTGACTAGGTGTTAATTTAAATGTTAAGAGGTCAATGAAACGTTACCTTAGCGTCAGCTTTTGAATGGTAGTCGACGAACGCAAATCCGCGATGTTGCTCCGATCCTGGCGATAGCTTTTTCGGCAGTCTCAAAGTTTTTATTTCGCCAAAAGCCCTGTTATGAAAAAAAAAACGAATTGGCTGTGTGAGATATCAGAAATTCGACCTATCAACTATAATCAACTTTGCCGCGTTATCGCATGCTATTAGGATATAATTTCATACACATACTTATCAGCTAAATTGTGTATGATTTCATTACCTGAATATTTCATGTAGCTCGTTTCTGTTTGCTTGGAACGGAACATTTCTGACCAATATTTTGGTACCATTTTGAATAGTGTCTTTCATATTTTTCTTTGAACTTCGGACTTCATTTCTGAAAAGAAAAAGTTCAAGTTAGTTTAAAACGAAACCAATAGCCAATTTGATAAGGTCGAGCCACAAACGTGAACAAAACTCACGTGTTTCCCCGCTCTGATCGCTTCAATTCCAGAGATTTTCCGTCTACAGTGGAACTCTGTAGGATTTTGAGAGCTTCATTAGCGTGTTCCTTCCGCACGAATTGCACGAAACCGTAGCCCATAGAAAGTAATTGTCCAGGATTTTTGGGGTCTTTCTTTTTCGCTATTGTAACACTGTGTACTTTGCCGCAATCTGAAAAATGCTGTAATATAATGGGCTTCATTAGTAAAGTGTAAAAAAATTAAGAACTAACACTGAAAATATCCCACATCCTTCTGGAAAGAACATTGAGTTTTTTTGTATATGGTCATGATTTATAAGAGATGTAAATACATTTATTTGAAATTACGTAAAAAAATAATTAATACTATTTATTTATTTTATTTAACTAAGTTATCTTACCGATCGAAGTGTTTCTTCAGTTGTTCTAAAATTAATGTTCTTTATAAATAGAGTAGTATCATTTTCTGGCTCTTCCATCTCAATTACAGAATCATTAACTCTTTGAGTCTCTTTCTCACTTTTACTATTTGATTGTGGTTTTGATTCTTCACTATTACTTGGTTTTGATTCACCTTTATTCCTAGATTCCGTGATGTCCCTCGCGGTATTGTTTCTTTCTTCTGTATCATTTTCTTTACCGCTTTGATCTGTTTCTGACGATTTGACGAATACATTTTCCGGCGCCCACTCCAGATATAACGGAGTGTGTTTAAATTGCGAGTATGCTAATTTAGTAAAGGCCTTTTTAGCTTCGAACGGTTCAATGAAGTCGACGAGAGCGGAGATACCGTGTTTGGGCATTAAAAACCTTGCTAAGTGTCCATGTCTCTTGAATAGAGCGTTAATTTCATCTTTTTCCGTACCGGCTGGTAAGTTCTTGACTAAAATGCAAGTTTTCGATCTCTTTTTTGCCGGCTAAAAATAAATTATTCATCAGTGACGTGTATAAGTATATGATTAGTAATATGCAAGATTCATGAACAAAAATTCTTACACTTTCACCACTTCGTTTATATTTTAGTGATAAATTATCTAAATGTTATGAAAACAACTTTCTAAGTTGTTTTCATAACATTTAGATAATTTTGCAACTGATGTTAAACTAATGATGAAACAGCTATCTTACCCTATTGAAAGCATCCAGGTAAACACCGTTCTCTTCAAGGAATGCTTTCGTTTCCACCACTAGCTGCGTTTCACCAAGCGCCAGTCTCACAGCTGCACTCGTGTCTGAACAACAGAAAAAAGGGTAAATAAGCGTTTTTAATATTCTGCACGTCTGCATGCCTTGGTGGGCAAGATCGCTACTGCGCAGGCGCAGGCGTAGTGGCTCTTGCTCCACTGCTCGGGGAGAGATAAAGATGTAGTTTTTTTGGCTGATAGGTAAACCTTTGACCATGTACTCACCTGATGGTTAGTGATGTTGTGGTCGAAGGTGTTACTGGGCTTAACCTAGAATTACTGGTTCTCAAGGACAGCTGTCGGAACACACCGTTAGGTGCTTAGCGACATATTTTCTACTTGAGGGTGGTCGCTAGTCAGGCGGGCATTCGCTAAATGCCCTTCCACCATGCGGTGAAGCTCAAGCCCGCGGCGGGATTTGAATAGACCTGCTGCGCGGCAGTCCATAGACAATGTCACTGAGCCATCACTGCTTCAACTGGTTAGTGGGCTCAAGTCCCACACATCCCCTTCTGCCACCCCCCATGGTGAAATGGCTGTGTAAAAGCATTTACCATCCTCAAGGGTTGAAAATCGCTAGAAGATAGATTGTCTAAGAATTTTTCCAAACTGCTTCCGCTCCTTACATGCAGCAGAACACTACTAGCCCGTTAACGTCAGTAAGAGTAGTAGATGCTGCTCACTGAGCGCATTATTTTCTTTTCATTATCATCATCAGCCGGAAGACGTCCACTGTTGAACAAAGGCCTCACCCATATAACGCCACAAAGAACGGCTATTAGCCACTTGTAACCACTGGCTACCCGCGACTTTCACGATGTCGTCAGTCCACCTGGTGGTATTTTCTTTTAACCACTCACAATCATACGAATGGGATGGATTAGGGATGTGATGTTTCCCAATTCTTTGGTCGGAAATAATAATTATGTGATAATAGCTAATGTTATAGATAATCAAACGATGATAATTAATAAGATATGGAGTTCCTAAAACTACCATGCGACATGATTACCGTTACAAGTGTCTTATGTAATGTACGAAGATTACCTATACAAATGTGGCTACTGATAATATAAACATGAGTTTACGAACGGTTTATTAATTTGCCACGGTAGTTACTCATATCGCTTTTATGTACAACAAAAGCGATACTATTTTGGAATATACCTATGAGGCGCTCATAGCGGAGCTTGCCTACTCGTTCGTTTAGGTTAATTCAATCAATGTTCGCTGTGGTCACTATTTGGATGGGTGACCGCTAGTGGCATTTGCTACTAAGCGTGTCCATGCTTCGAGGGTACGAAGAACGTCGGTCCCTTTGTTATCTTAGTTGTAAGGCAAGCCGGAGGCCTATCCGCGATTGAAAGCTCCCACACTTTGCATGGTAGTTGGGACATGTTATCTTATAAAATTACAACGAAAGGAAAAATTTTAATCACTTACGGGATTCGAACCCGCGTCCATCCGTCCCTAAAGCCGGAAAATGCTGTGATAATTGAGCTGTCGTGGTAAGTCGTAACTCAAACTTATACTTTCCTTTCTATTGTTTAACCGTCTAACGGGGACGGAAAAACGGTGTAATTTTGTCAGCTTATTTATTCCCCTTGCAGACGTTAATGCAAAAATTACAATGCTTATCGGGTTGCGTCATCGTAAACAAGTTTAAAGCTAATTGAAACATTAGCCTTGTTTGTAGTCTTCAATTCAGTTTGGCTGCAGATGTCGCTACTTCCCCTTAACATAACACAAAATAGGAACGAAACAAAGATTTAAGCTATGACTCACTCACCACGATAGTTCAATCGGCATAGCATGGCCAAGTCATTTTATCTCCTTACCTTCCGGCGTTTCGGCAGCTGTCCTTAAAAGTCTGTTATCATTCTGAGTTGTCTGATTACCATCTTCACCCACATAATGACTTACCATCAAGTAAAATTGAGGTCGAAGGCTAGTCTATCGGCAATAAAAAAAAAGAATAAAATAATTATCAAAGGCGGCTTAGCCCGTTTTGTAATAGTTTATATCGCGCTTCTTCGGTAACTACCTACTTAGTAAATGAGGACGAAAGTATCCTATGTATGTTCCTCTACTAGATTCTGGTCTAAACTAAACCTGAATCGTATTGTTGGAAGTGGGAAAAATAACGTTGATTGTATGAATTCACGAAACAGCTGAGAAAACATTTCAAATTATTATTAACAGGTATCGGTAAGTAGTTACTAGTACTATTCACTATCTATATGTATTTGCTATGTCAGGTTATTAGATACAGCTACAATTTTTCATGAAAAGACTTTGGCTATACAATATATATCGAGAAACTAAACTCCCCCGTGGGGTGCCGGGTTAGAATTGCACCTCGCCATATCATCCCGTGGATGTCGTAAGAAGCGCCTAAGGGAAAATACTGGAAGGTGGGCAGCAGCACCTTCTAAAGAACTGCCATCTTACACTGCGATCCCCAAGCCGCCTGCCAAGCGTGGGGATTATGGCAAATACCCCTTAATAGAGGAGGCTGTGTTCAGCAGTGGACGAGCCGGCTGTTACAGTAAACTCGAGGGTGGAATTGAAGGTGCTTGGCGACAGATTTTCCTACTTGACGGTGGTAGCTAGCCAGGCGGGCATTTGCAAAATGCCCTACCACCATGCTATAACGACTGCCATCCTTAGACAACAACCGGGACCGACAGCTAAACGTGCCCTCCGAAGCACGAAAGCGCTCAGTAGTAATGTCACTAGCGGTCTCCCATCCAACTCATGACCGCGGGCGACGTTGCTTAACTTTGCTGATCGGTTAAGGACAGCTAAGTAAACTTCGGTACGAGCGCTTCAATTTATTATTTATCTTAAAGCTTATAAATACGACATTTGTTAAGCACTCATTTTTACTTATAATATTTAACGTTGTTTATTGGTTTTACTATTTCTTAACCTAAGTTATTTTAGGTTAGGTCTTGAAACTAAAATATTGACATACATTATGTCGCGTCACCCAAACTGCGCTGATTTAATTAAAAACAAACTAAAAACGGTGAAAGACTAATGCTAATGTATTCTTGCAATTAGAATTAAATTAAGTCTATGAAAACCAAATGATAAAATCCTGAAAGTATTCATGAATAAATCGATAGTATTACATAGAATTTGCCATTCCCCACCCCAGTTCGTGATATAAGAAACTGATATTGATGATGGAATTTGCTAGCATTAGGTAAAGTTATGTACCTTTTGGTAAATGCTTACAATGGTAAACACAAAATGTTACACACAGAAAGTAGTTTCTACTGTCTACCTACATCCTACAGCCAAATATAAATATTACTCACACTCAACGCTCAAAATGTTTATTGATATATTATTTCGTACAAAGGAAAAGGAATGGTTGCATTTTGGGTTACTTTCTCAAAGACAATATAAGATAGACTCCCAGTCCCTACATGAGAAAAATACAAACGACGAGGTAGCATTTAAATTCTTCTGTAGAAAGACGTAAGTTATTGTATAAATCGACTCTCGACGACTATAGTCGACTGTAACATTTTATAGGTCTTTTGAAAATATTGAGCAACATTTCCTTAGTATTGTTGTATTTAGAGGCGATGACGTTAGCTACTGTTAACGTCGAGAAGCTGCACGTTCTGGACGTTGGAAGATATCGCTAGAGTTTTATCTTACTTTTGTTGTTGTCGTTGAACTACTGTTCTTTTGTAGTGTTGTAGTTAGATGCGATGACGTTAGTTACTGCGTTAGCGCCGAGAAGCTACACGTTCTGGACGTTGGAAGATATCGCTAGAGTTTTATCTTACTTTTGTTGTTGTCGTTGAACTACTGTTCTTTTGTAGTGTTGAAGTTAGATGCGATGACGTTAGTTACTGCGTTAGCGCCGAGAAGCTACACGTTCTAGATGTTGGAAGATATCGCTATTTTTATCTTACTTTTGTTGTTGTCGTTGAGCAACTGTTCTTTTGTAGTGTTGTAGTTAGATGCGATGACGTTAGTTACTGCGTTAGCGCCGAGAAGCTACACGTTCTAGATGTTGGAAGATATCGCTAGAATTTTATCTTACTTTTGTTGTTGTCGTTGAACAACTGTTATTTTGTAGTGTTGTAGTTAGATGCGATGACGTTAGTTACTGCGTTAGCGCCGAGAAGCTACACGTTCTAGATGTTGGAAGATATCGCTATTTTTATCTTACTTTTGTTGTTGTCGTTGAACAACTGTTATTTTGTAGTGTTGTAGTTAGATGCGATGACGTTAGTTACTGCGTTAGCGCCGAGAAGCTACACGTTCTAGATGTTGGAATATATCGCTAGAGTAATATCTTACTTTTGTTGTTGTCGTTGAGCAACTGTTCTTTTGTAGTGTTGAAGTTAGAAGCGACGACGTCTGCCACAGCGTTAGCTCCGAGAAACAGCACGTTCCAATTATGTGAAGATTTCGCCTGGGCTTTCAGTTTCTTTGCTTTCTTCTCTTTGAAGGAAAGACCCTCTGTAAAAAGAATAGATTCTGATCATCTATTTCTATATTATATGATGGAGTGGTTTACAGTTCTTTTTTATGACAATGGGTTAGATAGGAACTAGCTCTCAAAGACAGCTGTCGGAACATACCGTTTGATGCTTGGCAACAAATTTTCTACTTGACACAGACTACAGAGCAGCAAACAATACAAAAATGCTTTATCTTACACCACAAATGTTACAAAACACATATAGAGAATTCTTAAAGCTAAGGTACAATATGCAGACATATTGCTTAAAGCGACCTCTTCCAGTAAAACTTAGTTTTTTTAATAATAATAATCATCATTTATTGATGTTCAGATTAAATACAAAATTGGTGAAACTTATGTGGCTATAGATAGATGGTGTGGATGGTTTATTTCTTACAGTCATGTGCCTATCCCCGGTCCATTAACCTTTTGCTATGCGGTTGAATAACAAGAAGTGGTAGTAACCATGCTGACATCTTCATAAACAATATTCTTACCATCTGCAACATTTGGACGAAGTGCCAACGCCACGAAATTTTATAATATACATTAACAAGACTCGCTTTTTGAAATATTGCGAGCATTTTACGAATGCCTGTTTGGCTAGCTCCAACCCTCAAGTAGAAAATCTGTTAGCAAGCAAGATCTGATATATTGGAAGGCGAAGACAATACAATGCAGAAGTTTATTTTTTGATTTATTTGGAGTACAAATGCCACAATATTTTATGGTTTAAGGAGTATCTTTTAATTAATAGAAAATGGTTTAATTAAAACAAATTTAAAAGATGACCGCTTTTTTTACGTTATTGAGACGGAGTAAGCTCGAGGCCCACCTGATGTTAAGCAGACTAACCTCTGCCTATAACAGATGCATTTCATCACAAGTCACGAATTGCACTGCACCCGTCGCTTTAAGACGTAGTTGTTAGGTAAGTCTCATGTGCCTGTAATTTCACTGGGTCTCAAGTTTACGAAGCTTACTTATATGTAAAGAGAATTTTGTCGCATCATTAAATTATTTCCAGTTTGTTTTCATTGACACATACCATCATCACTCTCATTGTCCAGCTTCTCCGTTTTAGCGGGCAACAAGTGCAACATTCTACCGCAGAATGCAGTGCCATCTAGTTCGGTGAACGCCTTAACCGCGTGCTCGGGTATCACGAACGTAACCGTAGCAAAACCCTTCGGTTGTCGGAGTACCGGATCTATTGGCATATTGACATCGGCCAGTGGACCTGTGTGGACACATTTGAAATAAAAAATACAAATCAAATCTGAATATAAAGCCACCTGAGCGACCGCGTTTCGATAGGCGTTTTTGTACACTGAGAAAAACGACTTAAAGGCTCAAATCAAATTTGACCTTTTACCGTTAAATTGTAACTAAGTAAGATAAATTCACAACTCTTAAGATGATTTTCACCAATCAATAAAAATGTACCATGTTTTATAATAAACACAACCGTCAAAAACGCCTTCCGTAAAGTATTTTCAGAATTGAACTTGTTATACGATAATAATTGCAGTGTTGACCATAAAATATACCTTACTTTTACGGCGGTTTATATACGGTGATTATCACTATAACGTACGACTTAATCAGCCTCATCGAAAAGTCAATATTTAAGAAAGACCACAAAATGCACCTTAAATGAAGACGAAAAGAAACATTCGCCTTCACTGACCTCGTTTAACGCCTTCTAGTTGGAAGGCGTTTTGTACGTATTTACGTTTGGTCGGTTTTTTGCCTTATACCATATAAATTGGCCGTCATTAGGGTGCTTTTGACTTTAGATTTTTCTCAGTGTAGTTTGATCCAAATCGTAAGATCCGTTTCTGAGATACACGAAACATATACATATCTATAAACAGTAGAGCCTCTGTAATCTGGACCTTCGCTATATCAGTGATCGCGGTAATTGCGCAGTGAGGTTGCGAGGTAAGCGACATTTCACACGAACCCCTCGGGTTCTTGTCACTAGCGTCTTTTGACTGTCTTGTTTATATCTTTCGATGAAATAAAGTAACTAAGCCTACAGTAACACATACATCTTTCATTCATTTATTGGTTATATTTGTTTTATTATTACAGACGACAATCCGGACACCTTGTTAATCCACCAGGGGCCTTTGTTTTGCCCGTCCGTATAAGCGAGGCCGAAACTTGGTAAGTATTTAATGCTTATAAATTCTTAATAAAATGAGATCGATCTGAAGATTCAGTTTTTGACAGATGTTCCATACATTAAATCCATACGTCAAAACTGCATCTTAAGTTCAATCACAACTATGTAATGCATTTGTAAATACAACCCGGTCAGAATATCTGTGCACCTCGCTAGAATGCGGCGCCTCTCCCGCTTCCCCTGTCACCTCTCCGCGCACTCCCCGCTGCGACAGTACGGTTAGCATCTTCGTTGCTGATACCCGTCCCGATAATTTTGATATTTTCGCTTTGTTGTTGTTGTTTTGTTTTTTAATATTTATTGTTAAGTTTAGACTGTTTACTGTTAAGTTTGGACTGGTTTGGTTGTTATTAAAATTGTTGTAGCTGTTAAACTGAAGTCATGGGAGAAACAATACACAGCGAATCAAGAAATTTAATCTTGAAAGTGCTCAAGTTTTTTGAAAAATTAAAAATGAAGCTAAAGTACAACCACCTACTTCGCCGGGCGCTAGTCCGACTCCAAGTACTAGTAATAATTTAGAAACCCACCCAGAACTAAAATTATCGACACCGGGTAAGAAGCGTAAACAGTACAAAAAACGCATCGAAGTAGATGATTTTGACATTTGCGCAATACGAAATATCATCAACAGTTTTTATGCTGTAAAAAAAGAAATCCCAACTTTGAAGAAAATTCTGGCAGCAGTTAAGAGAGGCCTAAATTTTCAAGGTGGGAGAACATATCTAAGAAATATTTTAATTAACAAATTGTGCTACAAGTTCAAAAAGTGTAAAAATATCCGTTGTGTATTGACACAAAAGCCGGACATCGCCGCATGGAGGGCTCGCTACCCATGCCATATGAAAGAGAATAATGACCTTGGCGCTGATAAAAAACCGGTTACCTACCTGGACGAGACGTGGATCCATTCCCACTATACGGTCAGTAAATGCTGGCAAAATAATACAGACAGCAGTGTGAAGAAAAATTTAAATCGAGGTCAACGTTGGATTCTTGTACACGCTGGAGGAGAAAATGGATTCATTGAATGTGCAGAATTACTTTATAAATGTAAAAGTAAAATCTGCAATTATCATAACGAGATGGACACAAACAATTTTTTAAAATGGCTCCGTGAAAAGCTTATACCAAATTTACCGCCGAACGGTATAGTTGTCATAGACAATGCACCCTACCGACGCAGTCGGTAAAAGCTAGTGCTGCTCTTAAAGTTGACATGTAAAATTGGCTACGTGGACACAATATTCCATTTAATGACAAAGAGGGAATTGTATCCCATTATACTGAGAACAAAGCGGCCGAAAAAATATGTCGTCGACGATTTGATGCGAGAGCATGGCCAAGAAGTTGTGCTTCTGCCACCTTATCATTGTGACCTAAACCCTATCGAATATATATGGAACTTGGTAAAGCAGAGGGTGGCAGATAAAAACATTGACCAATGGAAAAGAAAATAGAACAACTTACAAAAGATGCGATAAAGTCAATTACGCCAGCTGACTGGAAAAAAGAAGTGAATCACGTTGAGAGACTACAGCAAGAATACTGGGAAAAGGATCATCTAGCAGATGACAACATCACACAACTTTTAATATCACTTAGGGAAGACAGTTCGGAGAGTTCAGAAAGTGAGAGTGAGGAAGATACAATGTCAGGCATAGAGTCAATAATTTATAGTGACTGAGTTTAATAATAAATGTTTTTGTAATCAAAATCATTGTTTTTTAATAAAAAACCCTTCATCAATAATAAATTGATTTGAAAAGGTTAGTACTTTTTTTTTACCTCCACATTTCTCGAAAAAACTTTTTTTTCACACCGTACCCAGACCGCCAATATGACGTCACGAGGTCAGGTGCACAGATATTGTGACCGGGTTGTACAAGCCTTAGAAAATGCCGCACTCAAAATACGTCATTTGAGGGCCTGATATGGATTATCTGAATTTACAATTTACCGAATGTATCAGTTTTTAATAAAAAAATAATTTATAGGCATTTCTTATATTATTATTATTTATTATCAGGCAGACAGTTGTAACAACTGATAGTTGCCTGTATCCTGTATATATATATATATATATTATATTGTGTTATGATATGAGCTAATTAGGTGTGCCCCGTAAGGGCGCTGCTAGAATCACTATTGTAGACTATGGAACATTTAAACTAAAATAACCTGTACCAATACGGAACGGCAATGGAAAACCGAGTAAATCGTTTCCTACAAAATTAATAGTACATTGTACACCGAGGGGTGAAAACGATTTATTTCTGTTCGAAAGTATGTTTAAAAACTCGAAAACAGAAATAGAACTTTCTCCCGAGTGGTATATAGTGCTTTAGATATACGAGGAAAATAACATTATAAGTTATTTTCTTTTATAAGTTTTCTCGTATTTGTCCCTAGACTTCTCAGGAAGTAAGTTCTTTATGACTTCTTGAGCTGTATTTTTTATTTCTGGTGGCGTCATCATTATAAAATTTCAGTTTCACTTACAGATTACATTACCTAATTCGTAAACATTTTCTGCAACAAGATTTCATGGGATACTCTGTCGTATCCTTTGGTCATATCGAGGAATAGATCCTAGAGCGTACCTTCTCTCATCTACACAGGTAAATATTTCCTTTAAATATTTGTATACCGCGATAGTTACCGAGCATTTTTTGCGAAAGCTAAATTGGTTACAGAAAAATATTTTAAATTATACCCAACCACTCAGAAATCTCCTTTCAATTGCTCTTTCATAAACGTGTATTAAAGTTTGTCATTTCTCCCTTATAAATGTGCGGCGGGAAAAGTTATATGAATTTCATTCCTGCCCTCCATCCTCCATAGTAGTGAAGGAATGTTGTATGAAAATCCATACCTAATCCGTGCTCTGCTAGCTTTCTTTTGTTTTTTTAGCTGCGTACATAAAAATACTAACGGCAAATCTCAAAAAGGTTTTATATTAAATAATTAGAAAAAAGAGGTGGGATTTTATTGTACTCGATTTTCAATGTAGTAAGATTATGAGATTGGCAACCTTTTCCTGCACTACAAAAAAAAGCGCGGCAATTTGTTTTGTTATGTTATATTTTGTTATTTACTAAATTTATAACTTAGAACGTGTTTTATTTATTCCAAATAATTATCCTAAATGTAATCTGTAAGTGAAACTGAAATTTTATAATGATGACGTCACCAGAAATAAAAAATACAGCTCAAGAAGTCATAAAGAACTTACTTCCAGAAAAGTCTCGGGACAAATACGAGAAAACTTATAATGATTTTATTTTCCTCGTATATGTAAAGCACTATATACCACTCGGGAGAAAGTTCTATTTCTGTTCTCGAGTTTTTAAACATACTTTCGAACAGAAATAAATCATTTTCTCCCCTCGCTGTACAATGTACTATTAATTTTTGTAGGAGACGATTTACTCGGTTTTCCATTGCAGTCTCGTAACATTTTGGAGAATGCAAGTAATAGCGCTATCGGTCTGTAATTACTAGGATTTTCTAATTGTTTAGTTGGTCTAGGTATGGGTCTGATTTTCGCGATTTTATCCAACCTTCGTGAAGTGACTTATTTACTAACTTAACTAAAAGTGTTAATTATTCACTAATTTCCTTATAAGTCGTAAGGGAAATCGTCAACTTTATTACTTATACTACGGTTAATTGTAAGCACTTTGCGCTCAGTAACCGGTTCTAGATAGATAGAGTTAACGAGTGTCGCCTCTCACCCGCTCGACGTTGGCACGCACGAGTGTTATCTATCTATTTTACCTACGGGTGCAAAGTATTTAGCATTGAATGCGTTAGAAACAAGGAGCGATGCCATAATTTTTATAAATTATTTATCTGTAAATATTTTTTTTAGGTTCCTACATTTTGATTTTTTTCTCGTTTAGTGACATTCTTGATTATGGACCACATTATTTAAGTTTAATTTTGAAGTCTAACCTTTTTTTAACAACATGAAATGCACTTAATCATGTTTTATAAAATATTTAATTAAAGTTTCATTTTTAAAATTAACAAAAAATATTTTTATTTTGGTCTTTTATTTTTACATGATATTTTATACGACGCGACGTCACGTTGGCTAAACAGGAAAATTAGGCAGAACTATTACTCTATAGACTCTACTCAGTCTTATAAGTTTCAAAAATTTTATCTAACGTTTTCCTAATATTTTTTTTAATATTTGTTATTATTAAATAAGAATTTCCGCACAGTACCACCGGAATCTATTAATTATTATATATTTTTCTTTTTTACTTGGATGAGTTGAAGGTGTTATGAGATTGACGAGAATTAAAAAAATTATACCTATACGAGTGTCATTTTCTATGCTTCTTGGCTCTCTATATTTATTTATTATTATAATATAATAATAAATAAATATATGTAATTTTTGCACTTAATGTCAGTTTCCAGTCCTGAGCCAAGCAGTTATTTAAGCTCAGGAAAGTATGAGTTATCTTCCTAACGAATTTCATGAAGTTTAAAACAAGCATTCGAAGTTTTTTTCGAACAAACATGCAACTTGCCGCAGGGCCTTTGCTTCTGTTGCTTAAAAACCAGATTATCATTCGTCTTCTAAACTTTAGATGCTAGCTCTATATTTATTGAAATTGCTACTCACCATGTTTTTCAAATAATGCTGTCAATTCCTCTTCTGAGATGACATAAGGCAAGTTTCTTATGAATATGCTACCACTTTCACCTATGCTTTCTTCGCCTTCTGTTTTCTAGAACAAAAAGTGCAAAAAATTGCTTTGTTTCTCTATTTTCCTACAATGTTTTTTTATGACAAGTCATTCTATCCATATTTAAGGGAAATTAATAATTAATTAATTATTAATACACATTCAAAGAAATGCTAAAGTATATATTTATGTGTATATTAATTAAGGTATATAAAGCTGTTGGAACAGTTGCTACATACCTCTTGCCTCTTTTTCTGATTTGACTCGTCCTCTTCTGAAGCCTGTTTCGTTTTGTCTTCATATTTGTGGATATGTATTCGATTATTACCTACAAATTTTAAGATATTTTATAAGCTTTTACTGTTTTGTTTATATATCATCTAGTATTTATATATATGTTAAGTATACACGGAACTCTTATATATATTTAAACATACACAATAGATAGCATACTACATACTTGATATTAATTTTATGCCACCTTACCAATATTGTTCAATAACTTTATTATTGGTCATTAAGCGTATTATGCAAAGCAAAAGTCATCAAAACTATTGCAATATAATATAACAGGCTAAAGTGTATGAGTGTGTCATCCGTCGAGAAGTTTGTCCTATACAGTTAAAGATATAAGATGTCGTAAGACCACAGAGGTTCTCCAAGACAAGGCCATTGACAATATGTACCTATTAACATGAGTTGGAAAGTTACATCAAAGAAATACGCGTGATGCCGTCGTTTAGTTGCTTTTGTGTGAAACTCGTCTCATACTTCGATTCATCCACTCAACAGTACCTACCATTAGTACAAGTTTTCATAGTTCAGCGTTAACACGTCAACGTGAAAGTTATAGTTTTACGCCCATACATGTTTTGGCAGCGCCTCTAGCAGAAACGTGAGCGAACTAAAAATATGTGCATATAGCAGAAAACGTAAACTATAAAATATCGTAATAAGGACTATAGACATTATTTCTTTTTATCAAATCTTTAGGGTACCATATTCTTTAATGTCATATTTACTTGGCATAGAGCTTGTTTCCGTGTGGTGCCGGGTTATAGAATTGTACCTCCCCATATCATCCCGTGGGTGTCGTAAGAAGCGACTAAGGGAAAAATACAGCAGCGCTTTCTAACGAACTCCTATCTGACACTGCGATTCCCAAGCCGCCTGCAAACGTGGGGATTATGGCAAATACCCTCTTTATAGGGGAGGCTGTGTTCAACAGTGGACGATCCGGCTGATACAGTACAGTACATAGTGCTTGAAATCATATTAATTCAGTTATATTAATGAACACATCCCCAAAGCATGCCGGGGCTAGAATTACACCCTTCAATATCTTCCTGTGGGAATGGAAAGCGGCGATGAAAGGAACAATACCAGAAGGTGGACAGCAGCGCCTGCTGACCTACCGCGTCAATCTGAAATCCCCAAGAATCCTGCCAAGCGTGGGGATTATAGCAAACTACCCTAATGGAGACGGCATTTGTTCAATGGTTGACGTCATGGCCGTCAACAATTTCACAACAAAGTATAATTATATACAATGGGGCTCAAGTGATGGAAATTCGTTATCTTCGTGTTCTTACCCATATTCCATCTCGTAGTGGGCTCGGTACCCAATGTGCGCATTTGAAACGACGCTTTACGCCTCTTGAAAAACGGGGCAATCTTTATTAATGACAAGACAAAACGTCACACAGTCCTGTTTTCAGAAAGAAGGCATATATACCTCAAATCTCCACTTGCATAATATCTCTCATGATTTATTCACTATCATCAGATTTTTTACAGATATATGAAAATGAACATGTAAAATATTGTATATTTTAAAATAGTATATTTACCTAAGAAAAGTTTGTCTTTATTTAATGCCTTTTTAAGTTCCTGTTCAGTTCTGAAACCAACAAAGCAGAAACCTGCTAACTTCTGTCCTTTGCCCTGTGGCAATCTGATTGAGTATGGCACCAATGGTCTGAAGAACTCCTTTATATCTTTCTTCTTGCATTTGAACGGTAAGCCTGTTATCTGAAATTAAATTCACAGAAATTATGGTTAATATAGAGATGTGGCCACACATACATTCAATAGAGTTCATTTTATATATAACTAGATAAATAAATTCTTAACCCACAATCGTTTTCAAAAACAGAAATGTCTAAAAAAAAAGGTCATGCCTCTAACCTATAAATTATAAGGAATGAAAAATTACTTTTTGTATTTTTATTTTATTGCGCATGGACAAGCATTTGACCGCAGTCTCACCTGATGGTAAGTGACGACGCGATCGACGGTGGAGCATGCTTGCCCAGAAGATACTAATACCATCAACCTACTATTTTCAAATCGAGAGATTCATCAGGCAGAGTTGTCAAACATGTTTCCGACATAAAATAATGTCTTTGATAAAAGGTTCCCATTCTGGATTTAGCATCTTCCAAATCTTCTTCCTACATTGTGAATGCTACCTTACCTTACTAATACCATCTCACGAATGCAAGATTAAAGGTTAACTCATCAGCTATAAAAATTAACCCAATAGTAGTGCAGATTCTCTTACGAATAGCTTAACACTTTACCTGAGTAGATTACTACAATACACGTTGCTAATTTAATAGTTCTTGTACATCCGCATTGTCATCAAAGAAACAATGTCATCACTACAGTTCCAAAATTATCTGTTTTTGTATCTCATTAGTTTAGGTTGGAAATTATCTGTTTCTGTATCTCATTAGTATATGGTTGGGTTGGAGATCAAAGAAACAATGGCATCACTACAGTTTTAAAAATACCCTCTTTTTATGTGTCATTACTCATTAGTATGGGTGCGGTCCGAATTACGCCAACAGCACTAAAGGTGCTAAGAGTACACACGATTGGTCCAATTTGCATATGCACGCTTACGGCGCGTGCGGCCGTTTGCATTACAATCAATTTGGACCAAGACGAAGCGTGCATTCCAATCTAAACCCATATATAACCTTACCTTATAAAAAAACGGATATTAAAAATTATAGAGTACTTAGCAGAGATAATTATAAGGTATCAAACAACTGTAAAATCTTACTTCCTGAAATATAATATACTAGCGGCCCGCCCCGGCTTCGCACGGGTATTTAACAAAAAAAATATTGATTATTATTCACACACATAAACCCTTCTATTTGAGTCAGGTTTCTAAGAAAAGAAAATAATAAAGAATGTTTGAATACATTTATTTTTATGAACTTTTATGCATAGTATTTTACTTTAATTATGTTTTTTTTATATAACGTTTTTAATTTTTTGTTTTATTTTTGTAATAATCTAGCTTTGCGGCCGGCGGGTATATCGGTTATAGCGCAAAATCATTAACCTATTATTGCGCAGTTAGAAAAAAACTATCCTATGCCCTTCCCCGTGTCTCAAACCATTTCCATACCTAATTTCATCCTTATCGGTCCAGTAGATCGGTTATCGCGCAAAACCATGAACTCTTTTTGCACAGTTGGATATAAACTATCATATGTCCTTCCCCGTGTCTCAAACGATTTTTATGCCAAATTTCATCCTAATCGGTCCAGTAGATCGGTTATCGCGCAAAATAATTAACATCTTTTTGCGCAGTTGGATAAAAACTATCCTGTCCTTCCCCGTGTCTCAAACCATTTCCATACCAAATTTCATCCTTATCGGTCCAGTAGATCGGTTATCGCGCAAAATCATTAACCTCTTTTGGCACAGTTGGATAAAAACTATACTATGTCCTTTCCTGTGTCTCAAACTATTTCCATACCAAATTTCATCCTAATCGGTCCAGTAGATCGGATGTCACGCAAAACCATTAACCTCTTTTTGCGCAGTTGGATAAAAACTAACATATGTCCTTCCCCGTGTCTCAAACTATTTCCATACCAAATTTCATCCTAATCGGTCCAGTAGTTTCAGAGCCTATTCAATGCAAACAAACAAATCTTTCCTCTTTATTATATTAGTTTAGACTAGCGGCCCGCTCCGGCTTCGCACGGGTATAAAATATATAGCCTATGTCATTCACTGAAAAAATGATTAAGATCGATCCAGTAGTTTTGATTTATTCATTACTGCTCGTTCGAAAATATTCATTTAAATCATATGCTGTAATGGGCCATATAGATCTATATTAAATCAATAATATATTTAAGGTATTTAATTAGATACGGATTAATCCTGTATTAGTTAAAATCGCTTCGAAAATTAGCCATTATTTGTAGTAAAAAGTAAATGACAAAAAAATGTTATTGTGGGATATCCATAAGAGATAGACATATACCATAGCGGAGTTTGTTGTAGACCTTTTCAATGTGTACAATACTTAGTACATTCAACAAATCTCGTAGGGTTCAGCCTGCGTTTGCAATGTAAGCGGAAAAAATGTAATTATTTACGACAACACATTAGAAACCTCAAATATAACAGTATTTCTCCACTATTTAATGGATGTTATTATACATATAAACCTTCAATCACACTTCAATCACTCTATCAATTTAAAAAAACCGCATCAAAATCCGTTGCGTAGTTTAAAAGATTTAAGCATACATAGGGATATAGGGACAGAGAAAGCGACTTTGTTTTACACTATGTAGCGATGTTATACTTACTTTGACATGAAACAGTGGTCGATTTCTAATCTTTTTTGGAACTTGCTCTTCTGTTTTTTCTTGTATTTCTTCTACGACTGGGTTTTCTGTTGTGCCTCCTACTTTTTTCATAAGTAATTTCATATACTAAAATAAAGATGATATTTTTCATTATTAAACAAATAATATATTATTTATTCAATTGGTCAATATATAAATTTTCTATGGTTAAAAACAAATCGCACTAGATATTAGATAGAACTCATAAGGCATTGCCGGTAAATATTCTGCATGCCATGCATGCAGGCCCTTTATTACACTGCTCTGTTAAATTTTAATTAATAGATTGCCCGGTAGCATGCCCTCCCAGTAGGGCTACTGGAAGCCCTTCAAGAAGGATGAGGTTTTTGTACAAAACGTCCTGCCGGAAGATTACCTTGAGCCCCCCGTAGAGCTGAAATTCTACTAAAATGCTTTGTATGTATAAAAATGTGGGCTATTCCATAGCATTGACAGTGCCCTGCGTGTAGACGACGTCATCTGTGAGTGAACGCAACGCCTACGTCTATCCTCGTGCACCATTGCGTGCCGAATGCAGGCTAGTTGAGCTTATTGACCGTTTTGTATACAAAACTAAAGATAGTGATGATGTGGTCCAAGGAGCTAACAAGCTTAAGGATGCACTTGCCCACGGCTCGAACTTATCAGCGGGCGAGGCAACAAAGCATGCTATTTCACCTATACCTTTGTGGGAAAGGGTAAGACTCCGTGATGAGTAGTAAAAAGATAGTGCTCGCGCATCACACACCCGTATTGCATCTACGCTAATTACGCACACTTGTTTGCGATATATCAATGAAAGCCGAACCATGCCGAACGAATTACGATGTTTGACGACGGACGGAGATAGTGTCTCAAGCTACGTCACGACGTGTGTAGGTATTTCTTATAAAATAATATTATATATTCACAGAGGAATACATTTTGGTTCGGACAGTAGGTACCTGTTGTTATAATTTTCGTTCGTTTTATAATAACATACTGATGTTATTTCACCTATAGTAGGTAAATATTTAGTAAGTAGGGACAATGATTTGTAGGTACATAGTAAATGTATTAGTTTGTTCTTTTCATATTGATGTAGTAAATATTTACCTACAATAATTATTTATTACATAATTAGCAAGTTACTGCTTTTACTACAACATATTTTTTAAAGCAGTGACGGCTCAGTGGCATAGGTTATGGACTTCCGCGCAGCAGGTCCATGGTTCGAATCCCGTCGCGGGCTTAATCTTCACCGCGTGGTAGAAGAGCATTTTACGAATGCCCGCCTGGATAGCTACTACCCTCAAGTAAAAAATCGGTCGCCAAGCACCTTAAGGGAAGCAATCATGGCTCAGTGGCATTGGTTATGGACTGCCGCGCAGCAGGTCCATAGTTTGAATCCCGCCGCGATATTGAGCTTCACCGCGTGGTGGAGAGTTCGTAGCGAAGTTTACTTAGCTGTTCTCAACCGATCAGCAAAGTTTAGCACCGTCGCGCGCGGTCATGAGTTGGATGGGTGACCGCTAGGACAATACTACTGAGCGCTTCCGCGCTTCCGTGCTTCGGAGGGCACGTTAAGCCATTGGTCCCGGTTGTGGTCTTAGGATGGCGTCCGTTATAGCATGGTGGTAGGGCATTTTGCGAATGCCCGCCTGTATAGCTACCACCCTCAAGAAGAAAATCTGTCGCCAAGCACCTAACGGTGTGTTCCGGCAGCTGTCCTTGAGAGCCAGTACTTCTAGGTTAGCCTGAACAACATCTTCGACCACATCATCACTTACCATCAGGTGAGATAGTGGTCAAAGGCTAACCTATCAGGCATAAAAAAAGAGCATTTTGCGAATGCTCGCCGGGATAGCTACCCAAGTAGAAAATCTGTCACCATGCAACTAACGTGAACTCAGTGGCATTAGCTATGGACTGCCTCGCAGCATGTTTATGGTTCGAATCCCGCTGCGGGCTCGAGCTTCACCGCTTGGTGGAAGGGCATAGGGCATTTTGCGAATGTTCGCCTGGCTAGCCACCATCCTCAAGCAGAAAATCTGTCAGTAAGCGCCTAACGGGAAGCAGTGATGGGCCAGTAGCATTAGCTAGTGACTGCCGCGCAGCAGGTCCATGGTTCGAATCCAGCCGCGATATTGAGCTTCCCCGCGTTGGTGAAGAGCATTTTGCGAATGCTCGCCTGGATAGCTACCACCCTCAAGTAGAAAATCTGTTAGAAAGCACCTAACGGGAAGCAGTGATGGCTCAGTGGCATTAGGTTTGGACTGCCACGCAGCAGGTCTATGGTTCGAATCCCGCCGCGGGCTTGAAATTCACCGCTTGGTAGAAGGGCATTTTGCGAATGCTCGCTTGGCTAGCTACCACCCTCAAGTAGAAATTCTGTCACTAAACACTTAACGGGAAGCAGTGATGGCTCTTAGCAATGGACTGCCGCGCAACAGGTCTATGGGTCGAATCCCGCCGCGGGCATGAACTTCACCGCATGGTGGAAGGTTGTTTTGCGAATGCTCGCCCGGCTAGCGAGCTTTGAGATGAGAGTGTGTCGTACCGATTTCAAAATCTGTCTCTAAGCGGTAACACATTTGGAATAAAAATTCTCTAATCCTGGTAGAACACTTTTGGAATAAAAATTATCTACCCGTAACTGATTTAAATTATTTCCAATAAAAATCAATAACTAATCATAGGTTATTTTTGATTAGGTAAGTGCCTACAATCATCGCTAAGTTTACCATATAAACTTTCGTACTACCTTAGGTATAAGTACCTACTACAAATATACATACTTATTCTACTAATTTACGCAGGTAGATACATAATACTAACTTTATTATTTGTTGTGATCTTATAGCTATGTAGATAGGTATGCAATGTAATGCGCGCCCGCGAATGTCGATTTGACATCGCTGACAGTTGCGTGCCTAGGCAGGCCTATATGATACATGATAATTATATCGTAGATAGGTAGGTATCTTCCATTGAGCTTCTAATTCTAACCCTTTACTACTTTGTGTTAGGTAGGTACTTTCTCGAAGCTATATTACTGCTTAGACTATATTCTAAAAAGAATGCGGACTACCTACGTCCATACCATATCTAACCAAATGCAGCTTTTTATATTGTCTAAGTGTTGTTAAAATGATTAGGTACTCACCATAGCTATCATGACCTGCGTATTGACTAATACCTACTAGGTACTAACTTAGGTGAGAGTAGGTGAGTACCTAGACATGGTTACGTATTTATATTACCCAAGTACCTATCTATATGGATTATGGCGTCCGACACTTACTATCACGAACAAACTAATCAAATGCGAAAGAAAATCCGGTCCCCAACTCCCAACATATGTAAATATATATATATATATATATATATATATATAAGTACGTAAGTAGGCATAGGCACTACATATTGGTAGTGTATACATACGTGCACACCAAAAAGCAACAGGGCATTCCTTCAATATAATATTATGTTCTAAGATCGCGGCGCGATGCACGTGACTTTTGGTAGTGTGCGTTTTGTTAATTATATATTAGTGTGCTGCGCATGAGACCCGCCCGCCCGCTTCCCTCACCGCGGAATGGAAGTATTGACATGAGATGCCCAATATTTTGAACGAAAAACTAGCGCGCAAAACTATGTGTGCCGACCTTTGGCTCTAGGATGTTTATGATTATACTACTGGATGTATTTGTTTTCCAAAATGTTATCTAAAATGATCATGAACTGAGCTATGCTTCTATGTAAATAATTTTAGGGATTTCATGCTCTATAAGTCGTTTATTTACGACTAAACATGCGCTAAAATTCGTGATATTACAGGGATGTTTCGAGGCTTATAACTATCATGTGAAGATTTTTTTTACAAATCGGTGCCAAGACAAGCCTAGATAATGAAGAGATAAATCGATATCATGCTTAGTTCTGGACCTAAAACCTCAAATAAGGGAGTGATCATCCTACGGCGTTTGTATGGAAAAGTTACCGGCCAGTTCAACCTTAACCTAGAAATGCCGGCTCTTAAGTACAGCTGCCGCCGGAACACACTGTTAGGTGCTTGGCGACAGATTTTCTACTTGAGGATGGTAGCGGGCATTTGCAAAATGCTCTTACACCGTCCGGTGAAGCTCAAGCCCGCGGCGAGATTCGAACCATAGACCTGCTGTGCGGCAGTCCATAGCCAATGCCACTGAGCCATCACTGCTTCACAAAAGGTATAAGATTAATCCTAACTGGGTTAATCTCATAAAAGAAAACATGTCTGTGGTTAGTGAAGGACTTTAATGGCATGCTTTAATAGTGGAAAAAATATTGATTCTGTCAATTTACTTACCTCCATATCACTGATCTTTTTGTTGGCAACTTTTTCTTCTTTCTGTTTGCTTTTCTTCTCTTCTATTTCCTTAGGTTTCTCATTAACAATCTCTTTAGTCTCATTTATGTCATCTGCTGGAATTTTTGCCTCGTCTTCTACCCCACTATCATCTTCATCATCACTCTTTGAAGCTTCATGGAGGGCATCCTTTATCCAGGCTGTTGTGTCATTGATGTGAGCTTCAATGAATTCAGAAAAGAGAGGATCATCTTTGTGCTGAAATAATGTATTTATAAAATAAGCATTCAAATTATAATCTACATACAGAAGAAATATAATTTATTACATTGGACTGAAAGATTCTTAATTAAATCTAGATTACAAATATACGATAGAAAAAATTTAAGTCATGTGCGGAATCTACATAGCAGGCGTTATTGCAAACATAGCAATATTAAAAAAAAAAACTAGATTGTTGGAACAGACATCACCAAACCTACTGTTACTGCACTGGAGGAAGCCATTAACAACTGTAACACAGGTACGACCTAGCACAGTTTGTCAATGTAAATAACTGTACTGCAATATTAGATCACTACTAAAATAACAATATTGTAATTAAAGTAAATGGACTATGTTATTTTTATGAAATAAATATTTGTATTTGTTTTTGTACCTACTCATAGCCCTCATAGGGTATTAATGAATAACTATTGGCTTTCTTGTATCTAAGAAAAAGTTAGGTCATACTTGTTTGTATTTGTTCTCTAAATTCAGTAAGATAAAAAAAGCTGTCCGAGTGCAAGATGGGCCTCGATCTTTTAGGGCTCCTCATTGCAACAGCCATATAAAAACGTGTAATTTTGGATCGTAGCATCAACCCAATCATATGCTTACGACTACCACAGCCAGATATATCAATCATAAATAAACTTAAGAAACCTTTCATAGGTAGTGGTATTTGACTATTTGTCTATCATAATTTATGTTAGAAGAATAAATTAAACATATTTAACAATCATGTTATTATCCGGTAACTATTAATCATATATACACTTAGCAAACCTTGTGTAGATACTGGTTTTGACTTTTTATTAACATAATTTTTTGCTAAACCAATTTTGCGAAACTCTCAAGTACGGGCGCGAGAGCTGAGTATCGAGCGTTCACAGCGATTTGCTGGACAAAATTTGAGAACCTCTTAAGTACAGGCACGAGAGTCGAGTATCGAGCGTTCGCAGCAGTTGCTTGACAAAGTTTAAGAACCTCTAAAGAATGGGGGCGAGAGCCGAGTATCGAGCATTCACAGCGGTATGCTGAAAAAAATTTGAGAACCTCTTAAGTACGGGCGCGAGAGCCGAGTATCAAGCGTTTGCAGCGGCTTGCTGAACAAAATTTGAGAACGTCCCAATTCCGCTTAGATATAAAAAAAGTTTTTTTTAAATAGGTATCTATTTAAAGAATAACATTAATCAAAAATTGTACTTTAATAAAATAATAATATTCAAACTATCTTTACAATTTTCTTGTTTTAATAACCGCAAATAGAAAGGTTAAGGTGCATGTATTATAAATTTTATTTTTCGTGCAAAGCCGGGGCGGGCGGCTAGTCATATATAAACTTATCAAACTTTGTGTAGGTACATGTATTTGATTGCCTATTATAATTAACGTTACAAGACAACTCAGACATATTTAACAATGAAAGTAATCCAGTAAAAACTTGCTGTTTGTTCACATTTTACAACTCTTAAAAACTTTGAAACAAATTGAATAATATTTTAGCAATTATTTAGTCACTAGGTTACTTAGAGTGGAATATCGTCCTCATCAACTGCATTACTGTACTGTATCAGCTGGATTGTCAACAGCTGAACACAGCCACCATATTTTAGGGTTTGCCATAATCCCCACACTTGGCAGGCGTCTTGGGGATCGCAGTATGAGATAACATTACAAATATACGTGTAATATGAGATAACAGTTCCTCAGAAGGCACTGCTGCCCACCTTCCGGAATTTATCCCATAGTCGCCTCTATTGATACCCACAGGGAAAGATGGGAGGGTGACATTCTATCCCGGCACCTCACCGGTCAACTGCATTAACAGTAAATAATTTAATAATATATAATTCAAACATTATGGTATGCGAAGGGAAAGGAGATGAGGTTCATATATTATCCCTTTAAGTAACATGTTGCCACTTTAGGTGACATGTTAAGGGCTTACATTTTTCACTTTTACAGCTATGAAGTAACAAGATGTAATTCTACTGTATTGTAAATAGTCATTAGATATGTATGTTCAATTACAAGCATAAATTTAATTTGCTATTAATAATTTATTAAAATTTATGAAAGGGGGCTGTTGCCTCCCATAAAGAAAAAAAAACAGGAGAAAGTTCCAGGGAAGGTATATTAACACACTGAGTCACGTTAGGCATCAAACAGTTTACAGAAAAGTTTGTTGGTTCGAAATTATGTCACACTCGCATACAGCAGTGTCAATCGTGAGTGGAAGGATGACTAGCGCTGGGAGCGGCTCACGTTTAGCATCAGTTAGTAACTTAGCATCGTAGAACGAAACACCTAATGCGGAACACGCTTAGGTGTGAGCGAGACGGTTATATGCGCCTACTCAAGTGAACGGGCGGGAAGACGACCGCAAGAGGCATGAGCTGGCAACCTTGGGGAATGGTTTACTATAAATTGCATTAATTTTAATGTTTATATTTTACTAAACAATACAAATAGTTTTTTGTAGACTGAAGTTATATAGGTATAGAGTATATATTAAACCATAGGTTTCCGAACTAGCTTCAGCTGTGTTTCAGGAACCATAGGCTTCTCCCATAATAATTATACTAAAAATTTCTTTTATAAATAATTACTATCATCATACAAAATACTATTAAATACCATGTTTGAATACAATTTCCAACAATATATGGACAAACCTACTTATTTAACTGTTTCCACATAAACATACTTACTGTATCAGCCAAATTGTCCACAGCTGAACAGAGCCTCCCCTACTAAGGGGAGCGGGGTTTGCGACAATCGCCACGCTTTTGGTAAGTTAAATGAAACCAAAAAGATATTCTAGTCTCCTCGATCATAAAAGTGTACATTGAAAAACAAGTAACTCAAATTTTAATGGTACATTTATTGAATTTTAAATATGAGGAGGGTGAGGGAATTAGGAGGGGAGCATCCTTATATATACAATATGATGCTAACAATGTTAGATGTACATTATTTAGTAGTTATGCACAGTTATTATTCAATCTGTTGTCTGCGGACTGTGGTATAATCAATATATGTGTAACAAACTACATATAACAGAATGCAGTTAAATTAAGTTTACAGGTCCATGGTTTGAATCCCACTGAGCTTCACTGCATGGTGGAAGGGCATTTTGCGAATGTCCGCCTGGCTAACGACCACCCTCTAGTAGAAAATCTGTCGCCAAGCACCTAACGGTGTGTTTCGGCAACAGTCCTTGAGAGCCAGTGAAATTACAGGCACATTAGATTTAACAACTATGTCTCAAGGTGACGGGCGCAGTGCAATTCGTGACTTATGACGAAATGTATCTGTTATAGGCAGAGGTTAGTCCACTTTACATCAGGTGGACCTTGTGCTTGATCCAGCACAATAACATAAAAAACATTGTGGCATATACCTACTGATTTTATAGAAGAGCCGAGTTGATTTATTTTGAGCATGGGTCATACTTTAATATCAGGCAACGCAACAACGACTTTTAAAATAATATGAAGGCAAACCTTTTTTAGCAAATCCTTGATCTTGTTCTTATTTTTCTCAATTTTTTTCTCTTTCTTTATAAGCTTTTTAGCTTCTTCTATTTCATCTGTATGTATTTTCTTGTAGGCAGTGCTGTCAGACGCATATTTACTCCAAGCTCTAGGTTTCTTTCCATCGCCCAAATTAGCGCACAGCTGTACTTGAATTGTCATAGATTTTATACAAGTACCATCAAAATGTTCTATCGCAGCATTTGCTTGCTGTTCAGTCCTGTAGCCAATAAATCCAAAATTCCGGAACTTGCCATCCTTAGTGTATTTTAATTGAACATCAGTTACTTCTCCCTTTTCAGCAAATATTTCTTTGAGTTGTTCTACGTTAACCTGCAAAATAGCAATTTCATAAAGTGAATGAGCATACGTACTCATTAATTAGTACAAGTATTCATGTTTTGCTTGCCTTATTGGGCAAATTTTTTATAATGCACCGAGACATTTTAAGTAAAATTTAAGTAATAGATGGAATTCATATTCAACAAAACAATATAAATGTACACACTGTACATAGAGTATACAAAACACGTGTGTTTGTTGTGATGTGTTGTGTTGTGACTTGTGTTGAGTCTTGACAGTAATCAAAGATTACTAACCTCTACAGGGCCGCGTTCCAAGGCTCAGAGTGTAGTTGTCGGTTGCTTTAACTTACTCGAAGGTTTGGAACGACTCGTGATAATGTAGTAAATATTGTAATGTGAAGTAATCTAGGAAATAAAATTAATTTTATATAAAGGAAAAATAATCAATGATATTTTTCAATATTAATACAAATCAAAGACATATTTGACAGTACAAGAATTACTTAAAATAGTTTCTTTTTTTGAACAGTATTAAACAAAGAGGTTTTCTAACACTGCCCCTTACTCTAGCAATCATAAAGTTGTAAACTAAAACTATTATTGCAAGAGTACACCATTCATATGAGTACAACAAAAAAATAATAACAATATAAGAAACCTAAATTAAACCTAAACACTTAACAAACAAATTGTGTTTAACCTTTGGCAAGGCTTTTGTGAATAGGTCAGCTTCCAATTCAGCTGATGGCTTATACAATATCTTTATTAGCTTACGCTCTACACATTCTTGCACAAAATGATATTGTATTGTGTTTGGTTCTTTGGTAACATTGATTTTCAACTATTTTGAGCGTGCTCTTATTATCATTATAAATAACAATAGGCCCACGCGATAAATTGAACGGTGTCAATTCACCTACAAAATTATGTATGAATTTAGCTTCTTTTACCGACGTACCAAGAGCGTAATATTCAGCTTCTGTACTAGAACAAGCAACATTGTTTTGCGGCTATGCCAATTTATCACATTCAGTCCAAATCTACTCACGAAACCAGAATATGATTTACGATCGTTGGTATCCCCCGCCCAATCTGCGTCGGATGAAAATTCAAATTTGTTACTACGCCTAAAATTGAGTCCGTAATCAGTTGTACCCTATAAATATCGTAGCACGCGTTTGGCAGCAACCCAATGCGTCTCATTATAACAAGTGTTATATTGGCTGAGCTTACTGAACACAAATGCAATATCCGGACGAGTGCATACAGCGAGATACATCGAACCCCTGATGAGTTCCCGATATGGAAACCTCAAATCAATCTTCTCAGCTTTTGGCGGATTAAAATTTACTTCCATGGGAGTTGCAACTTTGTGACAATCATCCATTCCAAACTTTATCAAAATATATTTCACATATTCAGATTGAGTCAGTTTCAATGTCCCTTGCTCCCTGTTCCTTTCGACCTTCATACCCAAAGCTTGTGTAACAGGTCCAAGCAATTTTTTATTAAAGTTGGAACTAAGCAATTCATAAAGCGGTTTCTTTTGATGATCATTGGAGCTAAATATGAAAAAATCATCAACATATAGAGCTATTATTAAATTATCGTTCTAGAACACACATTGTTCACTCTTCAACTGTTTATAACCATTGTTAACCAAAACCTTATGAACTTTTACATTCCAAGCTCTACTGGCTTGTTTGAGCCCATATAGACTCTTTTTGAGTAAACATACTTTGTTCTGCCCCTCAATTTGAAAACCGGTAGGTTGCTCCATATAGATTTGCTCATGTAAATCTCCATTAAAAAATGCTATGTTGACATCAACATGTTCAATGTCCATATCATTTTCAACACCAATCACAAAGAGTAGTTGTAGAGTGCTATGTCTCACAACAGGTGCAAATGTTTCTTCATAGTCAACTTTATATTGTTGAGTAAAACCATTTGCAACTAATCTTGCTTTAAACTTTTTAAATTTCCCACTTGGATCTACTTTTTCTTTGAAAACCCATTTCGATTTTATAACATTACCATTTTTAGGTCGATCCACAAGTTCCCAGACACCATGCGACATTAGTGAGCTATATTCATCTTGCATAGCTTTTATCCAACCTTCACTATTCTCACTTTCAATCGCTTCCTTACATGACTTAGGCTCACTACGTCCCATCAAAGCTAGATCAGAGAAATAGTTCACTACATAATCTTTGAACCAAATAGGCGGATGGCGGTCACGTTTGGGTCTAGAATTTTCAGCAACTTCCTGGTCTGAAATATTCTGATCCATAATTTGTGAGTTAGGTTGAATATTATTCAACGAAGTTTCTTCCTGTTCATCAGATAGAACTATTCCTTCGACATGAGATTCTTCTTCAATTGGATCTAGAACATCAATATCCGTTGATGATACATCTGGTGAGGCAAATTAGTAGTCAGATTCATGGCTAAGTCCATGAGAAGTATTGGGTTGATACACCGTAACTTCAACAGTATTGGTTAAATCTTTAGAACTTTCTAAAGTATTTGCTGTTTTGTAGGTTATACTTCGAGCATTTTCAATAAATTCGACAGAACGAGCTTTAATCTATGTCGAACCATCATCTGGATCACCAAGTCTGTAACCTTTGGTATGATCACAATATCCCAACAAAATAAAGGGCTTAGATTTTGGATCAAGTTTTTTGCATTTTTGTTGTGGAGTAAGAGCATAAGCTGTGCTACCAAAAACTCGAAGATTACTGAGATTCACTTTAGACCCAGTCCACAATTCTTCAGGAGTAGCATTTTTCACAGCTCCAGTTGGACTTCGGTTCTTCAAATAACTCGCAGTATTTACCGCTTCAGCCCAATATTGTTTCTTCAAACAAGCAGCTTGCAATATGGCTCTGGCTTTTTCCATTAAAGTTCTGTTTAAGCGTTCAGCAACGCCATTTAGTTGAGGTGTATACGGAACTGTCGTTTCGTGAATAATACCGCATTGCTTAAAATGATTCGCTAAACTTTTATTACAGTATTCCGTACCGTTATCGCTCCTGACCCGCTTTATTTTAAGATTAGTTTGATTTTCAACTAAAGTTTTGAATTCGATAAACGTATTCAAGACAGTCGTCTGCTCTTTGCGTTTCAGAAAATATATAAACGTTTTACGCGAAAAATCATCCGTAAACGTTATAAAATAAAGATAAACACTCCAACTATTGACCGAAAAAGGTCCACATATGTCTGTATGAACTAAGTCAAGTTTAGTCATGCTCCTATGTGCCTGACCACGCGGAAATGATTTGCTCCTTGGTTTACCCTCAAAACAGCCCCAGGCGACGATGCCATAGTTCCAAAGAATAAATGTTGGACACAAAAGCATTACCTTCAGTGCGAATATTAGGCTCTTGGTTTTTCTTAGATACGTAACTATCCCTTTTCTGATCAATTTTGTAAATGCCGTCCACATTAGTAGCTGTTACAACGCTGGAACCAGTCACATTGACTTTATCCTTCCTGTAAATATAACAGTTATTAGCTTCAAATAATAAAACATAGCCTTTTGCTGCAATTTTGCTAACAGACAAAAGATTAGCTGATACTTTCGGCACATACACACTTAGGATGGCAGTCGTTATAGCATGGTGGTAGGGCATTTCGTGAATGCCCGCCTGGCTAGCTACCACCCTCAAGTAGAAAGTCTGTCGCCAAGCACCTAACGGTGTGTTCCGGCAGCTGTCCTTGAGAGCCAGTACTTCTAGGTTAGCTTGAACAACATCTTCGACCACATCATCACTTACCATCAGGTGAGATAGTGGTCAAAGGCTAACCTATCAGGCATAGAAAAAAAAACATACAAAGCATTCACAGACAACAGATTCAACCTTTTAACGACCGTTTTTGATAGTTAAAAAGTTGCGCTCTACTCGAAAGTTGTGAACGACGTTAGAGTAAAAAGTTGCACTCCGAGTGCGCTCTAACCGAGGTTCCGAACGACCCCCTGTAATGCATAAATCAAATAGAATATAATTACTACGGTGTCGGTGGGCTAGGAAGTCAGTATATAGAGAGGCCGTATTCCATTTGAGTTATTTTCGATAATTTTGACTACATATTGCGTCTATGGATCCACATTTAATATGAACCATAGACACAAGATGTGATCAAAATTATCGAAAATAACGAATTTAGCGTCAAATGGTATACGCTCAGAGAGTAGAGTAGTATATAGTTGTAATGTTCGATCCAGGGGGAACAATTCTCAAAATTGGGATAAATTTATCGATTCTCGATATTTATCCCGTGTCACCTACAGACTATTAATATCCCAAAAACATCGACTTTTCACAAAAATGCTATTCTCGCAAGTGGTAGATATAAAAATATATCCACATATGAACTTGTGTTCATGTGTATAGAGAGTATAATGATAATCCCGATGTCGCTATGTTGCGTGTCGATCGCTAGGGCTTGATATTTATCGATAGTGATATTGCGAGAATAACACAAAACTACACGACTCGGTATTCGCCATGTTTTCACGATATTTATCTACTATGATATTCATATCACTGCACGAGAATCGCCATCCTGGATCTTTGTATCGACGTTCTGGAACTTCTGGATCGTAATACACTGTATCGATCCTTTTGATTGAATGCGAATTTTTAGATCTAACCAGTATCAGTATTTTTCTGGTATATTACTCATGGACATATCTATCATAGATCCGTGATATTACTTTTCTTTTCTCTATGCTGGGGACTCTGTTATCTTTGCGTGGTGTAAGGCAGGGGGCCGTTCGGAACCTTGGTTAGAGCGCGCTCGTAGTGCAACTTTTCATTCTAACGTCGTTTACAACCTTCGAGTAGAGTGTTCGATTCTTGCAATTTTTAACTATCAAAATCGGTCGTCAAGATGTTGTTTATTTAACTAACATGACCTTGACATTTCTTGATGAGAGAATTAAAGACATACTTTTGTATTTTGCATGTAATTTAACGGTAGTTATTGCCTTTCAACATCATAAAACGTCTATATATTTTTCAAGTTCCCCGCAAAAATGAATTTTTGAGGTTATAAAACAACCGAGGTGTTCCTTGGAGTAAGTTAACAACCAAACAACTACACTCTGAGCCTTGGAACGGGCCCCTGTTACTGTTGACAAATAAATAGTATCTCAAAATCAAAGAAATAAAACATTTCGCCACACCACTGAGCAAGTAACATTTTGCTTACACCTTCAGTAAATTTTCTTAAAAACTTGAAACTGCTGTAAATAATACTTTAGAAAATGTCGACGGCAATGACATTTGGTCAGAAGCAGTTTATTCCGACGCCGCCTGATAAAGGTAGTTTTCCTTTAGACCATGAAGGAGTCTGCAAGAAGACCATGACTAAATATATGAAATGCTTATTCAACAATAACAGCGACAACTCTCTATGCCGTGATGAAGCAAAAGAATACCTTGCTTGCAGAATGGATCACAATCTAATGGCTAAAGAAGAATGGTCAAAACTTGGCTTTGAAGAAAAGGGTGTATCAAAAAACAGTAAAACTGATAAAGAACGGTAAGAATTGAGTAGAATATGGTGAATATACATGTACAGTATATCTAGTTAAAATTGTAAAGATAGATTGCCTTCTGACTTTCAAATAACAAATTAGTAATAGTTATATTTGTACATACCTACATTTATCAGCTGTTACTGTAATTTAGTGTAAATAAATGAAAAATAAACACCTCTAAACCTATTTAATTTTCTCTCATATAATTATTATTATTATTATTTATTATCAGGCAGACAGTTGTAACAACTGATAGTTGCCTGTATCCTGCTACTCTCTACTAGTTTTTTTAACATTAAGATATTTGTCGAGTTGATTCTTGAACTGATTTACAGTTTGGGCTGAAACTACGTCTTCCGGTAGTTTATTCCATGCATTGACTACTCGGTTGCTGAAAAAATGTTTGTGAGCATTGTTATTTGAAGAGCTGGCACATAACTTAAGGTGGTGGCCTCTTAGATGTACATTATCATTGCGTATAAACATTTTTTCGTAATCTTGAAGGTCATAATGTCTATGTAAGATCTTATATGTCTCAATTAGATCTCCACGATCCCTGCGATCTTTTAAACTTGTGAGTTTCAATACTTTTAAGCGTTCTTCATATGACTGTCGTTTTAAGACTCGTGGTATTTTTGTAAAGCTGCGTTGTACCTTCTCGAGGAGTTCAATGTCTTTAACAAAATAGGGGCTCCAGACTTGAAATGCATACTCTAAGATTGGTCTTACAAAGGTTTTGTGGATCTGTAACATCATCTCAGGCGTCAAAGCGCCAAAGGCTTTTCTAATGAGGTATATAAGACTTTTAGCTTTCTTAGTGATTGATGTCAAATGCGCTTCCCACTTCAAGTCCTCTGAAATCTTCACTCCTAGGTCTGTTTGCACTTTGACTTCCATCAGATTAGTATCGCCTAGCTTGTATGTCAGACGGGGGTTGCAACTGCCTATGTGCAATACTGTGCATTTTGAAGGGTTGAGTTTAAGTAGCCATTCCTTAGACCAGTTGGCTATTCTGTTCAAATCACCTTGTATGCGGTCGTAGTCAATCTGAGGGTTTCCAAATATTTTGGTATCATCAGCAAAGATACTAACATCACATTGTAGGCAATGGGGAAAATCAAAGGTGTATATAACGTACAGCACTGGGCCCAGCACTGAGCCCTGTGGTACACCACTGTGTATCTCTCGGTGGTCAGACATTGTATTGCCTACTCTCACTTGTAAGGTTCTTTGCCTTAGGAATGCCCCAATCCATGTAAGTAGTTTCCCACGTATTCCCACAAATTCTAACTTATGTAGTAGTCTCTTCATAGGAACCTTATCAAAGGCTTTCTCATAGTCCAGGTAAATTACATCAATAGGTTCTCTTTTATTAAATTTATTTGTCCATGATGCTAAGCATGACAGCAGGTTGAATACAGTGGAGCGATGTGGGCAAAATCCATGTTGATGTTCAGTAATAACTCTGTGATTAGTGAAGAAGTTCCTGATGTGCTTAACTATGATTTTTTCCATAGCCTTGCATACCACGCTGGTCAGGCTAATAGGTCTATAGTTTGATGGTTCTAATTTGCTGCCTTTTTTAAATATAGGGGTAACAATTGCTGTATTCCAAAGATCAGGCAGTACTCCTGTCTCATATGATGTCTGCATTAATATTGCTAAGCATTTGTTGAGTTTACATTTCTTTAATATTGCCACAGGTATTTCATCTGGTCCTGGTGAAGAATCTATTTTCAGTTCTCTAATAACTTGTTGGATTTTGTCTTGGGTGAAAACTAAGTCTTCAATGGAGTCTTCTACTCTCAGTGCCGGATTTAAAATCGGCAACTCATTCGGCGGCTCGATTTGGAAGACACTCTCAAACTGCTCTGCCAATACTTTTGCAATTTCATGTGGATTAGTCACAGTTTCGCCTTTTTTGTTGAGCAGAACAGTTGGGATGCTAACTTTTGAAGTTATTTGCTGCCTTATGTAAGAATAAAATCTTTTGGGCCCAGCATTCAGTATGTCTTTCTCATATATTGAACGGGCTTTCCTATTTTGGTTTAATATTTTATTATTTAATTTTCTGTAGTCTTTGTAGTGTTTGTCCAGTCCAGTTAACACATATCTTTTCCATAGTGCAAGTTTGTGGTTTATACATTTTTTGGCGTTGTTTGAAATCCATGGCTTATTTTTTGTATGTTGATGGACTCTCACCCGAGGTACATATAAGTTTATTGCTTCTTTGACAGCATTGTGGAAGATTTCAAATTGTTTCTTGGCACAGTTTATATCCCTCATACAATCAGGCAAAGTGGCACATAGTTTTTTATTTATTTTGTCATAGTCAGCTTTATTAAAGTTCAATCTAGTTGTGACTTCCCTATTTCGTTTTTGTGCTTGAAGTTGTATTGTGACCAGTAAGCAGGTATGGTCGCTCTTTCCAATAGGGGCTTGGTGGTCAATGTTGCCTACGAGACAATCATCATTTGTTAAAAGCAAATCTAAGAAAGATGGTTGATTTCCTTGTCGAAATCTCGTGTGTTTGTCTATTATCTGCTGTAGATTGCTTCAGACAAATCTCAAAATTGAGTTGTCATACCAGGCCGGGCACACTACACAGGAACAAAACTGCAAGTACATTGGTGTATTAGTCCGGGCAGGCATATTTCACAGTGGTTTGCCAGAATGCAGGCTACTCATCACACACCTAGGTTTTTATTAATATGTCTACTTAGTATGTTAAAATGAAGCCAAAATCACATTAGATTAGGCTTCTTGACTAAAACAAGGATCGAAACTTCATGTGTTGCTAACGTTGGACAAAACGTAAGTAAATGTATCCTTACCAATAATTACCAAATGTTGAAATTTTTCATAAGTTAAATTTCTATTACAAAAGTCTTCCATACTTATCGATATCAAGTTCTGTTTCAATTAATAGCTAATCTCAGCTGTTGTAAGTGTTATCAGGCTATATCTACAAAAGGATGTGCCACTCAAGGCTACAGGCCATTAACCTATTAACCTTTAACTCTCAGTAGTTAAAGGTTAATAGGTTAATGGCCTGTAGTGTGGGGGCCTCTCAGGCCTATAGAGAGTAAAATTATTTAATTACTTCTTTCCCTCACACATTGCACACACATACTATCTAGTACCTTCCAGTTTAATTGCGCTGAAGTGTTCAATGGCTGTTTACATGTTAGTGTATGCAATTTCGGTAAGGCCCATGAAAAGTTTTAAAATGATTTTTCATTGTAAAATGTTTCATGGGCCTCTCAGACCCCACCTCAGTATTCACGTAACTTTTTTGTAAATAGTTTCTGTTTAGTTATTGTCTTTTTTCGGGGTTTCATATCCAAAGGGTAATAACAGGACCCTATCACTAAGACTCCACTGTTTGTCTGTCTGTCTGTCACCAGGCTGTATCTCATGAACCGCGATAGTTAGACAGTTGAAATTTTCACAGATGATATTTTTTGTTGCCGTTATAACAACAAGTACTAAAAATCAGCCAAGTGTAAGTCGAACTTGCGCATCTGGAAACTAAAAAAAGTCAATAATTGATGTCTGTATTTTTTCTTCCCATTATAGTATTATAATTACAGTTATGCCATTTTCTATTAAGACTATTTATAATTAAGATTGTAAGTGAATTTGTTGCTTTATTTAATTTTTTTAATGAATACTGTGTGATTTATGCCCAAAAATGCTAAGTGTTTATAAACTTAAAAAAAACTGCTAAATATAAACAAATAAATTATACAAAAATAATGTTATTCTATTTAAATATATCCACTAAAACCTAATTATTTCACACTAAACCCTAAAAAAACTAAAGATGTTTTTAGACAAGCACATATATATACGGGTCTCAGAAGCCCCCACGTCAGTGTTTACATGAAATTAAATCCACTTCAGTAGCTAAAGGTTAAATGGTTGATGATGGATTTTTTATGTTTATGTATTTCAAGAATTTGATAAAATAATATCAAAGTTTCTCAAAGAGCAAAACGGAGCCCTATTAATGAGACTAATGTCTGTCAAAGATTGCAATTATTGACCATTCTTATAATCTCACCATGATGCAGATATTAATCTAGTAGAGCTCATAGATCTTTGAGATGTTAAGAAGCATTCCCTTTTACTAATGAATACTTACAACACAGTGTGTACTCAATACCATAGCACGCACCTATTCACTCACGAAGGTGCGCCCCTCCGCTGTTAATTATTGGTATAGACGGCGCATAGACCTCATTTATACACTGCGTCTTAGCAGGCATGGCGCACTCCGCACTTTACGTACAAAGCAACAAGTACATCGGCGGCTTCGTCTAAACGGGCTTACTCAACCGTGGGTTGCCGCGCGCCGCCCGGTACGCACGTCTTCTCACTTCAACTCGCCGTATTTCGTGTTTGTATTTGGTATTCTGTTTACGTAGCTGTAGTAACACAAAATAATAAGGCTTATCTGTTAGGTAGGTTGAAATGAGGGCAGATCATACTGCATTGCATTTGGCTGCATAAATAACAACAAAGTTCTGAACCTCACGTTTTTCTCACTTCCAAAGGACATTGAAAGGTAAGGTAGTTCTAGTTGTGTTTTAATTGGGATAATAACTTTAATATTTATAAGTATTTAACGGGACTTAATCGCGATGAAAACATGTATAAATTTATTTACCTCTACGATTACTTTTATGTTAAAACGTAACGCTTTGCAGACATAAATTATATAGTTCATAAAATTATGTATATAAAATGTATCAATACTTTTTCTTATGAGCCACTGTTTCTGAGATATACCGATTCATTATATCTCAGAAACTTCCATACACGGGAATGATGGAACTGGAAAATTGTATTTATAATTATGTTTTGAACAATTTTACTGATTTTCAACTTGTTGTGATTTTATGCACCTTCAAATGTCTAGATTGACCGGACTATAAATCGCTCGAAGTGAAGTTTACTTAGCCGTTCTTAACCGATCAATATCAATATATATAAGCTAAGAAACGTACGCCGCGGTCATGACTTCGATTGATGACCGCTAGTGACATTACTACTGAGCGCTTCTGTGCTTCTGAGGGCACGTTAAGCTATCGGTCCTGGTGGTTGTCTTAGGATGGCATTCGTTAAAGCATGGTGGTAGGGCATTTTGCGAACCCGTCTTGCTACCTACCACCCTTAAGTAGAAAATCTGTCACCAAGCACCTAACGGTTCCGGCAGCTGTCGTTAAGAGCCAGTAATTCTAGGTTAGCCTAAACAACATCTTCGACCAAATCATCTCTTACCATAAGGTGAGTTAGTGGTCGAAGGATACTCTATCAGCTATAAATAAATAAAAAGTGAATCCAATTCAAATAAGCTTGTACCGAAGCAGAACGAAGAAACATTATAAACACCTTTTAAATATACGTGTACAGTAAAATAATATTTTGCTAACACTTACGTTTGAAATGTATTTAATTGCAGTAATAAACAACTCGGTTTAAATCGCGTATATTTATGGGTGCACTCCGTGACCACGATCACTGCAAGTGTTTGAAACGTTGCATCGGGACAAAAATAATGAAAAAATATACGCGATTTATACCGTTTAAAGTTGTTTAATTACTATGTGTAATAATCGCGAAAACTTAAGACAACATTATGTATTTAATTGCTTTAATAGTTATAGTTACTATATATACACACATAGCTGTAATATCATGCGAGCACAAGATCATAACCCTAACCCACGTACCGCGTCAGAAGAGATGAGAACTACGCGATAGAAAGAGAGGTGCCTTGTAGGTGAACATACAAGTTAGGTACTTAACGGTGTGTGATCTGAATTGCTCTTTAATGCGTCGGAGCAGAGTTGCTTATTTATTTAACCCGGCGAGGATGTGGTACAAAAAGGGTACATCGAGGATGTGGAGGGTCTTGATGACCCTGTATTTAATTCATATTTTAAAAGTATTCATTGCAATTTTTTAACATAGGATAGGAAGTTAACTTACGCATTAGTTATTTATATAAGGATTTTCATGAAAAGAAACACTATTATGCGTATAAAATGTTTCATTATTTCAATTTTACAAAAAGTCTTATTTTAATCAACTTTAGCAGGACTCTGCCACACATTAAAAAAAAACAACACATACAAATATTATTACAAGTAATTGGTAATTTTTAGTACGAATTTATATGATATATCATGTTTTATCACAAAATCAGTAATTATCCAGTTTTTTAGGTTACTAATCATCTCTATATATGGGTCATAATTGCCCTATTTGAGTTTGCGCACGTTTACCTGCTTGCACGAGTTGCACCCGACTAAGTGGAGGTGGGAAAAAGGGAGGGTATTTCATTGACTACAGCTACTGATAAACTCGACAGCATGCGACTGCAGGTAAAAAAACTGTACATCAAACAAAATAAGCAGGGTCAAATTGACCCTACCACATCCTCGCCGGGAACGTCTTTGGGGAGAGATTCTTCTGGTCCTTTTTATTCTGTGGTCTTAGTGTCGATGTATAGTACCACCAACTTAACTGTGCAGTTCTCGAGGGCGCTACTGGTCAAGGAAATCAACTACAAACTGTCACGATTTGAAGGAAAGTTTTAGTTCTTTTTTCTGCATTCTGAACAGATAAGTTGGTGGGACTATAAATGCTAATGGTATATTACATATAGTAAAACATAAAATGTTAATTATGATCGCATCGGTAGGCAGCAGTCGTAAGCCTTTGTCAGTGAAAAGGTCTGTACAAGGGTGAGGAACAGTATTACCTACATCTCAGTAGTGTCCTTGTGATAACTGCAAGGCGAACGCGCAATTACATGTAAGAGGGAGCTACTCTACAGCCTCTTATTATGCAGATGCAATTCAGAAGATTGCGGACACCTGTCAAGGAAAAGAGGCTATGGAAGCTTAAGAGCTGGAGTGCTGTTTCACCAGAACAACCCGCCACGCACACAAGTTGTATGACTGCTATTCGAGAACCGGGTTTCATAACCAAAATGCAGATTACCTAGCTCATTATTTTCGGGAATTGTTGCTATATGCGAAAACGTCTTCAGATCTGAAGCAGTGATGGCTGAGTGGCATTGGCTATGGACTGCCGCGCAGCAGGTCCATGGTTCGAATCCCGCCCAGAGCTTGAGCTTCACCGCATGGTGGAAAGGCATTTTGCGAATGCCCGCCTGGCTAGCGACTACCCTCAAGTAGAAAATCTGTCGCCAAGCACCTAACGGTGTGTTCCGGCAGCAGTCCTTGAGAGCCAGTGAAATAGTAGGCAAAATGAGACTTAACAGGTATGTCTCAAGGTGTTGGGCGCAGTGCAGTTCGTCACTTGTGATGAAATGCATCTGTTATAGGCAGAGGATACCGCTTAACATCAGGTGGGCCTCGCGCTTGCTCCTACACAATAACATAAAAAAAACCTACTACATTTTGTAGTTTATTATAACCATCCTTGCTCTGATAAAGTTAGTTCATATCTGCTCGTCGTTAATCAATGCATACCTACTACCTGTTATCAATTTCTTAATTAGTTCTTTTTCACAAAATGATTTTCTTGATGTCGGTAAACTTTATTTGCCTAAACAATAAACTACCTAAGTATATGAGTCCGAAATCTTAAATAAGAAAGACCAAAACATTAAAACAAAGTGATAAAATCTTAAAAAAAGTTTATTTTATAAATCATTAAACATATAGGTTTATTTCTTATATTATTACTTAGAAATATAGGTATTTTTAAAGTTATATTACAAAATAATATTTTTAGAGAAGTTCTTTTAGTTTTTTGATATTTACTGCCAATCATATGTGGCTTCTTTTATAAAATAAAATATCACAGTTATTATTAAATTATTTGTGATCAAAGAAATTGTAAAATAGCTAATCATGATTTCTAATATCAAAAAATCAGTGACTGGAGAATAGTTATGAAATAAACGAGTCACAACTGGACAAAATATGACTATTATGCTTATATATTAAAATTATGTCGTATAATTATTATGTTTCGATTATATTAACTGCTGATTGCACAAGAATATTATATTAATTTATAGCGTATATATGGTAAGCTACAATTAAGTATATAAAAGGTGCCCACGGGCGTAATAATCACGGAAGTAGCGTAAAATCTAAATCTTACAAGTTACGTTAAAAGGCCTTTTACATTATGCAGCCCTCTCACTCGCACTTTTAAAGATAATTTCAAATAGCAACAATATGGTATATATTTTTTAACATGTGTTCAATCATTATTTCGCTGCATGCAACTATAGATGTTCTCAACATATTTTTACTTTGTTACATGTTGAGTCCAATTAGAATTAGAGGCCCGAAATGTAAAATAACTAAATTACGCGATCACCCATTACAGATATCAAAATGAAAATTAGTAGAGAACATCTATAGTGCATGCAGCGAAATAATTATTGACTACATTTAAAAAAATATAAACCATATTGTTGCTATTTGAAATTATCTTTAAAAGTGCGAGTGAGAGGGCTGCGTAATGTAAAAGGTCTCTTAAGGATGCATTCATTTCTCAAGACAACAGCAATTATAAAAATATCCAAAGATAATTTGTTCTGTACAACGACTAACTATATAAGCACCATTTTCATTCTACCAAATTTAACGTCCAAAATTGGCATCAAATGTAATTGTAATGCAGTTTCACTGAAACAAACATTCGCTTAGATACTTCACATACACATATATAAGGCCATTCGTGGACAATTTGTTTCACACAGTAGTGTGTTAACTACTATATGGCAACTTATTATGATCACATCACTAATATACACTTCATATGAATATATCCTTAAATAATTTACAATTATTTTATGTGTACCTCTTTTAACCAGCATTAAGAGATAAATAAATTAGCATTAATTGATAATGCCTTAAATGTACTAATTTATTTCAAGATAAAATAATGAGTTAGATACGCTATTTTGTTTAATACAATACTTAATAATTTCAATATGCGATTTTGAATATATTGTGTATAAGGCATTCTTGTGATATGGTTATATATCTAAGGTATTTAAAATGGGATTATGTTATTAATATATAATAAGATGATAAGTAAGTATATTTTTACATGAAAATAAATATAACTGTATCCATTATTTTAATACTGACATCGAAAGACAATACAAACTGTACAGAAACTACTTCAGTGGTGTTTTATACCTTACATGTCATTAAGAAACCATGCACTCGATCGTATTGAGATCAAAATGTACATACATACCTACAACAATAAAAACAAATAATAAATTTATTCTATTTAACCTAATTTTCTTAATAACTTACATATCAAGTTTAATAGTTAAATGAATACTAAATCAGGCAGTGCTATATTGCGCGTAAAGTAATTTAACTATTCCTAGTTTAAACTCAGACAAATCTTAGATATGTTTAGAGAAAAGATAAAGTAATATTACGTTATAGATAATGCAATGATGTACTTATCGTATATATGAACTTTATTACATTGTGTGTTTTATGACTAACCCATATTTTAACCAATATGAGCAGCATATACCAAATATCAATATAGTTATGTACCTAGTTTATTCAAAAGAAATATTCCTACCTAATTATCAGTTCAAAGAATAAGTATCACTTATTTACAAAGGTCTTTCTTGTTAGACTACCTAACTGAAAAAGTATGGAAGTAACAGAGTTTTTACTGAGTAAACCTTGTGAGTACTAGGATAACAGAAGTTAGGAAGAGCATTGAAGAGCTAGTGTGTCTTATGGAAGCACTGCTGAGTGACCGCAATGTGGACCCTGGTGCTGGGAGACCGCGGTAAGGAGATCGAGTTCCAAGCCTTTCCGCCGGACACCCCATCCAAAACTGAGCAGATGGGAGCTGTTTTTCGTGTTCCACTCGCATTTGGAGATCATTAAACTTCCAGAAGCCTTTACCCTTGAAGAAGTAGGTTTTTCCTGAAAAGAAAATGTAATGTTAGCAAAGCTAAAAGACTAATTTTATTGCAGAATTAGTTTTTTATATTTTTTTTAATGCTTGATACGTTAGCCTTTGACCACTATCTCCCCTGATGGTAAGTGATGATGTGGTCGAAGATGTTCAGGCTAACCTAGAATTATTAGCTCTCAACGACAGCTCTGCCGGAACACACCGTTAGGTGCTTGGCGACAGATTTTCTACTTGAGGATGATAGCTAGCCAGGCGGGCATTCGCAAAATGCCCTACCACCATGCTATAACGACTGCCATCCAAAGACGACAACCGGGGTCGACGGCTTAACGTGCCCTCCTAAGCACGGAAGCGCTCAGTAGTAATGGCACTAGCGGTCGCCCATCCAACTCATGACCGCGGCAGACGTTGCTTAACTTTGCTGATCTGTTAAGAACAGCAAAGCAAACTTCACTACGACCGCTTCAAAAAAACGAAATACATGATTAAACTGGAGAAAATATAAAGCTACGAAAATGCTATGCCGTAGTACTATTTTAATACGTATGTAGAGCGAAGGTATTATTTTGTTAGTCCAATTTAACTCAAACTAAAACGGATTTTAATAATTACCATCTTTCCATTGGAAGACACTGTCAATGTTGTAGCCCACTCCTTTCCACATCGCCATATCACGAGGATAATCCAACTCCACACGCCCTTCGTCTTCATCGAACCTGTTTATAGACAAAGAAATGATTAAGTATGCCTATGTCATACGTAGCATAGCGGCAGCTGCATCACTAACCTACGTTTGAAAATCATTATAGGCAGACATATGGTTGAGAAGCAGATATTAGAAATTCTATAAATGTTTAAGTTTCCAATGGATGGATTTTTCGAGAGCTATAAAGAGATTTCTAGTCAAATAGACAATTCATAATTATCATGAGTTTTCCAATACCGTTTCTTATAATTACGTTTTATTTTTGTAGAATTCAAGCCCTAGATGGCCATTTTCCATTTCATCATGACTGTGGACTCAAGATTTCAGACTGATATTATTTATGACTTTATCATGATTAACGCTTAAGTTTGTTCGTTAACAGATTTTTTAAACATTGCGCTGAAGCCTGGGGTTATTAGTTCCGGAACCCTTCACTATACATCGCTCTTGACCACTTCCTACAAGTCTAATACGAGTCTGGACTACATGCTTAAGACATCATCTTCTGCAACAAGTAGCGAATTTCCCGCGCCAGACCACTTATCATTCAGAACATGATCTTTGCTAGACATAGAATAAAATGTACATACTAGCATGGGCAGGGCGAATAATGTGATCATCATTTTCTTTCCTATATAATCACACCTTATATAATTACACCAGGCAGCCCTTTGCTAATCAGCATGATCTCTTATAAAAGCACCACATGTACGTACCTTCATATTATGTAATAAGTTTTTGAGTTGAAGATCTACTTATCATACACTTACTAATAAATAACGTAAAACAACTATGTACTATATGAAACTTAATAAAATAAAATAAAAATGGTAACTAATTTATAAATGTCTGTCGTGTTATATTACACAAACCTTATAAAAGTATGGAAGTATCAAAGATTTGTTACTTATTAACCTTATGAGTACTAGGATAACAGAAGTTAGGAAGGGTAATAGTAAACTTACTTCCAATACATAGTGCCACTGTAAAAGTATGTTTTTGTATTGTGACCCCAAACCATTGCCGCGTCCAACTTTTGCAAACTTTGTGGTAATCCGAGCGAGGTGAGCGGTTTCGGGTATCCAGGTAATAACTCTCGTATATTGAATAGATAAAGTCGTTTTCCTGTAACAAAAATAAAGATTAAATATCTCTTCTTTATTATGTTTCTATTACAATGTAGGTAATGATAATTATTGGTATAATTTAGGTTTAGTTCGATTATCTCATCAGCAACATCATATCAATCATCAATGTTAATCAGCGGTTTTTCTTAATTTCGTGATGATTAATTACACAAATATCTAACTACTTATAATATCCCAATAAAAAGTTTCCACCATAAGATGTAACAAACTTATAAAAGACAATGTACACCAGATCATTAAAAAGACGATGATATATCATATTTAAAATCTGGCCTAGTGCATGCCCCGCTCGTTTGGGGTTCTGAATTGAATTGAGCCCGTAAAAGAAAACATTATTTTTTATTGTTTTGTGATGGAACAAGTACGAAGTCCTCCTGATGTTAAGCAGACTAACCTCTGCCAATAAAATATGCATTTCGTCACAAGTGACGAAGTGCTCTGCGCCCGTCACCCTGATACATACAGTTATTAAGTTTCATGTCCCTGTAATTTTGCTGGCTATCAAGGACTGCTGCCGGATCACACCGTTAGGTGCTTGGCGACAGATTTTCTACTTGAGGGTGGTAGCTAGTCAGGCGGGAATTCGCAAAACACCCTGCCACCATGCGGTAAAGCTCAAGCCCGTTGCAGGGTTCGAACCATGGATCTGCTGCACGGCAGTCCATAGCCAATGCCACTGAGCCATCACTGCTTCATACCTTAAAAAATACCGAAGAACGACGCCCGACACTACGAACTACGTACGTACGAGAAATAACTTTTTACGTTAATCGTAACGGTAATTTTTAGAACGCCGTTATTCAAAATACATATATTGCAGGGTCAGAAGGCTAAAGCTTATCAATTCATAAAAATATAAAATGAATTGGAGTTAATAGAAAATAACTTAGCTGATACTATTCTAGCCATTAAAATAATACGTCTGTATATAGTTAAGTCTGTAAATCTGAAGATTTCAATAAAATAAAATTGAATGTTTCTGTTTGACTTGAAATCTTTTATTCATATAAATAAATAGTAAAAGCAGAGAGACTTGTACTAATATAATTGGGTTATATCTGCTACAAAATTATATGATACTCTTTATAATATTTCCTAAGGCCAAGTTGATTCCAAAACACGTTACTTCAAAATTTTCCGGATAGAATAAAATGCAAAGTAAAAAAAAAACAAAGTTACGCTTGTAACGAAAATATCCTAATTACTCACGTGTATAACTATGTAACAATAAAATAGCAATTCTTTATCAAACACAAATGAAGTCACGCAGGTTACAAGGTTTAAGTACAGGTTACTAATTCTGTGTATAAAGCTTTCTTTCGATTGCGATTTCAACATCGCTTGCTCACATTCTCTTAGTCACACAGTTTCAGATTTAGTTACCAAAGCCTTTTATTTAGCCTTATATAGACCGATAGAAATGAAATTTCAGCATTTCTCAGTGTTTAACATTTTTACTTACCGATAAATATAGCTATGTTCTGATCCGGTCGTTCATATACGGCATCGACATGAGTGAGATCCTTCGGCAGCCCTGACCACATCCTCCTGATCTCCATGGGGTATCCTTCATATCGGCCGTGTCTGCCTATCCTCCAATGGTACTAGAAACAAGAATAAAATGTTTAATTAACTACCTATCAGCATGAAACCGAAGTTGGTAAACATTAAAATTACACTTACTTTGCCTTTGAATATGAAAAGTTCATTTCGTATAAGGGCCACAGCATCGTAACTGGTGTCGCAAGACTCAGGTATGTCCGGCGGTGAAGTAGGTACGGGCTTAGTGGTCGTTGTCTTCTCAGGGTAATAAGGTCTCTTCGGGTAATCCTGTCTGGGATCGGTCGGGTAGTTGGGTCTATTGCTCGGATATTCGGGACGAACGACCGGGTAACGAGGGCGGTATGTCGTTGGTGGATGCGTCGTCGTTTCGGGAGTAGGTCGAGGATAATGATTAGGATTGGTTCTTCGAGGATATTCTTCAGATACGTTGAAATGACGTCTTGTCGGATAGTATGATGGACGTTCTGGGTAGCTCGGCCGATTGGGGTAGTGAGTTTCAGGGTAGTAAGCCGGGTATTTGCTTGGTTCCTTCGGGTACGAAGGAGTGTAACTTGGCCTGTATGGATACTGGTGTTTGTGATTGTGGTGGCGGTTTGGTCTTCTGGTTGTGGTCGTTGTGGTTGTGGTCGTGGTTGTCGGTGGCGGCGTTTCTGTAGGTCGATAGAAAGGTATCCTTCCCCATTTCTTACTTGTTTCTTTGGGACCTGAAATATAAATTTTCATGAATTCCCAAAATCTTCAAAGCCAGTCATCAGTAGTCTATTATCGTACCTATATGAATTCCAACTTGAAATACGTATAGGTACTAGAAATAAATATATATTTATATATGGACCCTTTATTGCGAACTTTTTCTTTTACTCTTATGCTAGGCTAGCTATTATCTCAGCTGTTCGTAAATGATGATTTGGTCGAAAATGATTTCAATCTTACCCTAAAAAAATTAAATTCTATCCGCTAAACCGCGTTAAGTTCTCGGCGGAAGATTTAATACCAGAGGGTGGTAGCTAGCCAGGCAAGCATTCACAAAATATCCAAGTACGATGACCTGTATTCGGCACCACGGACCCCGCACTAACGGTTACTTTGCCATCGCTCCAAAACTGCACGACACTTACCATACATCTGCTGTATGCCATTTCTATCATCTTCTGGCAGCACAAAGTTTGGCTGGAGCTGACCTTGATACCACGGGAACATAAGGGCGCCTCTGACTGAACTGTGACTCAGCCCTAACGAGTGCCCGAACTCGTGAACTGCTACAGCAAACAGTGAGGTTCCTGAAACCAAAGTAAAACAATCAGTTAGAAAGTTTTTTGCGTAATAAAATAAGCTCCTTGCTACAGTATTGAAACACTAAAGCTATAAAACGGTATTCGCCAATGACACTGCGTTAAATAAATTGCTTGTCGTGTACCTAATCTTTATTGAAATACGAACTTACGTGTACCTTACACACGCTAACGAAATTTCTGCTACACTATTCAGGCTGTAATCACCAAGCTCAAACCTATCTTCGTGTGGCGTCAGTGGAATAAAGGTGGATTTACACATGACTAGCCGAACACAATTCGGCGCTGGCTGGTGGTCCGTACGTGTAAATTATCACGTGGGTTCGGGGGTAATCGCGAGCCTGTCGCGCCTCTGCGGTCGCGCCTCCTATCGGGTTGCCATGTGGCCACCCTGTTTACAGTGACCCTGCATTGACTATGGGGTGCCTACCTATTTACTACAAGGAAAGCATAATATTTTATGTAACACTAGACACGATATATATATATATAGTAGAGTGCCTAGAGCAGTAAAGTTTCAATGTTTGACTACGGTATTGCGTAATACAGATGGCTCCAAAAGTTATGTGTGAAATATATTTAATAGTGTTCTTCTTTACGGAATGCAATCGTCAATCAGATTAGTTTGCAATATACAGTGGCTGATGTCGTGGAATTAATTTGACGATATGATTCTGATGTGCCGCGTGACGCCGAGCGAGGGCGCTGGATTAGCATTAATGAATGCAGCGTTGATGAGTTCGCATACGAATAAAGTAATTAGACGGTCATTTTGGCAAGTTTAACTTTTATCTGCTACATAGGCACGGTCTAACAAGGTTAACAGTTTTTTGTGAACAATAACTGGTATCAATATAAACATCTCTTCGTGTTAACTAGCAGTAGATGTATTCAGTAGAGCATGAAAAAGTACTCCAAAATACCTACGTTGAATCAAAACCATTGGCACATTTACAACATAGGGTTATATTTATTTTAGTATAAGTATTTTTTTCAACAACTCAACAATGTTATTACAAAAAAATACTAAAATATTCTCCAGTTCCGCGAGGGTGACCTCATCATGCCTTTTTATCCCTAAAGTTGGCAGAGGTTAGTAAATACCCACATTTCGCTATTTATGCTTTGATCCCACGTAATAAGAAGCGAACCTATTGGCTTCACCTATAAGTTCCAGTCTCTGGTCTGCAAATGAAAATTTCGTGGTAGCTATATAGAAGTTTTATCAAGAGTAGGTACGTAATTTGTTTTATTTTGAAAATGTTCTATGTGAATAGAGTTTCAATTAGAAGCCAAGACTATTCCGACAATGTGACCAGCATATAGTTAATTTGCTTTTTTCTACACTTGCATGTCAATTCAAGAAGGTATCATTCTTCTAACGTGAACATTACAACTATTAGGACAAATGGTTTTGATGTGACTAATGACTTACATTCTACTTCCACTCATACTAAAATTATATATCATTAATAGCTATTTTAATATACCTATCAGTAATGTTTGCTATATCAAGTCACATCACGCCTGGTTATGACATGCAGGGTATGATAATTTACCTATATGTCCTAGAAAACGGGCGCTTTTTTATGTGAAATATGTTATTCGTATAGGTACCTTCTTCGTCCTCATCCTTCGGCTGCAACAGCCAGAGCTCGTCGTCATCGAAGTGCGCGTCGCCGCCGCGCCCTGTGCCTGGAAAGAAGGCGTGCGCGAGGATGGACCCGCGCCCGTCGAAAGGGTACGCGTCATCGTGGTACCGCCTGCAGAAAACAAAACAAAATCAGATTTTTGGGTTTCGTAGGAGGCTACGGTACCATATACTACATATTTTAAACCCAAGATAATGTTAATTAGCATATCTACGGTAATACAGAATTTTGAATTTATCTTACCAGCCTACGCAGACTGTCTGCTTATGTCCTACCAAAGGGCTGATCCTTTGAACCCCTATATACACAGTAGACCTTTCTACTCACGAATACTCTCTCTTCCACATATTTTGACGGTAGTTGTAACTGCTAATGTCTACCCAAGCGATCAGATTTGACATCCATAGCATATCTATTAGCATTTACACGTACAATAAGACCTAGTGTGCAAACGAGGTATAGCCTTACAAATGCAAAGAATTCTGGGTAAGCCTGAACAACATCATCGACCACATCATCAGTTACCATAAGGTGAGATAGTGGTCTGTGGAGGGACGTGGCTGGTGAGTTAACTGTTACTATAGAATGGTTATGGCGATGAGCTTCCTTTTGACATTTTGCTTTGAAAGTGATGCCCACTATAGAAGTCGAATTTCAAAAAGAAAGTTCATTATCATACCATTCGAATTAAACAATAAGACCCCTTGTCTGTAGCGGGTTTAAATACTTACGTAAAAGCGTACCTATGCATGGAAAATAACAAAATAGAAAACAAAGTTAAAAAATATGGACATTCCAGAAATGGTTTTAATGTAGCTTTTTTGTTTTTGTTCTATCGTATAAACTGTTATAAGTACCTACAGAAAAGCTTCAAACGTTTGTGTGATTGAAGATAAAACTGTTTTAAGCCAAACAAGAAATATTTAAAACTAGCCAATTTTAGTCAGACTCGTGTTATGTATCCCAAGCTGAATCAAACAAACAAGCAAACACTTTTTTGCGTGTGCAAATATACCTCGCACTTTGCTATTCCTGCTATAATTGATAATGACTACTGGTATCTAAGGAGGACTTTTGCTACTACCGGTGGCAGAAGTTAATCAATTATAATATTTATTTTCTTACCTACCACTTATGTGGGGTCGATACAATGTATTTTCGTCAGCAACCCTAAAGACGACACAGGAGGATACATGTTTGGCATTTGAACATTTGGGGATACTATTGTTGGTATTAAACCCACCTTTTGGTTAATACCTTTTGGTTAATAGCCTAGACCCGCTGTGTAGCAACACCCTATACGCACTGTTACTCATTTGGCGCATCCTTTCCCTTTTAGAACACCCAACAAAAGGATGCGGAAAAGTCCTTACACTCAAATGCCTGTTATTAAAACATACCTCTGCACTGGTCAATAGTCCAAAAATGGAAAAGATTTGTTAAGGTTTTCAACGTGAACTAACCAGATATATAATTAAAATATAAAAATTTTACTACTTACCAGTTTTTGTTCTACGGTATTGTACATTATTAAAATATGCTGACTCTTAAGAGATATTTTTTACGATCTACTAAGCATACAATGTCACAGAACTAAGTAGGTAAGTAAAGATAAAGTAAAGATAGATAAGTAAACTACTCTGTTGAAGGCCTACACCTAAATAAACTAAAACGAACAACTAAACAAACCATCTACACGAAGTAAATAAATGTGATCTAGGCTCTCTCATTTGATGAAAACAGTCATAGAAGGTAATATATTCATCCCGTAACAAACAACAGCTGATGGAGTGGACGTAGTCTGTGGAGCAATCAAACTTACGTCCCGCGGGTCCCGCTACCGACTACGACCGCCGTATCCATCTAATCATTTTTCGCGCCGACAAAACGAGGAAAAGACCTCGCCCATGCATATTTCACGCAATGTTAGCTGACCGCTGCTTTATTGAGTTGCCATGTGAAAGTTCTCCCATTACCCGATACGGGTTGGGCGTGCAAATAGGGTATGTTCACGTACTTAGCGCGTCTAGTGTTATTGCCTTCCAGTTCAGTGTTCGAGCTATTTATTCCAAGTATGATTATTAAGCTTATTGCTACGTATGAACCATTATTAAAGCTCGTAGCTAAGTAGGTACATTACTAACGCACGGACGTTAACTTTAACTTTCTTCTGGGCTATATATAATACCTACGAATAAAAGGTTCAGTTACCATAATTAATAATTACCCGATTAGGTACTATTTATTTTTAATAAATAAATACTAATAAAAGTATATGGACACGTATCACGGGTTAGTACATATAAATTTATTTATGATAAGGTGGACAAGGTATAATAAATTCTAAGTAGAGTTTGAGATAATATACCTTGTAACTAATACCAGATACTAATACTACTGTATCGCAGAGGCACTTGTAGAGCAACTTCAACGAGAGATTGGACACTTAGTTAAATACTAGGAATATCCTAGATCCTTCATCTTATATCATCCGACTTAGAGTACGCAGTTAAGTTGTACGTTCGTATCCTTTATTACCGGGTAATATTACAGTTTATGGGCGATAAATCTCGCAGACGCATATAGTGCGGGACTGCGCTTTGTGCAATCACTCGAAGCTATATAGAAGTGATGAAAGTGGGATATAGGTAGAGTTCTCTAAACTATCTTACATCTTCATCTAACTCTATTTATAGGTATACGTACATGATGTACTTTGGATATAGTCTCAGTGATTTTTAAGCATGCTATGGATACCTAAGAAGAATTGAATTTGTTTCGAAATTGTATTATTTACATACGCACAGTTTTTTTACTACAAAAATAATTAAACAGTAAATGTACAAAGAGTTGAAAATAATGTACATTTCACAGACTTTAAAATCGATAATTCCCTGTTTCCATGTAAAACAGAAACAAGTACATAAACTAGACAGTAAAATACATGGCCATTTAATTCAACCTATTTTATTGAAAGTGAAGTTTACCGAGGAATATCGTAGAAAACGGGAAGAATTTTATAGAGAGTAATATAAGTTAACGGCACACATAAAATTCAAGACAGACACAGTCGGCCACAACTCAAGCCATAACATTTGTCAATATTGCCAACAGAATCACCATTTTCACTCGAATACAATAAGACTACGTAACTAGGCTGATTTATTTTTGAACGAACACATGTCCAATATATTAAAAAAAAAACATGAAAGTTTGGATAGGTTTACCTACTTCAACAAATATTCCCGGCAAGTGGACAGGCTTCAAAATAATAAAAGTGCACTTGAGACGTGACCGCAAGTGAGCTCAAGTTTCTGACAACGACGTTTCTCGCGCACCCTGTCCTAGCACTACGAAAAAGAAAATTTTATGCAGACCATACTAGAAGTTGGTGCAAGTTTGCAGCGTCGAACGCAATATGGCGGTCGCAATATGTCCACGCTTGAGGTTTTTGTCGAAGCTACTTTCTCGTATCAGCTATCTAATAAGCCAAACTTTGTCCTACTCTCATTGGATATGCGCCTCCTGTATCCGACTGCGTCATTTGTCAGGATCTAGCCGTACCGTGGACTATCACCGCAACGCGCCTTAAAGGAAATCGGAAGCCTTCATAATATTTAACAACATTTTCCCTCATGCTGTTTCGTACACGGTTGACATGCTCAGTAATATTTTAAAGCAGAATATATGGCGCGCTGTCTATCGCATCAGTACTTTACATATCGACTTTTAAACATGTAAAATAGACGGGTCGTAACGAATGACTCTTGCGTGCTGTGAATACGAAACTATTTGCGTAAAGTGCACCGGGCGGTGTTCTCGGGTACATTAGCTTGATAAAACATTAATTTCCCGTTCCATTTAAACTCACACGTGTCTAACAGACTGAGTAAAATAACTACCTTTTGTTGTGTTAAACATGTTTCTTTAAGTTTTGCTACAGGTAGCAATATTAGATAAGTAACAAAGTGAATTTGGCGTCACGTCACGTGCCTTTAACGGAACTGAATCAGGATCAGGAATGAAACCTATTCCTGGATAAGTATCAACGTGATCTAACTTAACTTATATATAGGTATTTGTTGTGGTTTGAATTATTGAGGTTTTTCATTATATTGTTTGTTTTCTAAGAATATTATTGTAAGTTGATAGGAAGAATCATTGAATATTCATGGTTTTAAGTCAGAGTATTCATGGGAATTTATTGAAAATAGAGCCGGTTTACCGTACAACGGGATTGTTGCTTATAACGCTAAATCTGAAAGAGATAGATAGTAACTACTAAGACACTATTTTATTATTGTTCTTCGAAGCATGCAGAGCAAGTTGGCATATGTTGTTATCGCGTGATATTATATAAAAAAAAAAAGAATGTAAGCACCGAATGTAGTAGTTTAGCAGAGCCTGTAACTTTAGTGCAAAAGGAAAATTCATATGATTCTCTATATCCGGTTTAAGTTTTGCGATTAAAGTTTTTGAGACAAAAGTCAATTTATGTTGATAATCATAATGCAGTTACCATCACTTAAGAAAGGTTCCAGCTTCTCTATGATATATCTTAATTGGAATTGCATCAAAATCTGTTCAGTAGATTTTCTACTAAGTAGTTTTCAGAGTTCATTCATATATACCAAAATTTAATATCAAATAATTTTTGATAACAATCAACTTTGACCATTTATTATTTTATAGAAATTTAACAACAATCGAAATACAAAACGGGAAAAATCTATTCAATGTATATCTATGCAATAAACTTACATAAAACTAAGGGGAGGATATAATATGGATAACAGTCTTTACTGTTTCATTCGACTTATTACGAGTATATATATATAAAGGGTATATATTCGGTTTAGTACAACATACCAAAGAATATGTTTGGCACAAGATTCAAACCGTCCTTGCCTATTTTGATGCCTTGCACGAGACGCACACAAATCCCCCTTAAAATGGATAGGACGTTTCTCTAAATCCTTCCTTGATTATTATTTATTATCAACGTAGTAATTCAAGAAATGGGGCAGTTAGTTTTTTACGAGGTTGACGGCTGGTTTCGGTATTTACGGCATTTAGTAAGGGTATATATCCAGAGTTCAGCGTATTTTCATAATATTATAAGTACCTGTGACGGGTATAGTTGAGGTAAACACTCTTTGGTTACTCTTTTGTAGACGTTTGACCCAAAACTCGTCAAAGCGTAAATAGAAGATTATGTAGGGCCAAGCACCTTATGCTACAGAAATAAGTAAGTTTATTGCTTCTCTTTTGTCTCGATATTATTATTGTACTATATCAAGTACTGGGCAATCTACTACCAAACACAGGGCTAGCCCCTACAAAGGGAGGTTGGATATAAATCCCCAGGCTTAGCAGGCTGTTTGGAGGTTATAGCAGAATAGGTATTGACAGAAGACGCTGCTACCCATCCTGTTTTTGGACGTCTGGTATTTATTAATTCGTTACCTTTTATGACTCCCACGGGAAGATACATATCGTACCCCTGCACCCCACGGGGAAAGTATACCAATATAAATTTTTCGTTCTCTTGAGAGGAACAAAATTGAAAGCACACTTTAATTTGAGACTGAGATTCAATTATATTAAGCGACCTGCATACTAACATTATTTATTGGATAGAATATATACATAATGTGTTTCTGAAAATAAATAAATATTAATTATCAACAGCTGGAAAATGTAAAAAAAGCAGTATTTATCATTAAATATAAATTTAGTCTGGAACCAATATTTTTTTTATCAGTAAAGCCAATTTTTCATGGCCATCTCTACATAATTTTATTTATATAATAGTCTCGTTTAGGTAGTCAGTTTACCCAACATCTTGCACTGCATTTTCTCGTGGTGAAATTACATTGTTCAATTCTTATCTGGCTGTTACAAGAGAAACAGATAGAGAGAGAGAATAATTAAAAAGATCTATATTGTATATTGTGACTGGGACAGAATGAGAGAGAATATAGACGTAAATTTCCGTGTATAGTTAAGTACTCACTTCGCGAAAGAGACAGCAATGTCAGCCTTGTCCGAGTCGACCTCCGTGAAGGTGAGCCGAGACGCCTGCTCCCAGACGTTGAGAGCACGAGCTAGCACGCTGCGAGTGCCATCTGGGTCCAGCTGTGATGGCCCCCGGTCCTGGGACAAGCTGGAGACAAAGTTACAATTAATTCTAAATCTTATGAAAGAGCATATATAATAAACACACATCATAATGCTGTGAAACACTGAGAATTCTGAGAATTGTGTCTTTGTTATGTCAAAATTATATTTCGTTTTAGCCTGATCAAATAAAACTGTTACATTAATAGAACTCTTTAAATGTAATATGCAAACAATATAAAAAGAAAGTTAGAAATCAAACAGCTTTGCGTCTCCTCGAGTTTCTTGTTTAATCCTCCTCTTTCAAAGCTTGATTGTTCAGAGTATATGTGCATACTCACGTTCAATAGAAGACTATTAAAGGATTAGTGGCGTTGAGACTGAGGTCCTGCTCTTAGTATCAGTTGAATACTTGATGAGAGAGGACATACGCCTATCGAAAGCCTAGGTACATTACTTATCTAGCAAGCACTATGTTTCTAGGTGTGGTGGTAGGTAGGTAGCGTAGATGTGCTATTAAAATGGGCTGCGGGCGGCTTTTCCAGTACTCGTGTTGTGTTGTGTATGTCCTGTGGTTGGGCAGCTTTCGGGTAATGGAATAATCGCATTGTGGACAATTTGAGTGACTCGACTCTATTTAACGCTCGCTGCGTTCATTACACGGGATTTATGCATGGTCATTATAACAACAAGCGGCCTCATTAGGGAAAACACAGGTTTTAATTCGAGATCTAGTTCGAGCTGTATATACATCGCTAATCCGGCACGTATCGCGGTGAATTTAAACGAAACATTGTTTACATCATTCAGGAGCAGGCGTAGGTAGGATCATATTATTTTTATACCTGAGTTGGGACACAGTCCGTTGGCTTTATACAAAATTTAAATGTCGGCGAATAAACCATAGCCTGCCAGTGTTGTGGTCGCATTTTGTTCATATCTGTGCAACATATTTTGTCGGATAAAATATCGCTTCCGCGGGTAATTAAAACTAACCAACGTGGGCAGTGGCCGAGGTCGCCGTTGTTAACAATTATTTTAATAAAATTATTAGGGGACGCTTGGGAAATATGCAGGATAATAAGTGGACATGAAAGTTGGAATATTCATTTTGAAATTGGACGACAATGTCAGCATACGTCTCTAGGTGCCGCAAAAGCCATTGCTGCTGACCACTCTTTTAAAATAATATGAGCAAAATATTTAATCGAGGCTTTATAATGGGTTGGGTCTCTGGACAGTCGCCGCGCGGATGGAAACCGCTCCAAATTTATTATTGCCATATTAACGGGGTGGCTGCTCGTGGACGCACTATATCAGCCAACTAGTTAATTGCAACCCTTGGATGAAATTCGCAACCGCATTTCAATGTTAATGTTGTTACGGCCTACAATAATGAGAGTCAGTGGAAATAGCTGAGGAAATAAGTGCAATTACTGAAGATATTAGTAAAAGTAGTTTTTTTCGCTGGGTACTTCATTTAATTTTTTATCGTTAAGTTCCCGGATTCAGAACATAATGACTATTTCATATCTTTGGATGTCACATGTAGTGGTGAAAAGAAAGAACCGATTGAGCAGCACCTCCAGTACGAGAACATCGACGTGAGTAGGTTGTTGCTACACATTAGGCGCATAACAGGACCTTATTTAACAAAACGTTAATGAGGACGTTAAGAAGGATAAATGTAACGAAAGAGTATACTACCTAAATGAGCCTTGCCAAGAAGGGTTGGCGTCATTTGTCTATTACTAAATTGAAAGCAATTTTTTCACAATTAGTAAGTTCTATTTGATAAGTTTTTTTAATCAGAAATAACATTTATAATGAATCCACAGAGCTCGGATAAGGGTAGGAAGATCACGATCATGAACTAATGCAACAATTAAGCTTTAATCCACCTTAAAATACGGAAAGTGTTACATATATATAGTTTGCTTTATAAGTGAAACTGAAATATTGCAGTCTTAGTTAAATGTAGTTGAAGTATAAAATATGTATATCTTGTTAGATACAAAAAGCAGGTTGTTACCTGCTTTTTAAGTATCCACTGTAATGTCATATCTGTTAATGCCTTTCAATCGCAGATGCACCGATCGGGTATCTTTCCACCCTGTTAAACTGATTGTCTGTTAATCATATCAATCAAATACGTGTTTACTGTAGCAACCCTCGCATTCGTGCTACGCCGTAGCACTATAGCTACGCCGCAGGTTCTACGTTATTAACTGTTCATTATGACAGGTAATCATATTAACTGAGAGCTTCTCATACTAGTCATATAGGTTTCTAATGTAATTTAAAGTCAACGGTAGTTTATTCGCTGCAGGTGTGTTACACAAGATCTTTTAAAAATTTGGAAATTTTTGTAAGTTATATTAATATATTATGAATTTCGAACAGATTATAGTTTCATCTCAATTAATTTGGTTATAATTTACCGGCTGCTTTATTCAGGCTTCACTTTAGAACTATTCTCAAGTCAAGCCACAAAAAATATTTTGGAACGAGGTCGACCGCGCAATCAGTTTCGAGCGAAACACGTGAGGTATGTAAATAGGTAAGTTTGTAGTGAGTTTGGTGAAGTTCGTGGCACGTTGCGTATCGGGTTGAAGGAGTTGCGGTAAACAGAAGGCCAGCGGGCGATGGCCACGTGAGAGTGGGTGGTTGGAGCCACGTGACCACGTGACCCACGCGACAATGTGGGAGGCGACTTCGGCTCCCTACAACGCTTTAATGAACATTATTAGACTTTTATGAGACTTCGCTCTTACCCTTCACAATACTGTACATCGCATTTGCCGCACACAATATTAAACCACACTAATCTGAACCATACCAAAGGAATATTATTCTGATTTATTAACAATGCAAGGGCCACAAAATGGAAGCTTAAACACGAAATATGTATCGCGTTCATCGACGTGAGATTGACACCCGCATGAGTTCATGAATATCTTTATTCTCTATAAATAACTGTCATTGTTATATTTATTGGTCATAAAGTGACACGAGGCGCGTTCGATAGGTACTCGCATTAAAATGTGTCTGTATAATTTGGTGGAGGCGGATACCGCGTTTATAGCTTGAAATAATAAAACAAGGTCCTACAACATGGTAAAACAGTGGCTTAACTTACTACTTCTATCACAAACGACACCAACAAAATTCTTAAACATATATTTTGCCTATATTTCATTTACTCCTCTGCACTCTGTGTGAGTGTTGTACTTTTTAGTTGAAATTTGGGAATATCGCTTTGTTTTATTGTTTCATGGAAATATATGAGGTTCCGGACTAAAATTCCACCACACCCATATATTCCTGTGAATCGTAAGAGGGGATGAAGGTAAAAATGTACACCAGAAGGTGAGCAACAGCAGTGCAGTCTGAAGAACTGCAATATTACACTGCGATCCCTACGACGCCTGCCGAGCTTATGGCACTCTCCCAATAGTTCATTAATATCTTTATATCAGCTTTTATTCAACGTTGTACGTAATGTTGATTTGTAATTGTTGATTCGTGTTGACGTGTGAAAATATAGGTGCTGAAAGGTATGTATAGGTTGTAGGTTACGTCTCTTACTGAAATTCACTTTATTTTTTTAAGAGATCGAGTGACGAGACATATATAACATTCCACTTTCAGCATATATTCTCAGGGCTTACATGTTTAGAACAAGGCATATTCTGGGTGACTCGCATGATGTTTAACTATAAGCGTAGATCACGCAAAACAAAAAAATATACTCGAGATATTTGAATTTTTCTTTGCACTTTAGTAAGTATACTTACGAACTAATACTTATTTTTTATGTTTTTACATAACGCGTCTATCAAATGCCATGTCACAGTTCAATCAAGTATTCAGTGCAGACAGTACTAAATCTTATACTCAACTCAAGCTTAAGTACTGTCTGCGTCGAATATTTGTTGTTTCAACAGTGACATGGCGACGTCTTCACAGCGAAACGGACATAATCTCGTAACGATGTCATAACAAACAGATTTGTAAGCACGAACTTTATGGCCTGTGTCCGACGAGCACAAATTTAATTTTCTGAAATAATCTGTCAGCGAGCTATTAAAATAATTCACCCGTGCTACGATCTGCAGGAGTTGTTACATTTTATTAGTTTGTAAAATGTAACGAAACTGCACAAGGCAAGTGTGCAATAACTACTGCAATCACAGTTCTATACATCGCAACTATTCAAGTTTTACAATCTCAATTAATTTTTGATCTCATGTTCTAAGCTACCTACGTGTAAACTTTAATATAGTCTTGTTGTCTTCGTAGCTACTTGTGGGAGTGATAAAAAATGTGGGACCTTAATCTTTTAAGTAGAGTAGGGACTCAAAGCTGTTAAGCACACCTACGCCCTTGTAGATTATACTCGCTATTTTGGATTCTCGAGGTTCCTAGGTCCTATTATTTGTCCCCCAATAAATTGTACCTAGGTACAATTTATTGGGTTATTCTGACAAATGAATTTCTAGTAGTGGTCCGGAGTCTGGAACTATGCCCGGTAAATTGAATTAGGCTCGCTGCCTATTACATGGAAGCAAAATATGTCTGCTAAAACGTGGCTGTTAAGGCACCATTGCGTATCCCTTCTGGAAATAGTGGAGAGTAGATCTTTTTATTTTTTTATTTTTACATTTGGCCACCACATTAGCTGATATGGTCTAATAAGCTAAGCCTAAAACGGGAAGTCGCTTTTAGTGACTGCTACCGAAACACAGTGTTAGCTACTTGGTGACAGGTTTTTTTACTTAAGGTAGTTAGCGATTATTCGCAAAATGCCTTACCTTCATACGGTGAACGCAGCACCTAGTCAAAATAATGTAAGGCGTATTAAGGTGCGTGGCAATCCGTAGCAATTGCCTGGACCATCATTCAAAAGAGGGCTTTCTTTGACTTTGTCATTATTTTTTATTAAGTACTTTCGTTTAACAGAGATTTATAGAAAATGAAAAAGAAGTACGAGTAAATGTTACCAGAAAATGACAAATACATCCGGAATGCTTGAACAGACAAATTAGCATAAAAATAATAAAATGTCAGTGTAATACGGTCCCCTGCGTCGCTGCGGGAGCTGCCTGTCACAACGATTGTCAGTTTCGATGACGACAACGACACGTCCACCCCTCTACTCGCTCGTTATTTACATTTAATAACTACAAAATGATAACAATCGCTTCGAATTAACTTAAATTACAGACAAAGTAGTCTCGAGGCACTACTCTATAACTTCTACTGTTAGGTAGGTACATACGTAACTAATACTAAGTAGCCCTTCAACAATGCGGGCTCAATATCTGATTATTTTCAAACTACAGTATGTTTCTTCTCAGCCGATACTGATCAGATTGTTGGGCTTCTATTATTTCTTGATAATCAAACAGTCTTTTGTTGTGTTATGGAAAAGCAACCAGACTATTTAATTGTACATTTCTATGTAGCACGTAGTTCTCAATTAAAATGTCGGTTTAGAAATGTGTTTGTAATGAGCGGTGACGTATCAAGCCTCGATTGGTATAATTGTTCGTCGATTCTGGCTGCAGTAATGCGATCTTTTGAATTCCCCTCCCGCGCCACGACAGTCCCCCGCCACCCTCCGACTCGCACTGTACGTTGAGGATAAGAGACGTGGCAATAGGCATTGCTGCTCACCGGGGATTTCAATAGCAGTCTACTATTCTCTCAATTCTTTGACGTATAAAAGGATTTAAAGAGACTGCAATGTAATGGAATTTCGTTTTACAAAACGTGATGTACACTTATTCCAGATTTCTTATATACGTAACCGAGACTCTTTAACGACTGACCCAGTAAAATGTTTTATCTGCGTGTAGATGGCCAATATCGGCGCGTGCAAGGCATTTATTGAGCAATAATTAGTGGCCAATAACGGGCAGATGGCTAGCATGACGTTACGTCAGCTTGACGTCGAATCCTAATTGACCTTTATCGATGAGCTCCTTTAACAACGACTTCTTTGAATGTCGGGCGTCAGAAGGAGAGGCTCTCACGTGCACTATTGTGGAGGCAGCGTTCACGCTCCTCGGGGATTTAAGGATTTCAAGAGGACGCCGCCGTTTCTATAGATGCAGTTTAAGCGACCGTCTTACTCTATTATGTGAGGCGTTGATATGTTCATAATGCAAAGTTTATAACAGTTGTTGCGCGCACGTTTCAAATCTAGATATATAAATTAAACGCAGGAAGGAATTGCTAAGACATAAAGCTTCAGGCTTAAGAATGTATGCACTGTAATGTTGTCTTAGGTTTTCACAATTATTACACATGTCATAACATAATAATGCAACAAACATTTTTAAATATTTTAATACTGTTATGTTTGCAATAGCGCCAGCTATGCGGAATACATTACAAAATTAGAAATATACGATAGGAAAAATTTAAGTCATGTGCGGGATACGAACCAGCGTCCATCCACCCCTTGAGCCGGGGTATGCTCTAACCAATTGAGCTAACATGACATGACCTCATAACTCAAATATTTCCTATCGTTCATTAACCGTCGTACTGGGATGAAGCGACATCTATGGTACCACTTACGTTATACTATAAACAAGACCAATTTTGCAATTGGTTTTATACTTGTAAATGATGACGCCACCTTATAATTTTAATCCCGCACATGACTTAAATTTTTCCTATCGTATATTTGTAATTTTTAAATATTTTAGAGCGTGTATAGTTATCATTATTTTATCCCGACATTTCAAACACATACAAGTGATAGTAGACACAGGGTGATGATATAAGTGCCTATCTACATCCTCCCGTGTGATGATCGTTGAATAACGGAAAAAAAGTCTTAAATGAGCAGCATGTCACTCACGTCAATAGGAGTCGGGTGCTCATATTCGTCGGGTATGCTGTACATTATGTGCACAACAAAGCTCTTTACCATAATAACATCCTAATTAGTAGTTATACTACCATCAAGAGCATATCCAAGGAGTGCCGGCGTTAGGCGCGGCGACTGCTATAAAACCGAAAACAAAAATGTTTACAATTTTATCATTCTGTTGTTATTGAAAATATTGTATGTGTTGGCAGGTGGGGATATAAATCTAATAACTTCGTTACCTAAATGTCCACGTAACATTTATCTAGATGTCCAATGTAAAGATGATCTTGGAGAGCAAAGCGTACAGTTTAAAGACGTAAGTATTTAGATCGGGCCGGGGTTTTGCCTGCGCACATAAGAGAAATTAGCGAATCTGGCCGGTCGACGCTGTGAGCCGGTCGCCGGGGGCACAATTAAGTCGAGAGTAACGTTGTTATGCCAGTAATGGCATATTACCGTTCGCTACGTGCGGCTATTTTCCGCACGAGTACAGATACCGAAATTGAAACGATTTTTCAGTGACACGGTTGCATCTATAATCACGGAACCCTCACATTTCATATCGAATAGAACCTGTGGCTAGAACAAATTTTATTGTCTCGTTTACATGAAAAATCCTTAAAAGTTAGAATTCACGGAGATCGTTTCTATTCTACGACTATTCCTTTCGACGTTCATAAATACAGAAAACCGATAATGACTCCAAAGTAGCATCGCTTTGCTGGCATTGTTTGAGTGGCGTTCTTAAAAGGCTTGGAAATGACTGTTAAATAGTGAAGTACCTATTCAGACTTAATGACCGCTATCGATTGCACTCGATTCTTATAGTTGGATGGGTTGAAGTCAGGTCTTTAGCCTTACGATATCGTATTAGACACAGTTAAAGACACATGTTGTTAGAACTTTTATATGAGTTGGGTGAACCGAAGGAGGTTATAATTGGAAACTTGAAGCGGACCGTTGCAATAGCAAGACTTGACGTGCTTGGTTCAGTTACGACCCTAATTTTAACTCTAATATTGCTTTGCGGAGATGATCTCTTTAGATATAGGTTTTTAATATGTGTATGAAATATTAAAAAGCTTATCGGTATAACATGTACCTATGCATTTAATCGCACACAATCAAAGTTTACACGTGTTTATGATATGTTAATGTATGTATTATTATAATATTTTTAATTAAAATGGCGGTGCCTCCCGCAACTACGATATTTCAGTATGAGTTTTAGTAGTATCAGTTTTACTTCAGCAAAAGTTACTATTGTCGAAGTTTAGTGAAGAAATCTACTCCCTTTTCACAATTAGAGTTGGTAAAAGATATATTAGATTATAAAGTATCCATCCATAAACACATTGTGAACTTTTCAGATACCTACCCACAGTCTCCGAGTAGTTGCCCTAATTTTACAAAATATTTTTAAAATTTGTTTTTTATAGTTTACATGCTAGCCTTTGCCCACTATCTCACCTGACGGTAAGTGATGATGTGGTCAAATATATTGGCCAAGCTAACTTACAATTAGTGCTGCTCTAAGAACAGCTGCCGGAATATAGCGTTGAGTGTTTGGTGACTGATTTATTATTTGAATCTGGTAGCTAGCCAGGTGGGCATTTGCAACGTGCCATCCTAAGACAACAACCTGGCTTTACCTGACCTCCAAAGTACGAATGCACTAAATTGTAATGCCACTAGCTATCACCCATACAAGATAGTCCGCATCTCACGTTGCATGACTCATTCGATCGCTTAAGAACGACAATGCAAGCTACACTACAAGCGTATCAAACCGCTCCGAGCTTTTCAAGAGCGATGAAAATAGTGTTATAAATAATTTATAATTACTTCCTTTTTACTATACTACTTATATTTTGTTATTCAACCAAGTATGTGTGTTTTGATAGCAAAAATACTTATTTCTATGAGACTTACATGAGTTATTTTTATCACAAGTGATTGAAGAATACTTTTTTATGTCCGTAGTTGATTTTCGTTTTTAATTAGATATTATGACTTGTAGATTTAAGTAAACTCACAATATTTGTTTGTAGGTACCTAAAACTCATCAAATTTAAAGCTATCCAGCTATTTTTTTAAATAATTTGTTAAATCTGTTCAAATGTTTGTAAATAGTAGTCGGTCTTTGGGAAGGATCGATCTTGATGAATACAACAAACAGACACCCTCACGCAATATAACAGTAGGCAAAAAAAACATAATACGTTTTTCTTTTTTGTTAATAAAATACCTAAATTTTCCTACGTTTAAAAATAAGCAATAAAAGAGGAGCTAGTGCCAATATTACCCTCACCAACAATCTCCCGCGATCGATTTCCCTATGTAAACTTAGACACATCAGAGATTACACGCCCTCGCTTAAGCTGCATACCTAACTTTTATGAATCACCGTTCCAAGAAGTGTGAGCATGAGGTTTGAATACACTCGGCGCGACGCTGATGCCCCCTAATCTCCGTCCTGTAGCTCTAGACTGGGAGATAGTTAAAAAAATAAAGTTATGTTGTATATTTATATAAGTATATATTATATTACGTGGCTCCCATTACAATGTTCCCGTACAACATCTAAGGGAATGGGGTGGCTGAAAATCAGCGCCGCCCGAAATGTTTATTTCGGGTTACACAAGCTCCCTTTGCTTTATTTCCTCCATATAGTTTTGTTATTTATATAATAGTCTAGTTATAAAAGGAAAAGCAATAATTTTTTCTTATGATTAATTATGCCATATTTGTCATGGATCAATAGTTCAATTAAATAAGTCTTTAAAGAAAAACTAACAAAATAGTCGTAATGTTCAAATGATATATTATTATATTCTAGATTTTAAACTGTTCAGTATAAAATAAGGCAACAAATATATTTGCAGCCTTCACTGCAAGTCCTTTTACACAAATGAGTTGAAAAAAATCTGACTAGCCCGTGAGTGATCCTATTAGTATTTTCTTCATATTTAACGAACCTTAAAACATCGATAAGTGCCAGTTTACCATTAGCTTTTATAGTTCATGATGTAATCAAATTTATACAAAAAGTATCAATTGCCTTAATGTGTATTCATATCTTATGCACCATGCAATATATCAATATAGTTAGCATTAATATCTGAAAAATAATAAAATAGTAAAGAAATTAAAATTTGTACGTGTATGAATATGTTTATAAGGTAATATATGTTGACGTATGTCATGAATGATATGACGTAAACGTCATACATAATGGCAAAAGGCAAAGATTTTCTTACCTAGTCATTTGATAGCATATTAGAATAATTATATACGATATTTTCGAAAGCTATTGCGAAACATTCAGTTATATAAAGTTCTTGTTTCTAGCTCCTAGTCTAAAGAGGTTGGAATATTCATAAAGTGAGCATTCCCGGCACCCAGCGGTTATCGGCCGGAACGAAAGCTCTTCGCGTGCCGAACGAGCGACGACGGCGGGGTATCAAAATATCGATGCTAATATTCAAAATTACAAGTATTTTGTACAAGTTGACAACAAAAGAGCCTAATGCTTGAAGCAAGATACTTTATATTTCTTTAACAAAAACATATTACTTCAAGCAGGAAAACTAGGTGTTAATCTTGATCATATTCGCTTAATACTTGTTTAAAAATATGCTCCTTTAAACATATTCAATAGAATAGTATTAACAAGTTATTTTTACACTGTGCTGGTAACAAAAACATCTATATTTATTACGTATGTGTTGATAAATAAAAAATAATCAAACTGTCTTAAGTTATGTAACATAATATTTCACGTTTTTTATTTGAGGTACTAGATAGTTTGTACTTTTTTGCACTCATTGCGATTTCACCACTAATGTTAAATTTTTAACCGACTTCAAAAAGATTATCAATTCGACTGTTTTTTTTGTGTCCTCATAACTTTTTACAGGGTGTACTGATTTTGATGTTTTTTTTATAGTCGTGCTTTTATATTCAAGATGCTTGTCATGTGATTTCAATTAAATTTTAATGAGATTTGACGAGTAGCATTTAAGTTATCTCTTATAATGCGCATTTAATTGGCTTCGACTACATTGATGATGTTCTAATTTTTACTTGTCGATGTAAAACGAACAAAAAAAACTTTATACGATGGTTTGCTTTATTTAATTTTAAGTGCATTTTTGTTTTAGAATATTTTCTGTTGCAAATCGGTATTTTTTGTTAATATTTTTATATTATAAGATTAACAGTGACATTTTTTTAGTTCTTCGGTGTGAGATTAGAACTCGCACGTGGCCGTTTATTTTTTAGATAAACCAAGATGTTTAACATTCAGTAAAGTGCCATAGTTTACAGTTCATGAGAACTATTACTTTTAAAAAATCTCTTAATGCGTGTTTAACCGACTTTTATAATATAAGGAGAAAGATTCTCTAGTCGACAAGAATACATATTTTTTAAACGTATAACATTTTACTGTTTAGTCAAATCTTGATGGTTTTTTTTTTTGAGGGTATGCCCAACTTAGAGATATATCTAAGCTGGTCCCATTTAAATTTAATTAAGTTTGATGAAGTAGTTATTGAGTTACACTCATATGTCTTCATTCCTCTTTCCATACAAACATAGTTATTTCATATTTTAAATACTAAGTGGTCACACTCAATGAAATTTGGCATGCATATTCTTGAGCTTAATATTTGCTTTGGTGGCGGCGGAAGAGAGGTTTGCCAGCTCTTACTATTTTTTTTCAATTTTATGTGATAATATAATTTCCTATACAAAACTACTTATCTAATAATTTTGAAAAAAACATATTTATATGTTAAACTTATAAACCAGGAGCATAGATCCAAAACTCAAGGAGATCCACGAAAAATTTAACTAAGTTTGAACGTTTGGCATTTAAAATATGACGGAACTACGTTTGTATGGAAATAGGAACGAAGACATATGAGTGTAACTCAATAACTACTTCATCAAAGTTAATGAAATTTAAATGGGACTAACTTAGATATATATATGCGTTTAATAAAAAAATTGTACTCTAATGATAGTTTTATCGTAACTCCTGTCGGTGATGACCAGTATTGCGGACGAGTTATACTACAGATATTGTTAGAGATAAATATCACTGAAAAACTGGAACTGACTTGCGACACTAAAAAAATTGAAATAACTTATCGAAGTCGGAACATAAGATCGCTCAGTGTTTAAATCAGCATAGTTTGAAAATAGCTAGCATCAGTTTATAGCTAGCTAGTTGTATATCGAATTGCAAAAAGGATTTACTCTTTGATATAAACCCTATATGTTTCCATACATGCTGACGTATTAAATGCGAATGGGAAAACATCTTTTTTTTTTTTAAAAACAAACTGAATACATATTGAAATGTATAAATTTTAGGCGTACAACATTTCAATGTCAGGCTGGAATCGAACTGGTGAATTCACGAACGGGTGCGCGACGTAGCGCATATTCGAACCTTGCTTAAACTGTTGTGCTCTATTTGTTTTTATATTCGCATAGTTTGAGAACTATCGCATGCTAACTTGAAATCCAATTAAGAAATAAGAGAGTTAAATACATCTGAACTTGTAGCGAGTACAACCTACATGCAATTTCTATATGCAATTCACCTTTATTGGTATATCTTAAGCTATTTTCAATACTACTGCCACTAGAAATATAACAATTGATATTTCTATTCCATCGAGTTAGAACGTCATGTTCAATGTCAATTGTCTGATATTCCACGTTAGGTTCCAGTGCACTCAGATGTAGCTCCTGAGAAGCCTCAAGTTATTTTTACCAACGCCCGTTACTTTGGCACTAAAAGCGTTTGTGTTGAATCTTTAAAGTGCCAATTGTAGTTTAATGGTGTGAAGTAGAGTCAGGTTAGCAATGATTGTAGAGAAAACATTGTGTTGCGTGCATTTATATGTATATAACGTAACAGAAGAGTGTTCTATTGAAGATCAAGATATAATAAAAGAAGCCATAGGTAAAAATATTTTAAACTGGTCTGCAATTCATACCATCCATTGCGGTTGCCAGGTTACTAGAAATTCTAAGCCTATACAGGTTTTAAAGTGACATATATGAGAATTTCACTAGATACGAGTCTAGATACGAGTATTACTGATTTTAAAATAAAGTTGAATGACTCAAATCGTTATTGTTGGTGTAAACAAAGGCCAAATATCAAGTATTCAAAGCGGTGTCTCAGCGGTCGATTGCGGAAATGACAAACCGATTAGTTGCAGATTCCACGTCCTGGGAGAGATATATCCGGCGGAAGGGAGCTGAATTACTTCCCGTCTCGCTCTCAATGCACCGCAACAATGCCCATCCAAACGGTTCAATTTGATTTAAGAACAAGCCACCAGCTAAAAGTCCCCTTCGCGTCCATCTCGTAAGTTCCAACTCGGTCCGCTTCATTAGAATCTAAATTCCCACGGTTCATTAGGATTCCCCAGAATTCTCGGCGTTCATTAGAATACTCCCGCGGTAGTGGACCCCGGACGTAAATAAGTGATTAACGCAGTTGAGATTGTTTTCAGACGTTCCGTCGCTGCAACTAGTTGGAGTGAACTCTTGATACATTTAAAATGAACCGAGCAAGGGTCGCGCACTTCGTGCTGCCGCCATCACCGCTCCTGTTTCTCGCTCGTCCAACGTCAACTGTAGACGCTAATGTTTAATGAGATTGGGTACATCTAAGATTTCTTGAAAGTGTCTGTTACATTTCCTTCGATACTTTCGACATTATAACTCTCTCAAACTTTACTTTTTTTGCATGGTGGAAGGGCATTTTGCGAATGCCCGCCTGGCTAGCGACCACCCTCAAGTAGAAAATCTGTCGCCAAGCACCTAACGGTGTGTTCCGGCAGCAGTCCTTGAGAGCCAGAAAAATTACAGGCTAATGAGACCTAACAACTGGACGTCTCAGTGTGACGGGCACAGTGCAATTCGTCGTTGACGAAATGCGTCTGTTATAGGCAGAGGTTAGTCCACTTAACATCAGGTGGGCCTCGGGCTTGTTCCGTCACAATAACATAAAAAAAAAAAAAAAAAAAAAAAAAAACTTCCATTTAAGATTCGTCGGAATTGTGCGGAAAATAATCGCGTTTATCTCGCAAATATTTTAATTTCCAGAGAGGAACTTATTTTGCCCCAAAGCATCATCTCAGTCACGTACTTCATATCTATGGATAGGTACTTTAAGCTGAATTTTATTACACTGCCATGAAAAAGGTAAAAACGTAATCCCAGGTATTAATGTGGATTCTGAGGAAGCTACACGCATTTGTTGAAAGCTGTCTACATATTTAATTCTGCGTGTCGTGATTAAGTATCCATTACTTTGATTGAATGATCTGGTTGCTTAGATCTTCCATCATTTATTTACGGAAAAATTTTACAAGCCGGTATAATGAGATAAATATTTTTTATGTTGTAATTTTTGCAAAAACGCCAGCTAAAAAACCTTTACTCTTGCCTTGATTTTATAAGCTATATATGGTGGTAGGGCCTTTTGCGAATGCCCGCCTGGCTAGCTACCACCCTCAAGTAGAAAATATGTCGCCAAGCACCAAACGGTGTGTTCCGGCAGCCTTGAGAGCCAGTACATCTAGGTTAGCCTGAACAACATCTTCGACCACATCATCACTTACCATCAGGTGAGATAGTGGTCAAAAACTAACCTATAAGGGTTAAAAAAAAACCAGCTTATCGCTTAGGTTACAAAATTAAGACGAGAGAAAAGGTTTTTTTAAATCATATATATAAGTTTTGTCTAACAATGTCGATTCAGTAATTCATAACTACTCTGTCAATATCACTTTCAACTAGAAATGTTATACATATAGCTGTTAATGTAATATTTGTTTAACTATATACGGCATTCATACACAGCACTTATATAATATATTATAATTTATTGAGTATTTGTTAAACCTATCATGATTCTATACAGTAAATGCTAATCTGTAGTCCAAATATTCAGTCATAAATATAATCACAGTAGACCATAGCTATATCTACTCGTATTTGTAAGTCCAGTCTATAGACTAGAATCAAATTGACTGAAATCTAGAATTTCAGGCCATGTTTCAAAAAGAGGCTTTATTTTATGTGCAAAGCACTAAAAGTGAGCCCCGATTCAGTTTCGCTTCGTCTACCCAAGCTCCTCGCTCCTCGCAAAGTTGATCATTTTCCAATAATTAAGTTACTGAATCAATTTCATTCGTATGGACTGTCAGGAAACAGCATTTCACACTGAAATTGTGTTGTTACTTAGCGGCTCTGTGGGGTGTTGTCCCCTCATGTTTGCGAAGGCATAGGACGCCCTTTGAATCTAAAACGTGCGCGGTGTTTTATAACGTGATATCTTAGTTAGGAGTAGAATTATAGTTGTTTGATACATTTGTTACATATAGGTACTTATAACTTTTTCAAACAAGCAGCTTGTGCCTTACTAGATAATTTTGATACTGACTTTTTGAAAAGAAAACCCCTTTGATAAGTTAAGTTGTTACAACAGATAATATGTATCGTTATTTTTTAAGAACACCTCATAATTTATTCCGTTTATTGACCACTTGAGAATTAATTTATTTAATATGCTAACCTCCGTATGGGTTACATATTTGAGCCGTTTGGTGTAGAGACGTTGGGTCCGTGGGGACCGGGAACTCATCGTATTTTCCAAAATTTATCAGAGCGCTTGGTCGATGCGACGCGTGATCAAAATGCTGGCACCTATTTGGCTCAAAGAATAAGCATTGCAATTCAACGGGGCAATGCTGCCAGCATGCTGGGCACGCTGCCAACTGATAGTGGGCTAGAGCATTTGGACTCCCTATGAGTCCAAATGCTTTTACTGTAGTAGCTGTAGTATTGTAGTAGCTGTAGTGTTGTATATAGTTTGTAGTATTTGTTTAATAAAGGCATACCGCCATTTAAAAATAATTTATTTGGCAGAATAATAATAATAGTATATTTCTTATATCTATTTAACGTTAAACACGTAGTCTGAAACATATAGACTAACTTGTTAGATAATCGACTATTCAATATTCATATTTATCTATCAATATTTTTATGATAAAGCAGTAAGTTATCGGAGTTTACATAGAAGTTAGGTTGGTTTAGGCCCTAAATGGACCCACACGTCCGGACAAACATCATGGGAATTCACAACTCAAACAACTTTAAGCAAATTTATAACTTCCGGATTGGGACCACGCTTCTATCGCTCTTACTACCAGTATGTATATACTTCAATAAACATCATACCACATGTTTCAACCAATAAATTAACCGAAGAGAACCCAAAACACGAGGATGATAATATTATGTCCATTTTAATGGCTTTTTATGATTCATACGTGCACGCAAGAAAAGTAGAATTCAATAAATATCGTTCAAGTATTTTTGTTCTTCTTATGAATGTATTTGAATATGAAATCAGTTCAAACAGCAATTTCTGTAATTTGAGTACTAGAGGGAAGTTTCTTTGTGATAAAGCGCCGAGATTAAGTAAAAATATAGTTTCTTGGAAATATACGATAGCAGGAAGTGTGGTAGAGTGATTGTAGGCAAGGACCTGGAAGACATCTTCCGGCATTTGCGATGTTCTCAACACATATTCGTTTTCTTTTATTTCTTTTCTTTATTAGAAAACTAAAGTTATGTGTGTAATTGTAGTAATATCTTTGAGCTATCTATCCTATCCTAGCAAAATTAAACTTAACAAGTATGTCTCAAGGTGACGGGCGCAGTGCAGTTCGTCACTTTTGATGACATGCATCTGTTATAGGCAGGTTTCATAATGGTAATATATTTATTAAATTCTTCTCTAGAACCTTTCCAATAGCGTGTAAAAAGGCTTTAAAAAGCAATATCATTATTGTAAACCGTTGCTCTGTTATCATAGAAGAGATAATCTTGCTTTTATTTCCCAGACAGTCTAAGCTACAGGCGTTACGTAAAAGTGTATTATCTCAAATAGAGCGTGCAAATAGAGTGGGTAGGTACGGTGCAGAGGGTGCAAGGAGCAAAGACCTAGAGGGCGGCGTCCGCGCGGGTTCATGCCCGGACTAGCACCCTTTGTCTTACACCATCAGCGTATCTAGGGGAGATGAACCGTGCCAGTAAGGCATAAGGTATGTAGAAGGCCACCCTACACCTAAATACACCCTAGAAACGTACTTATAGTATGTGTTTGTTGCTACAAGATTATGCAACCAAATGAATAGGTTAACCGGATTCAGATCTTTAATGGATGAGCGAAATAAAACATCATAAATAATCAAACTCTTGCGCTACCTGTATAACTGAAACCCGTACCTGTAGACTCTTTTTTGATTTTGGAAGTCAAACTTATCGAACTCATAAAAAGTGACGGTCGAAGCTCCCAAAGTTGCATAATATTGCATACTTCAGTATCATCGACCGTGAGGTGAGTGAACAGCAGTTCAACAGCACCAGGTTCGAAGTCCGAAGCATTGTTGCAGAGTTACATAATAAGTATCCACGTTTGCAGTTCTCCACTGCATTACGACTGAAAAGCTTCACCACATTCTGTTTTATTATGAGTTATTTTTGTTGGTGGAAATTCGTATTACATTGAGATATGATGCGTTTCTTTGTGATCATATATGTATGACTATATTATTTATATGTCTTGAGCTGATTACGTACTTGTTAGATTACCTATATGAAATAGTTGTACCTAAAATTTTTCCTTTTACCGATAGATGTGGTATTTTTATACAAAGATAATGTAGCATGTAGCATATTAGTGCTTTCATAATACAAACGTAGTTTCATCACATTTTAAATACCAAGTGTTAGTTAGTAAGGTAATATTTTTCATTTCTGCCTTGAGACTTTCATAGTACTTACGTGGAGCTTTTCTTTATACTGTGCTAATATATAGGCTGCTGGTTTGCTGTTTTCCGTAAAAAATGTATTTACATAATTATTAGAACAATATTTTTGTAAAAGAATTATTTTTGAACTCTTTACCTTGAGACTAACATCATACACTGAGAAAAATCTAAAGTCAAAAGCGCCCTAATGACGGCCAATTTATATGGTATAAGGCGAAAAACCGACCAAACGTAAATACGTACAAAAACGCCTTCCATCTAGAAGGCGTTAAACGAGGTCAATGAAGGCAAATGTTTCTTTTCGTCTTCATTTAAGGTGTATTTTGTGGTCTTACTTAAATATTGACTTTTGATAAGGCTGATTAAGTCGTACGTTATAGTGATAATTACCGTACCTATCCGCCGTAAAAGAAAGGTATATTTTATGGTCAATACTGCAATTATTATCGTATAACAAGTTGCAATTCTGAAAATACTTTACGGAAGGCGTTTTTGACGGTTGTGTTTATTATAAAACATGGTACATTTTTATTGATTGGTGAAAATCATCTTAAGAGTTGTGAATTCATCTTACGTAGTTACAATTCAACGGTAAAAGGTCAAATTTGATTTAAGCCTTTAAGACGGTTTTCTCAGTGTAGTATAGTTCCTTATACTATGCTAATATCTGAGCTATACTAGTTCGCTATTTTCTCGTAAAAAAATATTGTCAGAATTATTTTAAAATATTATCTTTTTATATGAGATTTCTTACTAACAGTTAAGGAACCATTAAATAATATAACGGAAAACTGGTAAGGAAGAGCATACAATAAAATAATTTATACATACGAATTCTCAAAGAGTTTAAAAATCAAATTTTGCGACATAACATAATCGTTGCTTATCTTTAAAAAATATGGTTTAATACTACATACAAGTTTTACTTTGAGCAATACAAAATAAAAGTATGTTGCATATTATTTAAAATATACAAAACTGCGTTCGTATAGAAAGCGCCACATGTGAACTATACTTAAATCAAATTAGCAACAAATACCCAATTATGTAAAAAACATACTCTGGTCATTCCTGTATTCCCTGATGGAGGCCGAGGTTTTTGGTCTCATGTAATATAGGGTAAGCCTATCTCTATCTACCGGGCACAGATCCAGACTTCGAAACATTAAATTTTAGACTTCGTCAGAAAATATAGGATCTGAACAACTCCTGCATTCTGTTTTTATCTGTTACTATTTTCCATCGTTCAAAGGAATATTCCGATTTTGATGAGCAGTAACGTCGCAAACATTTCTAAAAATTGAACGAAAGGAGCTGAAAATATGATTAAATTATTGCCACGATTCAATTTTACTGCTTTCATATTCTCATGAAGTTTTATTGTGTTGTGGAACTACTCGCCTCGTTCAATATTATGTTTATTCGTGTGCATTCGGGAAAGTGATATAAAGCTTTGTGCAGCCATCGTCGCATTTGCAATAAAAGAAATCGACTTATCATAATATTTTTCATGAGAAACGATTCGCACACTTCCGGGCAGTTCCGGCGAGTTGGTAAACATTTAATCATTTCAGTTACATTTTTCCATTGGCGCTGTGTTGCACCGAGGAACAAGAAAAATACGAGCATATTTAGCGGTCAGCGGAAAGGTGAAACAGGTTCGTGCACACGATATAGAGCCTTGCGATGACACTTTAATACGGTGACCGGGACTGGAAACTAGTTTGGAAAACGGTCCACGTATTCAGTGAATATGTTAATGGCGTTTTTGTAAAGCTAGCCGCCGTATAGCTCGCTGGCGCCTGGCGCCCACTGAACGTGTTGTTTTATCGACCGGCCTCATTGTCGCGTAATTACCCACCTGTTTCTCTCCCGAAACGTTCAGCGTTCATATACCCGCCCAGAAAAGTTATTTAAATTAAGTCCCACATCAAAGCGAAACTCATTTGCGTTTACAAAAGTGCAGATCATATTTTTTTCTTCTGTGTGTTCGAATTGAAAACGTTGTAATATTCTTTTTTGTCTGGGCTCGGACGGGCGCGGGCGCCGCACAAAGCCTGCCGGGTCTGTGTTCTCTTCCTCACTCACCTGTAAAGGAAAGAAAAGAAATTGTTAATTAACAGCCACTGAACGGAATTGATATCGTCGGGAATGAAGACATTGCTGTTATTGTAAACGGATGCTAAAATATGCTCATAACTCATCGTGAGTTTTTGTTTTTATTGAAAAGCTATTGTACTATATATTAATGTTCATTTAACTCCTGTAATGTAGACAATGGAAATATATTTTTTGAAATATATTGCATGGTTGTACTATGCAATACAGATTATGAATGCCCGCCGGGCTAGATACCACCTCAAGTAGAAGATCTGTCGCCAAGCATCTTACAGTGTGATTCGGCAGCAGTCCTTGAGAGCCAGTAAAATTATAGGTACATGAAACTTAGCAACTGTATGTATCAGGGTGACGGGCGCAGTGCAATTCGTCACTTGTGACGAAAGTCATCTATTACAGGCAGAGCTTAATCCGCCTTACATCAAGCGGGCCTCGTCATTGTACCGTTACAATCATTAAAAAAAAAACGGCTCTTCGCATGTTAACTAAATAAACGGAATGGATATGGTGTATGACGGTACTATTTTTTTCAAATATTTGTGATAGTTTGGGAATGGTCAAAGAATCGTGTTCACGCAAGTCGAGAATGAGTGCTGTCTTTCAAGGCCATCTTTCGAAACACTAATTGCTAATTCTGTAATATATCTATATTACAGAAGACCCGTATGAGTGCATCTTCATGATGGATACCTATCATCTGATAGATATCCATCATGAAGATGCACTCATACGGGTGTATCAGTACTGCATGTGAAATTGATAATATTACATGAGCAACGAGTAATTGCAAAGCCAAACCAGTTGAAATGTACAACTAGTACCTACTTCTGTAATATATCTATATTACAGAAGACCCGTATGAGTACTGCATGTAAAATTGATAATATTACATGAGCAACGAGTAATTGCAAAGCCAAACCAGTTGAAATGTACAACTAGTACCTACTTCTGTAATATATCTATATTACAGAAGACCCGTATGAGTACTGCATGTAAAATTGATAATATTACATGAGCAACGAGTAATTGCAAAGCCAAATCAGTTGAAATGTACAACTAGTACCTACAGCACATCAACACACAGTGGTAATGATATTCGGCGGAAAGCGCACGCGGTGAGCCGCGAACTAGCATTTGGCAGCGTCAGCGACCCGCAGCCGGGCCGCTCTAAACTAAACAACTCGTAAAAGTGTAAAAGTCGTAACGATAGCGGCGCAGAGACTGCCTAATATGAGCAGCGGCTGGAGCAGCGCCAGTCATGCTCATTATCAGATGGGACGTTCCGGCGCAACCCTTTCGTTTTACGATTGGCCTCTAATTATACCGGCGCTCAAGGCGGCGCGCTTTTTCAGTGATACGAGCTGAAAGCGGCCGCGCACTGCCAAATGGACATATTTATCGGTACTATCCGAATCGTTTACGCGGTTCGACGGCAGCGTTCCGGACGTTGGTTTGCGTTACGATCGCCCGGGTGTTTTGCGATATGAAAAAAAGTCTCGGGAAATGTCGCAGCCGGCCTGCAATAACAGACGGAGTTGGTTTACGGGAGACTGCTGATAAAGCCGGCGCGGCTCGCAGTGTGCGGGAGCCTTAACGACGTGTTGCCAATTTATGTTATGCGATAAGCTGAGTTTGTTTCGCCCGGGGCTGAGACGGATTACCCTACTATTGCTGAATCATATGTCGTGGCGCTTCACTACTTAGTTTTTACTACCTAAGGGCACAAAAAGATAAAGAAGTAGAAGTATAAGTATGATAAAACTATTGTGGCGCATATAAGGAAACTTCCTCATAGCTGATGCTGTCGCTTTTTTTAGTATGTAGGTATAAAGTCAGTTCCAATTTCACATTATGTTGCGCGACGATGCGGTTATGGCGATGTGGTTACAGCGGCGGCGGCAGAGCGATGGAATACCGACCAGAGAAGCATTACACGGAATCGCTCGCAGAGTCTATTAGTATGCCACCAGCGATTCTTACTGGAATGAACCCACGCGACGTGACGTCTCGGGTATCTTCGACGTTGCTACGTCAAAATGCAATACCACGAATATTGTAAACCAAACAATCGTTGAAGAATCATACAAAGATTTGGCTATGAGAATTCTGGAACAGTTTGTTGATTCACTCGGGGTCTGAGATTATTTAGTTACGATAGAAAATCATTACTACACAGTCATGTTCTTAACCAAAACGCGATTTAAGATGGTAATTATCATCCAGAAGATCGATATCATCACTGAGCGATAATTTCTTCAAGGAAGTCTCTTCGCACTTTATGAAAGCGGAACGGATAAGTTATAAAATATCAGACCGTAAAAGAAGTTCCATTAAAGGATAATGACTGAGTATTATTACTGGAATACATCGTAAATCCATCCAGAAGAAAATCGCTAGTGATGAGAAATGCGACCCTTGTGACTTGTTACTGAACAACACGCGGGGAGAGTGATGGATTTCGTCATTTTACGTACATACTCGCACTTATTGCTAGTTTAGTAGAGAAGACGCTGGAATCTTGAGCACTGGGATTTATTCGCTGTAGCCGTGGTAGATGTCCATAGGCTCCCCTCGTATTACGTGCGACTGAATTGTAATAATAATTGTACATAAGTAATGATATGTTTGATTCTATGTATTTAATAGTCTAAAAATAATGCTATTTACTCGTATAACATAACAACTGTGTGTTATCGTTCTTAAACATTAATTTGGGCTGGTTTACAGAACCTTCTATACTTCCTCGTACTTCTTGGGAATTTAAAGCCATTGCGTTTTAATTTTTATATAATTTCACTTAGTTAGTAGTCTAAAGTAGTAACCCTTAAATGTAAGTTCATTAAATTACGTTCTATGCTACTTGTTAATTTAATGAGGTTTTTTGTGTAAGTATTAATAAACGAACTTGATAGACACATAAAAAAATTAAACGTTCTTTTTCTTGTCAAAATGGCATTAGTTTTCTGTAGAATTAATAAAACTCTTTTAACTTCTCAGCTCAACTTATAAACTTAAAAATGTACCCAGGGAAGTCCCCAAAGTCCTATTACAGTTTGAGAACTACAGACACACTACTATTTTGTGGTTTAGGTAAGTTTGTAATGTGTGGGATAAGAGATAATAAATAAACGTAACCCTTCGTCTTGACCACTGGGACCACAGATAAAGCCTCAGTCTGAGTCAGCCAAACGAAATAATGCTTGGGCGTTAAATCCCGAATTAAATAATTGAATAAATAATTATAAGAAGAATTACTCCTCTGTGACTTATGCGTCAACGGCGAACGTTGGTTTTGGCCGGTGAGAACGAAAATAGTTAAACAGAGTTAAAAGAAAGCCGTATTGTAAAAAAAATAATTCTCCGATATTGGGTAATTAATGGCGTAAGAAGATGTTTCTGAGAGGTAGAAGTATTCTCACACCCACTAGTCTAACTAAGTACCATGACTTTAAGAAGAACCTGAGTAGCATCGCGTGTCGTGTCGAAGTCTCGTTCCGGGTCGTCCCGTGCCGCCCCCGGCGCCCGTGGGGGACCGTCAACTCAATCTTGCCCCATTTCGCGCGACAAATTGGAAAAATATTCAATTACACCTCGCTAAATATTGAATTATATCATAGCAAATTACAATTTTGCATTGGGGACGTAACACTAAACCCCAAATATATTTTTCATGAGTTCATTTTCGTGTCAGTAGTGCTAATTGGGCACGAGGGCGGGTCAAAAAGTCCGCAAATTTAGCATTATCCGCTTCTTTTGTACAAAAGTAAATTATTTAGGTATGGTTAACCACCTGGCCTTTGTATTATTATCAGAATTTGATTTTTTTATAATATTAAATTTGTTTATGGCGGCAATTAAAAAAATATGCATATAATGTGGTCACTATATTTATAAATAGATAATATATATATATAACATTTTGCAAAAAATAATACTAACTCCAACCAAGCTGTGCAAATACTGTGGCTGTGATTGAGTTCAATTATTATAAAAAAGTGCTTTATTTGTACAACAGAAATGTATACGAACGATGGTAAATTAGTATTTTTTTTATTCTATTCCCTATCTCATGCTATGAGGAATCGAAATTAATATTTATTATATAATTTTATGTTTTTAGCGATGAATCGAGGTACCTGTGGTTAGTTAGGGCTTGAGGTTTGTGTATTATCCGAATATAATTTTCGGACGATTGATCTGAAATTCATGAAAATTGGTAGTAAGGACATTGGTATAAGAACCAAATAGGACGGAGATCAAATAAACGATCTTAAAAGAGATTTGAAATTTTGTGACAAAAATAGGTAAAGCCAAAGGGCTTTATATATACTTAAAATAGTTTTTAATACTCCGGAGGTCACTTGCTCCATCTATTATTATAAAAAGAACGGGATATTTACCGTGTACTTATTTGACACTGTATTTCTTGCATGTTTGTTGTGTACATTTATTATTACAAAAAACTAAAAGGCCTAAAATTAAACTGACTCAAAACACAATGAATTTGTATGTCTTAAACATTGTTTTGATTAATTTTGTCCTTATAGTTTTTCTTATATGCTTAAATTTTCAAAATTTTGTACATAACGAGGTAAATGTTCAAGACTATAGTTTATTGCACGTCAAAAATATAATCTTTATTAAAAATAAACTAGTTAGACGCGCCTTCAGTCACGTGGGACGTGAAAAAGGAAAACATATCCTTATCCGGGAACGATGGATGGTTTATAATCTGGATTAAAGAGTCCCGCCTCTACGGCTACATTTAATTTTAGCAAAGTTACCATGATAGGATAGATAAGCTAAAATCATCAAGCCATCATCGGTCCTACTATAAAACATGCATAAATAAAACAAAAATAAACTACTTTTTTATACTTTTGTAATTGTAATAAGTATATTATGAATCAAATTAGTGTATATGTAATCGAAAGTTCATTTCCCACATCATGCCTGTTTCCTGATGGGTGTATACAGAGACTACGGATTTCCACTTGCAGCGATCTGGCATATCTCTCTTGCTTTCTTTTCTCATTACATTCTCAATACTCGCCCATCTGATAAGGGCTGATACCTTGGCTTTTTCCAGAACTCCACTCTCTAATCTGGTCAGAAGAACGTAAGCCGAAGTCGTCCTCTTCTAATTGTGCCATTGAGAGCCAGTAATTCTAGGTTATCCTGAACAACACCTTCGACCGCATCATCACTTACAGTCAGGTGAGAACGTAGTCAAAGGCTAGCCTATCAGCAATAAAAAAAACATACATGCCATGTCTATTTGGTTTGTCCATTTCCTTTCGTCCATTTCTACTACATGTTCAAACCATCTAAGTCTTCCTTTTTTGACCAACGTCACTACATATATTCGTATTCACACGTTGTAGTTGAGTTATTGCTAAAGGACATTTTATTTATTTCTTGTCCAGTAATGATCAGCGTGTCTCAAGAGCGATCACGTATTCCCGCGTGCATGTCGAACCGATCGATTTGTTCGTCGAACATTATGCGAGTCGGCGACAAGTGGGCGCGGGAATTACTCGCCCGCCGGAGTAATTGCCAATTAATCACCAGCCGTTTTCTATTTCAGCCGAGGACGCCCAGCGCCCCTGCACTGCCGTCACGTGGGTTACGAAACTAGGAGCTTAGAGCTTGCACGGAGCTTATAGCAAAAAATTGGAGTTTCATCACGGGTGCAAATTTTGTTCATGACATTGCATTCTGATTTTAATAATATTTTGCACATGATTTTTATGAGAGGACTGGCCAGAAACAGCGTGTAGCAGCTGCTGAGTCGCACAGAGGGTCCTTTGTTCGAATCCTGACTGGCTTAAAACCCACCGGTGGTAGGACATTTTGTGTATGCTCGCTAGGCTAGTTGCGCCTTCAAGTAAGAAATCTGTCGCCAAGTACTATCGGTATGTCCCAGCAGCTGCCAGCTACATATTTCGACCTCGTGAGATAGTTTAAAAACTAACGTGGTTTTTCTTCATTTTATTAAATAAGTCGGAATGCACAGTTTTTTTTATAAAAGTATATTCTATAATGACAGTGCGTAGCGAGACGTCATCGCTGGCGTCACGAGCTGTCCTTGAAAAAGACCACCGGATGTGGTCGACATTATAGTCAAAGTTATCAAACTTATTCACGCGAGTTAATAAATGTTGTTTACTAAAACAGCTCAGTGATTATGCCTATAGCAATAAAAATAATGTGTTTACTCATACCTACTTCATAATAAATAACTAAATCTATTGAAAAATGTCTACAAAATCAGAATAAAATGATTTTCCGTTGTTAATGAATGAATTTTATATATTTTTCCGTTAATAATGTCAAAGTTAGAGACTATAGAAACTATATACTATATATAATTAACTATAGTTCAAAATTTTACATACACGTCAAACTATAGTTAACTACAGTTAAAACTTTAACGAAAAACTAAACTATTTGATATATTATAAAGTATAAACCGAAATCCTTCAATTGTGTGATTTTTACTCTCACAACGATACCGACACTGCACTGTATCTCAATAAGGCACGATAATCCATTTGCTACTCCATACTCAAAGTTAATTACTTCCACACAACTGAAATTAATTTATTAAGACTTATATTCCTGAAGCCCGTGTTTCCTCGCACGCCTTTGATGTGCCTTTGTAAATATGTTCGCTTGTACTTAATACGATTTGGGCTCGGGTTCCTCGTGATTAGATTTTTACTGATGAAAAGTAATAACCTCATACATGGTTACAGGCAACGTTATCAGATTGGAATGGAACGATCGATCACGTAATGAGTGCTGATTGCGAACTTCATTACGTCAAGGTGATTCGAGGGCAGTAAAGTATTGAAATAAATGTAAACTTTTAAGCCAAGGGAATAAAGAGGCGGTCGTAGACGATCCTGAACACTTGTTCGCCCCTTAACGTAGCCATTTTACTCAGATTGGTATCTTTATAACATAATTAAGTGAATTTCGGAGTCGTCGTACCATCGCTGAAATAATAAGCGCGAGGATTCGTATTACCCGTGACTTTTTATTTTTCCTTTATTCCCGCTCCTTTTAATTATGAAGTTGTCATAACGAACATTGTTGCCCATATCGCATCCCTGGAGAGGAATTGTAATGATGAGTAGCGTCCAAAGTAGAAATATTTTAATTTCCCTTTATATTTACCTACGGAACCTGCAAAGTTGATTGATATGTATAACTTTAGATAGAATTGTCTTTTGAATCATGTTTTGCAGAGTTCCAGCCTAGTTATTGAAACAAAATACATATATTGAGCATATTTTATTCGGTTAACACAGAAGTAGGTGCACTATTAGCTTTCAAGTAGTAATTAGTACTGGGTACAAGGATCAAGTAGTAGTAGTAATTAGTACTACCATATTAACTGAATTTTGGTAGATATAGAGCGCAATAAAAAAACGCGTTTATCAAATTGACACTTTAACAAATTGATATACGACTTTTACAAACTACGTCTTTATACATAAAACTTTACCGTGATTTCCTCGTTTTTTATAGATTTTAGGTGTTGTACAACATGCGTTTTTCAAATTTGAACACTATTTGTTCAAAGCTTTGTTAGTAGGTAGATCCCGAAATTTGTATCGTGGCCTGAAATTAAATTGTAAAAAACTTTGGGAAAAAACATTAAGGCTTTCTATAATCTTAACTTGATAATGGTACGGTTCAGTTCGTTGTTTCTAATAATCTTATACAAATGTAAATCAAAAGTGACGATTCAATCTCGAGAACATCAATCAAGAAAGCTTTCACAATATCGCGTTGGTGGGAGGTAGCAGAAGACGTCGCCTCAAGACGCGTCCAGTTAGGTAAATGGGTCGGCGGGTTATTTCCTCTGAGTGATTTATACCAGGTTATTCCAGGCTGGATACTTGTATCGCCGATCACTGAGTGGATTGCACCGCGACACCTTTCAAATAAATTGTTCTGAGACCCACCGGAGACGGTAAACAATTCAACCCTATGCAAAACTCGTTCCAAAGCAAACACCTAAAATTTTTCTCGAGGGTTTGTCCAGGACTAAAACTGCACTCGTCTCTCGTTACTTCTTCTCGTAAGTGACTTTGGGGGCCTTTTTATTTAATCTACAAAGTGAAATTGTTTTATCTTGTTTAAGCAACGCCTTCGTGGAATCCTTGCGGTATAGGGGCGTCTACGCTTTACGATGAGGAGCCGGCAGGGGCTTTTAAGTCACCTGAAATGTGCTCGTGAAATACGCCGAGTTTATAGTTGGACATAACAATAGAAAACGCGAATACAAGTTTGTTGGAAACGAAGAATAAATATGCATAATTAACGTCGGGGAAGTTTGACAATTAGCGGCACCTCTGGCCCCACAGCCATGATAACCCTCAATCGAGACTAAACAAGTTGATTAATTACTGGTCAGAGTCGCAGCGCAAACTTCCCGGTCAACAACTAGCCTCCCTGACTCGACTACAAAAGAATTAATTTGATTTATACTTCAAATGTTGTGTTCATTTTAAAGTGTGATGGTTTGTGAAGTAAAGTAAAAACGTAATAAATTTGTACTTGGGGTCATACAGTATGAACTTGTGTGGCACTTCACAATTCTTAGTCATGCTACACATACTTTAGACTAACAATTAGTTCTACACACAAATTAGTCATACTAATATTTGTAATGACTTTGAAGCGGTAATGGCGCAGTTTTAGCTTCGACTGCTGACCAGGCGTCGTTTGGTTGGTTGGAATTCTACCACGAGTTTGGGTCAGTTTCATTTTTTGGTCTAGCTCATCACTTTACCAGTACCACTTTTTTATTACTTACTGATCAGTTAGGTTTTGACCACTATATTAGTCGAAGATATTAGCAGCCTAAACTAAAAATAGAAACTGGTTCTAAAGACTGTAAGAGGGTAACTGTCCTAAGAACGCATAGTTAGGTTAGGCGATTTTTCTACTTTAAGACCATTTTGCATGTTGTAGGGCATTTACAAGCATTCATAAAATTCCCAATAATAAAATTATGCTAATTAATGGACAAGGCTAGTTATAATAAGCAGTAAAAATGTTATAAAGGATAGCGATGTGGTAAATGTAATTAAAATGATCAATCGGGCGTGTCCATAATATGGCACATTTGGCGGGCAGTCGCGTGGTCGGTGTTGCCGTTCATAATAAAAGCAATTCGAGTTGCACGTTGTCAGTATGAAATTGGTGTTGCAATAGGAAGCCGTGTTGCTGCCAAATTGCCCACGCCAGTGTGTGAGCGCCCTAACAATTACACCACCAGCCTTAATGCCTCTGGAGCATATAACCCTTATGTTTTTGTATTAACTTTTATTATCATTATGCGCAATTACCTTGTCGGATTAGATAAAGGGCTTGTCTAACGATATTCGAGAACATGCTGCTGCTTTTATCGATACGATTTGCGTGTACGACGAATTTGTTGATTGGTGTAGATTTTTGATATAATTTTTTTCCAACTGCAGGTAGAACTAGCCTTATTTTCTTGAAACGAGATTTCACTCTGTAGAGTTTAGATTTTTAACCTAGATCAGGATGCATCACATCATCAGCATGAATATATACTTGTTATCTCAAAATAAATGAAATGATTCAAACTTTTTTAAACGGCTTGTCTTTTAATTGAAATCGGCAGAGGAAATGTTTTACAAAAGTTAGTACAACTGTTGTTTTACTCTTTAGTTCGTTAGCTAAGTTTGATTGGATGTAGTTAAGAAGTGTATTAGATATGAATTCAATATATTATTAAGCTGTTTTGTAGGCAAAAATTTTATTATGTTTCGACATGATAGTATAAAATTACTATTAATATTATGGTATATATTAATATTCTTTTAACAGTAAAAAAGCAAGTCAACATATTTTCCAATAAAAAAAAATTAAAAATATATTGGCATATGTATCTATTTTTAACTAAACCATAACATATCTTTTTCTGGAAACGAAAATACTGTTTCCTTAGAGTATAAGCAAACATTCATTGTACATGCCGTCATTAAATGATCTATTAATATGTTTATCATGTATCATTATATTTTGTTAAAGGCGCATTGCGAGGCTAAAAACTGCAGTCTGTAACTGTGCCATGGTATGTACTTTCCCTAGAGTTATCAATTACAAAAAAAAAACAATCTGTTTATATGCCTGATTTCTACATTTATAAAATTATACCTATGCTGCTATGTCTGCGCTTTATTCATATATATACAATTTGTTTATGCTATTAAGATATTCATTGTCAAGAAGCATTCGTAATAATCAATGCGTAGACTCCTACGGCGTAGCATGACTGCTGATATCGGCTTAGCAGCGTAGTACTGTTGGCAACCGCTACGAATGCCAGAGTTGCCAACGTCTACAGTGCCGGCGGTCGCAGACGGGGCTGCCAACGTCTACGGATAAGCTCCCTCGTTACGTACAGATGGTAACACTTGGGAACACGGGAAGGGTTTACTTACTAGTTCACACAGGACTAACGAATTATAACACCATGATACGTATATGTGGATTTAGCATAACGTTGTAGCAAGTTTCCACTTGTGAAATAACTACAAAATATTTGAACGCAACAATTAATTTCTTACGTATCTTCCTACTTTTATGGACATGTAATGCTCGGAAATATTCATTGTTATAGTTATTAGTGAAGTTGCTCACACATAAACAAAGCAAATTATTGCGCATAACACTAGTAGAATATTAAATGACGTGTCGAGATTGCGTCACATTCATATTCCATAATATTGTCGACAATCAGACAGGTGTAAAGCATACAATCGACGTGAACTATGAGACATTGCATGCCTAATCATCTGTACAAGCTTAGCACATCATTGCACCCAGGTGTAGTAATAAATGCAGCTGCGATATGCGAGGATAGTAGTAGGTACTCACCTACTACTATCTTTTTATGGATGTAATAATCATTACTTTGTTATGATATTGAACAACATTAATAAGTCAACAATTATTGGAATATTCCACAAAACTGATGCAAAATATTCTCACTTAATTAAAAGTATTCGACGATGATTACAAAGTTTCTGTTCTCGAAAAAAAAAAGTATTGTGAGCGCTCCCGTTATTATTTCTATATCGTGAGAAGCTTCTTCTCAAAACAAGGTCGGGATCGGGTAGTCGTAATCAGATCCGAGACCTTAGTTTAGACTTACTAGCGATTTAAATGAACGTTAAGCTTAGTAGATGGAAAATAAATTGATTGTGGCTCATTTTAGAAAGTATTACAGTTTTGGGTGTATTTCTAGTGAAACGAAATCAGGTCGATCCGTTAACTACGATAGTTAAACAATGTGAGACAGTGGAGGACAAAAGCATTTACTTGACGGAGACCGAATAATGCTCCTCTAGTAACGATGCACTGTAATCCGGACGTGGCGACGCGATGCAGTCGAATTTGAGGATTCTATTTCATACGATATTGTACCTGTTTTGAAACGTTTGACAAATCGACTGGAGCTGTGCATACGTTCTCGTTGTACGATGTCGTAAACCGCCGAATCGGTAACCAATAACGAATAAATCACGCAATAGATGCGCGCCTGTTTTCTGTACGTTCGTGATGCTATTTTGGCCGCACCGTGGCCGATACTCGTTTTTCTATCAAACCTCGGAGCGATACAAAATACATTTCTCGCAAATCGATTTTTGAACAACCAACCACTTACTCGTAGAAGGTAGTTAAAACGCGATAAAATATTTAATCACCCTAACAGATTCGTTGCACGTAATTTTGCGAAGAATACTTTATGATTAATTTCTTGGGAATCTGTGGTCGCTAACAGGTAAAATATATTGCATATTTTATGAATCTTCATCGGCAAATTATGCCAAGAATGTTGTATACGAAGTTTGAGCTTGCCGTATTATGTTATGTTGTGACTATAGTAAAAATATATTTAATAATTAAACATATTCCTTAAAATAATTCCAAGCCCTATCGCATCTTATACAATATTTCTTAAAATACTTGCCGTAAACAATATTAAAATATTATACGGCGAAAATACATTTGTTATATTATAATAATTACGTATAATATATTAGAGCAAGTGCGGCTGATCTATAGTTTGTGTATTTTTTATTATTATATTCGTTGATGTATTTTTATTTAATCACCGGGTTTGCAATCAGCCCAATAATTTTCAAAATTAAATCCACACTTGCTCTAAAACTACAAAAAATACATCTTAAAAAAGCCGACTTGTTTGGGAGCTACAAAAGAGTAAATATGTGACATCAATAAAGGTGACTCTTTCGTTAATACAATATTTTTCTTAGAGAGAGTATGGGGCTCATTGTGGTGCAATAAGCTCCATACTAAACACTAAAAGAAACAGTTTTAATATAGTTGATAAATTAGCCCTGGACCAATAAAAAAAAATACAAAAAATAACATTTTATGCCTAATATGTTTTCTTTTTATAAATGTTATACCAGTCATTAACATACCAGTCATTACATTTACTATGTAAAAGCGTGTATGCGGAACCAATTAAATGGATTTTGATTCAACTTGATGGATTTGGATAAGGACGTAGGATACATTCCTTTCCGTTTTAATGAGTAGCTCCGTAGGCAACACTAATAACCGATTTAATCGCGGACGAAGCCACGGTTGGTTGCTAGTTTTATACTGTAAAAATTCTTAAGACCGAAATTCATTATAAATAACAAAATACAAAATTAAACAGTAAAATTTTAAATGCAAATCAGACTTTGACGACAACATATAAAATAATTATTATAAGAAGGTACAGAAAACTATGCCAGTTTAGGATGTTATGCTGATTTAATTACATCACAGGTCATATTACGAGTAGGCTATGTGAATTATATTAAAAAAAAACATACATTGATGTGATTTAGAAAAACACTACAAAAACTTTTTACCGGGCATCATTCTGGTTGAACATTCAGTTTGGAATAACAAAAATGTCTATTTTTCTGATTCTTCAGCGGTCTGTACAGTATAATCATTATCTCAACCGTTTGAGCAAACGCCTGATATAATGGTCATAAGGCCAGTGGCATTACTTCATGTAACTCGATTGTCTGTCTTCTTTTCTTCTATTACAGTTGAATGTGTCTGCCTATGCCACAATTTTTCTCTCTGAGTTTGTAATGGACCATTAAATAAATTATTTAAAATGTAAGATGCCCAAATTTAAGGCATCAAACTTTAAAACAATATACGTACTACGTATAAAATGTCCTATCTATTATATTATAATTATTTTCATTTCAGTTATATTATACATATGTAGATAGATAAACTCTGTATTGAATATCTTGATAAACTAAAATTAAAAATATAAAGCCTTGAATAATGTACATTATGCTTCCTTTTTTCGACTTATGAATGGAGAGAACCAATTTTTGACAAAGGATAGTGTTGTACAATATTCTTACTACTGATATTATATGTACATAAAAATACAATACAAAAGTAGATGATACTTAAGTTCATACACAATATAAAACATATTCAGATATATAAACATACATACACAATATATAAATATATTATTTACATATATGGACTGTGAAAGCGTGCATGCGGATTTTTTGCCAATCACCTTCGAAACAACTCTCTTACCGGGCATCACATGAATACTGGGTGAACGTCCCGTTTGGAAATATCACAAACAGCTACTTTTCTGATTCTTCAGCTGTATGTTCATGGTCATAATATCATCATATCAATCGTTTGAACAAACGCATGATATAATGGTCATAAGGCCAGTGGAATCCATTAATTTCGATTTGTATTTTTTTCTTCTTTTCTTCTATTACAGTTGAATGTTTCTGCCATGATCGCCCACTTAAGGAGGTTAAGATAGGCCATTAAATTAATTATAACTAATGTCAAATGCCTTATTATCGGGCGCCATATTTAAAAAATTAATATATGCTATTTATAAAATTGATTAGATATCTATTGTATTATAATTGTTATCCCAGTCATACCATAAATGTAGATAGATACATATATAAACTCTTTGATGAACACTTTTAAGTTTTTGTCAGTGACCAATAGGCCGCCTTTTCGCTATAAGCAATCTCTTCCATGCCTTTGAATAGTGAGGAGCAAGGTTTGACAAGGGATAGCGGTGTACAATATACTAATATACTTACTGATTTTATGGGTACATATCTGATCTACATTGTATACGTAGTTAATAAGTTTATACACAATATAAAACATATACTAAGATAAAAATACATATATACATTCATATACAATATATAAATATGATGTTTACATGTACGGAGTGTATAAGGGTGTATGCGGATGAATTACAATTCAACCTGCGAAACAACTAAATGTGTTTTAATAATAACAATTATTTCAGAAAACATTAAATTCATATTTTAGAAAAGCACTTAAATATATATCTAGTAACTATTCCGCGTTTTTTTTCTGTTAAGCCGGCGTGACGACACAAACGACCAGAAGCCTAATCGGAAGAATTTTCGACGCGTTCTGCTTCTATATATATTTTTTTAATTTTTTAAAATGTTTTTCTAATATATACATTTAATGTTTTCTTAAAATATTTTTATAATATTTGCTATTAATATAAATTTTCGCAAAGAAACGCCTGATCATTAAAGGTATTTAGTTTTTTTTTAACTATTTGTTTCTGGATACCAGGACTACGTAGGATACATTCCTTTCTGTTTTATTGAATAGTTTCCTAGGCAGCACTAAATATAACCGATTTGATCCCTGGCGAACCCACGGGTGCTTACTAGTATTAAATAAACTTTGAAAAGTCTAAAAACCGAAGTTCATTATAAATAACATAATTAAACAGTACAGTTTTATATACAAATCAGACAATAATTGCAACATATAAAATAAGTAATGACGTCACAGGCATATTACGAGTAGGCTATCTTAACTATATTAAAAAAACTAAGTTAACTAAAAAAAATCTTACCGGACATCATATTGATTCGGGGTGAACGTAGCGTTTGGAAGAAGCATAAATGTTTACTTTTCTGATTCTTCAGCTGTCTGAACATGGTCGTATATTCATTATTTACAGTTGAATGTTTCTGCCACGATCGCTCACTCAAGGAGGTTGTGATGGGTCGGGCACGAATGCACACATCACACCCAGGTTGAGTGAGTGATCGGGATAGAAGTCATATAATACCTTCTTTCTTCTTCCTTTTCTTTTTTCTTTCTTCTTCATGGATACTATACAAACACGTCTTACAATCAATAGCTGATATACTCGTACATTGACATATTATAAACAAACGTATAACTTTACGCTTGTCAATCCCTAAAAGTAGTATATCCTAGTATTATCAATAAGTACTTAATGAATTTTGTTCGTGCTGCGCCGAAACAATTATGATAAATAAATGATAAAACTTGGTAATGACCAAACTGGTATATAATTAGGAGACAGAAACTAAAATACGGAACTTTAATTAATGATTGAGTACGCGCGACGCTCTTGATGATCAATTGCGAACTGATTTTATAGAAAGAATTATGAATTATTGGTAAATTAGGCCGTAGTGGAAAATTATGAGTTTACAAAAATGTATGTAGCTTGCTCATACAAATTAATTATATTAAGTACTAAGCAATTAGAAGTATCATTTATCCGTTACGCTATCGGATTATATATTAGGTAGCATGCCTATTGCTATCAACCGGGCTCACCTACAGACTCCGGATTGCGGATATTTTTTTTTCAGCAGAACTCAAATTTATTTAATTATCGACCCGAGAATTGAAACCAATACCTCATATTCCAAAGCGACTCCTAGAAAGAATGAGGGGGTTAAAAATATAAAACTTTCGAACCATCTTATAATGAAAACCATTGCATAAATCTATTACAGAGTTATTAAGGTATTTGATGGTGCGATGGAAATAGACCGATGTAAAGCCCAGATTGTAAACCGATCAACGTCTTACTCCCGCTATTTCGGCATCACCGGCCAACGAACGCGTGTTTTCACAATAAACACGCTTATACCTTTCACCTTCGACTCTTGACCGCGATGTGTTATTAATTACGCACCTACCTACATATTAATTTATATCGCGTACATATTTATAAGCTCCCACACATGTTTCAGGTCAGCGCGGATACGACCAAGGATACCGGGAACTTCTACAGCGTTAACCATAATTATTAATTCCATAAACAACTGATTACTACTTTATGCCGCAAATAAAAGTGTGTTCTTAAAGGGGTGCGGCTCGAAACCAGTGCCATCTATTATTATTTACGGTGCGAATAGCTCTGGCCTACCCTCGTTTACATCACAATTAATTTAATTTGCTTTTTCACAGGCTTCTTCCATTCCCTCATTGTGATGTGGAGCACCGAGGGAGGGCGTGAATTTTCTCGTGATTTGGTAACGGAGGCGGTAATTAAAGCAACTGTGAGGTTTCTCCATTTGTTTTTAAACGTTTACTGCCTCGGGCTTGTTTTGAATGCCACCAAGTAGCTTAATGTTGTTAATATAATTTCGCAGTTAACACGTTAGTCTTACAAAATTACTGAAGTAATCTCTTCGATATTAATTTATATATCAGCGAGGTATTGCGGAGGTCCAGTGAGTAACTCGATGCGAAATAGCCTGTAACGTGATATCGTGTGGTAAGTATCACTGACCGGTACCTATCGTATTGCGTATCAGTTGAAATGCGCACGCGCCAACGACGGAAGCCGCCCACCACCGAACTTCCGTCCACATTATAGGATGGCTGTTCTATAAGATATGAGAGTGTGATAAGGCGCCCTGATTGAAATATAATCTATTGTAATATTACCAAAGCGCTCCACAATATTAATTATAACAAAGCAATAAAAAAATACTTACATGTACCATGCGCACACGATAGGCATTATTGGCACCGATAAGACGCTCTGTCTCATAGTGGGAGGTTTGGAACAGTGTAAATTTGCCATAAATCTTCGTCTCTAAGTGAACCGGGATACAGTTTAAGCACGCCTCGCGTCGTCGCCTTCAATCTAAGTTTCGCCTGACTGTCGCCTGTCGGCTACACTCCTGCATAATGAAGGGGGACCGTTCCAGAATTCACAAAGTTACCTCCCCGATACTGGCAATAATTACATTCATGTCGCTCTACGGCTACGGTGATGTTCGATACTTCGTGTATTAAGTTCCGGACTGAAGTTTTTATACGACATTTTGTGCACGTTTTTATGCGTTCCACCCTTATCTATCTCGGCGTAACATTTATCTAGTATCTGTCACTTAAAGCCTTTGCTCTCATGTAAACGGGCGACCTTATTTTTTGTTAAGGGCCGTAGCTATCAGTCGCGCGACACAATATTACCCTGCACGGCGATATATCGCGTTCGGAACGCGTCATCGTTCACCCTCCGCCGCGCCGGCTGCAGGGTGTGGCTCTTCAAGGATGTATTCGTAAAAAAAATCGCTTCATACCCTCGGTAGATACGGCCTCATGCCAGCGTATCATTAACCGCCACAGGGCTTCTAATAGTCCCTTTTTTAATGAAATTATTCAAAAATAACATGACAACTTTGTACATCATTGCGCAAACTGCAGTTGCCAAGTCCTACCTAAACATAAGCTTGTTTATTTCACTAGAACTGAGAACTAGCTTTAATGATGCATTTAATTTAATATTCTGGTATTTCTGTAACGTAGACTGGACGTAACATGAATTAACTAGCGTAGGTAGCTTAAGCTCAGTGTGCCACTGGCATTATGGGCGCATCTGTTATACAGAGCGTCTGCTCACAGGACACTGTTATGAATCCAGAGTGTGATGGATGGATTTGAAAGAGGCCAAGCTTATATAGTAGTTTTATAATGTTAGTAATTTTGATAAAATACGGTTGTGTCCATAGATGGTAAACAAGTGTGGTTAACACTTGTTTACCTTAAAGCTTTAAAGACATAAATGCAGACCTCTTGTACATATTTTTTGTACAGCTATATAAGAAATTGACGTGTTATCATTTTTGTGGTTAGCGTAAAAGAAGTTATTACTTAGTAATACATTTTTCAAACGTGGCACCGAACAAAAAAATCCGATAAAACATTTACCCAAAAACTTTAAAAGCACTTGTAAAGTAAATTAAGCGTTCCGACGAAGCCATTTGTCGAACGATTTTTTATCCTTTCACAGAATGGTTAAGAAAATAACCTGTATCTCTGATGCAAAATAAAGTTTGAGTAAGGTGGAAAATATTTAATTGTCTAGGAGATTTAAGAAAAAAAATTATAGTTACGAAATTATACAAACATGTTTTCAATTTTTGATATTAGGTAATACGCACATTAACATCCTTTCAAAAATTTTACCTCGCTTTTGCTCTCTAAAAACCAGAAAGAAGTTAAGATATATTTGATACTTGATCGCAGCCTACTGCGAAGCTAATAATCCAATAACAGTTAATCTAGATACTAGCTAGAATAATTATTGAGTATTTAAGTACACATGTATTTAGGCTGTAAAACCCCTTTTCGAACACATAATTTCCATACCCACTAAACGAATAATAGATAAGAAAACATCTACACTTGTATCTAATGGATATAACGTACGTATTTCGTTTCATATCATATATTCCTTTAATGTAGTAGATATGTAATAGCGCTACGACACAGCACTTAGCGCGCGTTCGCGACGGTCGCATCAATCACTACACAATTTTATATCAAATGTCGCTCTCAATCAATTTGTGCGCGGATCGCGTTACCTACGAGTACACTACCGCTCTGCAAAAGAACCAACTATGAGAGGACCCTGGTTTTAAAGCTTTTCTGCCCGATGACGGATGATATGTGCCGATATTCTGATAAGTGACTCTTTGTTTATATCCACGAATTCAAGAAACATATTTTCTCTATCATATCTGAAGCACATACAAATTTATAACATTTTAAAAGAACATTGGAAGCGGTCGTAATTTCTCATATGGGGTGCATGAGTAAACTTTAAACTACCACCCTTTTTCTGCCCGTGGCCGTCACTGACCGACTAAAGGAGACTTGAATACCAAATCTGCATAGTTTTTTTTATTCTGACGGAACAAGCCCGGGCCCCACCTGACGATAAGTGGACAAACCTCTGCCTATAACAGATGCATTTCGTCAACGACGAATTGCACTGTGGCCGTCACACTGAGACGTACAGTATAGTTATGTCTCATGTGCCTGTAACTTTACATGGCTCTCAAGGACTGCTTCCGGAACACACTGTTAGGTGTTTGGCGACAGATTTTCTACTTGAGGGTGGTCGCTAGTCAGGCGGGCATTTGCAAAATGCCCTTCCAACATGCGGTGAAGCTTAAGCCCGCGGCGGGATTCGAACCATAGACCTGCTGCACGGCAGTCCATACCCAATGCCACTGAGCCATCACTGCTTCAATACTCTGCATCTACTGCAGAGTTGTAAACGATGGCTGCTGGCAGACCAACCGTTCCTTTAACCCAATAAACAACAATATCATGTTCATTGTAATTGTAAAAAATGTCCTTTGTTACGAACATGTCACATAATGAGTACCTAACCGTTACCTGAACCTAGTAAAAGTAGACTCGGAAATTCTTTGTTCGGTTTTCCTCGTAGATGACTAATATCGAATGACGTGAAACGCGGTCCGAGGTGGCCTCAGATACTAACTTTCCTAATGGATAGTGTAGTCACAGAACAATGTTCTGTATGAACAGTACGAAAACTTTTTGCAAGCTTTTTTTATTTAGCTTTGTAAAATATTATTTTTACTCCTAATGCTCGTAAAACTCTTGTTTATGGTACAAGCGGACTAAGCCGGCTATTAATGCTCTAGTGCATAAAATGCTGTTTTTAAGCACAAGGGCGTATATGTATATATATTAATTATTCAAAGAGGTTCAGTTTGTAATATATTTCATGTAAGCAGGTTGCCTGGGTCTGGCTTAAATTTTAATTAAAGATAAAATGTAGTAATTAATATATCGATGTTTATTTTCCTAGCAATTGTAGAAAAAATCCGAGTGTACCTGTAACTCGCGTATAGAACCTATATTAGCCTCGACTTAAATACCAGCCCTCGCTATTGTCATTTTAGCCAAGACGTTTAACAGCTCAAAATTTAAACGTCTCGGCTTCAATGACTTGTTTTGTGTTTATTGTTAGCGAAATTTATCCTACCTACTTATTAGTACTGAGGTCTTTAGAGTGAGTGATATACTGTATTCTAACGAACCAAACCTTACTGCTTTTGTGCTGTAGTTTCGAAGAAACTATAGTAGGTCATTATCAGAGAGTTTGCCCGTTCGCCATTGCTAATTGATCGAGACATTTTTATTTTACTTATATGACCGTCAATTATTTTAAGGCCGCCTATTACTTGACATTTCAAAATCATGTCATAAGTCAGTATGGAAATATTCGAAAAAAAAAATTAATTTTATAATTTTAGGGCTCAACGAATAAGCATTTCAATCCAAAGGGGCAATGCTGCCAGCACGCTGGAGACGCTGAAAACACGTAGTTGGCTGGAGAATTAGGACTGCCTTTAGGTTCTCTAAATGCTGTTTCTGTAATATATGTAGTACTCTTTATAGTTAGTAGTGTTAACAAAGCCACACAGCTATTAAAAAATAAATTATTCCTGTCATCTACTACAGATTACTCGTTTTCAATATTTAAGTTTCTAAATAAGCAGATAAATACTTTTATCTTCAATTATTAGACCGATACGATTTTCATCTAAAATTACTAAAAAATATACTAATTCACGTCAAAAAATAGCGTTCATGTACAATAATTACCTACCTAGCTTAAGATAGCAATTGCTCTCTTAAACGCTATTATACTTTTTTGAAGAAGACCTATAGAAACACCGTGATAACGTCACTTGTGCATAAAAATGGAAAAAAAAATTAAAACTTAAAATTCAACATTGAGATTTATTTATATCATTTGTATGTGTATACAATTTTATATTGGACTAATCAGACATAATAGTAAATTCTAGATGTCTAACTCAATGTAGCTACGATATATAATACCAAAAGCTTTACTTTTCCTCATCAACTAAGAATGTATTTTTTTTAATAATATTAGGTCCTTACATATGAAATTGGCGTTTTTCGTACTGGCCACTTTAATCACGAATTTCTCCTGTTTGGTAAGGAATTCCAAATTCAAATTTGTACAGCTATAGACTCATGTATTTGTGCTTCGATGATCGTCATTCATTTGTTTTTTTTCTTCTGTTTTTTTCTGTTTGCGTCACTCATTTTACAAAATGGAAAACCTTAAATATCGCATTATTTACGAGTACGAGTTCCGCCGTGGCACTAGTGCTGCGGAAACAACTCGAAGGGTGAATGATGTGTATGGCGGTCGTGTTGCAAAAGAAAACACAGTTCGTTTTTGGTTCCAACGTTTTCGTTCTGGAAATTTCGACCTGCAGAACAAGCCCCGTGGACGGCCTGAGACTCAAGTTGATAATGAAGAGTTGAAGGCTATTGTGGAAGCGGATCCATCGCAAACCACGTCCGAGTTAGCTGCAGGCTGCAATGTTAGTTTTTATCACTAACATTGCAGCCTGCAGCTAACTGTGTTTTAATTCACTTGAAGCAAATTGGGAAGATTAAAAAGCTTGAAAGGTGGGTACCTCACGAATTGACTGAAACAAACCGGCAAACGCGCGTCGACTGCTGCGTTACATTACTAAACCGGCACAATAATGAAGGTATTTTAAACCGAATCATTACCTGTGATGAAAAATGGGTTCTTTACGATAATCGGAAGCGCTCAGCGCAATGGTTAGATCCTGGCCAGCCAGCCAAATCCTGCCCCAAGCGAAAATTAACCCCAAAAAAGTTACTTGTAAGCGTTTGGTGGACTAGTGCCGGTATTGTTCATTACAGTTTTTTCAAATCTGGCCAGACTATTACGGCTGATGTCTATTGTCAGGAATTGCAAACCATGATGGAAAAGCTAGCGGCTAAACAACCTAGGCTGGTCAATCGCTCCACGCCACTGCTGCTTCACGACAACGCTAGACCACACACTGCGCTACAGACGGCTACTAAATTAGAAGAGCTTCAATTGGAAAGTCTAAGACATCCTCCGTACTCCCCGGACCTTGCTCCAACAGATTACCATTTTTTTCGAAATTTTGATAACTTCTTGCAAGGGAAAAAATTCAACTCCGATGGGGCAGTCCAAATCGCCTTCAAAGATTTTATTGATTCCCGTCCGACTGGTTTTTTTAGTAAAGGGATCAATGAACTACCTATGAGATGGCAAAAGTGCATAGAAAATAATGGTTCATACTTTGATTAATTAAATATATTATATTAAAAAATATTCGATTTTTTGTTCCTCCCATACAAAAGGCCAATTTCATATGTAAGGACCTAATATATCATCATATTTGATGATTACTGGTTACTTAATAGTACAATAGACTTGCTTCCCTTTCACGGTACCAAATATATCAGGTGAAATGCATGCATGGTGGCTCCGGTTAATAAGCTCCCATTCTCTAAGTAGAAAACCTATCGCCAAGCGCCTAACGGTATGTTCCCGAAACTGTCCTTGAGAGCCACTTCTGCATTCTAAGTTAGGCCTGTTTGTCGCATAGACCACATCATTACGTACCTTCAGGTGAGATTTTGGTCAAAGAATAACATATCCGCAATAAGAACTAACTGAATGTTTCTGTCCCACGAATACTTAAATTCGTGGATTCAAAGGCGTGCTTATATGATGTCTTATATACCTATTTGAATATCAATAATCATATAATGTGCTGCTTAATGTGCTAGTTATTTTAGTCATAACAAGGAAACCGCAATAGCCCACGAGTCATGACAGAAATAAATCACGTTATGGTTAGGTACAGCGAGGTTGCACAAAGGCACTTGTTTATAAAACAACAGCTACGTTTCTTGGTCTAGCAACACTTTGCAACAGTTGGGAAACGGTCTATAAAGGTTGTTATTAATTCTCTGCAGTCATGGATGGAGAGTTCTGCTAGACGAATACCAGTAGCGTGCTTTATGGAGCCCTAAGGAGTGGGACCTTTTAGAATCAATCTATATAGAACGGGTAATAATACTTACATTGATTAATTGCCTGCCAACATAAATTATGATACAATCATAATTTTAAATGTAGGACAAGCAATACAATTGAAAATTATAAATTTCCCATTAAAATTTCAATTCTGGCATTGCTACGACCTAACAGATATAATCAGTTCAAATTCCAAGCATCTACGATAGCTACGATATTTACCGTTTGGTAACCGGAATGTCTTGGAAACGGCAGATTTTTTACAAAAATTGCTAAAAATTATCGCGTTAATGTCTGGCTTAATCTGTTTTGTAGCTATGTTGCTAAGAGCTAGAACGACACATATACGTATATGTTCTCACTTGTCTTTTGTTCTCACTTGTGTTTGTCATGGATGCTTAACCGTATTCAAAGGCTAAGTTAAGTGTTTAATTTGTAGAATATTCCTACGAGTATAAGTATCAACCAGTGTAGCAGCAGTGTGCACAACAATACTAGGAAACATATAGATTTGCGAATTTCTGTTTTTATTAGTACATATTATTTAAAAGAGCATTGACGCATATTAAGCGAAAACATAGAAATTATTTTGGATGGAAAAAGATCTAGTCCCGCTGGAAGTTATCTTTTGCTATCATAAATAACTTCATTTTTTATGTTAAGTTTTCTCACTATTGAAGTTATTTAATTGGTTAATGACCAGGCCCATTTCACGAAAAAGTAACGCCCCTTTTTATTTCCGAATGGGTAAATATATTGAGGGATGTATAAAACCCACGATTCGCTAATATGTTCTAGTTCCATGTGCTAGGTGATGAGCCTATTACCTTTTTTCGGGCCTAATTACAGACTCCAGACTACTGTGTCTAAATTGTTTGACAATAAATTCCATAAATGTGAAGCTCGGGGTTAAAACCTTTAGAACCTTGGCGTTCTAAAACCTCGACCAAAGAGGTAACGTATTGTGATTGATTTAGAAATAAAAATGATTATTGGCAATCTTCAGTAAACTCTTTTTCAAAAATAATTCTGCACAAAACAAACAAAAAATATACGTATTTACATTATTTAAACAATATCATTTGAGGAAAAAAGCTTTTATAGTAAATTTTATATATTGTATATGAATAAATGAATTTGATCCGGTATATATTAAGTATATTTTGTAATATGGATTATGGCTTTGTTTCTATGCAATTTCAAGCTTTACGATAATTTATTGTTATGGATTTTTGGTTTACGTAGATTCACTCAATACGAAACTTTATTTTCATCTCAATTGTTAAATCAAAACATTGATTTCACAAATATGATAAAAGGAAGTTCGTCGAAGGAAGCTGATCAAATATGCAATTATGATCCCAATTCATAAACAGTTAAATCCGTTAGTTCATTAAATACAAAAAAAAGGGTACTTTCATAAAGAATGAACTAAAGTGTTGATAAGATTGTTTAGAACCAGCTCTTCGGGCTTTAAAAGCAACAGAGTCCCTCTATCAGCGCCTGTTAGTACAATGGTTATCTTTATGGAAACATAATGCCAACGGTCGTTTAAAAGGAAGGATACAAGTAGATCACATGTAACATTTACGATAATTGTTTTAAAACATCCCTAGCACAACAGTTTTTGTTAAAAGAAAATGTAAAATGTTGACACAAATTGGTATTTTACGAAACTTATATACAAAAAAAGACATAGACCTACCTAGATATAAAATATAATTATTTAACTACTATTCTGAGAAGGCAACATGTTATTTGACCCATAACATATTTTATTACTAATTATAGTTCTCCTCGGTCCTCGTGTCTAAGTTAAATACAAGATAAATCACTTGTATTAGAATGAATAAAGCACGAATGTTGCGATGTTTGTGTTAAGTCATAATGATAATAATAGCGTATGTTCTTCGTTAGTAAATAACATCTCGATACCGGAGGTTGCGGTTTCAATAGGTAAGCCAAATATATTGTCCCAAGCGAGCCATCCGCGTACAACCGAAATCGGTAAGCCATGAAAATTTAAGAGTATGTTCTCCGTATCGAAAAATAAAAGGTTTTCGGGAATTCCGCCTCTGCCTAATTGGGTCAATGTGAGTACAGCAACGTGGAAGTGACCACTCAAGGATCTGTGTTTTATCGCAACACAATAGCCGTAATCGTTATTTTTATAACAAAACGTATTCGGTGAAAATAGCACATTGTATCGAAATGTAGCTGGGTCGTTCTTCAATAATAACTATAATGCTCCCAACAAGAGACTCGGCCGCTTTTATTGGACTCACACTGTGACAGACATAAATGGCTTAATAGAATACTCATAGATGTTTATTGTCGATTGCTTCACAATGCGCATGAGTGAGGAAAGGAGTGGTAACAATATAAATTGACGTAAGTACTTGCTATACCCATGTGTGACCCGTTACATTCATTTTCATACTTAGCAAATAGGCTTTCACATTTTATTTTCGAATAAAAATGTTGTACGTTCCCATGACAGCACAGCAGATGCGCTGACGTTTTCAGGAATTAATTGACCCGTTAAGTGGAAAGATCTGGCCGTTACGACCCCGTTAACCCTCGATCAACATAAAAAATAACAAAATAACTCACCGTTTTGTGACCGTCCATTTTCACTTACGCACAAAACCATTAAAAGTAATAAAGTAAATGCGTTTCGCGTTGCTTGAGTGCAATTGCATTAGTAGACGCGGAAATAAAAAGAGAAATAAAGACGCGGAGTAATAAAACGTGTGTTATCGCGAGCAGTACAATTAATGGAATGTTTGATTTCAATTTGTTGTGTGCGGGTGGAGCGCGGCACGGCGTGTGGACTGCGAGACCGGCGAGTTCGGTGTGTGTTTAGTTATGTATGGTGTGGCTGAAGTGAACGATTGAGCCAGCCAGTGCGCCCGCTGCCATGCTATGCCCGCCCGTTCGTGCGTGCGTCACACACGCGACCGCTGAATACCGCGCATAGCCGGCCGGGGCGGGCAACACTTTTTCTATGACCCAACTCTTTTCGACCAACTAACTATGCTATAATCATTGTTCCTACGTCGTATAGAGGCATAAAAACTACTAATTAATCTGCGTTTAGAGGCGGCGTCGACTATATTGCCCACATATCAATAAAAAGCTGCACTTACGCTTAACTAGGAGATAACATTAACATCTGTGAAAGAGTATGGGACTATAGGACGTTAATTCGAACAGATTTTTTAAAATGGTTTAGTTATCAGTATAATATTCATATGCATAAATGTGTTAGCCTATTGATTATGTTAGTTATAGATTCGACAATTTAGTAATTTCTAGCCTAAGATTGAGTTTAAATAGGTGAAAATTAATTTTACATTTGAATTTATGTTTGTAATTGCACCTAGCTTCTAGGTTAAAACAATTTCAGTTATAATAATAACAAATATTTTAAGAAAACATTAAATTAATATTTTAATAAAACAGTTATAAAAATATATCTATTGACAATTCCGCCTAATTTACCTGTTAAGTCGACGTGACGTAACAAACGCCACGCAGCCAAACCAGAAGAATTTTCGAGCCGTTTCGCTTCTACACGAAGCATCCTCAGGAGATCTTGTCTCTACGATGTGGCGCACGATCGTTCTCGATCGTGCGCTGGTAATTTAGGCGGAATTGTCACTAGATATATTTTTTAATATTTTTTAAGTGTTTTATTAAAATATAAATTTAATGTTTTCTAAAATATTTTAAAAGTATTTGTTATTATTTAATATGGATTTCCGCAAAGTAACGCCTGAATCTATTAATAATCTTAATTTCAGTTATGTACTTATATAGATGTATAATATTATTAATAACTATTGTTAAGGCTATTGATGTAGACATTGTGTATTCATTATTGTGATTTCACTTTTTGGAGAGTTAACATGGGTGTAAACGTTTTTCCTCATAAATATGTAGGTATTAAAATAAATATGGAGATATAACCAATTCCGTAAAATGAAACGGTACCTACGTAATTTCACCCTGTTCCTATCCCCACAAGTTCGTATCGAAGTTCTTTGATAAGGCTTCCTTAAGTACCTATTCGAAATATGGCTTCACATTCGTCCAGGGTTGGATGACCGACAATTATATTAAGTATGCCGAAACGTACCTAACTGTACGTAGCTGATATTGTTTTACTAATTAGCCTCAACGACTTATGGGTAATCAATCTAAATCTTACAATTGACATTACTTGTATTGAATTATGATTGAAGATGTCTATGTTTTGCACACGTTACAACTTTTTATTATAATCTAACTTTAAGTTAAATTTTAGATTAGTTGGCGAGTGTAATATGTATAAAGGCCCTTTATATAACTAAAATTAGCACCTTGTGCCGGCCAGTTCGATTATCAAACCGACAAACCTTGAGGTAAAGTTCATAGAATCGTACGCTGCAATGTAAAAGGGACGGTATTCGTTACGTCGAAAATGCAAGTATATTTGAAAAAAATAATACGTTCCCATGGACGCCTTACTTCGATTTCAAAATCGTATGCACATTTATTTTTTAAATTTGATTAAAGATCTATCTATCGATTGATATGGTTTTAACGAAAATCGTCAATATCTTGTAGGAGGCGATATGAATTTTGTTCCGTAATTAACGGAAATTTCATTTCACAAAAAAAGCTTCAGAAGTTTTGGCGCTACACACAAAGTATATTCGTTGAAAATTGCAGTCAAGGATCTGAAACGTTTAAGTACCGATATTTTTTTTCATATTTTTACCATACATTATGTCAAAGTTGATAGCGTTAAAGTTCTGGTCTGATTCGTAATTGACTTAAATATGCCTTCAATAGTAGTTAAGGGATAGAGCTGGATTGCACCAAATTTGACGAATGAGGTAAAATAGGTTCGATATTTAATCTTATTCCGGCAGAATAATTAAATTACCGAACGATTTGACGTTAACTGGATATAGAAAAACCCAGTTTTCGAACCTTCCGTTAATTATAGTTTTTTTGTGGAAACCAACCTTAATGTAGTTACATAATATATTTAATGATTTTAATGAAGAAAAACTTCGACCGCATAATAATTACAAAACAGAACATAATTTTAGACTATATTTTTCCACGATAAGGTTAACAAAGCCTTTTCTGATATGGTTTTTATAATTAAAGGAATGGGGAAGTGACCTGCGGGACGTTGATTTAGGTACTCCCATAGCAAGAGCATTCCACTCCGTATATGTACATATTTTACTTGGTTCTGTATTGTTTTAGCCACAAGGTAGATAAACAAGGTAGGCGTTTGATATGCTTATAAATTCAATATAAAACCACTTCGTAGATATGTAAAACTCTTACACCTACAGAGTGTATGTGAACTACGGTTACATCATAAACAGGCAACGGTTAAATTGTAATTTCACGGCCCGTCGGAAATTTTCATTGGCGATTAATTCTTGTTCGCGATTTGAGCTCGAAGTGAAGCCGCGGGCTGCTAACAGTTTGCGTCGTTTAAATCAACACATAGCTAAAATCTTCGATTTTTAAAAATCAATAGCTTTGTGGAGCACCGTTTGTTATTTTCGTTTAAGTTTACTCTCGTAATTATTTGCCTGATTAAAGTGCACATTACATATTTTGGGTCTGTTTGCGATGTCGCACATAATTCATACACTAAACACTAATGCTTAAATGCCCTCATATGTTTAAATGCTGCTATTGTAAGAACACATATAAAGGTAAACACATTACAGGGGTTAACATAAACAATTGCAAGCTCCTAATCCGATGGTTTCCGTAACCGCCCACGCACCGTATAGGGCGGAATTTAGAGGCTTTATATCGGTCGCAGTCAAAAAACAAAAAGCGCTCAGAATTTTCGGGTGATACCGCAAATTGTGACAAATTGTGTTATTGAAATTTATGTCCGGCAGTTTTGAGACATAATTGGATGCGGAGAGTCGGCCACGCTCCCCGGGTGACGTCACGTGCTCTAATGACATTTATTACGGACAGTTCATCGGCGCCGCTCTCGTCTCCGCAAAACGCAGCGCTATTCACATTTGGAAATTAATTTTCGCGGGAATTTCATTCTGTTGGTCGGCATCCGACGCCAACGGCGAGCTACATGACAGGACGCGAACGCTCGTTTATATTTTGAATAGCTATCGTAATTTAACTACGCTTTATATACTTTACTCACAGAGCCGCCGAAGCGTGTAGCCTCAAGAATAACATACCTGCAAAAAATAACAAAACAGTAATTAGTCGTTATGAATTCATAAAGTGAGTGCAAAATAATTCTACATCTGTCTCTTGTTTGTGTGTACACATCACATGATCGCACGAACCACCAATAGACCACAGGCGGTCTGTACAAAATGACCGGTGTTTACGTCAGCGTAAATCCGGACCTAATAAAAGTAATAAATCGTGAGGCATCGTTACACAGGTGGTGATGTTTTTTTCCCGACAGAATTGAGAATATTGGGTCTATAAATAACTGCACTAGCGTGTGAGACCTCAACAGTTCGCGGCAATCCGTGAGTGATTGCGGGGGGGGTGATGAAAGCGACATGCAAGGGCCAATAGATGGCGTTGATTAAGTAATTAATCAAGTCACTAAGCTTGATAAATCGTTGTTATAAGTTGGCAACTTTTTATTTGGTTATCATAATCCAGCTTTACTCCAAAAACGCTTTAATATGTTGCACATGGTCAATTAAACAAATTTAAATTATTTAGTTTTACTTCATAGCGTGAAAATTATCTACATATGTTCACTTCATGAAGCAAAGGGTAACACAGTAACCATGTAGAAATTACTGGCATTCCGGCACCAAATATGGCGACTACAGTGGGGTTCGGTTGTCTGTTTGCCTCAAAGTGATATGCTCGGGTCTCAAAGCTCGCTCATCTGAACTAAACATACAATAGGTCGCCATTCTTGGAAATCGCCACATCATTTCTTAAACGGGAAGTTCATATCCTCGCAACATCCAATACTCTCCCTGTCACCATTGTCCTTTTGCTGAGAAATTCTCAAACGTCGCTGGAGGGTGTTGAATTGAACTTTACGTTGAAAGAATTTATTTTTAGAATAGAGTTTGGTATTTATTCTACCCCTGTACAGGGTTATTTATTTTTTGGTCATCAATATATCAGATGAGTAGGTGGATCAGATGAGGATAGCGCGAAAACATTGGTGAGGAGGAGTCGCTTTCAAACCTGTCAAAAGTGACAGGGAAAAGGGCGGAAAAATGTCAGTATAATGGATGTGTCACCGACATCGCGGCAAAACGCGACCCGCCGGCATGCACGGCCTCAGATCCACTCCCTGTGGATTAAGTGGATTATACCTACATATCAGATTTTACTGAAAAAATGCGCCTCGATGATAGAGAACGGTATATTAGAGGAGCCGTTATCTTCGCTTTAGTTTCCGGACGTGTTTCCCGTATCATACATCCGTCTAGATAAATACAGCTCAATGTGGAGGGATAACCAAACTGTGACACATTAAGTAAATGTAAAACACATTATTAAATTTATGCTGAAACCTTTGTCTAATCATTGAAAATATTCTCTTCTCAAATTTTTAAAAGCTGTCGGTAGTCTGGAGCTCTTCCCGGTAAATATCAATACGCTCGCCCCCTATGAGGCCAAAAAATATCTAGCAAAACGTGGGTGTAAGGCAAATGTGTAACCGTAATAAACAAAAAAACATGACCTTAGTATGTCGGTATTAGTTATAGTATTACAATGTTATTTAACGTTACTATTTCAAAGTAAAGATATAATCTAGTATGGTCATTCATTACAACATTATGGGCATACGTGATTTCAACGAACATGACAAATTATACCTACTTCCTAAAGCTGTTTAAATCATTCGATAAGATCATTGTAGGCATTGTATGTTATAAGCGTAAACATTAATTTAATAAATATATTTATGCTAAAATCTTGTATTAAGTAGAACCTATTTTTGAAATAATAGACACTTATGTAAGTTTACTCAGAACATAAAACATCACGATGAGTCTATAATCAGAATAATGAATGCGATCGTTCGATGAGATTACTCAATAAATATGTTCGTTCGAAAACATGTCCGAAAATGATGGATGGTGAAAGCACCGATATGATGAAAGACATAGATATATATCTGGTAATAGTCTGATGCATCAGTTCTGATTTTGAATAAAAGAGTTTCGATAGCTTTAAAAGTATGACTATAAAGAAGCTTTCAGCTTACATTTGTGATTGTTTATTAAGTAGGTATTCTGAAAGCAAAGTGATAACAATTTTTATTGATGATACTTACTAACAAATGCACTACCCGGGCTCTACAGCCTGATCAAATTACCGAAGTTGTTTTACGTGTTTTTTGTTATTCATGTTGTGTTACATTCTAGGTATTCTATGGTATTCTACGCGATAATCCAGAACCTAAAAGATATATTTATCAAATATGTTAAGTGTTAATATGTTAAGCAGTTTCGTAGGTGTTTCTACATAGTAACAAACTAGCGCACAAACATTAGCACTTAAAATGTAGTAGATAACTTCAAGTTATATCAAAAGAAAATTATTTACGTGGTATGATTGATTTCTTCATTCCAATGTACTCAAAATGTGAAACCTCCAGAAATTCTTATGAAAAGTTACTTAAGTCAAAGTATTTTTTGAACTATGTATGCTATTTCACTGAGAGCTTATGGATCTAATTCTAATATTTATGCATTGGCATTGACCTGACCTTTTTTCAGAAATAATTTGACATCAGGCAGAAATGAAATAATCCTCAGAGTTCGACGAGGCGATATCATCGGGTTGGCATTACCACCGGCCATATTGCTCGTTATCTGTCACCGCCCCCTGCGATCCGTTTCACTTGCAACCCGATAGGGGGCGACGCTGGCGACTCGACTACTCGCCTCGTAATGCCCACCACGGCCCCTTTTTATTACTGTACCGCTAGTAAACAGATCATTCGGGTTTGTGGTGTTATAAAAACGAAATTAACTCTGACCGGTGGATGTCCAGATATCCTCAGCGTCTGCCATTAACATAAACTCGCGTGTCACGCACATTCCGCGGTTTAAAGCGTCTCCGGTACATTAACTAGTGATGAGATTGCCGCCTATTACTTTGTACTAACGTATATGGAGACATGTGGCGCTTAAGCTGCGGACATACAACGTTTCAGATAGATACAACTTGAAATTACACCTCAGTACTTTTTTATTTATTATTAATAGGAAAGCCTGTTACTATTGCACCTGTTGGTAAGGGATGATAGGGTTGTAGGTTTTAGAAGGCTAAATCTAGAATAAAATTTGGCTCACAAAGACTGCTGGAACGCATCGTTGTCGTTTGTATAACTTCAGATTTTCTACTTGAAGGTAGCTGGAAAGACATTCACAAATCTCCTTAGTTACAAAACCTGGCTTTGAAACACGGACGGGGCACCTCGCACCTTTGGAGCAGTATGGGACAGTAAGTACACTTGATAGGCATACGAGACATGGTGAAATCTAATTGATTACACTTGATTTTGTTACTGTGCTGCTATATGTCATAAGGTGAAGTGTATTCAAATCTTTATAGTAACTACGGAAAATCTTTAAGAAATGTAAAAAAATATCCTCATAAACATTCGTATCCGTTTGACGAGGAGAATTTTAATATCTTTCCTTGTACGTGGCGCTTAGCCTTATTGGGGCGAAAATATATTTTCAATATCGAATTCGTCTTCATAATCCGTGATCGTATTTATGCATGATTCGGTATTTTAGGCAAGCACGAATTACGCATTTTCTGACTTAGAAATTTAGTTTTGTACCAACTAATACTGAATTTTACACTTGGTAATGTTTTGATGGAGATTGCAAATTAAATTTAGCTTACTTGGCTTAGATTTTCTTTATTGTTTGTGAGAAAAAAATGACTACCTTTTGATTTAAATCTCTTAAGCTCTACATTGTCATTAAACATTCATCACTTCTTTTATATATAACGTAAGTTTAAGTAGGTAGCCCATCGGCTGTATACATATAAGTCTATTTGGGATATTGATGTGACTGTTCAATTCATTAATATATGGTAAATAGGAATAGTTTTCAAATATGTCCTTACCTAAATCTACTGAAGATGATGCGTCGAACTTTGTACTACCCCTTTTGTATGTCACGTAAGAAAACCGTTTTAGGAATGCCTTACGGAGATGGTAATGAGCAGCAACAGGCTAAGACATCTGATTTTGTTTTAACTATTATCAAAAATAGAGAAAACAATAAGAAAAAACTAGCATACAGCCTATTCAGCTACTGTCAGCAGTGGCTGAATAGGCTGTATGTTAGTTTTTTATTCCTAACTATTTATATGTACTTTACAAGCTCTATGTCACAAGTACAAACGCAGAACAGCTACAGTATCCTCCAATACCATTGTGCACTGATATTGTGCTAATAGATTAATCCAATCAAAATATTAATTCCGTACCGAGGCACGATCACGCCTATTTACATTTAAATCGAGAGATTTATCCCTGGTATTTGACGTGCTATTCAATGAAACACGTAAATCGGCGATGCGTTTAGGATTATAGCCATTACCTATCAAAACAAAACTGATTTTCAAATTACGAATAACGTAAATTAGGGTACCTAAATAATAAACTATACTACAAAACTTTTATCATTCGATTGTAATCGAAAACATTGTAAAGAATTATAGTGACGTTTATTTATCTAACTTTAGAAATGCTTAACTTGGCTCAGTACAATCTTTGGTTATAACGTCAAAACCTTTGTTATGTCCATTATTACCTTGGAATAAGTTTGAATATAGAACGTTTTCGCGATTTTATGATTTTATTATATAAATATTGTTTAGAGGTTTCAGGTTCGAGGTTGTCAATTTAACCAATACTATAAACTATCTCGGCAACAACTTTTTTACAAATACTTATAAAATTACGTTATTAAAGTACTCAACTAATTTAGTAGGAAGAGGTGTCTAAACATGCACGGTCGTCAGAGAGGTTTTGATAGCATGTAATAGAGGGCAAACCTATTGTGATCTATCAGGTACAGTCAATGTGAATGCAGATAAAAGCCAATAACTCTGACTGGGATTAAACCCAGGACCTCCAAAGTGACGTTTTAGACCATTCGACCTAACTGAGGAAGCAGATGAAATACGAATGGAAGATACCAGAAAGTAGGCAGCAGTGCCTTCTGAAGAACGGATTGTGATATACATAAAATGTATGGTACTTATCTTTACATGTAGTACATTTTTAGCAGAGAACACAGAAGTATTTATAAATTTACAAAAACCACGTGCTATACGAATCATAAATGGAAAATTAAATTCCTTATTGACAGACGTAGACCGTTCCACTGGCTCAACAGAACCTAATTTCAGCGTTCTGTTGCGCGCGTGCCTTCTATTGAACGGTTGGGATTAGCAGTGCGTTTGTCGCTGTGCGTTTTATAATACATATACGTCGTGTATTACCGGCTTTCACCCGTGACTTCACCTGCGTGGTTTTTATTGCATTGCATTTTCTTGAGAACTATGTATTTACACAACGGTAGGTATTAAAAATATCTTATAAGTCCGACCTGTAAAGATATGTTTGGACTGGGTTCATTTAAAATGTTTTCAGCCATTATAGAGCTGAGTGAACATTTTCACATATCTGATATCCAGTTTTTTTCATACATAAGGTCGTATGCTGTAAAAAGATACCGAAGATAGAATACACCAAAAAGTATAAAAACGTTTCTAGGGAGGTTTTACCGCAAGACAATTGAGTGGAGCCAACACGGCGATAGCGGGGTTGGTTGCGATGAAATAAGTCGGGGTCACCCGCTCTCGGGGCTCAATATTTGCGCTGCAATACAACCTTTATTGCGTGGATCAACACGCTCGGGCGAAATACAGGCGACCCTACCTAACTTGTAACCACTACACCCAAATCTCAAACAAATATTTGATACGCTATCCACGCGCACAAATTGAAGACATTCACAAATTGCACAAGATACAGCTGATGGCTTTTGTGAAAGTTTCATGAAGCGGGCGCCGGGCGGTGGCAAAAATTTTCTTATGCCATTTGTTGGCACGTCGCGTGCAATTGGATGATATTACGTCTATGTGACGAAGACGAGCATGTCGCGAGCTCGCAACTGCACCGAGCAACGACAGCTGGCCCGCTTTATTTGATTTTCAACTATACGGAGCAGCATTCGAGTTTTATGTCAACTTTGCGGAGGATCCTAACAAAATTCGAGATATGTTCCACACTAATGATGTTTTCGGTTAGTCGCTCGGGATTTGTTTGATTCAAACTAAGTTTGTCAAGAACTTCTTGAATAATTTTAGGCCCGTCCCGGCGATCGCGACATTGATAACGATTGCTCTTGTGTGTAGAGGCATGGGGCAGATTCGAGGATAGTGTCAAATAGGTATAAGATAAACACTAAAACTATTGTAGAGCAAACGTGGGTTGCGAATATCGTGCGTGGGCAATATCGGCCGGGCCAGGTGTTGAGGGCGGGGCTGTTTGTGAGCCTCGGACGGTCAACAGTTTCAGCAAACACCCGTGCGAAAGCTCATGTGCGCTCCACTGCCGCACCAAACTACGCACGGTTGTTGCTATTTTGTATCAATAAAGCAAGTACCGTTTTCAATTTGTGCAGTTAACCATTTATTGTGCCACCTGCATATTGCGGTTCGTGGCAAACGATTGCCTAACAGGTTTTATTAAAACCAATTTGCTTTGGGTCGAACTCCTAAAACATTAGTATACGAACATTATTATCTAAATGCCTTTATAATAGTTAGTACCTAATGGATGTGATAATAGTTTTCATCAACACAGTTGTTCGTAAGGTGGTGTTCTTATTTCACAGCTTTAAGATTTATAATGCATTTTATACAGGGTTATTGTAAAAATGCTAACAACCTCTTAGGGTTGACTCAAAACTTAAAACAATAAGTTTTTCTAGTACTGTCTGACACATTTAAGTTCTGTGTCTCGTAGTAAAAGACAACATCAGGCGGTCCTCGTGTCAGTCAAATACACATAAACAAACAAAAAATAAAAAAGCAATTCCATCTCAAAGTCTTTGTTAGAACTAGCAAAAAAAAAACCTTAGGGTGTCAAACCTAGGGTTGACACCCTAAGGTTATTAGCATTTTTCCAATAACCGTGTATAATACTTGAGCTTTACCTATACTTTATACTCAATTCTACAACACATTATAATTACTGGTGGCCTCTGCCTATGCCTAACGAAAGGGATGATGATAATCTGTATAAATAATGTTTTTCAGCATTGTTCACGATAATTTACTTTTTTGGTAGTTCTGAAATAATGGTATGCAACGCTTGAGAATTGACATTGGTCTCAGCATTTAACTTCGGCTTAAAGAGCAATTCAGCCTCGAGAGTAACAACCATATAGCTCACATGTACAATAATGTATTATTATTTATTATTAAGCATGGCTTTGTCAGAAGGCAACATTGTCAACATTGAAATTATACTTTATATACATATCATATTTTGTAGAGCTGCACAGCGTTGATAAGCGACATGCAACCGACCGAGGCCATCCGTCTCCATACCACATTTATCACGTCGGGTTCAAAGTTCGAATACAATAACGTTGTTAGTACCATACCCTGAGTGATATTTCTCGTGGAGATATCTCGCATATACGCAAAAAAATTGAGAACATTGAGAAAAATCTAATATTAAATATTGTGAAACCAACAGACGATATAAAATGCATTTACTTTAGAACGCAACGCCCAGACTTGTGTTATCTCAAAAGGTAATAAAAAGCGCAAGAAGCAGATAACTGTAATTCCTTTTTCAAATTGCAGCGCCCGAAGCGGTGATGGAGATTCATTGGAGCAGCGCATCATTTATCAACCCAGCGTTTCTTACTCATTTTATACAGTGTTCCCTAGATTTAAACTTTATTCCATTTAGTCGTTAAAGCTCCGGCCAGTATGATTGCACTCTCATTTTTGGAAGCTTTTGTGAGCACTCGGGCTCTGTGATTTCTTTTTGTTAAAATTTTTATTTCGCCTCAAAACTCATCTAGTTTCATAGCTTTACAGCATTTTATATGAAATGTAGTTTTGGTAATTAAAACTGAAATTTCTTACTATTTACTCGTGTATTTAACAAGCTTCCGCCCGCGGCTTAACACGTGGAATTACCGAGTAAATCGGGATAAGGGAGTAACCTGTTTGTTATTCCAAGTTTTAAGTTCTCGATTTGACTACGTAACGCATAAAATAAATACTTTAAAATAATTTGGACTATTGTAATAACAAGAGTTAACCAAGTTATGAGTAAATTACTTGTATACGTGTGAATGTGCTTGTTGATCTAAGGCATTGTGACAGACAATAGTGAGAACAAAAGGACAGCAGACGTATGCCTCAGGAGTTGACGATGATGACACTTGTTTGTTTTATTCCCTTTCGCTCGTTTGGCCACGGATGAGAGGAAACTTTTTCTGAATACACGACCATTTTGACAAAATTGACTTTTGGAGTGACAGCTGCGTCGACACACCGCAAATAGCACACTCGTTATTTTACTTCTGCAAGGTATGAAGTACGAATCTGCCCTTGTTCCATAGATCAAATATTCAAATGTTATTTTCTTTACAAAGTCACCACATTATATCTTTAAGGAGGGGTTTCGTACGAAAATCTTCAAGACTAGAAACCAAAGTTTGATTTAAAGCCAGTTTGACTTAGTAATAAGTACTTAAATGTGGGCAAAGCTGCTTTTTCATCAACTTATTACGGTACAAAACTTATAATGAGTTCAGAAAGCGGTATTTTATAAGATTTATTATACGTAGAATAAGAAACAGCCGCGTTAACTTTTGCGTGAGAGTTTTGTTTCCTCAACAAGAGCGATATATATTGAAAAAAATGTGGAAGGAAACATCAGTTCGAGGAATATAAAAGCAAGTGAGGAAAGAGGGTAGAAGTTGTTGAAGAAATGCCCGCGGCGTTCGCACTACCAAGTTGCCGGTTGCCGGCTCTAGCATCGCAGGCGTCTGCTTCAATGTTAAACTTTTAGCTACTTAGTTTTATTTTACACGCAATTTATTCCCGAGCAGCAATCTAAACACGATAAACTCACTTCGCTGTTGGTTTTATTGCCTACCTGTAGGTCACTACTGGACGGCTAGGCAAGTTAATTGTATCGGTACTTTTGAACTTATAATGGGAACCAAAAGAATACAACGACTTTGCTTTAGTATTTTTTGGTTTAGTTAAAAGTTATGTGCGACAGTAACACAAATAAAATGCTATCACTTTCATAGCAGTAACTTCACAAAAGCTCTCTCTGAAGCTAGCATTAGCAGGACGTATATAAATTTAATAACTGGTTATACCGTAAAAATAAAATAAAACATAAAGCCCGCAATATTGGTCCGGAGAATAAAAACTGCGGTTGATGTCCAAAAACCCTTAAAAGTAGTATCAGTCCAATTTCCCTATAGGGGTTGCAGGGTGTCACCGCATAAAATAAAAATACCTACGTAACAGCCACCCTCAGTTTGCGGGGTCCGGGGTGATGGCTCGTAATAAAAATTCGTTAATAGCTTTATTTACCGCATTAGCACCTATATCCAATCTATACGACGCACCGAACTGATGGATGTGGTAGTAAAATTGTTATTAGAAATACCAGTATAGCCATATTTTATACTTAAATTTTAATACAAGCATTATGGGTTGCTTATATGAAACAACTGAGTACACCATGACGTACGTACGACATGAATGATTTGCAAAAGTTTAATTTATAAATCGTTGCTATTAAATATATATATATCTTTATTATATAAATTCTATCTCAAGAATGACGAATTCAATTTATATAGAACTGCATATGAACATGATGTAAAGATTGCAAAGGAATTATATAGTCAATCACCACACGGCGTTCACGCTAGGAAGGTTGGAAGCCTTTCGTCAGTGTTTAATTCAGTTGGTTTTTCTGTTAGTACTTTAGCCCGATTCCATTTGCTCCACGTATTGGCACATATGATTGTCATTGCAATTGAGCTTATAAAAATCACATTTTGATTTAGTATAAAACTAAGTATTCCTTTGAAAGACCTATAAAATAATTTACACATGTTAACTTAAATCCTGACAAACTACTTGTATTTTATGGTTAGAACATGGGAATTAAAATGTTATGTAGTTCGATTAATTTTCATAAAGACTTAAATAATTTGACAGAGTTCAATTCACTTTTACCTACGAGTATTGTCAGTATAGCATCTTATTTGTAGGCACTGCATGCGTACATGTTACGTGATCGAAGCACAGGTGTTTGGCGCCAGCTGAGCGCCAAGTTTCAGCTTTCACTGCTCAGCCGACCGAGCCAAAACTATTTATTAAATTTTTATCTACACCGCTACTTTTTTTTACTTTGCTTTGCGCGAATTCACCTGTGAAATTCAATTATTTTATTTGCGCGGTAAGCGGGAAACCCACCATTAATGGGCTTAATTCGGCAATTAAAATTTAATTTGATTGCGGTGGTTGGGTGGTAGCAGTCGGCAGCAGGTCGGCCCTCGACTGGCAGCAGACAGGCGCACCTGCAGGCTCACGCACTAAAATGAAGTAATTTGACTCGTTGCGGCACGTCCCCGGCATTACTTACCATCTACCAACAATTTGTTTTTGCCCACCCCCCGAGAGAAACTCGAGCTCGCGCTGCTTTTTAGTCCCAATTTATTCTTCCAATAAACTTTTCCGCTTTGCTTTTTGTACGGAAAATGTGCCTAAAATATTTAAACAGTTTATGTTTTCGCTCACATCCTTATGTTATTGCTTATGAGCACAGTATTACTCGTTGAATTTGTTCGCGAGCTATAATGAAATTGTTTCTCGTTAAACTTTCATGAAGTCTCTGCTGAATTTTGAGGGTTGTATGTGAGTAAAAGTTCGTTTGGAACGCCTACTCAGAGACGATTGAATCTTGTTTTGGTCGCGATTTTTGCGAAAATGAGAATGAAATTGTTCCGATGTATAAGTTGGGACAAAAAGCATAAAGCTGAAAAGTACTGTAAGGATTCGAGGACGCGTCGAGAGCGGCAGTACGCCCAGTGGCTCGCGCCTCAAACGGGCCGTGACAATCGCTTCCATGCTAAATGTCATGGTGGCCATTGTTCTGTTTCTCTCCCCGCGCACCCGTGCCTACCCCGCACCACCCTAACTTTCCCTACAGAAGCACTGGCATTTTACTCCCCCACACCCTTACCTACAGGGCTAATGAAAAATGTAGGGCTTGGTGTATTGATTATAGTTTTCACTCATGTTTTCGACGTAAAAAGATTTCCTTGAAAATTATAGAGTAGTTTTCCACCGATACCGGGTTTATTATCTTTGTAAGTAGATTATGAAAATGGTATAGTGAAATTAGTGGGTTGGAGTGGAGCTAAGTAGGGGTGGATGGAAAGTCTGGGGAGGATGTTAAGTTAATATGGCGGGCATCATGGCAATTTGTTCGAGACGAGTGACAGAGTGTTGCCAGCGCAGGGTTGGCCTCGAGACAATGCGGCATACTTTTCTTTCTGCTTTTTTGTTGTGTTTTTTTATCTGATCTAAGTTTAGCGGTAATATTGTTGATCAATGGTACCTATTTAGAAAATAAAGTCGTATTATATATTACACAAAATTTTGGAAAGGTGTCGTTTATCATTCCAAATCTACGTCAAAAAGTGCTTTACATCCACAGGAGTGGAAAAGGTTTTAGAAATTCGAACGTCTATAAAAGTTCTTTTTTGTTTGTGGCTGATAGGCTAGCATTTGACCACTATCTCAACTGCTATTAAGTGATGATGTGGTCGAAGATGTTGTTCAGGCTAACCTAGACTTGCTGTCTCTCAAGGACAGCTACCGGAACAACCCGTTAGGTGCTTGACTACATTTCAACTTAAGCTAGCCAGCGGCCATTCGCTAAACGCCCTACCACCACGCAACACAATTACATCCATAATTTATTTTAAATATTGTCAATTTTACTCATAATTTTAACTATATTTTACGCAAATTTACTACATAATTTAATCTGTTTTTCGTGCACCTAGCATCTTTCTTGTTGTGCGTATGTTAGCGCAACACATATAGCGCTTGGCAGCATTATTTTGCGTCTCGTACCTTTGAAAGCTTTGGTACGCTTCGTATTTCATACTTTAAACCATTCGCTTTTTAGCTTCCTCAGGTTTAATTAAAGTACTCGGGCCAAATAACAACTTTGCAACTTTGCATAACAAATAACTATTACAAAATAAGCAGGAATAACTACTAAAAGCCCCTGTTAGTCCTCACGATATTTGTTAAAACGAGCGTTAAGCACATGAATGTGCCGACACTTCAGCAATCTATTTTTATTGGTAGCCCTAGAATGAATTTACGCTTGCTCAGTTGCAGGAAATCGTGCGAACAGTGATTATGGAAGCAGACAACGTTCAATTTAGAACCTGCATTCTACATACTTCCATGCCAGACGGATCTAACTAATATGGGCATGTTCTATGAACAGTTAGGTTAGGTTTTGAAGCAATGATGGCCAAGCGGTAATAGCTATGGACTGCCGTGCCGCAGGTCCCTGGCTCGATCCACACCGCCGGCTTGAGCTTCACCGCATGGTGGAAGGGCATTTTGCGAATGCTCACCTGGCTAGCTCTCACTATCAAGTAGAAAATCTGTCGCCAAGCACCTAACAGTGTGTTCCGGCAGCAGTGTTTGAGAGGTTAGTCCACTTTAGGTGGGACTCGCGTTTATTACGTCACAATAACATAAAAAAAAAAAAAAATTTATTCCATTTGTTCCATTCCATCCATTTTTTTTTCCATTTTTCACTTGTGCCATCTTTATTATAAAGTTTGAGGGCCAGCAGCTAATAATATTTCATGCCATTAAGCGCGTAATAGGATTTCGTAGTTTAGTCCAGTCCTCAGTTTGTCCTTTAGCTATTTACATCATGGTCGTCCCAGATTTCCCGGAACTTTGCCCTCGAGATCCAACCAAAAAAAGACTCCTAAAGGAACCGTATTTGCATGTGCTTAAAAAAGTTGCAAGTACATACTATCAAATATCATACGGGGTCAAACGAGGCAAGGGTTATGTCATGGCTCCCCGTGAGCAGGTGGTTCTCGAAGATTCAAATTGTGTCCGATTGAATAACATTTGAAATAGGTTATGAATAGAATACTGTATATCTAAATATACACGCCAAAATAAAATAAAACCTTTGAAGGGGTCGAGGCTAAATATAGAGCATGTCTACTTTTTTGTATGGTAAATAAAAATTGTGATATTATGTCCGTTAGGATCAATGGTTTTTGTGAGTTTTATCGTTAAAAAATGCACAGTTTGATGTAACTTCGTAATGCTACCCAATAATGAATTATAAAGTTTCTTTCAGGCGCGTTGTATGAAATTTTAACAAAATGTTAATAATGATAAAACACATTTTGATATTTGTGTTAATTACATAAAACTATTTAACACCACGTTATATTACAAAATTACAAATATACGATAGGTAAAAATTAAGTCGTGTGCGCATTTTTCCTGTTGTATATTTGTAATTTTGTAATGTTATCCGCATAGCAGGCGGCATTGCAAACATAATAATATTAAAAAAACACGTTATATTTTAAAAACAGTCAGGCTAACCTAGAAGTACTGGCTCTCAAGGACAGCTGTCGGAACACACCGATAGGTGCTTGGCGACAGATTTTCTACTTGAGGGTGGTAGCTAGCCAGGCGGACATTCGCAAAATGCCACCATGCTATAACGACTGCCATCCTAAGACGACAACGTGCCCTCCGAAGCACGGAAGTAATGTAATAATGTCACTAGCGGTCACCCATCCAATACATGACCGCGCGAGACGTTGCTTAACTTTGCTGATCGGTTGAGAACAGCTAAGTAAACTTCGCGCGAGCGCTTCAAAGTAAATTTACAAACATGTTTTTTTTAAGGAATGTTTATATCATTGTAATAAAAATAATAGTAATGCTATATCTATACTGTAAATAATAATACATATAAATATAATAATTCAAAAACTGCAAACCTTAGCAAACTGGCCTGTTCTATGCTTGAAGACACTAAGCTCATAACGCCGGTTATGTAACTCAATTCAGTGACAATTTCATGAGTGAGGCGAGCATCACCTTTGTTTTGATGAGTTTATGTTCTAGCTATATTGTAATTTCTGTGAATTTATTTTATGGCGTGCTTAAAATGTTCTAGTAAGCTAAACCGAGTTCAGAGAAATATTGAAAATAACAATGGGTACCCAATTAGCATTCTATGTTGTACACGAGCTTCATGAAATATGAAAAGCGAGTTCCATCCGCGACTTGTACCATTTCCAATGTTAATGAACCTCATCACCTATTCATAATAATAAAATAAGGAGAAAAATGGGTGCATTTGAGTTTACGATGACATTATACTATCTATCGTCTGAACGTTCACAAAAAAAACATAAAAGGTGGACCCCATTTGTTTCACTATTTGCATATGATACACATGCCGGGCGTAGACAACGTCCATAGACGTCCTTTGCAAAGAACGCCGTCAACAATAAAACTGTATTTGCGAAGAAATTTAATAAAGCGGAAGTGGACTGCCATTACGGCGCGCCTATACCCTCCGTGAGTTCTCTATGGTACTATATAGACTCTCCTCCGCTTGTTATAGGGTTAAAGTATACATAATTTATGCGACGAACTGAATATTACATAGCATCTTTTAAGGAATGATTTAATGACAATCTAATGTTGATTTAAAAATATAAGGGTAATAATTATTATTCACAGCTTGCAAGCAATGCTCAAAAAATAATTTCAACAATCCGAAAATAAACAAACTAATAGGCTAATAAGCTAAAAAAGAGAGAAAGCAGTGAGTAAATTTAATGAACGGTTTGTATATCGTTCGTGTACAGAGTACTTTATGAACAAGCTACTTTTTAGCTTATCTCATATCTTTGTACTTATCTACCGGCTTTGTGAGGTAACATAATTTAATTCTTTGAAGAATGAAGTGGATTTTCGTGGGATTTTAAATTCCCTTGGATTTGTCTATTTAGGCGTATCGTAAGCGGCGAGCTCGATGGGGGAAACACAGGGGCTGAGCGCAGTGAACCTCGGCAGTTTAATAAAATAATAACATGATACGCAGCGTTTCACTTTCTGACTTATGGTTTTCAACAACATGAAATAATGTTATTGTGCTTCGCTACGAATGGACTGTTAAGAAAACAACTCAGTGTTGAATATTATTCAATTCTGTATCTTAATATAAATCTGACAACGATGAAAATTTACTTGGTCTTGATTTCTATAATCACATCTTAAAATCGTAGTGATTTGCATCACTACAACGTCGTCAAAGAGCTGAGTTACGAGTAAAACGTCTTAGCGGCGCATGAACCACGATGACTACGCCGTAGCTCGTGGAGCGCACGTAGCACCGTAGCTTCTCGACCTCGTAAAGGCTGTGTACAGGTTTATTAGCGCGTTTGTTTTATGTGTTCAGCAAAGAGCAGTAAAGATTGAACGTTCGGCGAGCATTCGTTAATTGCGTCATGTGAGGACAACGGCGGCGCCGACGTGTCGCCCTACTTGTTGCATGGCGACCGGCGACGCCATAGCGCCTCGCTATTTACACAACTAAACAGTATCGACCTTTTTACTACCTTCCATAAATGATAACATCATTATTTGATAGTGAATGTACTGCATAATCGTTTGAAATTATTCTGAAAACGAGCTTAAGCATTCCAGATTTCAGAATAACTTCAATTTAACAGTTACAACTAACTTCTTGTAGTGTAAGAAGAAAAGTAACGAGTGGAAATGTTAATAATGTAAAATAAATCCGTAAATCTCAAACCTAACTTTGTGTTTTCAGTGAGCTATTCAACGGAACCCTCAAAATGTTGTATATTAAATAGGGTATCCATATATTTTACGAGATAAGTTACAGATAGAACCTTCCCATATTATAATATACAAAACAACTCGATGGTCTTCAAAATATGACAAACAAAATGATATAAAATACTATGATATTTATACATATCATTGATCCAAGGGTTTTAGAGCAGAATAAGACAAGGTGAAAATGAAATTCTGCCTACTATACAAACATATTTTACTTGAAGCATGAGAATAAATTCTTCCCGCTTTGTAAAATTTGTTTCGCGGATATTACGTGAAAGAATGACGTAGAATAGAGATTTTCAGAGGGCCAGAGAGTGTTATCGAATACTTTTATCCCTACAGAAAGACTGCCGGTATAACTAAATTACGAATTCTAGAACTGAAACTACTATGGCATAATTCTGCAGCACTATCTGCAATCCACTCGGCACGTTCGGCACAACATAGCTGCGAACGTTCGAGAATGGACGACCGTCAGCAATAAAATACGAAAGGCAGTGTGTAATTTGCGCCTCGCTCTCATCAGGACCAGATTGAAATTCCTTCTCCACCGCCAGCCTGGCGCCTCACTTCCATGTACTTGTTGCTCCTCTTAAAACGTCATAACCGCTTCATGACGTCACTACACCGCGTCATCAAGACAGCTTGTTCCATTTGCTTTAGTAAAGAAGTGTTTTCATTATATCCTTCATTTAATGAGGATAGGATAACTTCGGGATTATTATAGTCATATATCTAGTGAAAAGTTTTCTAGATCTATGCAAATTATTCAGACTATAATAAGGGTTACTTCTTCTTTGTGGGTGATATGACTATTAAAATACTATAACTATTAAAATTCTGTTACAAGAAAAGTAATTGCGACTCGAAACCCATGAAATTCAGTTGAACAAGACAACAAGCAATAGTGTTGCACTACAAAACAGATTTTTGCTGAAGAGACCTATCAACTGGTAAAATAAGATGGCGCTCACGTCAGTAAAATTATGGTAATGACAGATTGGAAAATATGAGGTTACTGGCGGATGCTAATTTGGCTTAGCGGTAAAGCGACAGACTCGGAGACCTTGTAGTTTCGGGTTCAAATTCTGTTAGCATATAATAATTCTTTCATGATTTTTTATAATCCCGTTCAGCATTTGGAAATGCTTATAAAAATTAAAGTAATTCTTATCCTATTTTCAACCTTTTATTTTCAATTTTGCATGGTGGTAGGGCATTTTGTGAATGTTGGCCTAGTTTGCTAACATTGTCAAGTATATAATCTGTAAGAAAAGCACCAAAAACACCAGTAACTTTAGGTTAACATGAACAACATTTTCGATCACATTCATGACTTACCATCAGTTGAGATAATGATCAATGGCTAGCCTATCAGCATAAAATTAAACTAATTTTATCATATTAAAATATCTCAAAAGAACATTTTGTGAAGTTTAGATTCCAATAAACGAGAATATAAAACAGCAGCAAAATCAAATAATTTCAAAATATATGTTTCTTTTCTCCAACTGCGTTTAAATCAAAAGATTTATAGGTAGAATCAGTACATGCTAGGAGAAACTATTTGTACCTATATGCAGCACAGTAGGGACGTTGGAATGGATGCCTCATAATGAACTGCACCAAGCAAATAAATACAATTAATTTGCGTCGAACCAATAGTTCGCAGTACCGCGTTGCTGGGGTTTCTGAGAACGAATAGAGTAGGTACTGCGGCGGCAGACGTAGTAACGTGACCGTTTTGATTAATAGCTAAGTGTTCACATGTTATTGCTTAATTAGTCTGGAAATTAATAACGTGAGGCTGCAGTAGACGTGACGCTGCATTTGAGAGACGTCGCCGGCAGTCGTGGCCGACACCCATGATTGCGCTTTCGTCACTGCAACAGTTTAATTAAAGAAGACCCACAACTCTCGCGCTTGTATTAAACTAATCGCTGCCGATACAGTTACGTAAAGAATCCACACAAATGAGGTTTGTTAACAAGTGGTCACATTGAACGGTGTGAGTTATTGACCTTTGCACGCGTAGGCGTTGTTTGAACTTCATTGTCATCATTTTCAATATGAATATTTCATGTAGCTGAAAATGTCGATAAACGTTACGACAAAGACTTTCATATTTACCACATGTGAAGTTTAAAAGCTCGGGGTTGTATGCGGGCATGAGACATAAAAGAAAAGTAAAACTCTTATATCGTAAAGATGAAAATCTCAGCTTGCATGAAAGAAAAACAGATATTTCGAGGGCAAAGAAGCCTCGAGCGGGCACTCAGCTTTGGCTATTAAGGACGCCGTGACCGCCGCCGCCAGCGCGACGAAATGACAAAAACTATAAAACCGTTAAAGCAACGTTTCAGCAGCCGTAAAGAGCTTCGCAAGATCTGTTGACAATGTCGCCGGCTATAAACCGTATGCACCCGGCCGAGCTGTAAAACTTAACGGCACTCTGATTAAACTTATCTCCGAGGCGACTATCGAATCAGGACCTCTCCTAATAACTGCTCGTTCATTCGCAAAACTGAGTGTTTTATTGGTTGCATTGTATTAAATCGCCATAAACCGGATGGCTTTCCGGCAAATGTGTCAAGAGTAGAGTTATGGGTTCTTGGCTCGCCGCCCGCACCCGTGCTGCCTCATGCCATCGGTTTGTAGCTTCAATATGTTCGCTCCGTTTGAAACAAACACTCTCCAAATAGTCTGAGTGCTTAATTATCCTGTAGACAAGTCTTTTGATGCTGTATACGATTGTGTACAGTTATTTTATGACTTATTAATCACATTATCACAAGTTGATATCCACGATAGTAGGTAATGGAAAATTATTCATTAAATATCTTCAATTAAATATGAGTTAAGTTCATTATACGTTTGTTCTTTGAAGACTGTGTGTACGGTGCGAGTGAACAAAGTTGCCCAAGAGATTTTGACAAGTTTCTTAACAGTTTAGGTATGTTACAAGCAAAGCTAACGAGATGTAAACTTAAATACTTTCATTTATGGCGAGCGCTGGCAGCGAGCGTAGAGAGTATAGACGTCTTTATGTACGAACTTGTATACTTAGAAGCGCTGATCCCTGTGCGACACCGAAAAATCGAGATAGCAAGAGCTAATGCGAGGTCACATAAAACGTCGAGGACTCTCGGAACGCTTTACAAGTGCTGGAAGGATGTTATAAAGGTTTTACGATCGCGTTCCGTCAGCGAACGTTGCATTGGCCTTAATGGACGTCCTAAGTGCAGAGGGACATTCATGACAGCGGTAAAGCGGTAAGAAAACGTTTGCAATCCAAATGTTAATGTTGCTGATAGGTCATTAAAGCGAACGTCAACGTCAGTTGGCTCGCTGTCGACTCTACCACAAGATAATGAAAATTAGCACTCACTAGTTTGATTGAAACACTACAATTTTGACAAGATATGCAACATACATCATATTATACAAGATATTACATAAACATAAAACAAAATATTATCTGTATTTTCCAAAGGCAGCCCAGCCCACGTTTCGTCAGATAGGTTGCAGTAGTTCCTGGTAAGGTTTGGTAGTTTTGGTCCCGAAAACGAAAAATAAAACTATTGCCGTTTTTCATAGTTCCCAGACAACAGACTACTTCTGATAATAAAATTTTCATCAAAACCCAATATCACAATATTCCAGGTGAACCCTGAAACGGATATTGGGTTTTGATGCAGAGCAGAGGCTCAGGAATTAAAACGAAAGAAATTACAACCCACTCATTTTTTATATTAACAGGTCTATGCTCATACCGTCTAGTTTTTTTCCGTATCCTTCGTAAAAATGTACTCGTATAAATCAAGATAATTGGTCAAACATTAAAAATCATGACTTGCGGGTACAAACACATTTACATTTTTATAAGTGAAACAAAATGCAGAATAAATAGTATGTTAAATAAAAGCTTTGGTAACATCGCTTTCAATTCATCGTTTGATTTACTTTGTGTCCAAACGTTTATCTAGGGTGATTCATCACGTCAGACAATAATGAGGGAGATTCGCTTCCCAAGTAAAACAAATCCCACGCGATCGATTAGTAATACGAGACAATTTGGAGCTTACCATTCAAACTCTTGGTGCTTCGCTGTTTTGTTATGCTCTGAAGTCCATTACTCAACAAAGTGCTTCTATTTTATACTCATTATTGGGTTACATTATAGAATATCTTAGTCAAATTGCTTATCACTATTTACAGTACTAATATCAAACACCAGTTTCATTCAAAACGTTTAGGTCATAGAAACATAGCATTAATGCAATTGCTTTCCATGAAAAATATAGCTCATAACATCTAAAAAGGCATTAAAATGTTCCACGGCTTCAAGCGTGGAAACTTTTATTGGATCATAAACAATTCATGCAATATAACACGCAATGTATTACTTGAACAAAGTAATATAAATCATTAAAAGCTCCTAACATTACATTTGAAGTCTTATATATTAACAGAAGCACGAGGCAATCAATACGGGCACTGGACTACGAAGCTGCCCTTTTCATTTCAATTCCATAAAACACAGTGCTATTTCCAGTTTCAATCAACACGGCCGAGAATCGTTTTACTGGGTCATTGTACCAGGAACACAGACAACTGCAGGTGGTAGGTTTTATATAGGCTGTGCTGGCGATGGCTAGACGTGGCGGCCGCGGCTTGTTTTAGCTGCTGATCGATACTCACTAGTTTACCGCGCCCTACTTACCTACCGGCCACAACTCTATTTCTATTGCCCTTATTTGAATACCACGATGAATTTATACAGCGAATAGTTTCAGCGATTACTGAATCCCGAGTATTTTATTTTGAAGTTGTAAATTTTTACTGGCTCTATGTTTAAATGTCCTACAGTTGAGGCACGCCTAAAGGCACACCTCCGCTAAATTTCGTTCACTGTTATACCGTAATATACTGATTATCTTTCACACATTGTAGTAACAAATCTTACGAACACAGCTTAATCTAAGTGTAAAATTATCTACATCAACCACGTTTGACTATGTAGTGATATTTTTAGAGTATTAACGAGTATATTCATTATGACAAGAATAAATGTATTTTGTTGTAGTTTTTAAACAAATTCAATTGTAGTAGAAGCGCCAACGTCTTTACTATTCCGCGTACATGTCCTTAGACTTTTTTGTTACCCGTTCGGTACCTCACATTTTAGCCATACTCGGAAGTTCAGTAGTAAATGTTGTTCGAGAATTTATGGTAAAACGTTAGACAATTGACAAATGAACTTTACGCAGCCCGACGAGACGTGATGCCGGAGACGATGCGAATGTAAAACAGTATCAACAACATCAATTTCCATTTCGTTGTTTTCTTGCCGTTTCTATTACATTGGTTTGGGAAGATTATTCTTTAGCTTCACGAAATAAAAAGACTGGGAAATGTAAGCGAATTCTCAGAGACTATCAATAGTACCTTGTGTTTTTGTGCTAAAATAAGGTCTACATCGTTACTGGATCGATATGTTTTAAAACTTCTTAGTTAACGGATAGAGTTTTAAGCGTGGTTAAAATATAATACAGTTTTATAGCATCGTAAGATGGTTCTTGTTCCGTAGCTCGGGTAGAGTGGTTCTGGTAGAGAGTTGTAAAAGGTTCTCCTTTACGAGAAAAACTTTTATAATTAAAGGACATCAAAGAACCGCTGCGATGGGGTTACACTTTGGATCGTTATTCAAAGCGGCTGTTATCGAGATAAGGTATCTTTTGGCGCCTTTTCATTGAAAGTTTATTTTATGAACTGTGACAACGAAATAAATATGCCATAGGAGGATAAAAATTAACGTTACTTTATAACAAAGTCATTTTGCTTTAAATTGTCACATTTTATGTGAAATTAGGTTTTATATCATAATATATATTATTTTATAGTATACATTTTAGTTCTAGCTAATATAGCTTTGTTGTAATGTCGGAACTGAATATTGGACTACAAAGGAGTTAGAGGAAAGAAATGTGAATGTTGCAGAGATGAGAATGATAATAAAATATATACATATATTATAATTCTCATGGGTGGACTAGACTAACTAGAATGGATAAGTTTTTAATAAGCAATTATCATTTTCTTATAATAATATTTTCAAACCAGTAATGGACATGAGCAGCAGCAGTGATTTGAAATTATCACTAGAGGCTAAAAGTTGGTAGAGTATATTACCCGTTAACTTGAGGCATGCCATAAGGAGATATGATTGAAATCATGACGAGAATGGTGTTGAGTACGAATATTAGATTGGGTAAAGTATGGATAGAATAAGTGCCATACTTCTACGATATGTATGAGTACAACATAAAGGAATGGAAGAAAATATCTTATGGCAACCCTACTGAGCGTGGGGTAAGGGCAGGCCGCCGGAGGAGATAGTTCTAAACAAATATGATACATATAGACCAGAATTTACTCGGGTTTTTGTTGGAAATATTTCACTTTGTACTAGATTTATAACTGCATCTACCAATCCACAGGAACAGTGTCTCCGTGGCAAGTCGTAATCAACACTCCACCACTGCAGAAACCTTTAATTGATTGGACTGAGTCGTAGACAACGATAGATAATGTCGACTCTCGTGGTACACAGATTTGTCAACGAGGCCAGTAATCAAATAAATACACTGGTTTTACTAAGATACGCTCACGCTGGGAATGCGTGGCTTGTGTTTGTGGATTGGATTTTAGGGTTTGATTACTACGGAAGTAGATGAAGCCATAATTAAACTAAATTAAAGGTAATAAAAATGTTATGTCACTTTGCCGTACGCATAGGATTATTTGAAGTATCAAATTTTGTTTAATCCTTTAACAGTTCAAATGTTTGGCTCATATTTATCATCTTCCTACCTTTATCGTCACACATGTGGGGTCAGTAGAATATGTCTTTCCATGCCTCAAAAAGGAAAATATAGGCGTATATTAAAGATATGTTTTCACTAACAACTCGAAGCACAGTAAAAATACATATTGCTTCGTTTCTATAACTGGCCGCCTGCTTGACGTCAATGTCAAAAGTCCACACCTCGCTACTATGGGGAACCACCTTCCATGTGAAGTATTTCTGAACTGAATCGACTTTGGAGTTTCATGAAGAGAGCATTTTCCCTCCTCAAAGGCCAGCACCGCATCTTCAAGACCGCTGGTATTGCGGATGTTCGTTCGTTCTCGAAGTGCGTTGGCTTCAATATTTAGTTTGCATTTTTTGTCTTGTATAGAAAATGCACTAGGTAGTACTTCAGTGCAGTTTAGGTCACAGTTATTACGAGAAATGTTTGGTTATATATACGGCCATATTGATCTATATTAAACGCGCAATGCTTTTAAGGTACTTAATTGGATAAGGATTAGTGTTGTAATGCTTAAAAACGCTTCGAAAATAAGTAATATAACTATAATTATTTCTCTTTAAAAGTAAAGGCCAAAAATATATTGTGGGTTATCTAAAAAAGATAGACATATACCATTACGTATTTTTTGTAGTCCTATTTAAGGTGTACAATGCCGTTGTAAATTATTGTGATCTATCTCGTACGGTGCAGCCAGCGTTGGCAATGTAAGCGCAAATATATGTGTTTATTTACGACATCACAATAGAAACCTCTAAAATAATCAGTGTTTCTCTACTATATTATACATAACCTTTCTCTTGAATTACACTATATGCTAAAAAAATCCGCATCAAAATCCGTTGCGTAGTTTTAAAGATCAAAGCATACATAGGGACAGACAGACAGCGGGAAGCGACTTTGTTTTAAACTATGTAGTGATAAAATTATCAGTGTTCCTCTACAATATTATACATATACCACTTCATTTTATACTCCCTTTGTTTTATACTATTCGTGGTGATAATATGTATAGAGACAACATACAACGATACGAATATAGTATAATATTCTACGAATATATGTATTGGTAGATAATATTATAGAAAAACGTTAATAACTTATAAGTCAATGCAATCGATTCAAAAATGTCAGAGTATCTAATATATACATATTTGAATAAAGAATAGGTATATACAAGTTCCGAGCCTCTTATGTTTGAAACTGGGTGAAAAATATCGAGTGAGTAAAATAACGTACGTATAACAAACCTCGATATATTGTAGAGCCACATAATATTAAGATTGTAACATTTCGGCGAGGGGAAGGAGCATCAATCACCCAGAGGTTTTGTCATGTTGCCACTTCGACACTTCTGCCGAACTTATACGTAGGTTTCATCATACAAATACATCGTTATATATATAACACGATTGGAGTGAAGAGATAGAGTCTGAAAATAAAATGGAAACGGAAAAGCAAATCTTAAATGTGACAAGGTAAGTATTCAACTTATTAAAAAGTAAGCTACCAAATGCAGGTATTCCCTTTATATGCCTTTTGTGTCATTAAAATCTTAAAAGGCATCCTCAGTCTACAGACTAACAATTGAACAGTATAACTCCACAGAATAGACTTTCGTTGGAGATTTGTTATTCACTCAAAAGTTTTAAGTGGCTGTGAAACATCGTTGTCAAAGAATTAAATAACCACACTTTTAAAGAGTTTGAAACTCTACGGCGTAGAACGAAGGTGCATATTTGTGTGTGTTTATTGTAAGCTCTGTGAACAGTTGTTAGGTGACACGTCGATCTGAGAAGTTTTGCGTCAGGTTGCGGTGAATCGACTGTATTTCACTTTATGGAATGTAGATGTTGGCATTCAGCTGATATAGGGTTAAACTTACTTTAATGACTTTATATTATAGTGTCTTCGATTAGCTAATACAGATACTTACGAATACTTTTTAGAATTGTTAAATGATTACTTTACATGTTTTGAGATTGATAGCGTGAGGCCAGAAAAAGATTTGAGAAATTTACAAAAGCGGAAATAGTGTTTGTAAATATCCATAAGAGTATAAACAATTAGTAAAGTTTAAAAATAGAATGTGCTTTCTCCCCAACTTAATAGAAGTTTCCAGATAAGATTCCATCACATTACTTTCGCATGACTACTAGTAAGACTCGAACAACGAATATTGTACTTAACTCTGCTATGACTGCAACTAGATTTTGACTTCAGCTTGAAATAGTATTCTTACTTAAAATAAAGTTATATATCTCAACACTGGCTAAAAAGGTATATTGAAGTGTAGTGTTAAAATAATTAATATAAAAAATATTATGAAATCTATTCTACAAGTCCCAATTTTTACAACTTTACAGAAAAATCAGAAGTTCAGTTAATTAAGTCACCAGCCATAAGAAATGAAATAAACAATAGAAGGGAAAGAGAAAACTTCCGATCTTAACGGCTAAACTTGATAGATTAAAGCGCGGATTAAGAGTTATAGAAACGTCGAGTTTCATCCGCAAAGAAGACTATAGCAAATCCTTTAAAAATTGTATCGTCGAGTGTAATAGAGGAAAAGCTAAGTCCGTCGTTATTAAGAAAGTCTTCGCTTTAGTTCGATAAAGCCGCGTATGTAATGGCCCCCCGCGGGACGCCTGGCCCCTCCATTAGCGGACGTGTCAGGCCAGGAACCCTGCGACGCTCAGCGTGCCATTCTACCCCCTCCCTTTAACGATTACCTACTTTTTTAAAGACAGACTTGGCAAATTAACTGAATACCCACTTTCTTCCGACAAAACATCTGATAGGACAGTTTTGTTAATTAAGTCTCAAATGTTGGCTTGTATTTGCTCTTTTCTTTTACTTGAATTCTTTATGTTTTTGTACCTTTTCTTTGCAGTTTTCTATTGTTTTCAGACGAAATTTGTGCAGTTAGTATATATATAGCTCATATATAATACTGATGTAGATTTGAGATTGCGAAATATATATATTAAGGGTAAGCGCTACCTGGGCTGGTGGAGCGCTGCTCGTTAGATTGCCGGACGGAGAATAATTGAGAAAACCGCATTTATCCGCATGCGAACGAATCCTGGATGTTAAACATAATTTAGTTATCTTGTGCTGGCAGTGTTTTGCTATGAAATACGAAATAAAAGAAGCAAATAAACTCGCTAGGATTATTCTAGTTTACAAGTTTTTACAAACACATATCATACTGTTAAAACAGTTTTTGTCGTGTTGCGAGTGGGTACGAAATAATTAAATACTACAGAATTATAAGAAAGTTCTGGTTATAAATCGTAGCAGATTATACTTGGTTTTTTATTTCCGTTCTCTCGGATATAAAATTGTCGGAATTGTTTTAATTCCTAGTACACACATTAAGTCGCCGAGACTGCGCCCGGCTGCGGCGTCTAATTACAAACGTTGAATGAAACTTTTTGTTCCGTCGGATTGTCGAGCTACCAGACTTATTCACTTCAAATGGAATATAAAATTTCGTTTGCAATACGAGAAAATTTAAATTCGTTAGCGCTAACAACTTATTAGATTTGTTTCAGTTTAAAAATCTGACTTTAAATTTTGGGATTTGAAATTATAGGGTACAGGGCTGAAAAGGATTTTGTTAGTCCGCTTATTAAGTTACCTATTGGGACAATGCGAGTAAATAATCCGAAGCATCATATTTCGTGGTGGTTTCATTGCATAATAATGTCAGCTATTCGGTACGACGCGGGAACGGGTGGGCCTCGTCAGCGTTCCGGTCGACAGCACTCGAGGCGGACTCGAGCCGCTCGACGCTCGACGCCGACGGCAGAGGCTCGAGGTGGCTCGAAGCGCCCTGAGAGTGCTGGCGCGGCGGAAGGCGGCCCTTACGTGCTCGTCGCCACGACACGCCGCCTTTGTCCACCCACTAGGCTTATTTGCTGAACAATGAAAAAAAACGAAAGCCCCGCATTTCCGCGACGCGAAAAGTATTTATCGCGTAAAAAATATGCCACGATTCGAAAATAATAGACGCCGCTCCCTGTCAGTTTTCAAATTTACTGCATTGATTGATGAAAAGGCTATTATGAGATTCCGCCAGATTTTACGAATTTTTCATTTTCGCTTAAACGCAACTTTGCAATAAATCGATTTGGGGCCCAATTTATCAAGCCCTCTAAATACTCTTGGCGAGTCGTAGCGTGAAATCAAGAGGAACATCGTTAATGGCGAAAATTATTTTAACATTCTTACCGCATGGATTCAATAGAGGCAGGCGTCAATTAAATTTAAGAGGGTGCGAGCTTAGATGCGTGTTCTTACGAAATGTTATTAAGCTAAAATCTTGGAAAGTCTTTTACTAAGTACAGTGTCATAATTGGATATAGCCAAGTGATCTAGGAAAAGACTCGAGCAAGCATTTTTTGTGATCATTCCCAAATTGACTTATGTCAATTTCTTTATTTTGTAGGTGCATTACCACCCGTGTCCAATGAACATGTTTCTTTAGAGCTATACCGCGCCCTTTAAGGATTGTGTGAAACAGTATTTGTGCTCCTTTTTCTATCTTCGTATAAAATAACGTAAAACAAATTGATTCTGTGAAATAATACGTCTTTGGATTTAAGTTCTAGATTTGAAACTAACTGTAAACTGAAATTCAAACGGATAACGACAATCAGTTTCTGCACCACACGATCGAATCCATACGAGCATCGTCTATATCATTGTCATAATAAAAGCACGCGATTGCGCCCGCCATCACGGTAACTCAAAATATAATCGAGTTTCAGTGCCTTTTCAGTCACGAAATATATTGTACATTGTAATATTGTGAGGTAGAAATGTTGCCTTATTTCCGAATCGGTATTTAAAAATCATGTCAAATCAAGCGGTTTTAGTATAGAGGATCGTTGTTGAGGGTCCTTGAAGCAGCCGGGGACTGGAGTGCACTTATGACGAGATCGGCACATTATTCGACCTACTTAGCGATGGTAGAACGCGAGGTGATCTGAGGTGTCGCATCTACGGATATAAACTCATATTTGATATTGTCGGCATGAAGTTTTTATGAGGCAGTTGTTAAAAACAAAACTGGTTTGATTTATAATAAATATTTAAAGATGCATACGATTGCATGAATTGCTTGTGGATATCAATTTAGATAATTCGGTCAAACATCATTATCTATTAGTTTCAATGCATCATATGTATGTTATTTATTTATTTATTGGTATTATGCATATATGACATGCATAGCAATCGTATAAGGATTTGTGTCCGATAGTAGAGGTTTTGTATCTTACAAGATTTTAGATGCTGCCTCAGCCGACTATCGCTTGTTTCTGTGTTTGTTCATACAAAGCTTGTCGCTATTAGAGTATCGGATAGGCCTGTGTACCATGTTGGGAAGATTAAATTTTTCATAAATTTAGATTTGTAGAAATCTCTCTGCCGAATCCATGATAGAAATGTATCGTGTCGCAATAAGTTAAATACGCTATAATATTTTTAGTACGGCCTGATTTGATCTCCGTTTATAAATATAAAGTAAAACTGTAGAAAGTCAATTCACGTCCAATGACCAATCCCTTATCTAGGTTTTGATTGAGACGTCACAGAAAAAAGATAAGTAGAGTAATTTCGACGTTATATCCTGGCGCACACCGGCATCGGTGATACGCGTTCGATATCGGTTGGCGAGTGACGGCGGCCATATTGGTCGCATAAATCAAGTCTCGCGGCGAAGTGACGGCGGCGCGCCGTAAGCGATCGGGTGTCAGCCTGTCCAGAAATAAAAGCAAGAAAATTTTTCACTAGTTGAGTGGTTTACTCCGAGGCACGCCGTGAAATTTGTCTCGTGATTCTCGCGAAGACTCGTCTCGCGTCGCTGTGCCAGCACTTATTTGTCTTAGCTGTAGAATATTCACTGTTTGAGTGGTTAACTCCGAGAAATGCCGCGAAATTTGTCCTGTCTTCCGTCTTAGTGCACTCGATCAGAATACAAAACTTTTATTTTTAAACTGTAGATATTATTATCTCGCCGAGCCCGAAAACTCTCATAATATTTGTCTTAGGTTTTCGCGATATAGTAATTAAACAACTTTAAACCGTTTAAAGTTGTTTAATAACACTTTACATTTCACTAATCTTACATAAGTAAATTGGATAATTATTTTAATATCTTAAGACTTAGGAGCTGGTATATCGACACGTAAAGCAACTATACATATGTTTATATACATACTAGACTTTATATAGCTCAATTCCAGTCCAACCATCCGATATTTGCTGTGTATAAATGATGCATCCAGTTCAGTTTCCGTCATTTCACCATTAATATGTAATCGATTGCACGATCTATATTTAGCATGGGAAGCGACATCGATGCCGGTCCGATTGCGGGCGTCGAGTTGCGCGCAAACCGCAACTTACGTTCCCGAGTTATGCGGACATTCCTGATACGAATCTGTTGAGATTATTGCGATGTTTGGCTTTGTTGACATTTCATTATTGGCTACAAGATATTATCTACCATGAGATCACCTAAATATCAGTAGTTAAGAAAAGTAGATGTACGTAAGAATTGTGCGCAAAAAACAACTACATCATTACCACTAGCATATATGTTATAAAGGGCCTGTTTCAGAATGTTCGAGTACGTTCCGGTTATACTACCCAGAACATATTTAATAAATAAAACACTATCTTTGTGTTTCACAGTCATCGATTTAGCCTATCCGTCGGTTAAAGCTTGAAACGCGCTGCATGATAACTGTCATTTTTATCATTCAGTTATTTTATGTTCTAGGTAGTATAACCGGAACTTACTCGAACATTCTGAAACAGGCCCTAAGTCTTATAAATTAAATATGAAAAATAGGTTCTGGATTGAGACGAAGGATGCTCTAATGACAATTTACGAAGTAGTTTCCGAAGGAGCGACTTCCACGCGGAAACAGTCGCGGGGGAAATTTACTAGCTCCTGGCGCGTAGGAGTAGGAAGTAGTATATAGGATATCCAGTAACCTATGCACGTAGTATTATTATATGTTCTATGCCTATGCTACTAAATTCTGATATTATAAATGGCAAAGTAAGTATGGGTATGTATGTTTGTTTCCGCTTACCCCGTAAGTGCTGAACAGATTCTAAAGAAATTTGAATAATAAATGAATTAGATCGTTGATTAATATTTAAGATTAATCTCGGATTTTGATGCAATTATAGGCGATGGCCGTGCACTCGCGTCTTTGTTTTAAATGTGTAAATATACAAGATTGTGTGGAATCGAAGGATATGCTAAGTGCTTTTCAAGGGCGTGCGGTAAAACCAATACCATGGGCAGAGGCTGGTATTATATACACGACTAGCGGCCCGCCCCGGCTTCGCACGGGTATTTAACATAAATTATAAACTGAAACACATAAAGTTATTGTGACATAACTGTAATAGTTAGACATACTTTTTTGCAGTTTTTTTTTCTAGGTATTGATGTTCTCTACAAAATTGTAGGACATCACTTTGCTCTTTGGTCAACAATTTCCGAAACGTACGCGATATAATTTTTTTTTTCACACTTGTATTATATTATCGAAGTTTTTATACGGATTCCTAAGTTTTTGAAAATTTTCTATAGCCTATGCTCATTGAGGATAATGTAGGATTCTAATGGTGAAAGAATATTTTAAATTGGTTCAGTAGTTTTTAAGTTTATTCGTTGCATACAAAAATACAAATATACAAATCTTTCCTCTTTATAATAGTAAAGTATACTCGTAGATATAGATATCGAATCTAATCTAGTTAAGATTGTAATTTCTAAGTTTAGAAAGCACCATATACTTATAACTTGTAGTTGTTTCAGGTTTATATACCCAGCAAAATCACTTCCTCCAATACATTTTGAAATGAAACACTACTAATAATATTGAAGGCAAAGTACTTGACCCAATGTCCGTATTTGAGCGTATGCGGCTGTATTCGGTGAAAAAATGATTATTATTAATGGTTCAAATAATTTTTTGGTATTTCAAGTAGGTATTTTGAATAATGGGTTTACCGTTCCAAAGACGAGTGCAGGAATACGAGAATTACAAAGCTAGTTAATCAAAAAATTAATAAAATGAAGTATCCAAATCATTATAACCGTTAAGTAAGAATAGATGTAAACATGTCAAGGTGGCGCAATTTTTGTTTGTTATTTTTGACTTAAGATTTCATATACAAGAAAACTATAGAAGATTATACGCAGCAAAAAATAACAGTGAACATGGCAGAAAAACATTCATTTATATGATCGAGAATAAATTCTTTCTACCTACAGCTAAACGTATAAAAATATTCCATAATCCACGGATATCGCGGATGTGGCCAAATTTTCCGTGACATTGTCAATATCATCTACCCTATCTTTTTCTTTTATGTAAAACCAATTTTCTTTCAAGGCGAAAATCAAAATAAACTCAATGTGTCTTATGCATAGTGGGTTGACCGAACAAGAAATTCGGCAAACTTTTGAATAATAAAAACAACTGTACCGTACTTGATATCCAATAATTCAATAAAACTAACTTTTGGGCATATAAAATGGAGATGCGAAATATTACATTATAAAGGTTCATGAGATATTGAGGTTCGGTTTAGTTGCAATATTACTTCTACTTACATATCGTGTATTGTAAGCTAAAATATTTGTATTAGTAGCGTGAAGTTGTGTTTTGGAACCTCGAGGCCCTACTGGTCTCTAACCCCGGGTAGGTTACTTGTTTTCAGTCAAATATATTTTCTGTAGCAATTAGGATTCTAAAACTTTGCTCGATAGGTGGCAATATGCTCGCTCTATATTACTTATACGCCATCAGAACCTGGCAAAACGAAAGTGGTATAGATACCTTTACAGACCGTTTCGTAGATAAAACTGCTTGAGGATATATTAATAATAATACTCGTACGTACATGCTACCTGCTTCGGATACTCGAAGAAGGCAACTAAGGGAAAAAAAAACTGGCCAAGTGCGTTTCGATCGTCACTCTTTCAGGGTTCCGCATTATAACAGCCCGTATAAGAAAAAAATGTTTCATGGTTGTGGAGGTGTAAACTCAGAACTACATTACACTATTGAAACAGTATTTATTGGTTTAATAGAGGATATTAAAAAATGTCGGTATATTACAAGTACTGTACAATACTACAAAAATGGTCTTATATTGACTACATTGACGACCCCTCAATATTTTATTAAAAATATATATTTTTGTGCTCCACTCAATAGTCCTAGACTGTAAAACGCTTTTTTTCGACTATTTTCTCATGTTTTGCAGCACTCTGAAAAAATATAAATTGGTCATCCCTTATTCAACTTGGGGTTCATATTTTCACAAAATATAATTTTTTGGGTTTGTAACTGATTCCATTTACGAACCGTGACATAACGGATGGACTGATGGACAGACAGTCATAGGGCTTCGTATATATGCCATTAGGGTACGGAACCGAAAAAAAAAACGCTGAATGAGCAGCATTTAACACACGTCTACGTAATCTAGTGAGTTGCTGCACATTAGACAATTTGGTTTTTGTTTTTTATTGTTATAAGATAGCTTTTGCCCACAATCTCACCTGATGGTAAGTGATGATGTGGTCTAAGATGTTTTTCAGGCTAACCTAGAATTACTGGCTGTCAAGGACTCCTGTCCCAGCGTTAGGTGCTTGGCGACAGATTTTCTACTTGAGGGTGGTAGTTAGCTAGGCGGGTATTCGCAAAATGCCCTACTGCCATGCAAACATACCTTATATTTGATTTGACTACACTACCTATGAGAGCACTTCCAAAGAATTTCAGACTTGGGCAGGGAGGCAGTATAAACCTGAAGCACCCTTACAGTATGTAATATTTGGTTAGCAGAGGACATATAAGTACTGATCCTACTTCAAGGTGGGATAAGGGAACGACACTGATGATGTGCTTCATCATTTATTAAATTAACCAGCCAGGGAAAGTTACGCTTACTATCTTATTCTGTTAACAATTTATGAAAATTAATATTCTCATATATTGAGACAGATAAACGATGAATGTTGTAGCTTTGTGATGTACCAAGGCATGTATATCTTATAATAACAAACCAGAGAACTCATCAAGAGCTAGTTTATTATGAATACAGAAATGGCTCCATGTCTGAATTTAAACATAAATACGTTAACATTTTAGCTGCTGCCTAATATGGAATAGTGTATAATATATTATATTAATTATCTACAATCTCTCCTAATATTTAGACAAGCATTCTTGTATTTTCACAAAGTGTATTATTAAATAAAAGCCAAAATGTATAATTAAATGCAGAGAATATTTCATCAATTTCCCAAATAGTAGTTCCTCGGAACGTATAAATAAAATACCATTTAGTTTAATAAGGTGGGTGTACATTGTAGAAACCGTTTTGTAATTCGTAAAATATTCCGTTGGCGGTACCCTAAACGTTTAATATCGGGTAAAATACACCCCAACGTACTCCAGTATTCCCCCGTTGTTCATATTGGCATGTTATTCAGATTATACACGAATATTTCAATGCTTTCTACTAAATTACAGCTCACGGAACTCTTTTACTTTAATGTCCTTCATCGAATCAGGTTCACTTTATGATATTACAGCAAGAATGTTTTACCTAGAGAATCCTTAATAAGAAATATTTTATAAGCTTGTACTTGCGTAAGTTGAATAAATCCTCGGATAATGAAAAGCTTTAAATTAAGAATATAGAAACTTTATCACATGGATGTTGATTTGCAGTCATATCCTAGAATCTAAATTAAAAGAAAGATAAGATTGTTTCTTTGCATTGAATAGGCTCTGAAACTACAGGACTGATTTAAAGAAATCTTTCACCTCTAGAATATATTATCACTGATGAACATATGCTATAGAATATTTTGTAACAAATCGTACCGACGCCAAACACGTGTTATAAGGATAGAAAGATGATGATTTTAATATCTGTGTATGACTTAATTATTAAGTTTCAGCGAACTACATTCCGAATGAAAATCTCAACAACTACGTTGTAACGAATTTTCCGACAAAATATGATTTGCATACTGTTATTTAAGATGAAAAATTGCAACACATTAGGCGGCTCCATCTTAAATTGTTACAGAATGGATTTCCCCGAGAAAATACGCCCGTTTCATTATTCTAAACAAGGAATAAATTTACCGAGGAAACAAAACAATTGTATTCATTTTGAGCGACTGCGGTCGCTGCATTACTTGATCGAATTATTCATCCCTACTGGTTCTTCTTTTTGCTTCGACTTAACTTCGTTTGCTGCTCTACGTTATAGAAGCTTCAGTTAAACAACACAGAGAAACAAACCAATTAGCCGGACTATTGAACCGGCTACATAACGCAAAAAACCGTCAAATGGCAACTGTCAGCATTTTGGACGGCAACGGTGCCCTTTAATTAGATTCGAACCGGGTATAACCGGCTTATTCCAGCTTAGGCCGCGTCCCCTGAATACCGCGCTTCTGCAAAAATGACCAACTAATTGGCTTAGAACATTGTGTGTAACGCATTTTAGTATCCAATATTCGTTTTAATGGCATTTCGTTTTACGGTAAAGTGTTGATTACAGAGGCTTTTATTTTTTTTATTCGAAAGCGATATCGACGTTTGAGCTTTGTAGCGTGGTTTCGAGTCGTTTAATAAAGCTTTGTGTCGTGATGCTTTTTAATGTCTGGCAGTCCATTAAAGGAGGTTTGGGTAGAGAAGGTTCGCTGTGGAGAGGGCTAGATGTCTAGTTGGCGTGATTGTCGCCGTGTACCGCATTCCGGTTTCCGTCGCCGGTGCTTATGTGCCGGATGGGGTAAGTCTGTCGCCCGATGTCGCCCTTCCAATTCATCTCGTTTCTTTGAATGCGCTTGCTACGACACCAAAATTTTAGCTTTAGTGCAAGAAAGCGGGTTTCTGTTTAGGAAATAGAACATTTGCGGCTGAAAGTAGAGCTTTTATATGCTCTATTTTTCATATACTCGCGTTAATTCACAATCTGCAAGTCTGTTTTAATTAAATGTCGAAATATACGTTTTGGCCATCTACTCGCATGTTTGTGATGATTTGGCCGAGGATGGTAAACGGCCCTAACTTTGTAGGTATATAAAGACTGATCTGCCGGTGAATACCAGTATGTGCTTTGCGACATATTTTGTACTTGATGTTAATAACTAGCCAGGTGAGCGTTTCTAAAACGATCTAACACCATGCGTAGAAGCTCAAATCCGAGGCGAGGTTCGAACCCCTTGCGTGGCAGTCCCTGGCTTTTATTGCTACTGGTTCATCATAAAAGTACAAAAAAGCAAGTACTAGTATTTTCAGCTGGCTGGTATCAGTGCGATAGTCCAAATAAGCCAACATACACTATCGGTTGGCTGCATATATAGAATGAAAAATACTTTTCCCAATTGATACGTTGTTCACCTACAACCAGCCAACTTCCAATTATGTAATTATACAGGTAATATTGTATTTTCTGTTTTTTTTTCTTTTTTTTTTATGCCTGATAGGTTAGCCTTTGACCACTATCTCACCTGATGGTAAGTGATGATGTGGTCGAAGATGTTATTCAGGCTAACCTAGAAGTACTGGCTCTCAAGGACAGCTGCCGGAACACACCGTTAGGTGCTTGGCGACAGATTTTCTACTTGAGGGTGGTAGCTAGCCAGGCGGGCATTCGCAAAATGCCCTACCACCATGCTATAACGACTGCCATCCTAAGACAACAACCGGGACCGACGGCTTAACGTGCCCTCCGAAGCACGGAAACGCTCAGTAGTAATGTCGCTAGCGGTCACCCATCCAACTCATGACCGCGTTGCTTAACTTTGCTGATCGGTTGAGAGCAGCTAAGTAAACTTCGCTACGAGCGCTTCACTCTGTTTTATTTCGGAACTAAAATTTCTTAATCTTGTGATAAAAACTACCACACGAGAGACATTTGTATAACAAAGTTGATCTCAAGGAAACTGTATCTGGGCTGTCGGTATGTTAATCCAACGAGCGTTTATTAAGCAAATAGCTGAGAGTTCTGAAACACAAATGAAAGTGTTGTTAGGCTGTACTTGGAGTAGGGCTGCCAACTGGAAAAATCTTTCTTTGGATTAAGCTCTAACTGCAGTAGAAATATTATATTATACTAGCTGACCCGGCAAACTTTGTTTTGCCATATATATATATATATATATAACTAAAATGAATGGCTATTATAAAATAAGGGTTGATCGTAGAAGGGTGAAAATTGCGGATTGTATGTATTTTTGGATGTTGTATCATAAAAAAATAGAAATTCAAAATTTTGTCTAAAAAATAAAAAATAAAATTTAGGGGTGGACTACCCCTAACATTTAGGGGGATGAAAAATAGATGTTGGCCGATTCTCATAGATACCGGATAAGCACAAAAAATTTCATCAAAATCGGTCAAGTCGTTTCGGAGGAGTATGGCAACGAAAACTGTGACACGAGAATTTTGTATATTATATTACAATATTATTACTACAGACAAGTTTAAGATATTTCTTTCTCATAAGATTTAGTTCACTTACATGAGAAATTTTAATACTTTAAGTTTGAACCTTCGTTAGACTTACTTTGTTTATGATTTATGACTCAAAACATATTCAAAATATTTAAACCGAAAGGTGATATAATGTAAGTAGTTCTTACAATGTGCAATAACTTACACAATGCCGCATGCTACTGCTCCGGTTCCGTCCGTGCGTACGACGCTCGTATAGTTTGCGTTACTATTATCGATATTGACCGTTATTTTTGGAAGGTAGTTATATAAGAATAGGAAATGTTAGAATACATTTAATAATATATTAAAAAAAAAATTAATAATATATATAAAATATTATTTAATATATTACAAAAGTTAATATTATTTAAATTTTTCTAAGATAGATTTTTTTTGTTATACTAAATCTTGATAATGTTTTGCAATGTAGTGATAACCCTGATAGCATGTAATGTTAATCACACTTCGTTGGGTTCAGAGGAACGCTTTACCTTAAAATATTTTACATGTGCGTAAACAAAAACAGGCTAAGGATTCGCTGTGCCTGATTTAATTCCAATTAAATGCCTTTGACAAGTAACTTTTATGGAATTTACGCTTGAATTGTCAGCAAAAGATATATATGTATGTTGCGATTTAATATAATTATAAATCTGTCTAGTTATAACAATACTACGGTATTTCTATTCATCAAGGGAATATCTCTATATCAGGTATCAGAAAAGACATCAGATCAAAAAGATATGACAATAGTTTAATAGTTGTATTTCTGGTGGCATTGACTTTAAAACAATTTGAAAATGAGAATCCATATAGTTTAACTATAAAAGCAAATAAGTAATAAATACCAATACAAAACAAGATAATGATAATGATAATAATGTTTATTTCTCATATATAGTATACAATTTGTTAACAAACTAAATTGGCACTTTTTGTTACATTAACTAATTCTTACAAAAAAGACAATGCTTGTACAAAATTCCTTAGTATGTTTTCTCGCAGAACCTACACTAAGAAAGTGATTTCTTGTGTTGCAGGTTCTGCAAACCCTTCAAGTGTACTATAAAATATTACGTGTGTTACATGACTATGTCTAAGTATTAGTTACATTATACATTAAAAAAAATATGAATATAGATTCTTTCAGTTTCAGAAATAGTAAATACAATTTTTCTTTTTCAGTTTTTGCATTATTGAAATAAGTATTTACTTTTAGTAGTTGTATGTATGTGAGTATTGTGAAAATGTATATTGTAAGAAATTTATAATTATTACATATATGTTATTACATATATGAGAAATAAACATTATTATCATCATCATTATCTTGATTTGTATTGGTATTTATTACTTATTTGCTTTTATAGTTAAACTATATGGATTCTCATTTTAAAAATTGTTATTTAAAGTCAACGCCACCAGAAATACAACTATTAAACTATTGTCATATCTTTTTGATCTAATGTCTTTTCTGATAGCTGATATAGAGATATTCCCTCGATGAATAAAAAAACCGTAATATTGTAATAACTAGACAGATTTATAATTATATTAAATCGCAACATATATATATTTTGCTGTAATACAAAACAAGAGACTTAGAAACTGTTATAAAACAGTTTAAAAATCAAAGACAAAACAACAAAGTGAAAAGTCTTGCAGGTTAAAAGCAGATTACGGCAGAATATACCATTTTTAACAACGCTGTGCGAGTGCTGCTGAGCCCACAATATCATTGTTTCAGTCCAGACGCGTTTGAAATAGAAAAGTGTGCTGACAGTGAGTGTTCCAGTTACTCGCTGCATAAAGCACTAGACACTAATTAAGGAACACTTAAAAAAACTTACTAAGTCTTAGAGCCTGTTTCAGAATGTTCGAGTAAGTTTAGGTTATACTACCCAGAACATAAAATAACTGAATGATAAAAATGACAGTTAACATGCAGCGCGTTTCAAGCTTTAACCGATGAATAGGCTAAATCGATGACTGTGAAACGCAAAGATAGTGTTTTATTTATTAAATATGTTCTGGGTAGTATAACCGGAACTTACTCGAACATTCTGAAACGGGCCCTTTATAAACCAAATCATCTGTAAGTTACTTGAGGAGTTATTGATATTATTTTACACTAAAACAATTTAAAATAAGTTGAATAGGTACATAAACATAACGAGTGTGATAATATATTGATTGTGATAATATATATTATGAATATTTTTTTGATTTACATGTACGACGTAATATATATGCCATGCGATATCTATACATCTTTTCCTCAATTAATTATCCTAATTAAGCTACTATTTCTTTGCCGAACTCATTCAATATATATATATATCTATATATAAATATCAGTTTTTGCTGTGCAGCCTGGTCTTTTAATTTTTCCTGTTATATTCGACCCAGGAAGGGTTTTGCGTGTTTTCTGACTATAAAAACAGTCAACTTCCACTACAGAAGCATAGTAGTAAATTTTCAGGTTTTATTGAGTCGTCTTTTCGCGAATCTTATGTGAGTGAGACCGAGAATATGTTTTAGTGACAGGATTATGTTACATAAAGTAGGCTGTTTTCTGTTTTACTACATCATCGGTTTTTTCAAGTCATATACTTGGTAATTTCCATACTCTACCGTGTGTATAATTTTAAAATATATATCTGAAATATTTCTGTTTCATTGTTTAATGAAACACGTAGGATAGATCAAGTATTATTTTGCTGTAGTGTTGTTTATGATAGAGTAGCTAGACTGGGCAAATATGCAACGATGTAGATATTTAGTATTCATGTACACCGTGATATATGAGCTGGTGTCACGAGCAGCCGGTGTATTTGTCTACAGCACTCGAACTACACTAGGCTTACAATATTGAATACAAAAATATCGTTTCAATAAAAATACACAGTCACTTCGGTGTTTAGTTATTTAAATTACAGATAGGAAGTTAGGCACTGTAACTAGCGTAATTTTGACTTATACATTTCAATGCAATCAATTTAATTTTTAAGTTTGTGTCATAGATTATTATTATATAAAAAATATAATAGTTATGTAGCAGTGTAAGCCTGTTTGCAGCATTTAAATTTCCAAACACAACGTTTTTAGTTTACTAAAAGAATTATTTGGTAAACTTATGAGTGGAGCAAAGCAGTTTTCCCCTTCGCGCTCATCCTGCTTTTTAGTAGTTCAAAGTTTAAACGTTGCGACTTTTACGCATTTTGGGGCTCGTATTTTTTTATTACACGGTGTTAGTTGACGTTAGTTTGGAGTGTGGCGAGTTTTTGTCGTTAGAATAAAAATGCAGAGTGTAAATAACGGAAGCCCAACGCACGCTATATGGTGTTGGATGGAAGTCGCGCCGGGGCGGCGCCATTGCCTTTGAATCTTTAATTACCGCGACGTTTTCAAGTATTGTTAAAGTTCTAGAATGAAATAGTACAGTTGTGTTTATTTAATGTATTTTTACTGATTACTAGACTATAAATTCATAATACATACACACACAAAAAGAAAGAAACAAATTTCTACAATACTTACTCTGTGCTGAACTATCAGCGACATTTTGATGCGGATTTAATTAAATATTGGTTAATACTTGTGTCAATAAATGAAAACTAGTACTTAATTCAGGCGTGTGAGAAAGGACTGTCGTACATACATGTACATTTTCTTTTATATCGACCAAATGCCGACAGACAAAATAGCTTTCTATATTACGCAGCGATTCATCAGTAAATACATACATACCAGTAACGTTTTGTCACGATTGTATTCCCCGATGGAGTAGGCACTTGTCGTTGTAGCACTCACGTCTTGCCAGACATGTTTTGGTCCCCCATCATATAATAAGCGGTGCTCTATTGTCATCTATTGGGCACAATTTCAGATTCTAGTCTACAGCTGAAAATTTCTTTGTCCGAAAAAGCTAATAACTAGTCTTACTTGGATCGATACCAGGACCTCAAGTTTGCAAGCAACTTCAATTCTTAATTATCAAGATTAGATCTAAATGCTTCTATAATCGTAGTATATAAGCATATTACACATAATTAAACTGCCAGGGAGTTCCCAAGTCTAATGTAATGCCCTGTATAATGTAGAAGGTACACAGAGCGGTATCCTCACACAGTAACTCGGTATATTAGCCGGGCGCGTCGCGTGCCCACTGCCGGCCACTACAAATAATTCATAGGAACCGTCTCCTAATGGCCTTTTAGCCGCCCGTCTAACTTCAAATGTAGTTAGCTTGATGCCGTTACAAACTATTGCTATTAAACCAACCGTTAAAACTATCAATTTGCTAATTGAGTCAGGCGTTGTAAAGCTTGTACGTGTAACGTATTTTTTATACATTTTTGATGTTGAATTTCATTTTAAATCGCTGCAGATTGATAATTAATTGAAAGAAAACAATGTATATTCGCACAAGGTGACTTAAGCGCTCATCATTAGTTGCATTAGCAATTTTTTTAGAATAGGACGTGTATGTATTTTTACATTAATCAGCTAACTTTTTTGATAAAGTTAGCTTCATAAAATTCGACCCTTATTTAGGTTATATTCTGAAGCAATAGCCTGAAACTGTGCCCGAAACGGTCAATAAGCGCACGCCCTATTACGTGACACCAAAAAATATTAATCGAAAAGTGAGATATCAAAAACACTATCTACACCATTTTATTAATAAAGTTTCATAATTTGAAAATGATGAAAAGGGGATCCCTAAACAAAGAACAACATTAAATTAAGAATCTACTCGTACATAGATAACAAAGAAATACTTTGGAAAATATTTGTTTTTCTTATGTGAGACTTAGTACAGATGCATTTGTAAACGTATTTTGTTTCCACTGATACAATCATTACCAATTATCAAAGTAAAACACACACAGAGGTACAACAGCAATTGTAGCTGTACGTTGTTGGTTCGTCTAGTCGCGAACTTATCTGCTTGGGACATGTTAAACTTCATTAAGCATAATACTCGGCGGTGGCGCTACTCGTTTAAGTCCAATCTAAGTTGTGAGCGAGTTAACATATGAATAAATTATTATCTCAGGCGACAGAAAGTGCGACACCCGCCGATGTTACTAACTCGATGCACGAAATGCCTTTGAATTTGTGTTGCTATTTTAGTAACATATCTAACTATTTGGTTAGAATTGACTAACTCAGAACACTGGGGAAATACTCGTAATCACATATTCATTCAGATATGACGAAGTTTATTATGTAACTCGTACATGTTATAGTACCAGGGGCGGCGCCGAGCTTGGTTACAAATTCTCTGCGTCTCGAAAATTTCTCTCTTGCCTTTTGTGTTTGAAAAGAATTTTAAAACATTTGTATTGCAGTTACAACAGATTTCGCGCTTTCAGCAGTTATTTAAAGTGTCATTTCTGGAGTTCTAAGTAGCCGTAGCTGCCAAGGAAAATGTTCTCGTGAGTGTGTTTAGGTTGGGTACTAGCAACAATTTTTATTCTATTAAAAATATCTTAATTTAACTATAATCTTTATATAAGTAACTAAAACAAATTAAGTCAAAACAGGTACCACAAAATAATTAAGTTATACATTTGAACTTTTGATTTAAATGTTAGAAAATATGCCACATCACACCCACATTATTTTAATAAATAGTATCATTTAATTATAAATGTGACTGTATATGTTTATTTCTTTTCATGCTGAAACAACTTAACAGTTTTGAGTAAATTTTTTAAAGAAAAAGGCTTAACACATGCGCTACTTTTTACTGTGAATTAGGTACAGAGTAGTTTCTGAAGGAGCGCCTTTTAATCGATATCAACACGGGTGATGCGGCAGGCGCAAGCATATATTTTAACATATTAAATGACACATCATCACTCTTTTATATATAAATATTTTTTTAATTAAACTAATCTGTCAATCTTTTTCGTAATATGTAATCTGTTTGTCTTATATCTGTATGAAGTCAAAGAACAGTCTTATTTTGTCACAGTTTATAGTGGCGTAACTCATGACTAACTAAAATGGATGTGGCTTCTGTCCAACTATGTAAAGGCGGCTGGAAGCCCAAACAGCCTCTGCAAACTTCAATTACAGTTGTCGATATCATCGTACGGCATGTTCTGCAATTTACTTTTGTACTCTGCTGCGAGGTCTTTTAATTTTGTCGTCTGCACTGGTCTTGTTTTATTAGTATATTGAGTAGGATCAGTTTATTAACGAGCTTTGAAGATTAAGTCTGTTTTTGTATGTACGAAGCTATTACGCACTAAAATCCCTCTGAAAAAATGCTTTGTTCTCTTAAGCTAAAGAAATAAAGTTATCGTGTTGCTGAAATGGCCAAGTATTAATAGCCGTGGAATGCTACTCTTCGTTGGGAATCACCTCGGGATTAAACTTTACTGCACGGTGGCAGGGTATTTTGTAAATGCTGGATAACTGGATAGGTATTTTGTAAATCTGGCGCCACGGACATATCTTGAGAGAGTTTCCATTAAAGGTCTGTTTACCACCCTGAACTACATTTGGACCACATCATCATTTACATATACTTATGTAAGACAGTGGTCAAAGGCGAACCTACTACCTCTTGTTTCTTGGGAAAGCTTTAATGGAAAGGCTACTTTAGAGATTTTTTCCACGCTAACTTCTTAAACTTGCTTCATTTAATTACCATCTGAGTGACTATCCAGAATACTGCAACCTGGGTATGTATGTGAGAGTATAATCCGTACACGACACGAATATTTTATTTATAATACAATATTTTACATAATCGCTGAATACTGATTGAATGAATTGAATGAATGAAGATTGATTTGAAGAATTTGCTGCTTAAGTTTGTTTTGACGTCAAACCCGAGACCGTACTATAAATTTACGTGTATCCAACTAAATAACAGCCAAATGCGACATAGTCTCTACCATACCGTTTTACTCGATACTTTACCAATTTCAGTTTAATGACTATCAACCACAAGTAATTAAACAACATAATGTCGTAGGTTAATAAATTTCGTGCATGATAGCAAAAATTAATGAAAATTTTACTAAGGCAATACAGCTCATATAGTCGGCGTACGCTGAAAGTTTGTCTGTTGGTGAATAATTAACTCACTAATGGCCAGATCGCAAATAAACTCCAAATTATTGCACTATAACTTTTCCTGTGAGTTAGAACATGGCTGCGTTTACTGATATCATGTTTACTAGTTTGTAACTACTAATTTATTCGGTGTCATGCTTTGGACTTCAAATTTTGGATGTCTATATGCCTCCAAAGGTGTCTGCGTTTTTTCGTGATAGTAAATGCTATTGCGTATTACATAATTATAAGTTATGCAGACGTGCGTAAAGTAACAATTCAGTACAATACGAGTATATAGGAAATTTGCAGTGTTAGGGCATTTTGCAAATACCCGTCTGGCTAGCCACCCTCAAGTAGAAATTCTGTCGCCAAGTACTGAATGGTGGGTTCCAGCTGTTACCCTTTACAGCCCGTAATTCTAGAAGACTGTACAACATCTTCGACCACATCATCAGTACATATCATCAAGTGAGATAGTAGTCAAAAGCTAGCCTATAAGCTATAGAAATGTATTTGCAAAGTATATTTTTTAGTTACCGATTTTTAATTAAAGTATCAGAATCATATTATTACAAAGTGCTACGCGTTTCGTAGCCTTGTAGTTCATCTACGAACTTTTGTTATAAAAACTAACGTGGTTTTCACTCATTTTAGTAAATAATACGGGATAACTCACGTAAATAAGTCAGATAGCTCCGACTATAATTTCAACCACATCCGGTGGTCTTTTTCAAGGAGAGCTCGGGACGCCCGCGTTGACGTCTCGCTGAGCACTCATCTACGAACGTTGAACAGCTAACAAAATTTATGGATTTCAGTACACCTTAAAATCTATGTCCACTACTTTACTGAATCTACTATAGTAAATCTTTCATTGTACTGTATCTTGTGTTTAAATAATATATTACTTAGCGGTTACATATATTTGTAAGTAGAAAGGTAATCTTTGGTAAGATTACCTACCTGTATCTTATCTTTGGTAAGATACCTGTTACGTTTTATAACGTTTAAAAGACGATCTGGAGTTATATAAAAAAGGTACGTCATGGAACAAAATAAAAAAAAGACAATAAAACAGCAACAAATCAGTAGAGTCCTTAATTGAGCAGCTTCAAACTAGAGTAGATATAATAAGGAACATTAAAATCCAAATCATACAGTATTTTACCAATAAATCAGTTAAGTTCGTAAAGGATCTGGTAACGCCAGTATTGAGAAAATATATTTTTCTAAATAGACGCAGAAGTTCCCAATAAATAGTTATTCTCAATATGTTAGGTTAGGTTAGGTTAGTTCTACGTTTTGTAGTACGCCTACGAACGGATAAACAGATACTGTCTGCAATAAACTAACTTGTAATATATAGCTTGTGGCCATATTTCTCGCAAGGAACAAAGTTAGTGCAACGATTGTCGCGCTTCGCTGCCTACGACATCCACGAAATATTTCTGCAAGCAAAATAAAACATGGCCGCTCGTAATTTACTTTTAACTTTTTAATCGGTTTAATGTACAAAGTTAAGGAGCAGCAGGTACAATGAAAATGAGTTCTCTATTGGTTTAAGTTTGTGGTCCTTTGCCGCTTCTCACGGTGGTGGTTCTAGAACACACACATATATAACTATGAGATGTTTGTGTGTATACACTTGATGAACTAAACATATTTATCGGTTTTGTTACAAAAATATCCATTAGTACTGAGTATGATTAACTATACAAAAGTAGTAAGAGAAAATAAAGTACGATTAATGTATGTAATAGAGTAATCTTAAAACCAAGTATTTCTCAGTAGGAAGATTGGGACACAACGGTCACAATCTACAAACTTATCTTCAACACTATGGAGCAAAATATACACGTATATAGCACTTGCGGTTGCAGTTTTACTTAAAGTTCCAAAAATCTTTATGGACGCGAAGAAACGACATCAGACAGATAAAGTCAAAGTGTTTTTTGAAATTGGTTAACATGACTCTGAATCAATAGTAATCATGAATAGCAGTACTCATGTCAAAAGCATGTTTTTTTTGCGTTATAAAGCAACACTGATTTGACATATATCATTTAGTTTTTGAGAAAGCTCGATCACTATTATAAGGTGGTAGGTTCAGATAGTTAAATCGCACCGATTACTGTGGTAATAAGAGTAGATGTGCTACATGAAAATATACTCGTATATGTCGGCATTTCCGCAATTACCTATCATGATGTACACAGAGGCTTTAAGACAAAGATAGTACGATATAGACGAACAATGGACCACCATAAGCTATCAACTGAACCTCATAGTGACGTTGGCATGTAAGATGCAATCTGCATAGCCATAGCTGGTGGATGTATCGAGGAGATTACTATAAAATAGGGGGAAATGATTGATGGGTCCGTGGGGACCGGGAGCTCATCGTATTTTCCAAAATTTATCAGAGCGCTTGGTCGATACGACGCGTGATCAAAATGCTGGCACCTATTTGGCTCAAAGAATAAGCATTGCAATTCAACGGGGCAATGCTGCCAGCATGCTGGGCACGCTGCCAACTGATAGTGGGCTAGAGCATTTGGACTCCCTATGAGTCCAAATGCTTTTACTGTAGTAGCTGTAGTATTGTAGTAGCTGTAGTGTTGTATATAGTTTGTAGTATTTGTTTAATAAAGGCATACCGCCATTAAAAAAAAAAGGTAAATGATTATTTTATCCAAACAATCATACTATAAGGCTGGTAATATTTTAAATGCAACCACGCGCCTCTGTAACCGTCAAACGAATTTGATGACATTTTGTTGTAAATGAATTCTCTAAATCCTGGATGTTGATACAGGATTTAGAGCATTTTAATAAGAAGTTTATTTCTGTTCTGGTTGTGCGATCTTGTTTTGACTAACTGATTGCAAAAGGAAACATTAAACTGCTAATATTAAGATCGGTTGCAACTCAAGTATACAATTAGATATGATCCTGATACTTTTTATTTTTCATCCAATGCAATTTTGATTAAGAACTAAACATTTTGAAATAATATGGAACCCTCCAAGCGCGGCCTTAAGTACAGCCATGCATTGTCTATCAGGCTGCAGGCAGCCCGCGGCCCAATGTTCAATACCACCGTATAATACCTTCAATTGAGATTGTTCCGCACGCGATTTACATAAACTGTGTACCGAGTGTGTACGTGCCACTAAAACTGCACTGATTGCACTATACGCGATGTTGGCTTCATTGGGAATGCGTTTGTTACTATTCCGGTTTTGTAAAGTAGTGTATTTTTATTCGTGTCCAAACATGTTTTCGCCGTAAAGGATACCCATATACTTTTTAAAAGTGACGAAATATTTGTATTTATTCTAACATAGATATGAAATTTAAATTATCATTCTATATACATGTTACGAATAATTAAAGCATTACCATGTTTTTAGGGCTCATGTATGTATGTGAGTGTCTTTATTCCACTATACATTTTAAATGCCTGAACAGATTGGGATATATGGGGGATATATAGGTATCGTTAGAATCTTTACAGCATCCCTACTAACACTGGCTATAAAGTTTACGCAGGGCAGTCATGCTTAAAATTTTTAATATTTTTGTAATACGAGTACGTATGCCTTTATTAAATAAATACTACAAACTATAAACAACAAATGGCCTCTCCTGCTCTCGAAGTGCTGGTCGAATTTCCCGCCACGCCAGCCTTAACGATATCATTCGCCGGGCTTTTACCAGCGCCAATGTTCCAGCTGTTCTCGAACCGAACGGTCTGATGCGTGACGATGGTAAAAGACCTGACGGCATGACTCTAGTTCCATGGAAGTTAGGACGGCCCTTAGTGTGGGACGCTACATGCGTAGACACTTTAGAGCCGTCACACCTTTCTGAAACCCACGTGAAGGCTGGCGCCGCGGCTACTTCGGCAGAGCAACTCAAGCGGCGCAAATATGCTAACCTGGGTATGGGTTACATATTTGAGCCGTTTGGTGTAGAGACGTTGGGTCCGTGGGGACCGGGAGCTCATCGTATTTTCCAAAATCTATCAGAGCGCTTGGTCGATGCGACGCGTGATCAAAATGCTGGCACCTATTTGGCTCAAAGAATAAGCACTGCAATTCAACGGGGCAATGCTGCCAGCATGCTGGGCACGCTGCCAACTGATAGTGGGTTAGAGCATTTGGACTCCCTATGAGTCCAAATGCTTTTACTGTAGTAGCTGTAGTATTGTAGTAGCTGTACTAGTACGTATTAAAAATGCGTATACTTTTGTGTTACAAATTTAGTTAACGGATAACTTCAGCTCTTTCGGGCCTTTTTTGATTTAAGCAATTTTATGAATAATACTATGATTTTTTAAATTTATAAGAGACGCAGATAAGTGACGTTCTTAAATAGATTATCGTAGAATAGTTTTACATTTAGTACTGATTTATTACATCATCACCAAGATTTTTCTACATGCCTATTTGGCAAAGTTAATTAAATTCACCATCTACCATCAGAAATATTGCCTCCGGAGTCCACTGCGTCTCATGCCACAAATATCCGACACAAAGGATAAAAACGCTTATGTTTTGTGCCGTTCTGTTCTAATTAAACAATCTAATTGGGTCAGGTTCTTCCCTATAAAGGCCCATGGTGCAGTAAAGTAACAGAAAGGGCACTACACACAACCATTATGACTAGGCTTTCGTATACTACTCTCGACCCCAACTCGGAATATCTTTGAATTTCGCTATGTTAGCCATGAGACATAACACAGAGAGGTATTGTTTGAATGCTATTTTATTTTATGTAGAAATATGTCTTCATTTCTGTAACAACTGTCTTACTGTCCATAGTCTCCCAGGGGCTTATAAATGTTTATCCTATTACTTTAAATAAGATTCCATACTGTATTACGTCTGTCTTGTTCCCTTAGCCCCGAATGGACTCTGCTGGATACGACTTCATATAGCTTCACATTTGGCTAAGTATTATTCGGTTCACTGAATTTCTCTGTCTATTAACTGTACAAAAGTCTTGTTGGGTAGATATAATGCGTGGGTATTGTTGTATTCGCTTTCATACTATGAGAAGTAGGTAAATAAGTAAACTAACTCTCTACATTTGAAGTTTCATCTGAAGGTTCATCTTAAGTAACCGGAATGATATTGTTGTTTTACTTTACAGGTCCATTATCTAATAGTATGTAATGAATGTTGTTTTTTTATCTATTTATAATGACCAACAAACAGTTTCATAGTATTTGTTTATTTCAATGTAAAAGTATTCTTTTTTATTATAATAATTTTGAGACCAACAATTAAGTTGACCACAAATTAAAAAATTAAATTTAATTAATTAATTAATTTTAATTAATTAAAACATTTGTTGTGAGTTAGACATAGGAATAAGTTATTAAAAATGCTGTTGTGATGCTTTGGACCACAACATGCAACTTAAAGTAATGCTAAGTAGGCAATGCATTAGTTCTCAAATAGCTTAAATAAAAATAACTCATCCCCAATTTCCTACACTCGCGTAATAGCACTAATATGAATTTACGATCGGAAAATTGTTGGTGAAAACTTAAAATTTCGCAGACGTTGAAAACACAGTCGGAGTGAAATCTCGTCGGCCGCCCGGGTAATGGCCCAACTTCGGCTAAGCCTTGGAAGCCGCGGGACGTGTGAGGAATGCGCCTCTCCTCGCCTTATTACATACGTGATTCTTATTTATATTATATTCGGATCGAGTCCGGAGAGCGCGCCTTCGATATCCGGACTCGGATTAACGTATTGCCGCCTCTTACCGTCTCTTACGGTTCTTACCGCTCTTAGTGCTCCTAACTTTGTAAGCATCTTACTCAACTTGCCGCGGCTTGAAGGTGTTAGCGATTTTTCGCTTTATTAAATGTTGCGAGTTGTGCTCTGACTTATGATGTGAGCCTGTGCTGAACAATAGTGCGGCTTGCATGATAAATTGAGATGAAGACAACGTATTTGATATTGCTTAGATTTCTGCATGAATATGCTGTTTTAATTAAACAATTTAAGGATATCGCACCTATTTTGTTACTCCGTACAAGGATAAGTATGTTTTATATTATGAGCTCTTACCAGTTTTATCATTACCATAGTATATATTAATTGTTGATTTACAAGAATGAATCTATGGCACATTTCAATCTAACGTATCAGTTTAGTAATATACGATTTCATATTTCTTAGTGTACATTTATATTTATTAGTCTAAAACCAAATATATATATATATATATAAGAATTCATACTATTCATGTTCAAAAGACCTTTTTCAAAAGCGTGGTAAACGTTCTACCCAATGAAATCTCGATTTTGCATCTCAATAAAAGATTCCATATCTCCGCAAAGTAGCCGAATATTTCTCACGTCCGATGATAGGGTTCGAATCGATATGAAACATCCTGTAACAATCTATCAAGCGGCGAGAAAAGGATCCTTATAAAATATATTTGGTAGTATCCTGCGGGCACGTCCGATTGTAAGAAAATCCGGAGCTGCCACAAACCGGACGCACGGTTTCCGCCAAGCTGGACAACCGGACGGTGCCGACTGTCCGATATAATGTTACCTCAATCGCTTTATTGAAGATAACCACTTAATGAATCTATTCATTCCTGAACGAGATATTTTCCCGTGATAATAATGATCGAATTTGTTTGGATCTAGATTTTTTCAGCACCTACCTCGAGGATGTCATTTGAAACGCAGACTGTATAAATACGTACCTGTAACAGAAAAAAATATATATTAGCTAGGAAAAAAATGTACCTAAGGATATAAATGGATAGGGAAATGTCATATAAGTACTTTATTCTTATCTTCTTCTTCTTTGTATTTAAATGGAAGACTGTATGGATGACTTTATACTCATACAAAATTGAGACGTGAGAAAACATGTTGAGAAATCTTTTATTTTTATTATTCTGGCTATTGTAAGATATTTATCAAAATAAAGCTAATAAAGACAATTATAAATTACGCTGCCCCATGTTATGCCATGGCCGTACATCATAATACTTCCCCAGTTTACGCTTATTAAGGATGAATTCTGATACATGTGTCCGAAAAAAAAACAACTCAGTAACATAAATACAATTAAAACGTTAATATGGCTAAATTTTGGCGCAGCAATTACTCAAAATTAATGGCGAAATTAATACTTTGACCGCTCATGTTAATTAAGAGCTTTATTTACAATACAATTTATGTGTTCTCCTGTTGTTTTTATTGCGTAACATAAGTTTAAGATATTTCCTTCATTAAAATACGCGAAAAAACATAATTATTTTCGGGTATTTTATTTATGGAAGCGAACCTTTATTAACAGTAATATTATCTGAGTTTCTAATAGGTCGAATATACAACACTTTTGCTTTTGTTCCGTTTATGTACCGTGTTAATGGGATACTGTACTAACGAACAGTTTTCCTTTAAATTAATAATACTCGATTAAAATCTGAGCATAGCTCTTTTGCTTTTTTCAATCTCGTTACATTCTTCTCACATGCCAATAAATGGTACTAATGACTTCTTATGACTTATGGTCTTCAATAATTTAGGATATTTATATGTGATGGTGTTATTTTATAGAAGCTGGTAATACATTAGAAACATTTTCTTTAATTAAAAATGCTACATACCTATCCATTACGTTAACATACCTCATATCAAAGCATGAAATAACATTTCCTTAATACGTCTCGAATGGAGTCGGAGTTTATGTAAATTGTAATACACGCTCAGAATATTTCATTTCTTGTAATTCAAAGTCAACTTTTTGGAATTGTTTGGTGTAGTAAATGTATATTTACGCTAAGCTGTACAGGGTGAAAGCCTGCATGGGAAGTCACGGAAACGTAGTATGTTCATGCTACGACTAGAATGTGTAGCGGCCTTACACACAGTATTCCTTACATCAGGACTGCCATCTCGTTACGTAGGTGCAACGTAGACCCTAATAGGCTGGCGTCTAGTTACGTAAGTGTAACGTAGACCCTTATACTAGGCTCCAGTTTCGTTACGTAGGCGTTAGGCAAGTCTAGTAAGACTCCTATCTCTTTACATCTATTGTTTCTTATCTTTTAAATATATATTTTGAAACAAAGTAACGCGCCTCCAGATTACTCCTTAGAGATTTGATGAACAAGATTTATTCAGAGCACAATAGGATAAACATTCACTTTATTGCGTTTCATTCCCTGTTTTTCATTAGGAAATAAAATATTCATGTAGGTTCTCTGTGTTTAGAGTGTAAAAGCGTAGAAAGAAACGGCGAAATTTGAAAAATATACAGGTATAGAAAACAAATCAAAAGTAACATAACAAAATTAACAAGCCTGCGTAAGAGTGATTAAACAAGAGTCTTTTAAATATAATATAATGAATGTACAATTAAGACGAATCTATAGGCATCATATAAGGTATGCTATAAAATCTATAAAGACATATAGGCAATATACATAATGATACATTAAAAAAACATTTCTGGAGATATTACGAAGTAACTATGTAGATTATGGGCTTCATAATTATATAACAAGTGAATTAAATGAATCATGAACTTGAAATAGATTATAATAAAGAGCGATCTTCATTAAATATTTGAATGAAACAGATGCATCATATACGTGAAGCATGAAAAGAACAACTTCGTAGAGCCACCACCATACAAATATTACAGTACAGTTTTTAGTAAACAAGATAGAATTACAGTTTATTGAGAAGGATCTATCGTCCGTGACTGACATCAAACAAACCGCAGTCTTTTGAGTCCGGTAATGCGATAGCTTCTTTGACATGATAACGACCCGCCTTCGCCTGTTCATATCTACTGAATACATTATATTCTATTGACGCACGCGGGACGCCCCTACGCGGGGAAACAACGAATAACTATTGAAAAATACAAACCCCCGATACTTCAGTTGAAACAATTTTCCTTTACTGGTATTGCGGAAATAAATATTTAAATGAGAGCTCAACTGTATTGCAAGGGAAACCTTAATAGAGGAAAATACTCGTGTACTTAGTTGCCCGAGTATGATTAATCAAGTCGATTCCCATTATTACGTAATTCCTGTGCGACGTTAAGCTGTGTTATCCTTCAATTTTAAATACAGTGTTTTTAATTTTTGAACGAGAAAAGTTCCGACTGGTTGTTATATAACGACTACCCTTCAAACACAAAGCCAACGGAATATGTAAAAATTAAAAATAGAGACAGAAAATCCCGGAGTAGGCTCCGCCGCTGCCGCAGCAAACCGAGCCTAAGCTTCAAAAGAGATAAAAAACTTTTAATTGGATTTTTTTGTAGATTAAAACAATTATTAGTCGAGAGTTTGTCAAAAGTAACGCTGAAGAAAAACATGTACGTAATTGGCGAGGTTCCTATTCCTGTAAGACAATAAATTATTTAAAAAAATACTGATGTTTGATTGCTGAAACTGTGCTTGTTAGATGTCAATAAGCCCGCCTTCTAATAAATAAAACAGAGGCGGGCCTATTGACACCTAGAAAGTAGAGTTTCAAATAGATATATATTCCAGAGTTCAGACTACTGCTGAAAAATTCTATGTTAGAAAAATCCATTATCAGCCGAAATTAGTGATCGAACTTTGGTTTTCAATTCCAAAGTCATGCTCTACGGTCTAATAATATGAAGTAGGCTTGAGAGTGAGTTATTTAAGACTAGCTACGCCCCACCCGCTTCACTCTCGTAGACAGTGATGATGGTGATAATGTAAAGTATTCTATGTGTTAATTTAGGACCTGAGCTATCGATATTCTAAGTTTCATCTAAATCGGTTCAGCCATTACAGCGTCAAGGAGTAACAAACATACACACTCACAAGCTATCACATTTTTAATAATGAGTGTGATACGAGTGCTATCAAATATAACCAGACCAATAAAACTGTTTCGACTTTAAGTTGTTAATGGCAAAGAAAAAGAGTTTCACTTTGTAGGTTTTGCTAATAAAGGAGTTTCATAATAGCGACCGTCAAATGTTTTGCTTGTGACGCCGAAGGAATATAAAAACTCCACTGTTATCAACAGCGATGGATTTCCGACGAAGGCGGCTTAAATTATAATTCGAAAATCGATTGCGGATTTGAACTATACGCTGGGTTTATCTGGGTTTATCGCTTTTGTCTCATAATATTATGGTATTTTAGCAACAATAGTAGTTGATGCTGGCGCAGTGGTGCGTACGGGCGGTGCGTCCTACAATCCGTCGCTGCCTGCATTTTGATTAAACTGACGTCATTGTCCGAACTTTTCATAGGTGGATGATCTCGCCAATGTTGTGTTTTAATCAGTGTTTGTTTGTATTTACAACAATACAAATACAAAGCAAAAAATGGGAACAATTTTTTATTTTATGTTTAAGTTATGATAATAAAATATGTGTGAAATTTAATTATCTAATTCACACTCAGATGTTATTTCTGGTAGCTATTCAATATGTCATGAAACTTTACTGGGCTTGTAAGTTCTTATTCATATTGTAGTAAAGTAAAATGTTCTCTTAAGCTCAGCACAACAACTGCACGTTGTACTCTCGCTACAATTTCCTGACACCTATAATATTTAACGACTGCAAAAAAGAAATCATTTTCTGGGCGATAATAGTAATCAAAAGAAGAGAGACGATAAAATCAGATTTTATGCGAGCGGATCCTTAATCCAAAAGCAAACATCGCGGAGGGGAACTGCCGCATTAGCCGCGTCAGTCATCAGCAGAATGAATCATTACTTGAAGAGTGCGCCAGTGGCTCGTGTCAAAGAGCCTGTAGCTCAAAGGTCCTCATGGATGGCGCACCCTGCCCCGCGCTTCGTGCCCCCCGCGCCCGCAAGGAAGGGCTGATTGAAGGGCCACTCTAAAACCTCGACCACCCGCTCGTTCGCTCGCATTCAAGGGCCGAATCTGGATTATAGGGCGCCAAAGTCTACACCTTCATCAGATACATAAATTTGTTAGCAGCTCGACGAATGTAACATTTTTGTTTTGCAAATTGTAGTCTGTGTGTAATTTGTCTCCATTCAACGACAAATAACAAAATAACGCGGAACTATATTACAGGGCAGCGCTGTCTCGGGTTGAGAATAACTTTTCGGTAATTTAATTTTCCTATTTTACCTTTTCACATCGGAAAAACGGGTACTTAATATTAGTTGAAAAGTCGCGAGCGCTCAGAAGCGGGTTTCTCGGGTTCTTACTGAGAAGAGCACATATTCGTTCCGGCACAGTTCCTTAAGGCGAAGTTGCCGTGTAAGTTATTATAAGAGAGGTGCGTCGAGGGAAATGAATGTCGAGTAGGTCGACCCGTTGTCATTCATATTAGCTGCGACGGCTTAAATTTGTAATCACACTGCGCCAATTCACGGGCGTTTCGCGGCGCTACAGTAACCCTGATGGAAATAGGGAAACGGAAAGTAAGCACCGGCTGTAAAAAGTAAATACTGGCGTTGATCAAATTTAAGCTAGAATGTGAAAAAAGCAATCTGCTCCTCGCGGCTCGTAACCGTTTCCATAAAACTTTGTATTTTCTCCATTTTAATGTGACCATATAATATTTATTTGAAGATATCTTATTACAGGGGTAAGTAAGTTTAATATTGATGTCGCTTTACTTCTATTATGTAGAAGTGTATACGTGCAAGCCTGCTCCGTAACGTATAAAAGTGATAAAATTTGGTTAATAGATCCTTACTATTTTCCATCACTGTCCATGTGGGTTTAGTGACTGTACATACGAGCCTAGCTTTTACGATGTTTATTGAGATTTTGATTAGATAAATGATTATTTACTGTTATTTAAAATAGTTAATATAAAAGCTTAGGCGAGGACGAATGCTACAACACCCGCCCGAGTGACTAACTCCGCAGTAACACAAAATATCATCTCTTTATACTCAGCTGACGTAAAACAATAACATTCAGGAGTAACAATTCGCTATATGCAACCAATTTCATGTTAACACAAGTTATATGCACCATTCTTGCTGACAACCATTAGAGATTGAAAAGTATGTATTTATTTTTATATAGGTACCTGATTGGTTAGCCTACGACCACAATTTCACTGATGATGTGGTCGAAGATGTTGTTCAGGCAAACCTAGAAGTACTGGCTCTCATGGACAGCCGGAACACACCGTTAGATGCTTGTCGACAGATTTCCTACTTGAGGGTGGTAGCTAGCTAGGCGGGCATTCGCAAAATGCCCTACCACCATGCTATAACGACTGCCATCCTTAGACAACAACCGGGACCAACGGCTTAACGTGCCCTCCGAAGCACGGAAGCGCTCAGTAGTAATGTCACTCACGGTCACCCATCCAAATCATGACCCCAGGCGATGTTGCTTAACTTTGCTGATCGGTTAAGAACAGCTAAGTAAACTTCGCCAGGAGCGCTTCAAGATTAAACTATGTAGAAATAACAAGGCATTTACATTTTATTTCTGCATTACATTCAAAATATGTCAGAACGTGGTAGCGTGACATTACAGGCCAGGTGTGTTGACTAGACACCAGGAAATGTACGTTTGCTACCGGATATACGTGTTCGAATTTTAAGTGAGCTCGCGTAAATTGATTCTGCTCAATTTTACGTTGGTAAACATGTCGAGCCGAGCGCTTTGATTGGGTCTAAATCCAAAACGAGTTGATCGTCCAACTGTTGACTCGTATCAAGCTACCCTGTACGTGCATATGTGTACCCAAATATGTACCCGAAAATACAGGATAACTATTGAACTTACAGGCACATGAAAAATATATTAGATCTAATACTGATACATTTCACTTGTTTATCTTGTTGTTATTTACTACATTTGCAGAAGCAATGATGGCCGAGCGGTCATAGCTATGGACTTCCGCGCCGCAGTACCCTGGTTCGATCCCCACCGCCGGCTTGAGCTTCAGCATGGTGAAAAGGCTTTTTACGATTGACCGCCTGGCTAGCTAACGGTGTGTTCCGGCAATAGTCCTTGAGAGCCAGTGAAATTACAGGCACATGAGACTTAACAACTATGTCTCAAGGTGATGGGCGCAGTGCAATTCATGACTTGTGACGAAATGCATCTGTTATAGGCAGAGGTTAGTCCGCTTAACATCAGGCGGGCCTCAAGCTTGATCCGTCACAATAGAATAAATAAATAATTGATGAAATTTTTAAAACATTACTTTTTCCTATTACCACCAGCACATCACCGTATCATGTTCAAAAAACTAAAAAGTTACTGTATGTCAACAGAATTATTGCAGGAAGTATGTTTCTATAAAATCAAAGACAGCAAGGACGCTTTCCAAAAAATCATTGTTACGGTGCGGATCTGAATTGAGTGATACTAGAATAACCCTACATCCTCTCAACTCGCCGCGGCTGCCATCGGCAGACGTCCATGCCGGTCCATCAAACAAACACCGTGAAAATTGCGCCGATGAAAATGTGTTTTTAATTATCACGAGGAGGGATGAGAATGAATGTAATTTGATCCGCAAACCGAGCGTTTTGCCTTTATGCTCCCGGGTTTTAAATAGAACAATTAAAAGCGGTCAAGCGTTCTACGTAAACATTTTTACGTGCCGTTGTTAGCGAGAACAGTGAATTTGCATTTTGCATCGAGGCTCCGTTCAGTCGCGTCAGATTCTGCACTCCATTGTGCACCGGCAATTAGCAAAGAGTCCTTCGTCTGGATTTATTGATGTATCTTAATTAACAACTCAGTTTACTGGCGTCTTTTATTTATGAGTTTTTGCTGTTACCAGCTAAATAAATTAATTGATAATAGTTATTCTTGCCTAACTTGGTGGAAGCTTTTGGATGAAACACCTGCATATATATTTTGAATTTACTATACGTATATGTATTATATTGTACCTAATATTTAAAGCTGTGTATATCGACGTAAAATGATGAGTGGAACCAATGGAGGAGGGTGTTATTTGAATAGTTAAGTATCATCGACCAAAAGTTAATTCTGTCGCCAAGCATCTAACGGTGTGTTCCGGCAGCTGTCCTTGAGAGCCAGTACTTCTAGGTTAGCCTGAACAACATCTTCGACCACATCGTCACTTACCATCAGGTGAGATAGTGGTCAAACGCTAAGCTATCAGGCATAAAAAAAATTTGTAATTTGAAGCTTAATTTCTGCCGTTATGTTTTAGTCAGATGTTAGACTTTAGACTACTTCTTAGATTCTGTTTGTTGCAACATTGTTGAAACAATTGGCCATCAACAAACTACTATATCGCACAAGCTAGAAATTTGGTGACTTGTAGTTTATATAAGACACACAAACACACATGCCTATAAGTTATTGTTAAGTTGACTATAACTTGACATTGATGTTTAGGCGGAAATGGAGGCGGAATTTTCAAATCATGTTTTATGTTTTTTTATATTTTGATTTCCGTGGTGACGCCTGAATACTTTAATTCGATGTTGTTAATTTATTTAAAGACAACACTATCTGGCACACAAATTAAAATCTAAATAGCATATTTGATTTCATTCCCTCCTTACGTTTCCAATTCGGGGATTATACTCCTAGTTTGAGTGCTAAATACAAGGGGTTACAATTCACGCGTGGTCAGCAAAAGGAGTAAGTCCGCCCAAACAGGAGTGTGTACCTAACATGCAGTCGTTTTTTGATTCGACAGCTACCTGACTAGAAGCTGCAAAATAGGAACGCTTTCGTTGCTCTTTTTAGGTTGAAAACAAAGGATTTGCAGGCGAACCGGACTAGCTCGATAGTCGAAGCCTCTACTACGAGTAATACTTTACTCTAATACTTTAAACATATACTTAATTTTTATATAACTAGCAAGTAAAATGTTTACAAACCAGCCCCTTAACAAAAGAAAGAGGGCTTTCTCCACTATGCAAAACGATAAGGTAAAAAACACGGAACTTATTCGTACTAAATATAAGCTTACTGCGTTCCATGAGGCCAAAACTCGATTCTGCTTAGGAACATTCCGCCGGCGACGTGAATAGGTAATGAGAGCTAAAGGTAGGGGCTAAATATTGAACTAGCTCACTGTGAAGGTAAACATTTTTGATTGAGCCGGCTCTGGCAACATTTTGCTACGAATCACCGAAAGAATTCCCCAGCATTTGCATTTGGCCTTTTGTACGGAAAATAAATTGAATAGATTATAAGAACTTACATAAGTACAAGGTTTCTTGGGATATGTATGTTAGCCAATAAATGGTTGTGAGAAACTAAAAATTTAACGTTAAATTTAAGGTGGTACCTTAAATTAAATCTAATCTTTTTTATGCCTTTCTTAAAGTTTTCCACAAAGATACAGTCATAGTCATCCCATGAATTAACAAAACTCGAGCAAGTATCTAATAATATAAGTATATATTTAAATCACTTTGGCGACGAGTTCTACTTTACAAAATCGTTATGCGATATACATAAGTGATTTGGATGGATTTATAAAAAAAATATCCGCCACAGCAGCAATACCAATTTTATGTATTTTTATGTGGAATTCGTTATAAGACTCAGCATTCAATTTTATTCATTGTATGCATAAAGTACGCTGTTTATTCCGCTGAATATTTAAGGCTGTTGTAAACATTGGACTTTTTCATCCAAATAGCTGGTTCCCAGCATTGACTAATGCCCCTATTTATAAAATGCTGTAGGTAATATGGCACAGAAATTTACTAGTTACACGACTGCCCAAAAAAAGAGTGTTATGTTTCCAGGGTTCATGTATGTATGTTTATGAGTTTCTTTATATTTCCACCATAACATCTAAACGGCTTAACCAATTTTGATGTATGACATATCATTAGATTTGTTTTGATAACCCAAGTGACACTGGGTACAAGAAAAAGTAATAAAGTAACTGGCGGTTTTTATACGAAATATAGCGAGTTTCTTTTTTGAAAATCAAAATGAAGGAATTTTTTAAAACGATTTCATAAATATATATACGAGTAACTTGTAGTTTTAATTTCAAACGATAAAACGCAAAATAAATAATTTGAAGACGCGTTTCTTACTTACTTTTTTTATTAATTGATACTTGTTATATCTTTATTATTCAAATGAAAACCTGAATGAGTGTTCTGGTAAATTACAAGGCCCATTTTGGTATTACAGTTAACTAGCAAAGTGATGGCACTGATGACGGAATGTCATGCTTTGAAAAAGATACCTAAATTACATATGCCGGTCTATAAAAAAACCTTTGTTTTGATAACGTAGCCGGGATTTTTCCGGCGACAATGCTGCTGTAATTCTTAAACCGAATGATCTGACGCGTGATGATGGTGGAAGTCGGAATTATTTATACCTTGGAGATTGATGTGGTTTTTAATAAGTGCGTCAACGGATTGTCATGATATTTTGCTGATGCAACCACTCCTTCGGTAGGATAATAAGCGCATGTAGTTACTATGAAACTTCAACACTGGTTTCATATTTGAGCCGTTTGGAGTCGACACCTTGTGTATGTTGGTGCTGGAACTCATTGTTTCTTTGGTCAATGTGACTGTCTACTTGGCTTGAGTTTTGACAGTATTTGTATAATATATGTTTAACTGGGCAATGCTGCTAATGTTTTACGTAAAATTTTTAGTGGGCTCGCCGGTTAGCAATGCCCCGTATTTTACTAAACAGTTATTGTTTTTGTTAAAGAGATCATTAAAAAGTCTTCATATGTTGTTAATAGTATCTATATTGAGTTATACAAATTTAAAATTATGGGAAGAGATTAAATATTGTGCTTAATACACGACTGTTACACGAATGACCAAAAAAAAATTTTATGTTTTCAGGATTCACGTATGTATGTATGTTTGTGAGTTTCTTTATTCCACCATAACTTCTGAACGGCTTAACTAATTGTGATGTAAGATATATCAGTAGATTCTTGATAGCACTAGTAATACTAGGTAAAAAAAAAACAAACTGGCAGATTTAAGGGAGAAAAAAAAAATTTTCTTCCGAACCCATAGAGTAGGGTATCAAAGTGGAGGGAATTGAAAAACCATTCCATACATATATATAACTTGCAGTTTTAATTATAATGGAACGATAAAAGGCTTAACGAAAATAAATATTTCGCAGTCGGGTTTTTTACCTTTTTAATTAATTTATACTTATTTATACTAACCATTTGATTTTATTTTTACGAATTGTCACCGCTATCTTGATGTGGAAGCACCTTTAGACGAATTCAAAACGACAACGGAGGTTAGAAGCAAAATGCGAGTAAATAGGACATTAAGGGAGAAACGAAACCTCTACCTTTAATTGCGGCGGCTGCTTTCTTTCCTTATCTCAATTTTATTACAATGACAATACGCAAGAGCCGCCCTATTAAATTATTCCAAGAGGACCAAGAGTCTTGGCTGCGTTAAAAATTCTATAAAAAAATTTGCTAAATGGTGTCAAATCATTCTTGTTTACCGTTCCACAGGATCTGTGAGTTTATGTGTTAAGGTCTGATTATACAACATACTGTACCTAAAGTAGCATAGATAATTAATAAATGAGAAGTTAATAAGTGGAGTCTCGATCGTGCGCTCGTAGAGTCAAGACCTCCTGAGGATGCTTCGTTTAGAAGCGAAACGCGTCGAATACTCTTCCGGTTTGGCTGCGTGGCGTTTGTGACGTCACGTCGGCTTAATAGGAAATAAGGCGGAATTGTCACTAGATATATATCATTTTTATAAAGATTTTTTAAGTGTTTTATTAAATAATTAATTAAATGTTTTCTTAAAATACTTTTAAAATATTTGTTATTATTAAGTTAATAAGTGTTTATATTAAATAGTAATATTTAATATAAACACTTATTTTATATTAAATATTAGACATTGGTTTAGACATCATTTTCATATAAGTTCGAAACTAGTCTGAGATATATTCGATATACATGACGCGAGTTCTAACCGGCTAAATAATTAATATTCATAGAATTTGCAGATTAATGTCGTGATGGGTAGGATACATCGCTCGATGATCGAGAAAAACATACTTACACATTATTTAGGTATCTATCTTTTATAAAAATCATTACGATACAAGTATAATTTAATTAAAAAAGTATAATACCCGACTGCAAATTATTTATTTTAGTTAAACATTTTATCATGCATTGAAATTAATATATATATATATTTATGGAACCGTTTTTTTAAATCTTTCATTTTGACATATCACTTGTGGTGTTTGAAATAAAAAAAAAAATATCGCTCAATATTGTGTGTGAAATCTGCCTATTTCTTTTTGATTTTTTTAATGTAACTAGTGTCACGTAACTTGCGTTATCAAAACAAATCTAACCATATCTCATACATTAAAATTTATTTAGCTTAGAAGTAATGGTGTAATAAAGAAATTTACAAACATACATAATGAACCCTGAAAACATAACTCTCCTTATTTCGACAGTCGTGTAAAAACACAAGTATGTACTTATTTTCATGTATAGCCTGGGAAGGTTTATCCTTAATACGGTGAATATATATTCACGGCAAGTGTTATTCCGTTGCAAGGTGTTCTTTAACGTTTCATCCAGAACCGTGTAATTCAAATGTAGCTAAGTGTACAATTTCAGAGGAAAACTTGAATTTCCGCAAGCGTTATTTTATTCGTATTTCGCTAAGTTGAGGTAGATTTATCTCTGGTAAGAAAAGAAATAAGGCTAAATACTCGCCGAAATAACTTAAACATAATTCTGTAGCAATGTTACAAAGTTTAAGGGACCATGATTGCATCGTTGTTTTAAAGAAACGGTGGTGTACATTAAAACTGAAGACTTAATATTAAGAAAGTTTTTTTATAGGCTTTTATCACTATCTAATCTAATGATAAGTGATGATGGGGTAAGTCGTTCAGGCTAACCAAAAATTACCGGTTTCAATGCCAGTTACCAAGACACAGCGTTAGGTGCTTGGCAACAGATTCTCTACTGGAGAGTTCGTTTGGCGTGACCAGGCGGGAATTTGTGCCTACCAAATAATACGAATTACCTCCATGAAACAAAAACAAAACATCCATTAAATGTTTATAACAATGACATGTATAACAATGTTCACATGTAATAACATGAAGGACAATTTAAAAACATAGGTATTAAATTGTATTGTACAGTTTTTTAAGCATATTTTTCTGTAGCTCTTGTAATAGGTAAACATAGTAATTAAAACCGAACATCGTTTTTAATTACTATGCTCATGCTATCATTATTTTGCTATATTTATAATAAGAACTAGTTTTTTTTTATTTCAGACCATATGAGTTAGTATACAAAATAGGAACACTGAAAAATTATTTTTCATAACATTGAATGGGCGTAAAAATCCTGATAATGTGACTACCAACTACATATTTGATGCTGTATATGGAGATGTAACCAGTGTTTAAACATTGGCATTTTAAGCAGTCGTCGTTCACTCAAAAAATTCAAGATGTCTCTGAGCTGGCACAAACGCGGTTAAGCAATGATGCACTTCTTTTGCGAATAATGGCGTAATAACACCGAAACCCGCCTCCGCAAACGTACCAAAACTACTAGATGAGGGAGAAAATCTCGCTGTTGTCGATATAACGTTAGCGAAAATCTTCGCATTCTCGTTAAAATCTATTTTTACACGACTGCCCAAAAAAAGAGAGAGTTATGTTTTCAGGGTTCATGTATGTATGTACTCTTATGTAAGTTTGTGAGTTTCTTTATTCCACCATAACTTTTAAACGGCTAAATCGAAGTAATGTACTCGAGATATCGTTAGATTTGTCTTGATAACGCAAGTGACACAGTCAGGGGTCACTTGCGTTATCAACAGGGGCTAGTTACATTAAAAAAAAACGAACTGGCGTATGTCAAAATGAAGGGCTTTAAAAAACGATTCCATAAACAAATATAACTTGCAGTTTTCATTTCAATCGAACGGTAAAATGTTTAACAAAAATAAGTAATTTGCAGTCGGGCAATTTTTTTTATTAATTTATTCTTGTTTCAAGTAACAACATAAAGTTTTGATATGAATTGAATTCTGTCTTGGCAAAACTTGGCAGGTTTAGACCCTAGTCTGTACAGGTATTTCAACGCTGTCTCGTCGACATGCAGTAGCTTAAAATGTAGGGATACTGCAGCTTAAGGTGCTCCTGTTCTCTAAGAGCTATCTGTAGGTACAAGTGTAACTTTGTAGTTTGTGTGTCTAACTAATGGTGACAGAATATTAGTAAACTAATAGTTTTTTTTTATATTGTTATGTTAACGCATGCTCAGCGGATTAAATTACAGTAGTACATATTTAGTAAAACGTAAGTTGAACTATAGGTGTCGCTCCATACCAATACGATGGTTAAATAAAGAACGAGAGGAAAAATTGGAGTTATGAGTCATTGTCATGTTAGCTCAAGCGGTCAGAGCATACCCCGGCTATAGGAGTGGATAGACGCGGGTTCGTATCCCGCACATGACTATATTTTTTTCTATCGTAAAATTGTAATTTTGTAATAGTTATTTGTAATATAAGTTGCAAAGTAGTTATTAGATCCGAATACTGTTATTGAAACCTGAGGAAACGAAGGATTCTGGGATCGAACCACGAGCACAACGAGTGGTACAAATTGTAGAATCCTGGACGAACCGAAGTTTTCAATGGTACGAGGCGCAAAATAACTTTGCCGTCGAGCTACGCATAATCACCTCATTTTATTACGTGAAATGCTAGGTACAAGAAAAAGAGCTTAAATGAAGTAGTAGATTTGCGTTAATTATAAGTAAAATTACTATAATTGGATATATTATAAGGTAAATTAATTTTCCTGGAACTTTTACATGGGTTCTAATTTCGATTATTGTTTTAGAAAATTTCAATAATAAATTGAACTTTTATGCTAAGGTTAATGCCCAATTATGTAACTATCCTAAGAATTTTGCTTTTAGTTCATCATACTTATATATCTATCATTTAAGTTTTGGTGAAGTCTGTGTTACTCATAACCATGATAAATCTAGGGTGGAAGAAATTTAGACGGATTTCTAGCACAATCTCTAGACCTGTGACGACGTAGTAGAAATAAACGCCTATAAACCTACGGACTAAATTATAAATTTTAGACCGTATTTATTACGGCGTCTGTCTTAAAAAGTAAACTTGTTAGGAATATGAAAATTTGGTTAATTATATGTAGTGTTCTCTATTTAATCCACAAATACTGACAACGTCGATTTATAATTTAATGCGAGGTCTCCCTCCTGCTTTGCTGGTTTTTTATTATCTAAGGTAATACCTATAAATTAGTACTACATATTTAAATTTGTCATTTGACGTCTATGAAAAATAATGAAATGAAAGGCACGTATTTAGTGCTGGATTATTGAATGATTTGCGTGCTCGACGTAATACGTACTTGATAGAATGTGTATTACATGATCTAAGTACTGGACAAAATGCGTACTAGACGAAATTGGGCAACTACTCACAAATCATTCTTTATTTCGAGCGTAATGTTAGTAAACGACAATCTTCACACAAAATAATAAAAAGAAACAGAACTAACTTGCTGCAGTTAAAAATGTGAAAAGAGGGTATCATGCTAATTAAAATTCTCTGAGCTTAATATCGCGCTGTTGCGGCACAATATTGAGAAGTGCAGCACTATATCAGAGTCCGATACTGACTATAATAAGTAATATCGAACTTTTCAGTGTTGGCACTCGGAATCAAGTTTCTTTTTTAATTTTAATTATTTAATTTTAGACTAAACGTTTGATCTGATTGTGTCCCAACGAAGTATTTAAAAGCATTTATTTGGATTATTAATAGACATAGATGTTACTGTGTAAATCCATTATATACCTATTATTGATTTAGAAACAGATTTACATAATATTTATGGATGTATAGCATCAAAAACTATTCCAGTTAGGCAACGTAGCATTTCTGATGTTACGTTGGCTTAGCAGAAACTTGGCCGGGTATATAATATACATACATAAAAAAATATTAATATTTTTCTAAAATAACGTTTTAATGATTTATATTTATTATTATTACATGATACAATTCAGAATTCGTTTATATAATCTATAAGCCCGTAAATGGATCACGTAACTTTAAGTAAGAATCAAATTTATTTTTTGTTCATTACATTCGAAGGCTTTAAACTGCGACAGACAGGTACGCGAATAAGTCTATGAAGATTCCGTTTTTCCCTAAAAAGCTTAATAACTACTAGTCACTCTAATATATATTGGAAAATACGATGAACACTCAAAACCTGATACTTGCAGACCATTTCTATTTCTTTCTATTCTATAGTATTCCGTAACCAAAAGGCAGACTGGAGCCCTATTTATGATATATTACAGGTGTAGTAGTGGTGGTTACAGATCTATAATTTGTATATGACCCTTAGACAAATTTTGGACTAAAAATTCTACTCAATTTTCTTTCGGGTCAATATATGTAAGGGTAGCTGAAAAAGAGTTTTTCATAAAACCATAGCCTGTGGGATGTCATCATCTAGAGTTCATTAAGTAGAAATATATTAGGTACTCATATCTTTTACTCTTTAAAATTAAAAAGATATGTGGCCCGTGAAAGTTGTAAGTTTTTGATAATTTTTGTTACGGAGTCTATTTCAAAAACTAGTTAGAAATCTCGAATTTTATTACGTCGATCGTTTATGATAAAGACTGAAAACGGCGATTTAATGGGTAAATTTTAAACCGTAACCATATCTTTTTTCATTTACTGTTTGTTACTTTGCGGAAGAGTTATATATGGCCGACTTGCACATAGACGGTTTATTTTGCTAAATGTTCACAAAGAACAAACCGTACTAAATTGCTGTGTACCAAATAACTATTTGGCAAAGAAAAAATATCTGAACTGAAATCTGAAATACTTTGAAGTTAAACCTTAGAATTAATAAATTTTAATATGATTTCATGCTCGTACAAAAATTTTGATATTTGCTTAGCATGCGAATAACAAAATTTTTAGAGCACAATATTTTCATCACGAGCGGTAATTGAACCCGCTTCTCCTAGTTTTACGCACCAAGTGAAGCTTTTGGAGCGGGAACTGATAAGAAACCTGAATGTTTTTACTAAGAAAAATTTAAAATGTCTTCTACATTACTATACTTTATCTGGTAGCCGATGCGAGCAAACCTGTGGGCAGCACGTAACCTTACCTAATACCTATCGATATTGTATCTACTTATCCGAAGTTATCAGAAAGGTAAGGAAGGTTAAATAGGGTATACTATACATAACCGCTCACAGGAAATTCTCTACAGCTCTTGCAATTTTGTGTAAAATATCAAAGACATTTTGTTCCCTTAAACTTCTAATAAAGGGTAATGTCAGCGCGGGGCAAATGTTTTTATATTTCTGTATGCATGATCCCGGAGCTTTGTTCTTTTCTTTTCATGTTTAGTATAGCGGCGCAAAGAGTGTCCATTTATGTTTTGGAATAAAATTTGCGGCACTAATTTTAAAATTAACTGTTGATTTATTTTAATCAGTTTTACTCTCGTAAATTAAATACAGATTGAGTACGAGTAGGTAGGTACTAATATAAGACCTAGTATTTTATCTAAAGGATATAAATATAGATAAATTTAATATCCCCTAAATCCTCTTTTGGAAAACGGAATCAGGATGATATTGAAATAGGTATTCTGATTTACAAGAAAATAGAACAAAAAGTTATGCAAACGTTTTCATATATATTTCGAATATAAGTTTCTCGTCAGAAAATCTTTATTATAAGTTTATTTGCCTGCTGAATTTGGTAAGCCAAGTCATAATAATCATAATAACTTCCCCCAAAACTTATTTGTGTTCGCGTATTCTCTTTATTATTCTGCACACACTAAGCAATAAATAAGTTAGCGATGAGATAGGTACTATTATGTTAATCACCACATAAATAGCTGGAATAAGGAATCGTTCGGAGCAGACGCTAGACGTTTTAAAACAATGCGCATCATTCAAATATCCCATTAAATCGTGCGATTTAGCTCGCGGAACTCGGTTCGGGGTAAATTAAGCAAATTAAGACCCCCGCTCCTGAGACAGTAATTACTGCGCGTATATACTTGGCCACCGACCAAGTGCGGTGCCTCTAGACTTATCCGACATAGGTACACTAAGCCACGCCACGGCACTCCGCGCACCGTACGCTCGATTTATGCGAGGGAGCCGATTTTCCGATTTTTCGAACATAACTCAATTGGCGGAAGCCCCATGGGCTCGCTATGGATTATGAATGTTATCGTAGTTGAGTGCCGCATTGACGGCCGTGAATTTTTTTCACAGTTGACTACGTCAAAGATTGAACGCGAATGATTTTTGAAATTGACGAGGTAAAATTGAATTTGTTGGAGGGCGTATTGAAACGTTAGAATATTGGTCATTCGTGAAAATGCCATAGCATGTCGTGGCACGTAGTGAATATGATTCCAAGTATCCACTTAGATTTTTTTTTAACCTGTACATAAAATTTAACTACTAAAAGTAAAGACGACAAAAAAGTAAAGCGACAGATGCAAAAAATATAACATTTAAAAGCAACACATATGAAATTATCGTGAAATTGTGAATTAATTTCAATTCTTGTACAAAAATGTGACCGTGAAGCTCTAAAGTGAATGTAACTCTACAAAACTAAGTTTTAGTTCAGTATATGTATTAACTGTATCTTCAACGCGGCTTTAGAAGGAAATAAAGATGATAGTGCGTGTTTTTGTAGAGCACGATGATTTATGTGTTTTAACAGCAATTTAAAGGAATAAAAATGCGTAAAGTAGTGATAAAGCGGATTATTAAGCAAAACAGCTGTAGTGCAGGCGCGTGAAATGTGGGCGGGCGGCGCAAGATCTATCGACTCGCCGCCCGTGCACTTACTTACCACAAGGTTGCCAGCCGACTCCGCCGCTGCCTCTTCCGACCGAGCCCTAAGCATCCCCACGACTCTACCCTCTCAAGTACATTTCAACTTTTTAAATTGTCAACCCTCGTCCTTCCGGCGCGGTGGCAAGCCCGGCTGCCGCCCGGCGAGCTGCCGACACTGACGGACGTTGCCGCTCCTACCCGCTTTATATAGCAGGGCGCGGGGCGGGGCAACGGCGCGCGTTGCGCCGTCGATTCGCGAACTCGATAAATAAATTAATTAAAAGTGCAAGTGAGTGATCGCCAGCGTGCAGTCAACCTGCGAGCTGGTCTAGCTTCCCCTTAATTGGAATTTCAGATACTTGCCTGAAGCTCGGATTGTTTTCCGGCGAGCGATTTACGATCGAGTCAGCGAGAGGTCACCGGTCTCCATGCTGCCATCGGCAACGAAACGAGTGTCAACCGGATGGGAACTGATTTACTTCATCCCTTTGCATTTAAAACTCTGCTGGATTCAATTATTATCACCTACAGCAATCGACCAAGGAAATGAAAAAAAGCTTCCGTTCAAACTTGCCATAAGCATATTCAAGTTAAAACTTTGAGCCACTTATATTTAACTGAAAGTTTATTTTATTTTAATATCTGACTTAGTGATTATCATTACAGTAAATAATGTTGTCACTATGCTACCTAGATTCAGGTTATATTATATTATGTTATATTCATCTTTATGATTGAACAATTATTTCTTCAAAATTAAGTCAAAGCTATGTCAGCCACTGCTTTACGAGCGTTGAAAAAGAATTATCAATCGCACTCAAATTTATTTATGTGTTAGAATTTAGGTGTCTAGGAGTTCCATGATTAGGAATTAGACTGGCCTCCAAATATGGATTTAAAAATTAAGGGTAAACGTGGTTTTGACAAAAAAGTTTTGAAGTGTTTATATGACATATGAAAACATATTAGATTTTACTTAGTATTAAGGGCTGTTGCGGATCAATAGGAGATTGTAACGGAAAATCAATTGCTGGGAAAGCGAGGGTTTGTTGCACGTGAGGCTTGCGGAGGCGGAGGCGGCCATATATGACAACGACACTTCCTGAGTCATCAAGGGATCAATGTCAGGTCGATATATGATCGCGTTCAGCTCCACTGGTGGGTTTGTCAAATCGAATGAAAGCGAAACGCAGCGGACTGGCCGAAACATATTTCATACACCACCAAACGATCCCATTGTCGTAACAGCCCGGTGCACAAAAATAATGCTGCAAGAGAAAATCCTCGAAATGGCTAAAACCATATCGGGGACACATGATCCAGCAGCAGCACGTGAGCTATGGACGATGCCAGACATCACATGGATAAATGGGGTTCCAGGATGTGGGAAAACAACTTGGATAGTCGACAACTTCGATGCTGATAAGGACATCATAGTCACCACCACAACCGAAGCAGCCAAAGATCTGCGAGACAAGGTAGCGCAACGCATAGGCGATGGAGTAAAATCCAAAGTGCGTACCTTGGCCTCTGTATTAGCCAATGGGTTCATGAAGCGTAGAGAAAAGCGTCTTTTAATAGACGAAGCTCACATAAACCACTTAGGGGCCATCATAATGGCTGCACGGTTGCTGGAGGCTGAGGATGTGGTCATCATCGGAGATGTCAACCAATTGCCTTATATTGACAGAGAGAACCTCTTCGATATAAGGTACAGTAGTCCAAAAACGTTGATTCCAATCAGCCAACAACTGTTCTGCACCCACAGAAACCCCATGGATGTGGCATTTGCCCTAAGCGAGGTGTACTCGGGCATTTACTCATCGCGATCCCAAGTTCATTCCCTGAAGCTAGAACGTTACACAGGTGCAAATATACCAACTGACCTCCAGAACACCCTTTATCTAGTGCTGACACAGGAGGAAAAAGCCTCACTCGTTAGCAAAGGATATGGGTCTGGTTCAGGGTCCTGCACCTTAACCGTAGACAAAGCGCAGGGTTTGACTTATGAGTCGGTAATCGTCGTACAGATGAGGGAAAGAGTCACCAAGCTCCGAGACAGCGTTTCTCATGCGGTAGTAGCAGTGTCACGCCATATAAAATGCTGCGTTTACTATACCGACGACAGCTCGGACGCCATTGGAGGATTCGTCAGGCGGGCAACGGAGGCTAACAATAAAACCATAGTCGACTACAAACTGAAAATGGCTATACAAAACAGAAACGAAGAGGTCGTGGAGGCTTTAACTAAAACAACAAGGGCATCGCCGGAATCTGTGGCCGGCCCTTCAATGACAAACTAAACCGGTAAATGCGTAATACACTAACCAACTAGATATAAGGAGAAAAAAAAATATGTTTATATATATATATACGTATGGACTCACTTTAGCTATAAGATATTTTAACTAACACTAGGCTAACTTCCCATCAGGAAGAATATTGATAAGTTTGGAGAATGAACTCATAGTTTTAAAATTATTTAATGTAACAAAAAAACAAATTAAAATCAAATAAGAGACGGACCACGAGTCTGTAGTGCGTAGCATACAATAATAATAAAAAAAAAAAAAAAAAAAAAAAAAAAAAAAACGAATAAAATCTGTATTAAACAAAGATTAAAGTATAAGGTAATAAGGCCGTAGCCGTTGCGACCGACCTTCTAGCATTCTCTTCTTTATTCTTCTTTTTTATTTCTTCGTAGCTTATGAGATTGACCGTCTGTTGGTCAAAAAATCGCGATAATAATTATAAAAATAGTAATAAATCGCGAAAAATAAACTTTTCATACCGATATGGTTGTCCAATTAAAAAAAAACAGCATTGATTTGTTAAGGCTTCTAGGTTAGCCTGAACAACATCTTCGACCACATCATCACTTACCATCAGGTGAGATAGTGGTCAAAGGCTAACAACCTATCAAGCATAAAAAAAAAAAAAAAAAAAAAAAGGATATAATTGGTCACGTTTTAGCGTGATAATGACTTCTCACATCTAGTGAAGTCATTATCATCGAGGAGTTCCATAAAGCAATACGAAAACGGCTGCATTTTAAATACTTATATTTTTTTACATACTACACAAGCAGTAATGGAAATACTAATTAAATTAGTTTAAAGTGGTTTACCACGGGTTTTTGCCAAAATGTTCATCCTAGTATATATATATTTTTCTGAATCCAAAACACGGCAACTTATTCTTCTTCTGCCTGCTTTGGTCATAAACCAGGGTAGCCAGTAGTTGAAGGAACACCTCGCTAAAATTCTATCTTGCTCAAAACGCAATGCTATTCAAGCATCTACCTAAATTCTGGCAATCTTATGTAAAGTTATCTATTGGCATATCAGAAAATCACTGTGGAATCGTTTAAAGCGTATAGGGTCACTAGTAGGTACTTAATCAATTCGTTAGGATATACTTGTTTCTTTATGTTCAGATATATGCTAAATGGGCCCGGCAAAGGATAAATTAGATTATTAGATTGCCATATACTTTTATTATATAATATTTATAATAAGTGCATTTTGTGGTCCGAGTAAATCAGTTTTATTTTCAGGATTATAATTAAAACATGTGGTAAGTATTTAGTTTGTTTAATTTCTTCCGCAAAATTCTTCACTTCAAGTTAAATGTTTTGGTTTAGGACCTACGATTATATGCCATCCAATGCATCTTAACCTTATGTGTTTTGATAGACGATAGGCTACCTTTACCCACTATATCACATGATGATGAGTCACCTGCCGGAACACACCGATGCTTGGCGACAGATTTTTTACTTGAGTGTAGTAAATGCCAGGAGCCAGCCCAGGAGGAGATTCGCAAAATGCTCAACAACCATGCACTACTACGACTGTCATCCTAAGAAACTATAGGGATCGGAAACACGAAAGCGCTCAGTATAGTAAATGCCATTACCGATCACCTATCTCAGTGAACCGCAGTGGACGTTTTTTAACTCTGCTTCAAGCGCTTCAAACCTGAAGATGTCTAGATCTTTGATATTTCATTCCTATTAGAAAATCAATTGGATAGACAATACATGTGAGTTTCAATCGGTATTTTATTTTCAATTGGATATCGTTCACAGATGGGATAACAATTCTACTATTTTAAGAATCGTGACTCTGGAAATAGTATGTAATAATATTAATAGTAGTAGTAATAGCCATGCCCATTGGCATGTGACCGAGAACTAACCTACTATTGAGGAATGAGGTATACATATACCCCCTTACTTATAAAAAATCCGCTATGTAGTTGCTAAGTAATGCATAACTAAACAGTGTTTAAGTAATGCTTAAATATTTCTTACTTATAAACGCTACTTAGCAACTATTTAGCTAAACAATGGATAATGAGGTCAAAAGTATTTTAAACTGACAACATTGAACTAAAAGGTATTATGGAAGACCCAAATTGCCAAAAAGCACGTATCTAGTGCTAAAAATATTAAAATTAAAAAGTTAAAAAATATCTATTCTTTGTAGGTACATACGTATTTTTGTACATATGGTTAGGTGTACTGGAGACATTTGTAGTGAGTTTTAATTTTGTAATTTGGTAAATTCAAAAGTGCCCTAATAAATTTCCAATTATGCTATGGAATAACAATCTATTCCATAGCATTATTGGAAATTCATTATGGGGTTACCCCAGAATTTACGGGTGCAACTCCAGAATACCGTCAAATCCCGCTGGAAGTTATCTTTTTCCATCCCAAACAATGTCTACGTTTTTTTCTATGAAGCCAAGATTCCAATCCTTGTTTATTTTTAATCATTTTATAGCGATTCCTTAAATCACAGTAAGTGTAATTTAAGGTATCGCTTATCAAATGAATTTACGGAATATAAATGCCGTAATATGTTCTTGTGTTTCGTCTAGTGTGCTCGAGAAAACATGGCAATAGGCTCGCCCCTTATTACATGGGACCAAAACCCAATTGGCCGAAACATGGGTGTTTACACAACATTGCCTACCCCTTCGGGGAATACAGGCGTGATTATATGTATATATGTAAAGTTTATGTGTATGTGTTTTTGTCTTCTACGTGTATTCACGTTTTAACGGCTTGAGGGTTTGGATGAAATAACAGAATAGTTAGTTTAGGTTCTCCTTACTTTTCATCATCATTGCCTACGCGGGTGAAACCGCGTGGCGCGGCTATAAGAAAATTACAATGAGTTCGATCACCGGATCGGATCAGATGTTGGGGTTTTAATGAGATAGTGATTTTCAGTAACAGTCCGGCGTCTAATTTGGACCAGTTTATTACCATTTGGTAATAAACTCGCGCCCTATTAAATGAGATGCTTAATACAATTAAGAATACTTCAACTCCTAAAATATTTTTTTTTTGCTGAACTGAATCGACATCTATGCTGAAATAAGCAAATAAGTGCTCAATTCTGCTTTTAAATTGAATCACTAGTATTATTTACGTCTTCTTACCGGTATTCTAGACCTACTATAGTAGGTATAGAGTAATATTGAATCGTCCTACCCTAACAAGGATTATATATACTTACAATTATTAGGCCAGGGAGATATATCCCCCTTATGTAGGGTCAGTTTATATATCTTAGCTATATCAATACAAAATACAAAGCAACAACATATTTAAAATACTCGTTAACAACGCATAGAACAACACGAGAACAAATATGTAAAAAGTTTTGGCTTTTATTTTATAATCGACAACCAACGTTATTAGTAGCAGGTATAGTATACCCGCTACCTTTCTGTAGGAAATGTTTTCCATCCAATGTTCAGCAACACCCTACTCATATATATCAACGTGAACAGTGATATAATACTGAAATACCTACACCACTCATTGAGCGCATCGTTTTCCAAGTTGCCGTTTAATACATCCAATAGGAATATACGAGTGTAGCACAATCCTTATATTCTTAATTGAGGAACTGTACCTGCGGTATACTCTTCAATAAGATTAAGAAAAGTAATTAGGTTACGCATAATATTTAATTCATCATCCAATGTATGTTTCTACTTGCTATATTTTTACGATTTATTTACAGAGTATGTCGTGTTTATAGTTTTGTATGCCTCCTTGACAATAACCTCAATGGTAACTAAATCAGCTGATCCGAAATATCGGCGCCATCTTGCTACTTAAATATTTAAACATGGGTTGGACAGTGTTTAAATTGACAGCTGATTTAAGCAGTACTTAGGAACTGGATAAAGTTATGTAGCGTTTATGAGTAAGGAATTTTGCTAATCAGCGGCTAAGTAATGCTTAAAATTTAAGTAGCGTTTATAAGTAAGGCTGTATACAGCCTTACTTATAAACGCTACTTAAATCTATAAACTTTCCAACAGAAATTTGATGCATTTCATGTGCATTGTATATAACTAAGAAAAACTCGTCGAAGCTGTTACAAGTGAGCTTTGATGGCACTTAACTTCCTCTTATGTGATAATATATGAATAGTAATTCAGTGAGATGTTAAAACCGACCACATTATCGCTTATAAAAGTACTGTAGCTCTTGTTATAATAAAATATCATTAAATACGAGAAGTATTGATATGCAAACAAAAAACACTATCCACAACATAATGCAAAATTGTACCGATGAAATTACTAGAATATAAACTTTTTGGTACGAGGTTGCAATAAATTGAAGAACCAGTGGCCAATAATTAGCCTATCAGTTATAAAATGATAAAACCTGAATACTTATTTTGATAGTGGATTTGGATTTGGGATTACTTTTTATCTACAACATATCTATCACTCGTTGGTTACTCGTGACTATAATTATAAAAATGTATATTTAACTATTATCCTAACTTTAAAACTTATTAAAATAAATATTATCTTCTTTTTGATTACATACAAACTCACGAACTCGAAATGCAATTTTAAAATATGTTGTAACACGACGAGTTCACCACATCGAGGTTTGCCATGTCGTCAAATTTTCACAGGTAGTAGGTCTTCTCGCAAAGAATACCTACGCCAGACGAACACCATGCCTATTTTGTCCATCACCAAGTAATAATGATTATATAGGTTACTCTGCGCTCGGTACGCTGACTCTCTTAAATTATGGGCCTTTAAAATTTTCACTAAATTCAATCAAATTTACTTGATCTTTACTGCAATGTAGTAAACTGTGATCTTTATGTATATTCTTGGTTACTTATATCTGGGCTTGGGTTTCCAGTTTTTCAGGTTTACCTAAAAATACCAAGGTGTAATCTCTGGTCCCCGTCATGAAAATTAACAGATCGCTGCTAATTTTACCCGTTGTTACTATGACTGCTTTTTTTTTGTTTCTGTTATGTTTGAGTACTCATTAAAGAGCATGTGGAACGTATAGATAACCGCACGGTACCCTAAGAGGAGCGAGAAGCGTTCATACAGCTTCGTTTCCATTTCGTAAACAGTCTTGGAAACATCAAAGTCTCGAACCCCTTTCAATAAATGTACACGTGACTACATTTTAATTAAAAAAACAGTGAAATTTCCTTTAATTGTGAAATGCTTAGAAAAACTTCGAAGGACCAATCTTGGAGTTTGTCAGGCTTCTGCGCCCTCAATTTCCCAACATAAAGTATATCTGGAAATGTTTTTGCGTAAGTATTTTTTTCAAAAACCCTTCCACGAAACGACCGCTATTGTTCGGTACATAAGTTGGAAAAATACTTTAATTGGCTTCACAGTTCCTGCGACCCTTTTGTTTATTGTTATAAAGGATTGTTTCTAAATATAATTTGATATACAATGTGGCATTTCTTGTTAAAATGTTTACGCAGTTGCTTTTTTATAAGGTTTGTTTACTTTAGAATCAGTTACTGCCCTCTACCTCGCCTATGTCATATTTCATAGTTTGCTATCCTCTGGGGACTGTTATTCCAGGGCTAAAATATTCTATGTGGTTACCTACCAAACTTTAAAATCCATTTAGCCATTACCGAAGTGAGAGGTGACAAACAACCACACAACATTTTCGTAGTTTTATTATAAGTATGAGGATAATGAGTATTTGGAAATAGGGGTGGCACTCACGTGTCTCACGTTACAGGAAATACATTCTGTATTAATTTCTTCTTCTTCCTATCTTTGTCCTAATTTATGTGGGATCAGAACAACATCTGTTTTCAGAACAATCAGATGAAAATATAAGGACAATGTGGTATTTTAATAACATAAAATAGAACATCAAAAGAACATATATTTCCGATAAATTCAAAAGGTCCCGGAGGGTTCGTATAGAAAATACAAAATTTTACCTTAACTAATATTTTCGCTGTAAAAGCCTATACCTGCCTTTATTTGATATACTAGAGTTATAACATATTATTCATTACTTACTATCGAACCCGCGTCTATCCGTCCCTAAAGCCGGGACATGCCAGTTGCACTATCGTGGTGTGTGAGTCATAGCTAAAATTCATCCTTTCCTTTCTATTGTTTAACCGTCTCAAGGGGAAGGAGCAACATCTGAAGCCAAACTGAATTAATGTTAGAAACTACAAACAAGACAATTTTTCAATTAGCTTTAAACTTGTTTACGATGACACAACTCAATAATTCTAGCAATGTAATTATTGTAATGACGCCTGTTAGCGAATACGTTTACAAAATTACAACGAAAGGAAAAATTGGAACCACGAACAGAATTCGAAGTTACGACCATCCGTCCCTAAAGCCGGGACATGCTATGCCAATTCAGCTCACCAACAACGGTAGCTCAATTGGCAGAGCATGTCCCGGCTTTAGGGACGGATGGTCGCAACTTCGAATTCCGCTCGTGGTTCCAATTTTTCCTTGCAGCGTGTGTGCAGCTCTGATGATAATATAACAATATAATACCAACTATCACATGGGTTTAGTGTTAGAGCCTATTAATTTTGTGAAATGGCTCTGAAAGAGATCAGTGAGTACACATAATTTGTTGCATAGCGACAGATTTTAGCTAAGCGGTCAGTGTTTAATTACCTATCACTACGCGTTGGTGCCCGTAGCAGGATTCTAGCCATGAACCCCAGCGTAGTCCATACCACAGTCACAGATGTGTGTAAATAAATATCTAAAATAAAAAATTCGAGCCCTAAAACAGCAGAACGCAAACCTTACCTTGACGCGACTAATCAGATGTGATCATTTCTAAGCGCCAAATCAATTAACCAATCTAATTGAATTTGGATGATTGTGCTTGTTTTTTTAACAAGCACAGTCACAGATGTCTCTGAAGTATCATTACCTCAACACTTGGCTTTGACCCTCAAGTAGAAAATCTGTCGCCAAGTACCTGTGTGTTCCGGCAGCTGTCTCTGAGACCAAGCAAATATAGGTTAACCCCAACATCTTTAACCGCATCATCACATACCATCAGGTGAGAGAGTTTAATAGCTAGCTAAAAAGAAAATAAATAAAAGTTTGTGAATCTCCTCGACGGATTAAAGCTAAATGTAAGTTTAACAATATTAAGATACCTAAGTTTATCATTATAATAATTGAAGTTCCACATTTTTATTTGCAATATATGATTCCCTTCTTCATTGGAAGCGTTAAGCGATACTGGCAGAGTTTTGTATTTCACAGAAAGCAAAAAAGGTCGAGACCAAAGCAGCGAGATATCTGCACCGAAGAAAAAACACGAAGAAAAAGTAAATTTCATTTGGTCTCTCTGGTGCTCTAACCGAGTTAATCACTTCGTTACAGGTCTGTAACTCGAGCTCTGCTGCTGCAGGGGAAGGTTAGTTAGACGCAATGACGTCATTCACTAAGGAGTGCTGTCGTATTAAACAAAATATGGCTTAGATTGTTTAGATACATAGAATTATTATTTGATGCGCTCGTAGTGAAATTTGCTTAGTTGTTCTTAACTGATCAGCAAAGTTAAGCAACTTCTGGCGCGGTTTTGGATGGGTGACCGCTTGTGACACTACTACTAAGCGCTTCCGTGCTTAGGAGGGCACGTTAAGCCGTCGATCCCGGTTGTCATCTAAAGATGGCAATCGTTATATCATGGTGGGTCGCCAAACACCTATCGGTGTGTTCTGGCAGCTGTCCTTGAGAGCCAGTAATCATAGGTTAGCCTGAAACATCTTCGACCACATCATCACGTACCATCAGGTGAGATGGTAATTTAAGGCTATCAAGCATAAAAAAATTACAGATTGAAAAGATCATAAGAAATATGTCATAAATGCTCCTTTGGGAACCTAACCTAAGCTTAAGTGCTAAAAAACATACACACACACACACACACACACACAAACTTTCGCAATTATAAGATTAGTGTTGAGTGTCCTGATCAAAATAAGTGAACACCTAATTTCCCTTGGAACGAGATATCATCGTCATCACCAACAACAGCCATAAAGTCTACCGTTGAAAAAAGGCATCGCTCATAAGGTTTGCCTCATCCCCACGCTTGGCAGGCGTCGTAGAGATCACAGTGTAAGATGGGAAGGGGGTGGGTATATATGGCCGGCACCACACAGGGGTACTAAGAAAACCAGCTATACCGAAATATGTTCCTTGTGAAGTTTATAAACCTTGCAGAAAATAATCCTTAGTTAATGGTACCTTAGCTACGATTAATAAATTACGATTAAAAAATATTTTAAAATTCTAATGAAATTATCATTTTATAAGCAGTCCGAAGTCTGGAATTGTGCCCAGTCATGTCAAAAGACTTTACGACGGTGTTGAAGAAAATTATATTTAATTATAAAAAAATAATCGATAAATAGATCTTATTTATTGATTATCTATGTTTCAATGAACTGCGTTTTTTTTTAAATATACAATGTTTATTTTATTTTTTTACGCAGCTCGGAGTCTATACTTGTGCCCAATAACGTCAACACCCACATATTTGGCAAAGCGTGATTGTTTAGACACCTCTGCCCACCCCTTCGGGGAACAAAAGCGTATCGAAATGTTTATGTGATTTTTTTTATCGTGGGTGACAGGTAATTCATTCCAATTAAAGGCGGGCGTAAGATCATTAAAAAAGGCGAAGAAAAACTAAAAATAACAATTACCCAATACTGGCCCCGTACAAAATGGTACGCAAATTATACATGTTTTATAGGCTGGTAATTTGTAAACAGAAATCGTAATCTGTAGCCGAAAAACTGTAGATTGTGAGTAAACAACTAGGTAGTTCTTATTATATAAAATTGTTTGTATTTTGACAAGGACGTGTAGCTAAATTTTTATCAGTAGAGAACAGAGTCTCTTGAATCGATTATTGGAATAACCTGAGCGAAAAGGTCAAACTTGATAGAATTTAAAGGCTTCATCACACACTCTGTTCGCAGTCCAATTTATTGGTATTGTTGCAGTGGTAGGTAGGTAATGTCGTACGTAGGTAATGTCAACATCTCTCTGGATGTATTAAAATATTGTATTGTATAACTGCTTATGAACTTACATAGGTTACTGAAATATGAATAATCCAAAATGTGATGATAAAAATGCTGTGTGAAAAGATGCATAGTTACCGATTTTTCAAGTAGGTAATAGAACGGCTTATTGTTTTAGAGATGTACTCTTTTTTATTGTTGATACGTAAGCATCAACAATCTCGGCATACGTAACAATCTCACCTGATTGTAAGTGATGATGTGGTCGAAGGTGTTAACAGGCTTAACCTAGAGTTACTGGCTTTCAAGAATATAGTTGCCCGAACACACCGTTAAGTGCATTTCCTACTTGAGGGTGGTCGCTAATGCCCTACCACCATGCAGTGAAGCTCAAGCCCGCGGCGGGATTCGAACCATGGATCTGCTGCGCGGCATCCACAGTCAATGCCACTGAGCCATCACCGCTTTGAAACCTCAATACTCAACCTCATCTTCTCTGCTTGCATTCTTCGCAATTTCTGGTAATTTTGCCTTCACTGCCTCGTACGACACTCACAGGAAGATAAGACCAAAGATAAAGATAAGGTCTTATTTTTCAGGGATGCAATTCTAACTCGGCACCCTACGCGACTCTAGTAATAAATAAATACCTAATTATAATTCCGTGCTCCCATGCCACCCCCGTAACCGCTTCATTTCTAAACACCCACTCACGAGCAGAAAGATTTATGAAATTTTATTTTGTTCAGCATACTGACACTCGCTGAGATAAATAAATCATCATAATTTTTTTCAGCCCTAAGTCACGGTCATATTCGTGATGAAGCTGAAAAATTATAAAATAAGAGCTACATTATAAATGTCACCGTAAATACGAAGAAGAAGAATGTCCTTAAACATGGACATTGTCTTTTTGCCTCCCTCGTAGACCCTGCTACTATTATATTAAACGTGTGGCAAAACATGTGTAAGTAATTGATTATACATAATTTAGACATATTTACTTAACGTGGATTAATATTATGACGTCATTAATGATAGGTATAGTATAGAAAGCTGAGCAGTCGCTTGGAAAAACTTAAATTGCATAGTGCTTTGTTAAAGATACGAAGTGACAGCGAAGACGCGACGACGCCGCCTCGTCGACGCCGCCGTAAAGGTTACCTATTTCTAAGCTGGTTCTGATAACGCGATCATTGTTATATTATTTGCGTAGGCAGTGTTTAGTACTTACACAGAAGAAACCATTTAGATTTTTACACAGGTAGGTACATAACTACTAGTCCTAATGGAGTTGAAGTGATACAGTGTATCACGGTGAACTCAATATCTCTATTTAAGGGTGAACTGGCCGACCCGTCCTCCATACAAACGTCGTAGGGTGATCACTCCCTTATGTGAGGATTTAGGTCCAAAATAAAGCATAATACCGAATGATCTCGTCATTGTCTAGGCTTGTATGAAGCCTAAATTTTAATAAAATAATTAACTTAAGAATTATGAGCCTCGAAGCATTTTCATATAAAGTTTTCGAGGCTCATAACTTACAACTTAATTATCTTTTTAAAATGTTGGCATCATACAAGCCTAGATAATGACGATATCAATCGGTATTATGCTTAAGTCTGGACTTAAAATCTCAAATAAGGGAGTGATCACCCTACGGCGTTGGTATGGAGAAGTGACCGGCCAGTTCAACCTTAAAACACGGGTGGGTCCGATGTGTTCCCGAACAAATGTGAATGAGGATTCATCTAGAAAAGTATAGATTAATCCTTGATATACTTATCTTTTCGCGGATGTGCGTGGGTACTGATGATCACTTACCACCAGGTGAGCCATCTGATAGTTTGTTTTCCTATGCCATAGAATAGAACAGAAAATACAGTAGATCCTAGTGTATTGAGTGAGATATATTGACGTACTTAATAAAAACAAGCCTATTATATTTCATCTGCCAGGTTAGCATATGACGACTTTCTTAGTTATAGGTATCTTCAAATGAACTGAGTCTCAATTCAAAGACGGCTGACGGAACACACTCTTTTTAGATTCTTGGAGAAAACAGCAAGGCGAGCATTCGCAAAATGCCACAATACAATGCGGTGAAGCGCTAGGTACTACCTACGGCTGGGTTCAAACCGTATGACCCGTGGACGGCAGTCCATTCAAAATAATTTGAATCCATTCACTTGTACCTTGTCATTAACAGCCGGAAGATGACCTTTGACCTAATGCCTCACCCATATGGGTTTGCCATAATAAGCAGGCGTGACAGGCGTCTTGGGGATCACGTTGTAAACAGCTGTTATTCATAAAGGCGCTGCTGCTCATTTGGTACTTTACCGTTTGTCGCCTCTTACGTTACGACTCCCACATTAAGTTATGGGGAGTGTGCAATACTAGCCAGGCCACGGGAAACAGACTGGACGTAGGTATGCCGACATTGTTGTTTATATTTATTATTTTATTAACATTACACTCCAAATCTCCAGCTCACTACCATTGAAAACGTGCGCAGCATGTTGGCATGATGTTGATTATTATAATTTATTATTACTGGTGTAGATTTAGTTTTTTTAATCATCATGAGTTCGGAAAGAAAGGCGCAATTATTATGTCATATCTACTGCCATTTATCGGTCACCAGACTAATACTAAAAATATTTTTTCAGAAATATTTCATAACTATTTGAATTTTAAGAATCATACCCAGGACATTAAGATTCCAAAGCAAATACTCGTGCCTATCTCCGTGTATGCATTTTTTTTTATTCTTACTTATTTTTACACTCTAATACTTATCAAAATTTTACAATAATATATTAATAAATTGGCTTGGTAGCTACCACTTTGAAGTAGAAAATCTTTCACCAAGCACATAACTGTGTGTTGCGGCAGCTATTCTTGCGAGTCAGTTATTAAAATGTTAGCCTGTTAACACCTTCGACCACATCATCACTCACCATCAGGTCAGATTGTAGTCAAAGACTTAAAAAAAGGAAATCAACAAAATAAACATATTATGGCGCAAATCACCATATTGTATAAATTGTATACTTTAATTCTTGCTTCCTAATTTATTTATGATTAAGTCAACATTGCAGTATATTCTGTGGTAGAAGGTACATACGAAGCTGATTAAAAATAATGAAAATTAGGCCAACACGTGTCATAAAGTTAGGAGTTTTACTAAAGACCATTCCATTATACTAAATTAAATAGGTCATAAACGACACTGGCATACTGACACCTAATTTCAACACTGCTCTCATAGCCCGGATAGCTCAGTCGGTAGAGCATTGGACTTTTAATCCAAGGGTCCAGGGTTCAAGTCCCTGTTCGGGCGGCTTTTTTTGTTGCTATGTTTTGTATCGTTTTTTTACAAGTTTGTAATTAAAGTTAATAACGCTAACACTTAAACTGGCGGAAAAATGTTTTAGCCAATTCATGATTATTGTTTCACTTATAAATTATTCTTGACAATTATAAGGAAGGTTATTTTATTAAGCCTCTCATTTTTAGTTTCACTGAATAAGTACCATACGAGTAACCTACATTTATATGCTGCTGACCCAAATAACTATTGAAGTTTAAAATAAAGCTAAATGGGGCCCTATTAACAAGACATTGCTATCTGTCTGTCCGTCCGTATGTCTCTAACTCGTAAATGGAATGAATCGCAATCCAGAAATTTTAATATTTAACTAAGGCATTGCACCCAAAGATGAATGAAGGAATAGAAATGCAATTAAATGACTTTTCAGGAGGTTGGTGCCCTCCTACACGAGATATAGCCAAAATATAAAAACCGGCCAAGTGCGAGTGGGACTCGCGCATGAAGGGTTCCGTAGGGTCTCATTTTTACCCTTTGGGTACGGAACCCTAAAAAATGCACCCTGGCTTGGTGGTGTCATCGTCTAGTCTAGAGCTTATTAAATACAAACATATTTTTATATATTTATATCTGTAAAAATTAAGAAAGTGGTACCGTAAAAAGATAAATTTTAATCATTTTTGCGTGTCCTTAAAAAGAGCAAGCACTCTTAATTAACGAGTTTAATTTTGCTTTATCGTATAAACGTAAATTTTTGTATGTTATGAAATTATGAAGATATCGCCGGCCTGTCCACTACAGTTGCAGTGTCACTTTGTTCTATGCTTGACAGTTCTTATAATGACTCGGTTACCCAGTAATTTCACTTGCTAAGGTGCCCTTTGCGACTAAACTTAATAACATATCTACTGTTTGCACACTACCTAACCCAGACTGCTTTTTGCTGAAGATTTGTGAAGATAGTGGACAACTACCAACCAAAATAAATACAAGCGTCTAACTTGGTGTGCTTATAGATATACAATAAGATACTTTTTTATGGCCTTGTGACGGTACTAATGTAATTTTAAGCGGACTAACCTCTGCCTATAACAGATGCATTTCGACACAAGTAACGAATTGCACTGCGCCCGTTACCCTGATACATTACAGTTGTTAAGTCTCATGTGCCTGTAAACCAACCACTGTCGTATCATAACACATAATAAAACATAACACTAACTATTTTAACAACTCATATTTGCACAGAGTAAGCAACAGGGTGAACGTGTTATTAAGGAGAATAGGTAAGTCTATAGATTTATTTTGCACTAGAGTAAATTCAGTAAGGTAGCTGCTGAGCAGCCAAATATTTGACCAGCAACTGGATTAGTAACAATAAGGGCCTGTTACAGAATGTTCGAGTAAGTTCCAGTTATACAACCCAGAACATATATAATAAATAGAACACTGTCTTTGCGTATCACAGTCATCGATTTAGCCTATCCATCGGTTAAAGCTTGAAACATTAGTTAAAGCATGTTAACTGTAATTTTTATCATTCAGTTATTTTATGTTCTGGGTAGTATAACCGGAACTTACTCGAACATTCTGAAACAGGCCCTTACTGCAATAATTTATCTTTTAATAGCCAGTATTTGAATGAAGTAAGCAAAGGTGTTAGTTCTTATTGTTTGTTTTCTGGAGAAATCTATCTTTATAATAAAAATGCGACGGTAATTGGCACCGCTTCCCACAAGCCCCTGTGGCCTAATGGATAAGGCATCGGCCTCCTAAGCCGGGGATTGTGGGTTCGAGTCCCACCAGGGGTACGTGTCGTTTTGCAGTTTTGTTTCATTTTTATGGTCTAGAATGCTCATCAAATTTCTATAATGTTTGTTACATATTTATTACATAAATTTCAAATAGTATCCGTAGAGCAGACTGTTTAACCCAAGTAAGATTATTTCATCTTTTAACCATTGAAAGGTTCTAAAAAGATCTCAACTTTTTAAATAATTTGATGAACATAAACAGATTATTGCCCAAAAAGTACAATCAATAACAAAATAATTAAATAAAAATAATAATAATACATTCTCGATCGTGCGCTCGTAGAGTCAAGACCTCCTGAGGATGCTTTGTGTAGAAGCGAAACGCGTTGAAAATTCTTCCGGTTTGGCTGCGTGGCGATTGTGACGTCACGTCGGCTTAGCAGGAAAATTAGGCGGAATTGTCACTAGATATATTTTTACATTTTAAGTGTTTTATTAAAATATCAATTTGATGTTTTGTAAAATATTTTAAAAATATTTGTTATTATTAAATATGGATTTCCGCAAAGTAACGCCTGAATCTATTCATTAACAAAATAAGCATGTGAAAGTAATATTATAATATAAATTAAATTCTATATGTCCAAATAGTGAGTAACCTATCATTCTACTTGTATTACTATAGAAAATCAGACATCACTAATTATAATAATATACAGTGTACAATTTATTATATATATTTTGTCTACTTATTTGTGTATAGACATGGATAAAGTTTTTTTTTAAGATTCTCTACATTTCCCTATTTTAAGCCAATTTGTTCTTGCATTATCCAGGTATGAATTTCCTAGTATTATTCAGTGTTGTCCTGAGTGGCTGCGACAGCGCCGCGGGAGGCGCTCGCGACGTGACTATTATAAGCGAGGAGGCAACTGTGGATTTAATTTATATTGCTCATAGAATAGCAGTTATTTCGGCTGAGAGAGGGTTAAGCATTAATAGGATGATACAGACCTTTCGAGGCGTCATAAAGAGGCAGGCAGTAGCTTTAATAGTCAGCTAGGTACATCGTTAAATAGATTAGCATTTATTTTTGATGATAATGCCAAATCGGCAGAAAGTTCTGCATGATTTCATGCTCAGTTAAAGAGGGTTTTTGAGACAACAGTTAGCGCAAGCAACAGTCCTTAGTATCTGCGTACTATCTATCCATAAGCTCCTAAAAATTATCAGTATGATTTAATTTAACTGTGTTTTGGGTACAGTATTTAGCATCTATTGGACAAAATGTCATCATATTCTCAAGACTAAAAAGTACACTAGCATTTGGTAATTTTTTTGTTGGTACACTTTTAAATAAACTTTTAAAGAAAACATTAGGAATTTTTTAGGACTTTCCCATATTTTTTTTTTATGCTTGATACGTTAGCCTTTGACCACTATCTCAGCTGATGGTAAGTGATGGTCGAAGATATTGTTCAGGCTATCCTAAAATTACTTGCTCTCAAGGACAACTGCCGGAACACGCCGTTAGGTGCTTGGCGACAGATTTTCTACTTGAGGGTGGTAGCTAGCTAGGCGGGCGTTCGAAAAAGGCCCAGCCACCATGCTACCACTATGCAGATATTCTTATATTTTACATTTAAACACCCGCCTTTTAATACCCTACTAAAAGTGACGGTGAGCTCCCAAAAAATTCTGTATAGTTAGCATAAGCCCGGCTAGCACAGCTGTCAGAGACAGTACGATTGAAAACAATACAGTTATTTGTCGTTCCGATGTAATACACTCGTTATCGGATGTCTGAAACACAAGGATCTGTTTACTGCAACAAGTAGGTAGGTACAGAGCGCTTGATAATATTATTAGTAGGCGTATCTGTGCTGCTGACAGAATAGCAACGAGTAGATTATAATTGTGCCTTTTAAATTGTTTTTGTCAACTTATTTGTGTACGAGAATTGAATGGTTAGTACAAAACAGTGTAGAATGCTTTTTACTTTATAGATAAGGTTATCGTAACCGTGGTTTTAATTTTTGGTAAAAGCTAGTTGAGTTATTACTTAAACCTAACAAGTAGACATGACATATTGTTTTATAATAATTACGTCTTTTTATAAGTTTAGTTTCAAATGTGGATTTAAGTTACACATATAGAAAAAAAAGTCTGTGTTTATTTTAATGTTCGTAAAGGAATCAAACGTTTTAGGTTTAAAATAAAGCGATCACGTATGAAAGTTGATATTTCCTTTCTTTTAACTCATAGGAGTCTGCTTTCTGCTCTTTAAAATTTATTTGCGATACCACTATTGGCTTTATATAAATGCACAGCTTTTCCAGAGAAAACCAGCACAGAATTTCCACCCGCACTGCTATATCGTAAACCGGCCGCGAGATGGCGCTGTTCTTTTATTACTTGTTTGCGCAACAAGCTGTAATCGAGGACTTCAATATTGACAGACCATTAATTCGCCAGGAAATTGTGCTGAAGCGGCGCTCGCTGCAGGTGATTGTGAACTTTTCAAATTATCAGCGTGCTGTGCGGTTGTTTCGCCCCAAATAGAACGCTAGGATTTGTTTAGACGGCGCCCCGCCTTCACTACTGCGCCACTGCCCTGTGGCCCGGCTAACACTCTAGGGATTGAAGTTAATAAACCATAGCTACTAGCTAAATAGTACTTACTACTGCAACTCCAGTTCATCTATCTTCTAGTTAACTGTCTCCATTTATAAGTATCCCCGCATATGGGAGAAACGTGTTTTGGCCCGGGTTTAATAGTTCATTCATTATTTCTTTATGTCAGTTGAAAGGACATATCTATCTTTATCTGCTTTATAAAATATAATTTAATATATAAAGTTTTAAAACATAGTTTTGTTTAGTTTATAGCTACAACAGTTCTACCAATCTACGTGTTGTAAATATACCTAGATATGTACTTGAAATAGTCAATCTTACACGTGTAAACAAAAATCAAATTGAATTAATTTTGCTAATTTTATTATTTTACTAATTTTACTAACTGATTTGCACTGAACTGGTCACAATCAGACAAAGAAGTGTCTCACTATTTCTGTGTAATCATAATTTTCTCACACTAATCCGTCTATTTGTGGTCGGTAAAAACATAAAACATAGTTTTGTTGATGTTATAGTTACAACAGTTCTATCAATCTACATTTTGTAAATATACCTAGATATGTACTTGAAATAGTCAGTCTTTATTACACGTGTAGACAAAATACAAATCGAATTTATTTTAATAATTTTTGTTTTTTCTACTTTCAGTCAAAGAAGTGTCACAATCAGTCAAAGAAGTGTCTTGCGATTGTAGTGTAATCGTAATCTTCTCACCCTAATCCGTCTATGTGTGGTCGGTAAACATATTTAGTCTTGCTCTAGCATCAAACAATGTGTTGTTGTAACCAAGCTAGCATTCGTTTGCATCCTTGCAATACCTACCTAAGATTCCATGGACACGCAAAATCAATACGAGTCGATGGCCGTTCGAGTTACCACTTACTCTATGGAGTTACCACACGAGTTAATTCGAGTAAGTATGTACCTAGGATTGAAACCGGCCACCCACTGCTTAATTATGAAGTATAAAGTGATAATGATTTACTGAATAATATTATATTTTATTGTAACGGAACAAGCCCGAGGTCCACCTGATGTTAAGTGGACTAACCTCTGCCTATAACAGATGCATTTCGTCAACGACGAATTGCACTGTGCCCGTCACACTGAGACGTATTTTTGTTATGTCTCATGTGCCTATATGATGATAATAAAGTACCTATGAGAAACAAAGCACTACTTGCAGGGAAGACCTCTTAAAAGGGTGTTGCTACGTGTTATAAATTCACAAGACAAGGCTTATTGCTATTTCTTTGGAGTTATAGCGTGTACAAACAGCAAACAAGAAAGCCATAAAACCGCGAGCCGTGTTTTTCGCACGTCATACATAAGTACAGCATATCGTAAAATTAGGCTTTGTAACCAACTTTAAAAAAAGTAGGAAGGTTTGGCCATGCTAAAGATTTTCCGCATAGTTTATCTGTACTATTTTGATGATATTATTGGTTAGAGAGTATACCTCCTTTGTTCAATTAAGTTTCATCAACATAGGTCGAGTAGATTTTAGGAGACAATCAATAAACTGAAAAAAGTATTTATGTGACGAGTATTGTTGGCTAAGGAAAATCGATCATGTAAGCAGTAAGAATCACTGAAAACAGTTTTTATACGAAACTGGCATAGAGTATTGGAATACCTAAAAGTATGAAATAACTTGTGAAAATGAAAAATAAACCGTCTATGAAAATGTCAACTCAGAGTTTTGAATCAGCATGACAGACTTCAATAAGTTACGAGTATTTCATACTTTTCAGAGTATGAACTCAGATTCGTTTTTTAAAATATGTATGACAATAAGTACGCGAAAAAGCAAGGCAATAAGAAAAGTCTTGAATAACTTTTTATGAAGATGTGATAGTTTATGCAGATATTGTATGTCGATAGCTAATGCTGTCGTAGGGTTCGTTTGAGTTTCGTAGGTAGCTTGTATTTTTTTTGCCTGGGCAAGTGATCGAAAGGTAACGATTTCGGAGAATTACGTAATTCTTCTAAAGGTAATAGGTATTTTACCAGCCAGAGCAATTCTAAGGAACATGGGCGCCAGGAAGGCGAAGCCCATTGAAACAAATCGAAAACATGTTGTGTCCTGTGTGTTGTTATAAGGCATCAGGTACCGACTTCCCCTCCCAGACTGGGATAAGGTTAGGAGGATAATGATGAAATAGAGTCTAAATGGTAAAAGCTATCGACTGCCATGCCCGCAGGTTTATGGTTCGATCCCCACCACCAGCTTGAGTTTTAACGCATAGAGGAAGGGTATTTTGCAAATGCTTGCCTGGCTATTTACAGTCAAGTAGAAGTCTCAAGTAGAACATCTATCGCCAAGCACCTAACTGTGTGTTCCGGAAGTTGACTCAAACTGTTTTTCATGCGGAGTGAGTTTTGAATGTTCCCAATAAAACATTTGAACTTTGTTCGTACCTACCTCATACTTATGCTATTTTATAACCAACTTAAAAAAGGGAGGATATTTGAATTTGAATTCTCAATTTGACTGCATTTTATTGTGCACAAAATGAACAAAAAATTAACAAGTTTGTTTTAATTAATTTTTGGTGTTTTTTTACTTTAGAATTTTATCTATTTAAAGTCAGTTTTATGTTAAAATTTTAACATCTCGATAATTAAACTTTATATCGTATTAAAGTAAAGATATATAGTAGGTAATCTTTCTTGATGGGCTGAGTAAGTGTAAAATTATTCACCCATATCTTAACACTTAGAAGTTCAAACAGAATTTGATTCAAACTCAAAGTCAAAATCATTGAATCAATTTAAGCGGAAGTTTTAGGTTGTTGTCAATGAAATATTCTACTGCAACGTTCATCAAATAAATCTTATGGAACCTGAGATAATTTGATTTTGTCGTGGGTATTTAAACTGTCGTCAACATTGCCAAGAAAAAATATTTTGTTTTATTTTATTTTTAGCGTTAAGAAGGAGATTAGTTCCTTGCTAATTAGGTTTTAATCCCATTTAAAAAGGGATCCACCTACAGTGACGCAGAAGCTAATCGCCACGTTTCTTGGTATATATTTAATCACGTGAGCTAATAATAAACCTTCAATATGTTATTGAAGGTTTAATATTAATTTATAATTTTTTTGTGAAAATCTCTATACCCTATTAACAGCAAGAAGTACCTTACAATTCTGATAGTTTTTTTTTTTTTTATGCCTGGTAGGTTAGTCTTTGACCACTATCTCACCTGATGGTAAGTGATGATGTGGTCGAAGATGTTGTTCAGGCTAACCTAGAAGTACTGGCTCTCAAGGACAGCTGCCGGAACACACCGTTAGGTGCTTGGCGACAGATTTTCTACTTGAGGGTGGTAGCTAGCCAGGCGGGCATTCGCAAAATGCCCTACCAACATGCTATAACGACTGTCATCCTAAGACAACAACCGGGACCGAAAGCCTCCGAAGCACGGAAACGCTCAGTAGTAATGTCACTAGCGGTCACCCATCCAACTCATGACCGCGGGCGACGTTGCTTAACTTTGCTGATCGGTTGATAACAGCTAAGTAAACTTAGCTACGAGCGCTTCAAATTCAAGTTAGACAATGCGTAGGGATAAATTAATAGGCATTGAAATAATAGCCTAGCGATATTATTCTGAGTTATAGGTAGATAATAAGGCGATTTTTAACCGACTACGAAAGCTGGTGCTTGTTATGTGGTCCCATTTAAATTTGAGTGAGATCTGAGGAGTAGTGTTTGAGTTATTCCTAATAATGTGTATTTTAGGTTTGAATTAAAAAAAAAACGGAGTTTTTTTCTTAAAATTCTTTATTCTACTTTCACTCATTCCACTATAAGTGGGGCCGCTATAAAGGTATTGTTTTATAAACTGCTCGATATTTGTTTTTATTTCAATAGTTATATATAGGTATAGTTCTTATCTTATCCATTTCTTTTGTGCACATAGTTCAAGGTTACGTCAGTTTATCACCTTCGAAGAAACCATCTTTACCTACATCTTGGAAATGGGGTCAGATTATAGTTAAAATTTAAATAAAAAATCATAGTTCTCGCTCGCATCTTTACCTTCTACAGTCTTCTGTACCTCTACCACAGATGACAGAATAAGTGATTCATACTGAACCCTCTGAAAAAAGGACTTGTTCTTATTCGGTCTATGATTGTAACACTTGACTGTAATCCATCGTATTTTGTTTTATTGTAATGTAGTGGTGTGTACAATAAAGAGTTATCTATCTATATATGTATATATATATTTTATCGATTTGTATTTTGCGTTTGTTTACCTACTTCACAATTGTCAAAACCGAATTGACATTTGGCGCCATTTGCAAAAGTTATACGGTTTTCCAGTAGGGTGATTACTTTTGCCCCACCTTGTACAATAATTATTATATTACTGGTGTAGTTATAGTGCTGGTATATTACTAAATATAGTCTAAATAGTAAAAAAAAATAGGTAAGTACAGATAAATACGGGATTATAATATTAATATTAACTTAAGTAGGTAGTAGTAATACTATCATAGCTACAACATTGTAACTAATAAGTAGGTTTCTTGACTTTATTGTTTAAAACATTCTCTTGTAAATACATATTTGCCTTTTTTATCGTGAGTATCGTGACACCCTTTCGTGTGTAGGAGGAAGACAAACAAACTAAACATTAATAACTCATAATAATTTGGCCAAATTAAATATTAAGTTAAGGTAAACCAATAAAGTATTATGTATATTAATATTCTATATTCAACACGTGCCTCGTCCTTTAGGTTAGATATCTAACCTGCTAACTATATACTCGTATTTATAATCGAAGTCACACCGAAATAAATCACTGCCATATTAAAAGTACCTATAATTTATTTATGAATTTAAGGTAAATATATTTTTAAACCCAAAAAAAATGTTTATGTTGTTATGATTGCAATAACGCCTGCTATGCGGATTACATTACAAAATTACAAATATACGATAGGAAAAATTTAATCCCGCACATGACTTAAATTTGTCCTATCGTATATTTGTAATTTTGTAACCAAAAAATTACACAGGGTTACAGTACAGTTTCTAACTATGCCTAAGATCACAGATTACAAGAGTGAGTTGTGGTTCATAAGATGCCATACCCAAAGTACTAGGTATTATTATATGTTCCCAAAGCCCACTTTTTTATCGTATGGAATTGTGTATTCATTATAACAGCATATAAGTTCTGCGTGGCACTTGCGTGGAAGGCCTTTCACAGAAGTTGGATGGTAAATAGAGAAAAGACTAATAAGTAATATTATTACTTACGGGATTTGTACCGTGGTGATTTTTATTTTTGAGCTCCCGATATTCTATATTATATATATATATATAGATTATGTCACCCCGCGATCATGATGCATGCAACTGCGTCGAAATATCGGGAGCTCAAAAATAAAAATCACCACGGTACAAATCCCGTAATATTAGTTATCGAGTGAACCGTGATACTTTAAAAAAGTGTATAAGATTATTATGAGTGACAAAGACCATACATACACCGATAACTAAATACCAGCTTCAGCGAAAGATGTCGCTAAGTGTAACAAATCACATAAAATAACGAAATTACATTTTTAATGGCCGTCCTAAATCTTACTTAGGCTAATCACACACACTCGTGATGGAACGAAACAAAATGGCTAGATGGCGTTATTTGCCATGTAATTTACATGCGGTGCAGCGCTGTCTATCTATGAACCTAGGAATCGTGGTAAATTATTCACATAAAACAAAATTTTTAGAGCAGCAATATACCAAAATATTTCGTATTCAAAAAATCAAGACATCTTTTGGGCCTGTTTAACATCGATGAAATAAAAAAATTATCGGCAAATATACATACATATACATATATTAATATATGCGTGTAGAAGCCAAAATTTCCAGGCTACGAGCCAGCTCCATCTGGATATAATACACGATTTTGAGCTTTTTCCGGCGTACGTTGCGTTTGCTATCTTGGAAGAATCTCATTCAATTGACTACACTACACGATACGTAAATTACAAAACAATTAAGAAGGTGGCGCTGTTTCTGCTTAGATACAACACAATTTATGTTACTGCTATCTAGCGGTTTCTTCTGTCAACGTACGTATGTTGCGATAACTAAACGTTATGCAAGTTTTAAAAAATACAATAGATGGCGCTGCCAATGTTAGTCCTGCTACTCAACGATAGATGGCGCTACAAAATAAAGACTGAATCAGATGAACAGTTTCTGTACTAGATTTTGATTATAAAATTAAATATATCACCAAATAACGGATATCATATTAGGAATATTTATATATTTGCATATTAATGTTAAAACTTACCTCCATGTTAAGTTGGTGTGTGACCACTTGCTGCCTTGGATCGCAAATCGTTTTTTTCTGTGTCCATTTTCCATGTCACCTTCTTCCCTGTCCGGTCTCCCACACCTTTTTTGCTTCATCAGGTGTAACGTCTCATCGTCAATTTCGCCTGTCACCGAGATGCCACCAAATTCCTGCAATAAATTGCATGATTAATAAAATAGTCGTAAAATTGCCATAATAACTTTGGTTTACGATAAATTAGTTGCCTGTCTGGGAGCGTCACGAGATGGCAATACAATAGCAATAAATTACTACTTTAGGACGTCGTGCCTAGACTGCCTGCATGTACAATTTGTCTTATGAATATCACAGAATATATACTGGAATCGAACTATTGCCGAACTGTGTGGCGATCAGAGAGGTTTTTTTATTGCTGTTATCCTAGCCTTAGACCACAATCTCATCTCATGTTAAGTGATGATGTGGTTGCAGGTGGTTAACAGGCTTAATCTAGAATAGGAAGTGACTCTCAAGGAAAGTTACCGCAGTACACCGATAGGTGCTTGGCAAAACATTACCTTGGTATATTCATAATTATAAGTGATTCAACTTAACACCAGTGCAATATGAATCAGCGGCTAAAATATGAGGTTCATTAGACCTTAGATAAAGTCTTTGACGGGAAGTCACCAAGAGCAAGGTTCCCAATCTACTTTTTTTCAACCACTTTTGGAAAAGGAAAGGAGGAACTTTTGAAGCAGTGATGGCTCAGTGGCTTTGGCTATGGACTGCCGCGCAGCAGGTCCATGGTTCGAATCCCGCTGCGGGCTTGAGCTTCACCGCATGGTGGAAGGGCATTTTGCGAATGCCCGCCTGGCTAGCGACCCCCTCAAGTAGAAAATCTGTCGCCAAGCACCTAACGGTGTGTTCCGGCAGCAGTCCTTGAGAACCAGTGAAATTACAGGCACATGAGACTTATTAACTATGTCTCAAGGTGACGGGCGCAGTGCAATTTGTGCCTTGTTACGAAATGCATCTGTTATAGGCAGGGGTTAGTCTGCTTAACATCAGGTGGGCCTCGACCTTGTTCCGTCACAATAACATAAAAAAAAACTTGAGCCGAAGTTAACAAAGCGTTCATCCCTTTTTAACATTTCTATACTTCTAGGGTGTTCTATATTTAAATATATATTATTAATCATATCTATCTTAATAATTAAAACAGGCTTGTAACACTGAATATAAGAGATTAATTGGCGATAAGAGGCTGACTGAAAAGATAGACAGCATGTATAGCCCATTGTCATGAGGTATTTCGGTGTTTTACATAATGTACTATGGAGTGTTCCGATAACCTCCATGACCTCATCCTGCCATCACGTTTTACCACCGGGAATCCAGACGCACAGCAGGTTATAATTCCTACGTAGTTACATTCCAGGCCTTCGCACAAAACGCTTTACAGCTTATCAGCTACTGAGTACACTGAGAAAAAAACTTGATGGCAGTTATCAAAATTTTGTTAAAGATTGTCAAGCAACTTGTTAATATACGAGCATATAAAGTAACATGATTCTATGAATAACGATGGGTTTATTAAAAAATAAAACAAGCGCGCCTTTATACACCAAACAACTATTTATAATCTATATCAAGGCTTCTTATTGTCACCATAAACTGTTGCTTTAACCATATTATAAAGAGCTTAGAAAGGTTATTAAAGTACTTTGCGAGTTATGATTATGTCACTTGTTAAAATAATACAAGTCATAATATTCCGCTAATTAAGCACATAATTAATTTATATAACTTATTTGATTGATTTTATGATGTGTTTTTATTGCGTTGAACAATTGTTTAATAAATTTAAAAAACCACATATTAGGTCCTTACATATGAAATTGGCTTTTTTCGTACTGGCCACTTTAATCACGAATTTCTCCTCTTTGGTAAGGAATTCCAAATTCAAATTTGTACAGCTATAGACTCATGTATTTGTGCTTCGATGATCGTCATTCATTTGTTTTTTTTCTTCTGTTTTTTTCTGTTTGCGTCACTCATTTTACAAAATGGAAAACCTTAAATATCGCATTATTTACGAGTACGAGTTCTGCCGTGGCACTAGTGCTGCGGAAACAACTCGAAGGGTGAATGATGTGTATGGCGGTCGTGTTGCAAAAGAAAACACAGTTCGTTTTTGGTTCCAACGTTTTCGTTCTGGAAATTTCGACCTGCAGAACAAGCCCCGTGGACGGCCTGAGACTCAAGTTGATAATGAAGAGTTGAAGGCTATTGTGGAAGCGGATCCATCGCAAACCACGTCCGAGTTAGCTGCAGGCTGCAATGTTAGTGATAAAACTGTTTTAATTCACTTGAAGCAAATTGGGAAGATTAAAAAGCTTGAAAGGTGGGTACCTCACGAATTGACTGAAACAAACCGGCAAACGCGCGTCGACTGCTGCGTTACATTACTAAACCGGCACAATAATGAAGGTATTTTAAACCGAATCATTACCTGTGATGAAAAATGGGTTCTTTACGATAATCGGAAGCGCTCAGCGCAATGGTTAGATCCTGGCCAGCCAGCCAAATCCTGCCCCAAGCGAAAATTAAACCCAAAAAAGTTACTTGTAAGCGTTTGGTGGACTAGTGCCGGTATTGTTCATTACAGTTTTTTCAAATCTGGCCAGACTATTACGGCTGATGTCTATTGTCAGGAATTGCAAACCATGATGGAAAAGCTAGCGGCTAAACAACCTAGGCTGGTCAATCGCTCCACGCCACTGCTGCTTCACGACAACGCTAGACCACACACTGCGCTACAGACGGCTACTAAATTAGAAGAGCTTCAATTGGAAAGTCTAAGACATCCTCCGTACTCCCCGGACCTTGCTCCAACAGATTACCATTTTTTTCGAAATTTGGATAACTTCTTGCAAGGGAAAAAATTCAACTCCGATGGGGCAGTCCAAATCGCCTTCAAAGATTTTATTGATTCCCGTCCGACTGGTTTTTTTAGTAAAGGGATCAATGAACTACCTATGAGATGGCAAAAGTGCATAGAAAATAATGGTTCATACTTTGATTAATTAAATATATTATATTAAAAAATATTCGACTTTTTGTTCCTCCCATACAAAACGCCAATTTCATATGTAAGGACCTAATATTATTTTCTATGAAATTGCAGGAATAATGTAATAAACCCGATTATTTTACAGAAAATGTACTTTTTGTGTATAAAAAGTTACGTGATTGAGTTTATAAAGTAAATTATGTTTTTAACTAAGTGCTTGATTCATTCATACAACTAACTTAATATATTTATTAATGTTTGTAACTGCATTCGAACATCTATATATTGAATCAGCAAAGTTAAGCAACGTCGTGCGCGGTCATGAGTTGGATGGGTGACCGCTAGTGACATTACTACTGAGCGTTTCCGTGCTTCGGAGGGCACGTTAAGCCGTCGGTCCCGGTTGTTGTCTTAGGATGGCAGTCGTTATAGCATGGTGGTAGGGCATTTTGCGAATGCCCGCCTGGCTAGCTACCACCCTCAAGTAGAAAATCTGTCGCCAAGCACCTAACGGTGCGTTCCGGCAGCTGTCCTTGAGAGCCAGTACTTCTAGGTTAGCCTGAACAACATCTTCGACCACATCATCACTTACCATCAGGTGAGATAGTGGTCAAAGGCTAATCTATAAAGCATAAAAAAAAATAAAAAAATATGAAAATGTGAGTATTTTATTTAATGATAATGTTTGAATATCGAAATAAAGATCATTATTCCATTATAACAAGCACGTTTTTGCATTAAAGAAGTTGATGGTTTAATCTTACAAGTCAATTAATGTATTTATAAGTGACTATTTTTCAGCTGTTAAACGGGCCTGTTTAAAATGAAAAAGTATTATTATAATATTTGACAAAGAACGTGTTTAAAATGGGTTAGAACTGCACCCCTTTAGTCCCATATTTTCCTGTGGGAATTACACCATATTCCTCCACTAATATGACGAACTGGCTGATACAGACACAGTGTATGAAATACAGAACAATATATATATTTTATAACTCGGAATAAACAATAGAGCACACATAAATAAAACAAAGGTAATAAAATGTTACAATATATTTATTTATAAGGGAGATCAATTACGTACAATATGCATATGTAACAAATATTTTAATTGAGCGGGAGTCACACGCGTAAGGTTTAGTGTAAGCTGATAAAATGAACTTAAGCACCAACCAGGAAAAATCAACGTTAACTGTACTACATAGTTGGTGCGGGTGTCAGCGCTGGGCTGTGGATTCTGCAACAAACAATAATAACAGATAATTTTACCATCGCATAAATAAAAGCTAAAACAAAAAAACATGTCATTACCCGTAGAATATTTTTAATCAACATTTGTATATAAAAATATACATTTACCATGGGTGGTATGGTTTTATTAAAATATAAACACCTATAACAATTACATACGCTGCGATTTGTAACTTTAAAAATGATTATATTATGATGGATTAGATGATCTAAAGAGGTCTTTTTGCGTATTTAAAATTTTTGGCGTTAGTAGTAAGAGAGTATTGGTTCAAATAGATTTTTAAAAAATTCCGCCTACACGTGCGACTAAGTGTAGATACTTATGTGTAATTTATGAATAAAAATTACTTACGTTATCTTCAATGATTATACTGTCTATTTTGGGTCTTCTGATGAAGTAAATAAACTTGATGTTCTAATAGACTGCCATAATACCGTGTTTGCTCTGCCGAATTTATTCCGCTATTTTGTTCTCTATTTCATTTGAACTGGAAAGTCCTAAAATAGAAGATAAAGTTTATATTCTCCAACTTTTTACCAGTATCTGCAAGTGGCACTAAAGCATTTTTGTACACTGCACAATTTCTGAGATCCGATGGCCAACAATTATCTTATATACATATATATCAGAAGTAACACCACTGTTTGGCTAGATCAGATACAATAAGACAATAGGAGCTAAAAACTCATGACATACTCTGACGGACAGACAAACAGCGAAATGTCAATATTAAGACTCCGTTTTTCCATTTAGTCGGTAAAAAATAACTGTTGGTCGCCAACAGGGGTTTTTAACATGTTGAGTTTTTATCAGGTTATATACATCAAATTATAAGGAAATTATTCAACTTCAATCAAATATTTAGCTACAGGTTCATTAGTACTATCCCTGGAACATGCAATATACCACTGTCGCACTTTCCAACACATGTTTAATTAATAGGGTATGTAAGTACTTACTCTCAAATATGAACTCAGCTAACGAAGTCACGCTTGACAAGAAGCAGCCATTGTTACACTTTACATCGCGTATTTACAACATCCATTATATACACTGGAGTATTCACTGCGTAATATATGAATTTATATTGTGACTTTTACCACAGAACAAATTAAATAACAAAAATATCAATTCAACTAAATTCAGTAAAATAGCTGCTCAAAGCAGCGCCAACTATCAGCAGATAAACAAGTCTCAACTTGTCTGTCGTATAATGATTCGCGTGGCTCTGAATGTTGCCATTGTGCTCTACGCAAATGGTAAATGAGAGTATAAAAATGTAACATGATTGAAATAGTAAATGATTTTTGTTAAGAAATTTCGTAAACGATATTTCAATAGGTCAACTTAATTATATGGCTAAATAATGAATGGTCTTAGATAAAAAAAAACACAATGTAAGAAAAATAGATCCACAAGTAGGATTAAAACTTATGGCCGACATGTATTACCAATCTGAGAACCAACAGACGGATTGCTTATGGGTTCGAATCGTGCTCGTGTTTTAAATGTTTCCAGTCTAAGCTTTTTTTTATTTATTTAGCTAATAATACAAATAAAATATAATATTAGATATCTTATATCGGTTTAATTCAAAAGTATAGATTAAAAACAATTTCAACAAAATTACGATTTTGTTGTGTCATTTATTCTATACTCATGTCTTGCCATTTATTCTATACTCATAATATTTAAACTCGGATTGGTACCAACAATGGTAATAGAATGCCACATCGCTTGCTATAAGAATAAATTGTAAAAAAAATTTGATCCAACATAAAAAATAATTTTGTTAACATTTTTAACTTCCCAAGCCAAATAAATGGTAAAGCTCGTTCAAAAAAAAACTGCATTTCTTACGGTCCGTTTAATTAAAAAATAGATTTAATTCCCTGACTCTAAAAAAATAGTACGAGTATATTTTGATATTTACTTAGCATATGATAATGCTTGGAATAATAGTAATTAAACAACTTCAAACGGTTTAAATCGCGTATATTTATCATTATTTTTGGTCCCGACGTTTCAAACACTTTGCAGTGCTCGTATGGTCACGGGGTGACTTGGAATCATGCTTAGAAATTTTACATTTAATATTAAAAGAAATAAGAACACAAATACTTATTGATTGAAAATTGTAAAAAACCATTCTAATTACATTTCAAATACTGTAAAGTGTGATAAACTGACAACACTACGAGGAAGTTTCATCCCCACTACCCGAAAATGACAATTGACAGTAATGACGGTTACAATTTTACTTAATTGATCCAATCGCATATCTTTATTCATCCATACAAGTGCTTTGTTATTATTACAAAGACCTTTTCCAAACCTAATATGCTGTTAATTATTGTAAATAACGGCATTCATGGAATCTAATAACTCTTTTATTATTTGAACTAAGGACAAATGCTAACATTACTTATTCTTTACATTGATACATTTTCCATGTACGTATTGGTAAAACGACTTAATGTAAACAGTTAAGTGTCATTTTAAACAGAACCTTTAATCAAGCCTCTTTATTCAATAAAAGAAGAGAATGATCGGAATTACAATGTTTTAAAATTCAATATAGTATTTTTTTTCTATTGAAAATTGTTACTTTATTATGGTGTTTAATAATGTTAGCTTTATTATACAAACAATAGGCAATTTATTCTTTCGAATAATTTTTTGTACGATATGATAATTATTTTTTTAATCAAGCTAGATTTTAACTTTATAGACCAGGATTTTTTTCAGTGTAGAACTCGCTACCTGCGGATGTATTACCGCGAACTTGTAACCCGAACTTCTTGAAAGTACGAGTGAATAGGATTCACCTGGGCAAGCTCGTTCTACTCTATACTACATCTTCGCTTTCAGAGTATTCTAGCCCGACACTTCACGGGCACTTGGCTATAAATAACTTAGCTTCAAAAGAGGTTTCAGCAATTTCAACACTGCTGCTTAATTGGTGACAAATAGAAATCTTTAGCAAGTAGAAATCCACGGTCTGTAGGTATACCTTTCCGGGAAACATTCGTGACGTCATGTATGTTAGTCCTTAAATTTAACATTAATTTTAAATATCCATTAAGTGCTTGATAAGATACCTCTGCTTTCCCTTTATATGTGTGATGAGAGAATGTACGTCGTACTAAATGACTTTAGCAGTGTTATCCATGTCTGACGTATATTCTTAAGAAGGAAACTACCAATTTGTACGTCAATATACCTATATGTAGAAGTTAACGTCGCTTAACGATATCTGGTTTAAGATATTTATTTCCCATAAGAATAAATTCACTTACATGAGAAACATTACATTCAGGTTAAACATTTTTGTTGGGCTTAGTACAGTACACTACAAAAGCACAATATGTATGGAACCTTAAATAATAAGTTCATAAAATTAAGTTTTCATACATATTTGAAATTATGAGCATTATATTAGTACGTGGGTAGTTTATAAATAATAACTTGCACGAAATCAAATATCGGTTCGGTCCAGTTCTGTCCGTGCGGACTGCGCTCCGCTCGTAAGGAATGTGTGGCAGAGATAACGCAACTGGAAGTGACATTAAAATTCTAAAGCGATACGTCTCAGTAGTTTTGGTTTCCTTATTATGTTAGCGTGATGTACTTTTAAAGGATTCTGGTTTGGTATTTATATAGGGTATACTATGATAATATATATATTTTATAATATTATTATAATTTTTTTTTTTTTTTATTTTTTTTTGTTATTTTTTTTTTTTTATGTTTTTTTTTTATTTATTTTTTTTTGTTCTTTTTTTTTTATATATGAATATTCGTATACAGAGATATAGGTACCGTATATTATTATAGATTGTATTATAGGGCTGAGGAGATATTTTTGTGCAACTTTTACAATATCAAGTTATATGATATGATAGTTAACCTAGTTAACCCTAAGTTATATAATGGTTTTAGATTCTTAGATAATGATAGTTACCTGTAACGTTTTGATAGCGATCCTGAAGTCATCCTCATAGTCCTGCGCTTCATCGCCCATAAGCAGGTTCCCGACCTCCGGCCGACCCTTCTTCAAGTACCCGAACGTCTCCAAGTAACTTCTCTGCAAACAAAATAAATGCAATTTCATCAGAACTCAAATCTACCTGGAAAGGTTCGGACAGTGAGGCCAGTGACTTATAATAACCAAAGTTTCGGCTCCTATATTACACGGGCTTCACTCAGTTTAGGTCTATATAATCTTGTAAGCTTCAGATACGTCCAGGAGAGCTTTGCAAATAAACTCACAGAAATAGCGTGTAATGAGATTCAGTAAGACAATAACGCTTAATAAAAAGTCCAGAGAATGCGCAATTCTTATTTTAGAGAGCTTATACTAGCGTAACATAACGGTATGGTAAATATATAGCATACTCCTAGATTGGTGCTTTCAAAGCTTCTTTGGGAAACTATACATATTTGGATGGACTATTTCATAATCCTTTATTATATACACAAATATTATGTTTGGGAAACATATGTAGCTTTTAAAGATACCGTTTATGGCGAGCTGATAAATATTTTTTTTTTTTAAGAATGGAGTCATCTTTAAACCCTTATTCACATTAACCGGAACTTCCACAAGTTGAAAAAAGCCTCAAGTAACGGTCAAGGCTCATTGGAGGGATTTCCCATAATCCCCACGCTTGGCAGACGTCTTGGGGATCGCAGTAGAAGTACCTAATCAGTTCTTCATAAGGCGCTGCTTCTACCTTCCTGTATTTTTCCTTAGTCACTTCTTACGACACCCGCGGGAAGAATTGGGTTGGTGACATTCTAACCCCGCACCCACTAACAAGGCAGACCCTTATTGGTTGGGTCTAATTAAAAAGTTTAAACTTTGTGAGATTCGTAATCAAGTTTCGTCTAAATTAATCTAAATTTATTAGTTTCGTAATAAATTTAGATATTGTCATAATATGTATTTGATTTGAATTATTTCACTAATATTGTAGTTACTATGTCAAAGTCAAAGTCAAAGTCAAAGTATATTTATTGCTGAATTACATGTGTAAAATGATATTATAAACTGTAATTGTTTCAATGTAATCTGCCTTTTAAGGGCGTGCAATATTTATCTTACATAACAAATAATTGAATTATATAATTAAATTACACAATAAAATACGAAATGAAAATGTCAAATTAGAATTTAAATTAAATTACAGCAAAATATAAAAATTGGTAAATATGAGGATATATTAAAATTACCATTACCTTCCTAATTATAATCTATGACATATATAAATTGAAATTTTGCCTAAAAATATATAATAATTAATTAAATTTATTTATCAACAGAATTATCGTTCATAAACTCATTAATTTTGTAATAACTTTTGTTTAATAATATCTTTAATATCTTTTCTCTAAATAATATCTTCAAAATATATATATATTTTTTTTAAGCTTGATAGTTTAGCCTTTGACCACTATCTCACCTGATGGTAAGTGATGATGTGGTCGAAGATGTTGTTCAGGCTAACCTAGAAGTACTGGCTCTCAAGGACAGCTGCCGGAACACACCGTTAGGTGCTTGGCGACAGTTTTCTACTTGAGGGTGGTAGCTAGCCAGGCGGGCATTCGCAAAATGCCCTACCACCATGTAAAACATGCATTCATCTAATTCATTCAAACACAATATTACATATAATACGAATAATAATTATGATTATTTCGCTATACACACTATCTACAAACCTTCTTGAATAAGCTATAAAAAAAAATACTACAAAATGGAACCGACTTCAACACTCAAAAGTGTGAAATAACTTGTTGAATTCGGTACCGAGATACTTCAAAAGTACCTATTATCACAATATTGTGCGCATGGTACCGACTTCGACAAGTTATTTCACACTTTAGTGTTGAATTTGGTTCCATTTTGAATGAAATTTTATTCACTCGTTTTAGTGACCGTTGCTACACTACCATACAGGATCGATTGTGATTCACTGTCAATGACTATATAAAGAAAGAGAACACTTATTCAATTATTGGAGTGTAACTCAAAAACGGCTTGACCAATTGTGATGAAATTTAAATGGGACCACACGGAAAGCACCAGCTTTCAAATAAAAAAGAACCATCAAAATTGGTTCACCCAGTCGAAAGTTATGAGGAACAAAAGATAAAAAAAAACGAATGGATGCCCTTCTCCTTTTTTAAAAAGTCGGTATAAAATTATAGGAATGTGACATAAAAAGCAGTCCAGCAGCCCGAGCATAAGCTGTGAAGAGACATATAAATACCATGCATTCTGTCTACTTTTTGTGCAAGTATTCTCAACTAAATCATTAACCTTCATCTGGATGAGCCGTTTCCAATGTTTAATGTAAGAATTTAAACATAATTATCCTCATTAGTAGTCCTAAATAAACTTGTTTTCTCTTCATTATTATAAACCTCCTTTTAGCTTTCAAATTTAAATTTAATGCTGTGTGGTTTGACAATGGCGCTTTAATGAACCCTTTGTGACTTTCTGGTGGTTTGCATTAGGTCTTTGTATCTTTTTGGGAGTCGTTTTGGTTAAACACCTCTTATGTAAAATTAAAAACTTTCATTTAGAATGATTCCAAGCGTTTATGTGTGGGTGCTATACAGATGGACTGTTTAGACATACAGTATTTTTTTGAAAAGATATGCGGGTATATCCATGGTGTTTTAATTAGGCATTTGTGGTACTTATTTCAATAAGAAAATTATTAATAGATCTATAACGAAAAATATCATATCCGAAATTTTATTTTTTTTGTACGTTTTTCACCTTCAAAATTTTATTTGTCTGGTATAGCCGTGTGAGAGCTGGCATTATCATGCTGCAAAGTGATACGGCGCTATTGAGTTTGTCAATAACTTCCGGTAAATAAGTGGTCGTGTACCAATTGTTATCATGTATGAATCTCCAAAGCAACGTGTCTAGTTTTATCGAACATCATTTAAATCAATCATCCGCTTCACAGCCCTTTGCACGCGCACCGCTTTAGTTGGTTTCGGCTCAACTTGAAAGACCCGAAAGGTCGATTACTGCTTTGTTATGAGGTCGGAGTTGTAGATAGATATTTTGTCAGCTGTTACTAAGTTATGTTTATGTCTCACACAAAATTTGACGCCCCTTCATTGAATCTGGTAAGCATTGCACTGCACAAAGTGACGTAAGTTTCATGCCTGTCTGTTTCGATTATATTTCGATGTAGATTATACGGCGAACAGCATCGATGTTTTCGTTCACACTGGTGGACAGGCTACTGATCATGAAATTTGTCACAGAGACACGACCGCGCTTGATTTCCGCAAACCAGCTAGAAAGAGTCGTATTTCATTTCTTTATCGTAAAAACAGTTTAACTCGTTAAGCAGGTTAAGGCTCTGTAGAGTTGGCGAATTACACTTAAAACCATAGTAAATAATATTACTATTATTTTTTACAAGATACCACGTAAAGTCACAAGAAAAAAAAAATCGTTATATCGCGTATGTAGCGGAAATTGTTGAAAACACAGCAAAGTGATGTACTACAATTTTATAGAGGACATCTATATCAACAATAAAGTCCACAGTACCATATGTCTATTACAGTTATATCACAATAACTAATTTTAATGTGTTTTAATTTATATTTTGTTAAATACCCGTGCAAAGCCGGGGCGGGCCGCTAGTGTATTAAATAGGAGCCTCAGCTTAACTTACCAAGTTAAACATTACTATGACAAATCCATTTACATTGCGAAAAGGTGGATGAAATTAAATTTAATATTTAGAGGATTGCTGATTAGATAATAGAACCAGCATGTAAAAGCATATTATATTAACGGCCTGTCACAGAATGTTGGAGTAAGTTCCGGTTATACTACCCAGAACATGTTTAATAAATAAAACACTATCTTTGCGTTTCACAGTCATCTATTTAGCCTATATTAAAGCTTGGAACGCGCTGCATTTTAACTGTCATTTTTATCATTCAGTTATTTTATGTTCTGGGTAGTATAACCGGAACTTACTCGAGCATTCTGAAACAGACCCTTAATCTTTCATTGCTATTGACAAATCTAAATTAATAGAAGATTCTTCATAGCTTCCTGTTACTCAAATTAAATTTGAATCTGCGCAATATTAATACTCGACAAGTAAGTATATCTTAGGTCACAGTACCTATGTTTCACAGATTCATGGTGCATGTATGAACAAGCTAATCAGTTTGTGATTATTTGAACAGCAAATAATCTTGGAACATTCTACCTCTACATTCTGTGCCTGTCATATATGCAATGTAAATAAATTGGCTTTATTTGCCTTGAACAAAATTCGCCTTTTACCAGCGATATTATATATTAAAAAAAACATTATACAGACTTATATGTAAGACATTTAAAAGTAATGATCCTGAGTTTCTTGTCCTTCTTCTTGCAGTGATATTTTCCTTATGTCCTGTTCATTCCTATTTTGTTATGTGTTGCTGAACGTGGAAATTGGATCTTTTAATAGGATAATTTTGTTATTGACGCAAAAGTTGTATAAACAATAAGATTTCTACGCAGAATACAATGTTATACCTAATGTCTGTAATAATTTATACACTCATCTAATTGGAATCGAAATTCGTAATGAAATAATCTAAAACCTCCTCTACAATAAGCCATAATTTCTGTTCGTGTCGTAATTTTATCCCGTTTTATAAACAGAAAAATCAACTTCAAAATTCTGCGTGCAGCAGACGCCGTAAAATATATATTTTACAACTAAAACAGAATATTCTAGCGTAACCCGATCCGATAAAGATCAACTCTGTACATACACAAATGCTTTAAATATGTATAAAGAGCCAGCCAACGTCGGCAACCTTAACGACCTCTTAATATTAATATGAGGTCAGTGTAATAATTCGAGTGGTATTAATGCTGTTTGGGTCATGAAATCGGTACAATGTGGCTGCCCTTAGATACTTAATCACTTTGTATAACCTGTGCCTCAGGTCTTGTATGATGTGTAGCCATGCGTTTTATACCCCTTATGAATTATAATATCTATCGTGCAGACCAAGGGAGACACGGGTCAGACGTGGACCTTAATGAAGAAAGACATTATATTTTTATAGTATTTTCGGGTATTTAAAACATACAATATCAATATCGCTTTACAGTATTTTTTGTCGATATGGAGAAGAGATGTGTCAATCATGTTTTAGGTACGGCTGAAGCACAAAGGCGGCGATGCCATTACTGCACGGAAAAGACAAATTTGATATTTTATACCTACTTGATTTGTTTACAAAATCTTAAAGGTTTTATAACAAGAATTCACATCTAAACATATTTTTTTTTATTTAAAATGCTAGAGTTTTACATGACGCTCGTCTTGCATGATGGTAAGCATCATTACAATTACTACGCCTCCAGTATTTACTGTTACAGTGTCACCGCTGACATTAGTTCAGATCTCTCGTTCACCCAGTCAAGTAAAAGAAACATAGATTTCGAGGAGGTGAATTATTGGGCTAGTGAGTAGTCCAGAAATTGTAGTTGAGTTAGTAATTTCTAAGAAATATCTAATCTAATTCCACACGAACGAAGCCACGGACAACAAAACCACAATTTCTCCGATTCTCGTATTTCCTACAAAAACAATGCTAATATTTCAAACGATCTGGTTAATATTTTCCCGGTAGTGATAGAAATCGGGACCAAGCTAATTGATTGCCATTACTTCTAAATTTATTGCTTTCTTTTGCTATATTTTAGATTGTTTTTGGATGTTTTATGGGAGGTGCGGAGGCTTCGAAATATGTCCTTATCTTTTATGAGTTTTGCAGTTTAGTCTGCGGTGTTTTCCTGTTGCATTTTGTTTTTTATTGGCTTGATATTGATATAAACATATTTTATTGCATTACTCTATCAGTCAGATCGTTCATTGTTGAACAGTCTCGCCCATCAGGTAGGATTTACCGGTTTTGCCACACGCTTGGCAGGCGGCTTGAGGATCGTTGCAGGTGGTTTGGGTATTACGTCAAGTTATTTCTTGTAAGTAATCGTTTTTGTTTTGAAATTGAATATTTGTGCATATTGTCACGAAGCTAAAATCATTTTCATGAACAGTAGCACAATAAGTAACAGATTATTTAGATACACCTCTTGGATTTTTGAAGGACATCTATTCTTGCGATCTTTTCCCAAAATTCTTTAAAGATGATATTAGCTTAACTCTCTATAGGAACATCTGCTAACCTTATTTGCGAAAATCGCGTGTATACTAATAGTCATCTTTACCTATTAAGGTCTATTACCACAAAGTGGCGCCAAATGAGATCTCTTAGTGGAACCGCCTGAATATAGGACAGAGCAAGCACCGTCCTAGTATCAGTGTCGTTCGCGTGACGATACCTATCGCGTTTTGTAATTAATTAGAAAATCCCTGTCATTAACCTGTGCTAGTTCCTTGCGATTAATGGGGAGTACTTTCTTGGTGACCTGGCAACTGCTTTATAGCCTTGTAGGGTCATTTAGCTGTTTTGCCTTAAAGCTTTAGTTTTAGTCCACTGAACAGAGCTGATTTAAACAAAATCGTACGATAATTGAACACTGCAGTTTTTACCAAATTTGTTTAGTGATTTGCTTTCGTCGAGTACAAATTTGTACCAACTAAGTACATTCTCAATTTATGTTGTATTTTACATTATCCAAGAACTTTTTTTATTGATCGTACGAAATTAAAAAGAAAATGTTTTATATTAAATTTTCGTTCACGTAAAACACGTTTTAAATGCCATAAAACATGTTGAAAGGTCATAGAAGATAAACGCTATCCGTAATAAACAGAAAAAAACCCTATATAACAAAATACTCATAATTTTTAAGATGGCCTAATTTTAAGCGATAATAATTATTTTGAGAGACCAACCCTAACGATAGCTATAACATACACGATCGAACACAACACCCGTCTTCACAATTCATCAATTCCCATTAAAATGATGCGTAACCAATTACCATATTGATTGTCACAGCCGACGTCATTACCATCACTGCACCCCAACCCAATAGAGAATGGACGGCTGGCATCACGAACCAGCCAGCCGGAGTAAAGTGCGTAGTGCACTATTGATTGATGCCATCCTCAGGCAAGATATTAGGGTTAATGATGCTTACTCATTTTCAGTATCTAATGATTGATACGTAATGTAAAAATGGGATTAATCGAATTGGTTGAGTAGCGTAAAAACTATCGTTGTAGTTTCAAGGTAAGTTTGATGCCCGGTTAGAACAGTTCTAAAGTCGGATTTTCCATCTATGTAGCCGATCAGAATCTAGATGGAGAACTATGCCCAGTGGATGAAAGTATGCCTTTCATTTTATATAAGATCAAATTAATTTTTTAACAATGTGGGTTTTTAGTTAACTCTGGGATCTAAATATAAAGGGATGGTACCTATTAGGTAGATCCGGAAATATTAATCAGTTTATTATTCGGTATAAATACTCATCTATTTATGCCTTCTTAAATTCGTTTGATACTTGATACTGTTTTGTAAATACCAATTCCAATTTAGTATTGCTGATTATTTTCATTATAATGTTTTTCGTTTTATATTTGACATAAAATATAAATATGAGCGTAAGTTTTGATAATGTTTTTCATCCTACCGTTACCGACGCTATTGAAACCTATCAAAAATCATGTATTTTCTTCCACTTAAATTATTTCATTGTGTCATTAAGGGTTAATGTATGAAATTGCCGTTTTGCAACGAATGTTTATTTTTGTAGAATGAAATATATTTATCTGCAGATCAAAGCTGTCCCCTCGTTGTCTATATATTTCTGCTCTAATAGAGATATATTAAAACCTTTCTGATAAAATTCTGTATGAAGGCACTTTATACTGCTTCCAGAGAATATTTTTTATCATGGATAAAGTTGTTCAAATGGCGGAAAAAGTAGGACTCCTTTTTCCATCCTCCATCCAGATCCACTTTTCGTCACATGTCACTTCAAAATCCCTTCATTTCTGTACCGGTTTAACAAGGCATGGCAAGCTTCAACGCGAGCTGAATGTAATAACAATTGAAACAATTGAACATCAAATGTCACGTATACTTTAAACGTAGAATGTTATAGTTTTGTGTTTCAATCTGAAATCTCACACTATACAGGTTTAAAAATTTGTTCTTCATCTTTGTAGACATTGGCACGCCGCGTTCTGCATGTAATTTCAATTTATTTTTGATTTTTGTTGATATTTTCACGCAAGCTCATTTACCCTGACATCCATTGAATATTCAACCCACACATACATAATTTACCTACTCAAAACTGTCTTAGTATTAAAGAAGGATTTTTCATATATATTAAGTTTTAGTGTAAAATTAACTTTTTAAACGAAGGCTGAATGCTCGCTAACATAAACATTACTCATTTGTATAGGGCCCAGTAACCGACAATTATTAGGTCAAAGTTATCCGTCATTCTTTATGGAACATCTGTCGCCTAGCTAATGATATTATGCTTTATGTGGGAGCCTCGTGTTATTTTAGTTAAAAGCTCTTCCTTGTACGAAAATAAAATCTCTATATTTATGGAGACTATTAACGCAATGGGGGAGAATTTACCGATGATGTGGGGAGTATTGTATGAAGTGTTTGCTATGAATTATTTATGTACATAAATAAAAAAGAATAGGGCTTTACTTATATAATATATAAAATCCATCTTTTGCTTGATTACAATGTAGTATGATCGAAAAAAAATATACATACGTGATATAAATTCATGTAACAAAGACTGAGAACAATATGTGATTACGACGGAAAGAGCACTAAGACCACCTGATATTAAGCGGTAACCTCTGCCTATAACAGATACATTTCATCATTAATGTTGAATCGCTCTGCGCCTGTCATACAGTTGTTAAGTCTCATGTGCCTGTAGTTTTCCTGGCTTTCAAGGACTGCTGCCGGAACACACTCTTAGGTGCTTGGCGACAGATTTACTACTTGAGGGTGGTCGCTAGCCAGGCGGGCATTCGCAAAATGCCCTACCACCATGCTATAACGACTGCCATCCTAAGACAACAACCGGGACCTACGGCATAACTCCGAAGCACGGAAGCGCTCAGTAGTAATGTCACTATCGGTCACCCATCCATGTCATGACTGCGGCGGACGTCGCCGGTTAAGAACGGTTAAGCAAACATCGCTACGACCGCTTCTTCTTTATAATACACAAATATTATATGATGATTATGTAATTGAACTCAGACAGTAAAGTGAAAACAGTACTTAATTGACGGAGACTTTAATTAATTAATAATATTCATAAAAAAAAGTAAACAGTTTTTTTTTATATTGCATGTTTTTGAACACCCCAAAAACAGATAATTACTTTGGACTCTACAATGAGTACACGCACGCGTCAATCTAAGTTTATATTTTGGGCAACAATTGGGGTTGAATTTGAAATTCAAATGACACCGGTGACACATGAAATTAAATGAAATTATGATGCAGACAATGGAATCCATAATACCAGACGGGTATTATATCCTGTGGATAGTTGTTGACGTTAATGTAACGCTAATTCAGTGGAATAACGATTAAGATTTTCCTGTTAGGTATGTACGATGGACAGTAAGGAGACTGAAGCCGTTTTATTGATAATTTGTTAGTATTTATGTACGTTTTGTATAAGTACATATGTTCTCGTTCATAATGTAGACTTGTCCAAAAGTAAACTGTATCATTTTATATCATAGCAACGATTAAAACCCTGAAGCAGTGATGGCTCAGTGGCATTGGCTATGGACTGCCGCGCAGCAGCTCCATGGTTCAAATCCCGCCCAGAGCTTGAGCTTCACCGCATGGTGGAAGGGCATTTTGCGAATGCCCGCCTGGCTAGCGACCACCCTCAAGTAGAAAGACTGTCGCCAAGCACCGAAAGGTGTGTTCCGGCAGAAGTCCTTGAGAGCCAGTGAAATTACAGGCACAATGAGACTTAACAACTTTGTCTCAATGTGACGGGCGCAGTGCAATTCGTGAGTTGTTATGAATTGCAACTGTTATAGGCAGAGGTTAGTCCACTTAACATCAGGTGGGCCTCGAGCTTGTACCGTCACAATAACATTTAAAAAAACCCGGCACGTATAAAGATTTTTTATTTTCTTTTGGCCGATAGATTAACTTGTGACCACCATGTCACCCGATTGTAAGTGATGATGTGGTTGAAGATGTTGTTCAGCTAACCTGGAATTACTCGCTCTCAAGGACGGGTCGGAACACAGCGTTAGGTGTTTGACGGAAGATTTTCTACTATATATAACTAGCTTTTTTAGGTAGCTAGCCAGACGGGCATACGCAAAATGCCCTACCACCATGCTATAACGACTGCCATTCGAAGCGCTCGTAGCGAAGTTTACATAGCTGTTCTCAACCGATCAGCAAAGTTAGGCAACGTTGCGCGCGGTCATGAGTTGGATAGGTGACCGCTGGTGACATTACTACTGAGCGTTTCTGTGCTTCGGAGGGCACGTTAAGCAGTCGGTCCCGGTTGTTGTCTTTGGATGGCAGTCGTTATAGCATGGTGGTAGGGCATTTTGCGAATGCCCGCCTGGCTAGCTACCACCCTCAAGTAGAAAATCTGTCACCAAGCACCTAATGGTGTGTTCCGGCAGCTGTCCCTGAGAACCAGTACTTCTAGGTTACCCTGAAAAACATCTTCGACCACATCATCACTTACCATTAGGTGACCACTATCTGATCAAAGGCTAACCTATCAAGTATAAAAAAAAAAAACCTAAGTTCGTTGTCGCTTCGATACATTTTGACAGTAATACTACTCGCTTGCCCCAAGGCGATGCCGTTAGGTACGATACTGATTCGTGTTCGCTGTAGCATGGATTTTCAATATATGCTCAAGTTCGAAGACTGTCGTAAAATTATAAAAGAAAGGGTACGGTGCCAGGTAAATCAGTGTACGACATTATTAAAAATCAAGATAATCATTCGTTGATACAATCATATAAACGAAAATATAATAAAAACCTTTTTAGTGTGGTTTTTTTAAAAGCTTATCATACAAAAGTGAAAGATAGTTGAAATAAAATTCAAAAATATAGACTTACAAAATAAAAGCAGTTGTGCAATGGCATTAAAATATACTAGTTTTGAGATGTGTTGGTACTTATTATGAAAGATCCGACGTAAGTCATTGAAGCTTTTTTCAATTTTCCTACAAAGTATGCGTGGAAGATAATAAGTCTTTTTTAAATTTTTCAAATTTGCGTGGAAGATATCATAAGTAGAAATAGAAGTCAGCTGTTGAGGTCATGTTTAATTCGCATGTATGTTTTTGCGATGTAACGCCTTACACTTACCAAATATGCTAATAGTATTTTACCTATATACATGGATGATAAACGAGGAAATGGCTTGATTTCATTTTAAACCAAAATATTGCAAACTGCTTCTACGAAAAATGATGTACAGTACAACTCCTTCCTTCCCCTCGCTTATCCTTTGACGCCTGCACTCGACAAAACCCAGTTCTACAGTAATTATTAACAGTGTACTTCTGTTAACAGTTAAATCATTATTATTATCATGATAATTGCGATAGGGTCGTGTTTTAGTTTTACTAGCCTGTTCTATTATTGTCCGGGGTAATAACAATGATAGGTGTGGCTTACTCAACGGTTGATATTTTATGAATGTGAATCACTATTAAGACATTATTAGGAATATAATAGAAGTATAGCCTCCCATTAAACAAACCATTGCATTTTTTTCATGTGATGATATGAGGAGATGCTTTGCCCCGTTGAATTGCTATGATTATTTGTTGAGGAAAATAACAAATATGTAGTAATAAATGTTCAGAAAAAAAGTAAAGTAGTAAAACGTAAAGAAGCGATTTAAACCGTTTAAAGTTGTTTAATTGCTATGTGTAGTAATCGCGAAAACCTAAGAGAACGTTATGTAGCAATAATTTTATAATATGTTCAAACTCAGTGAAATTTTCTTTGCATATTGTTGAGCTTAATATCTATGCTTCTGATTTGCCAGTATTTCGATTTATTATATCCGTAAATGTCCAAATAACAATTTCCAAACAAAACTGTTTCTCGAATTATTTTTGAAAATACTTATTTTTACGGAAATCTGGCAAACCAAAAGCATAGAAAGCTTAAGGACATACGTGCAAAGTTTCACCGAGTTTGAACTCTCTTCTAGGTTAGCCTGAACAACATCTTCGACCACATCATCACTTACCATCAGGTGAGATAACGGTCAAAGGCTAACCTATCAGGTATAAAAAAATACAACAAACTATAAAATAAAACTACGTTTGTATGGAGAGCGCCACGTGCACTCTAGCCTTAAAGTCAAAGGCAAAATCATTTATTAAATTTAGGCGTCTACGACTCTCTTATGAAGGTCAATAACAAATTTTATTATTGAAATATTTAACTTTATTTTATGTACAGTCGCCTGCAATAATAAGTATACACGTTGTAATTTTCAAAATAGTGGCAAATACTTATGTGTCTCTCTATGTACACAGAAATATCTTCAAATCAAATAATAATTTGCATTGTTTCACTCATGCGTATATTAACTTCAATCACAAAGAATTAAGTGACATCACATTAATATGAAAATAACGAAGTGTATACTTATTATTGCAGGCGACTGTACCTAGGCAATGTTTATATAGAAAGTTAGGAACCTGGTATTTCAGCACGTTATTTAGGGATCATACCCTTATTTTAAAGACATTTACTGAAAAAGCTTATGTAATGCGATCATAAACAATTAAACATGTTTCTTTTCATAGCTTTTGCGGTGGAAACCGTACCTAATAGGCCGCGAACGGTATATATGATTAAGTCGAAATGCTACATGATACCATGATATTGGATTAGTTACACTAAAATGTTAATAAAAAATCTTCGCAAACCTAATTTTAATTTTCCATACGACATGTGTACTGTGAAAGGTGCACCCGAGGGAAACCTTGGTACACGCATGTTTAGAAGCAGACAGTTAAACTTTCCCAATTTATTTAATGACACCGTCTTAAACCAACGAAGCATACGAGTATACTCATAAAAATTTTCATTAATTTCTTCAGCGGTTTTAAAATAATGACTTACGTGTCTTGGTTTTAAAAAATATTATCTTCTATATTCACCATTTCATTTTAAAGCCCAGAAACTTTATGTTAGTTATAGATACCTACGTATATATAGATATAAGTAAACCGGCCGGCTGCGACCGGCACACGGCGCCGACAAGCTTTAGTCGATTACACTACTATACGTGAAACGCACGTCTATCATTTCTGCACCAACCCCTGCGCCCTTGCCCATCTAACAGTGGCGACGGGTCATTTCCTAACGCGTGTGTTACAAGTGAAGGTTGAAACGATGGCAAAGGCGTCCATAGGAAGTCTGTGTAGCTTCAATTATGAGGTCCAAGATTGGCAGATCTACAGAGATAAATTGGAACAATGGTTTCTAGCAAACGACGTGGACGCCGACGAAAAAGGGCAGATAAAGCGCAAAGCCATACTGTTGAGCAGTTTATCCGAGAACACTTACAAATTAGTTCGTGATCTGGCCTTGCCTGCAAATATAGCCTCGCTTAGTTATGATCATCTGACTGAATTGCTTGATGGTCACTTCAAGCCAAGAAAGTGTGGGTTCGCAGAAAGATACCTGTTTAATAGTTCGACTCAGCATGACAATGAAACCCTAACGGAATGGGCAGCGCGAGTGCGTAGTCTCGCTGCTGGGTGCGATTTTCCAGCCACCATGCTATCAGAAGCACTACGTGACCGGTTCGTGCTTGGCATGTCGACGGGACCAGAGAGGGATAAATTGTTTACAATGGAAATGTCTAAGCTATCATTCAGTGAAGCAAAACAAACAGCAGAAGCTATTCGCTGTGCCCGGCTAGGATCTGCGCAGTCAACGGCTGTGCCTACCACAATGCACAAAATGGCGACCACGCCGGCTCGCGCACTAAATAATGCAGCTAATTCATCGTTCAGCAGCTTTAACCCAACACTTCGTTGTACTGCCTGTGGTCATCAGGGTCATGTGGTGTCTACGTGCAAGTTTTCAAAATATAAGTGTAATATTTGCGGTGTCAAAGGTCATTTGAGAAAAGTGTGTCCAAAAAAGTGCGTCAATCACAACTTCATCGAGTGTAGCAACAACAATGATGAGGTATCTAGTGACGATGGTAAGTCAGTTATTTGCAACATTAAAACATTTAAGGGGGAAGCAATGCACGAATCTGTTCTTGTAGATGGCGTATATGTAGACTTTGAATTGGATAGCGGTTCGCCAATTACAATTATTTCACAGAAATTGTACAAAAAATTGTTTGCTAAGCATCGGCTTTGTCCCAACAATTTACATCTGTGTGCCTACAATGGAACAGATATCAAAGTTCTTGGTTATATTAAGTTAACTGTAACCTATAATTCCAAGGTTCATGACCTAGATATTTATGTCACTCAGAACGAGGGTGTTCCATTATTAGGGCGAGATTTTTTTGCGAAGTTCCGTTTGCATATATCGGTGAATAATTCATGTACGCGTAGCGTAATGGATGAATTCACGGAAAAATATCCGCAGCTGTTCTCTGATAAGCTTGGTTGTTGCACATTAACGCAGGTTAGCTTAACGCTGAAAGACAATGCTAAACCCATATTTTATAAAGCTAGACGTGTACCCTTTGCGTTACGGGTGGCAGTAGAGAAGGAAATAGACAGATTGGTAAACATAGGGATCTTAGTACCAGTAAGCTACTCGGAGTATGCCAGTCCCGTTGTTCCTGTGTTGAAACACGATGGCACCATACGACTCTGTGCTGATTTCTCGGTCACTCTTAACAAACAGCTTGTCATTGATAAATATCCTCTCCCTCGCATAGAGGAGCTTTTTGCGAGACTGCATGGCGGTCTAAAATTCTCAAAACTTGACCTCTCGCAAGCGTACGCACAATTGAAATTGGATGAGGCATCACAAATGTTAACTTGCATAAGTACATGTAGAGGTTTGTATAAATTCTCTAGGCTCGTATACGGTCTTTCCAGTGCCGCAGCCATATTTCAAAAAACCATAGAAACCATACTTTCAGGCTTGGAAGGAGTTTTAATATTCCAAGATGACATATTAGTCACTGATTCCTCTGATATTCTTCATAAAGAGAAGCTTCATGAAGTATTCACAAGACTCCAGAACGCAGGTTTAGTTCTGCAAAAGGAAAAGTGTTCCCTTTTCCAGGACTCGGTTACATATTTAGGGTTTATAATCGACAAATGTGGTCTTCACAAATGCCCGGATAAAGTAACGGCTATAATGAACGCCAAAACCCCATGTAATATTGCCGAGCTAAAATCGTTTTTAGGGCTCGTCAATTATTATAGAAGTTTTGTGAAGAACGCATCTTCTATATTGAGTCCGCTTCACAGCTTATTACAAAAGAATACGCCTTGGAACTGGCAGCAAGAGCATGATGATGCTGTCTCATTCATAAAACGAGAACTGTCGTCCGACGAAACATTGGCACATTTTAATCCTGATGCGAAAATAATACTAACGGTAGATGCATCCCCTACCGGCTTAGGCTGTATTTTGTCTCAAATAGAAAATGGCGTTGAAAAACCTATATCGTACGCTTCGCGATCGCTGACTAAAGCAGAGAAGTGCTATAGTCAAATTCAAAAAGAAGCGACGGCGATCATCTTCGGTGTCCGTAAATATCACCAATACCTATATGGCCGCGCCATTCCCTTTGTCCTAAGAACTGACCATAAGCCTCTTTTGTCAATTTTCAACCCTAGTAAAAGTGTTCCCGAGGTTACAGCCAATAGGCTGCAACGTTATGCTATTTACCTAAAGTCATATAATTTCGTTATTGAATATATCAGCGGCCAGATGAATACGGCAGACTTCCTGAGCAGGTCGACGACGGCCTTAGAAATAGCTGAGCGTGATGATTCATGTTTAGATAAGGCTACGTATGTGAACTTTGTATGCGGTCCATCGTCCAAACAATTTTTATGTATAGATAAAATCGTTGAAGCTACTGAAATGGATCAGATATTGTCAGAAGTCTGCAATTATGTGGTAAATGGTTGGCCATCTAAATGTAAGGATGAGTACTTGAGGGCATATTATTCGTGTCGTAATGAATTAGCGGTAGAAAAATCATGTTTACTCAGAGGGCACAAACTGGTAATTCCTTCTTCGTGCCGTACTTTAGTACTAAACGAGCTGCACTCAGGACATCTTGGTTCGTATAAAATGAAGTCAGAGGCTAGAAACCGGTTCTGGTGGCCACGTATGTCTACTGATATAGATGCCTATGTGGGGGAGTGTGAGACCTGTGCCAAAGCGCGACCTTCCCCGCCTCGAGCGCCGCTAGCGCCCTGGCCTTTTCCGCCACTACCGTGGTATCGTGTACACTTAGATTTTTTGGGACCGATTAATAACAGAACCTTTCTCATTATAGTGGACGCATATTCAAAATGGGTAGAATGTTATGATGTATCGTCCGGATACAGTTCTCGAATTGTCATCGAAAAAATTTGTGAGGTCATGTCAAGGTTTGGTCTTTTTCATACAATTTGTTCGGATAATGGAACTTCCTTTGTATCTGACGAATTCAAACAATTCTGTAGCAAGAACAGCATCGTGCATGTCACTTCACCCGCGTACAACCCCATCAGTAATGGCCAAGCCGAGGCCTTCGTAAAACTGACAAAACGCGCTATTCGAAACATAATTGCGTCGGGGGTTAATCAAAAAGACTTAAACATAAAAATAAATGAATTTTTATTTAATTATAGAAATTCAATTCATAGCACAACAAACAAGTCACCCGCGGAACTAGTGTTCGGTCGTAAAATGAGAAGTAGGCTAGATCTTATCGATATAAATGAACCCTCAACATGTGATGCTACACTCGATGCATATGTAAAGGAAAGACAGTTCTCTCAATCTAGGTACTATGGCGGTAAAAGAAATGTAATTTTTTGCATCAATGAACTCGTGTTGATTAAAGTGTATAAAATGCAGAAGCCATGTTGGATTCAAGGCACCATAGTGAAGCAGATAGGTAAAACCTTGTACCTAACACGGATATGTGAATCAGGTGCCATAGTTAAAAAACATACAAACCAACTATTAAAACTAAAAGGGGAGACATGGTATGATGGTGAAACGGCTAAGCGCTCGACTATGAACAGTCCTAACGATAATGAGAAGTCTGACTTTAGCGCGGAGCCAAGTCCCATGCCGCCAATCATACTACAACCGGCGAGTGAACCCGCGGCAGTGCAGCCAGTGCCGCCGTTAGCTGTTGCAGTTGCCGCTCCGCCTACGCTGTCCACGGATACTGCGCCAGATACGTGCCTGGAGATGGCACAGCCGGCCTCATTAAGCGAACCAGCCCCTAGTAGTCGATCGTCCACTCCAAGACGTACTCGTAAGAGAGTAGACTACAAACAATACTTCTGAATAACACTGCAAGTTTTAGAATAAGTATAGATAGACTCTCACTCAAATAATTATTATAAGTAGTTTAAAATTTACTGTATTGTTTATCTAAAGGTGGAGGGATGTTAGTTATAGATACCTACGTATATATAGATATAAGTAAACCGGCCGGCTGCGACCGGCACACGGCGCCGACAAGCTTTAGTCGATTACACTACTATACGTGAAACGCACGTCTATCATTTCTGCACCAACCCCTGCGCCCTTGCCCATCTAACACTTTATTTTCTGAATATTTAGATTGTGTACTTACTTACGGCGTCTAGACCTTGTATATTTGTAGATTCTCTTAACTGGCTTATCTTAAATGTGCATTTTATTGTGTTATCTGCCTCTACGTTTACATTTTTATAAAAATGCAATCTCTGTTTGGTGTTCCCAAAGGGACGTTAGATTCAATGAAATGTTACCTGAGCAAGTATTTTCATTTACAACCTTTAATGTGAACTGATGCACAAATGCCTCACTCATTAGAGGGGTTTGCTATAATCTCACCGCGTGGTAGGCGTCTTAGGGATTGCAGTTCTTCAGATGGTGCTGCTGCCTACCTTCTGGTAATTTCTCTTCATTGCCTCCTAGGGATCCCTTAAAAAAATGGGGGTTGAGCAATTCTAGCCTATCCGAATTTTAAACTTAGTTACATGGGTAAACATTATTGTTTATAAACTTTTATTGGGTTGCAGTAGTTATGACAGAAATTGAATAATAACGCAGTTTACGTGAATTTCATCAGGTTTCACAAAAAGATCTGAAAGATTATGGATTTGTCAGCTATGTATTTTTATTTATATAAGCGTATGCTGATAAAAATCAACTTCCAATGAAATGTATTTCTGGTTACACTTTTGTTCTCTCCTGTTTCAGAGGAAATTTTGGCACGGACCAAAGCCAAGTGCTTACTAAGATAAAGAAAATTTAACAATTGTACGTGTGTTTAATATAACTGATTTGTGAAGCAGTTTATTTGCGGATATAATGTGTGTCGAGTGTCTCCAGACTTTTGGTTCGAGCTTTTGAGCACGACACGTGTAATAAAAAGTATATGAGGATTGTTAATGAATAGATTCAGGCGTTACTTTGCGGAAATCAATACGAAGCATCCTCAGGAGGTCTTGACTCTACGAGCGACTACTTTCTCGATCTTGCGCTCGTAGAGTCAAGACCTCCTGATGATGCTTCGTGTCGAAGCGAAACGCGTCGAAAATTCTTCCGGTTTGGCTGCGTAGCGTTTGCGACGTCACGTCGGCTTAACACGAGAATTAGGCGGAAATGTCACTAGATATATTTTTTAAGTGTTTTATTAAAATATTAATTTGATGTTTTATTAAAATATTTTAAAAATATTTGTTATTATTAAATATGAGGATTGTGATTTTACTAATTATTTGTTATTGCGTTTTTATTTCCCAACTAAAGCGCTTATAGCGCAGCTTGAATTTCAACTGCTTAGCATCGTCCGCTGAGCTCATTGCTTGGATGGGTAACCGCTAGTGATATTTAAGTACTTCTGAACGCTTCCGTGCTTCGGAAGGCACTTTAGGCATTCGTCGCTCCCGGTTGTCTTCGAATTGCAGTCACTATAGCATGGTGGTAGACCATTTTGCGAATACGAACCATACTAGTTACCACACTCAAAGTAAATAAATAAATAAAAAATATTAGCCTTTATAACATCTTCAACCTTATCATCACTTACAATCAGGTGAGATAATGGTCAAAAGCTAGCCTAGCTAGCTAGTTAGCGGCAATAACAAAATAACCACTCTCCCGCGAGACATATACATATTTAAAACCTTTAAGGACATAACTTTAAAAATAAGTCCAATTTAGATCCAACGTCGGGGATAAATATGTTAAATCTTTATGTTTTTTTATGCATGATAGGCAAGCATTTGGCCGCTATCTCACCTGATAGAAAGTGACGATGCGGCCGAAGATGTGGCATACTTGCCTAGAAGATACCTATTCACTCTAGACCTCAAGACCCCTAAGTTATACTGTTCGGGAAACAAAGACGCGGGGAACGAGTTCCACTCCTTCGCTGTACGGATGATAAATGTGGAAGCGGATGACGGTCTTGTTGTCCGATGATAAAAGGGGCATGGAGGGATCAGCCCGTGTAATTCCTGCGCACACTCTCCGAAATGTATGCGATAGAATACCGAAAGGCAAGCGACCTTGCGACGATGACCGATACTCTGCAGTTTGGACTCAACCAGCTTATCATCGCCTATAGCGTTGTATGGACATTTCATGAAGAGTCGAGGCGAAGATCGTACGAAAATAACGAAAAGGGTGTTGTGTATGAATGTGGAACGATATAGGGTAGTGGAAGGCATGTGTATATGTGAGTAATTAGAAGTCAAGCAACAGAACATTGAAAGAAATACACATATTGTGGCGACCCTACTTGGCTGGTGATAAAGACAGGAAGAAGAAAGAGATGATATATAATCGCAATCAATCTATGAAATTTACATAAATTATTTCGCAAATATATCGTGCAATGAGCTGTTGTTTATAAATTTACATTTTACGACTCTTTCAATATCTTTTACGAGTGTTGTATAATTTATTAATTTATAGCCTTCATCACCTTTCCTTCTGGACTGGTGCCAGTAACAATAACAAAACAACCGAAGAGTTGTACTGTACTTCCGTATTATAAAATATTTTGTACAAAGGGAATTCGTGTTGGACATTATGCGCCTAGAGTAAAAAATCTTTTATTTCTTCCATAAATATATACCTACAACTTGCATTTTTAATTTCAATTGAACGATAAAACGTTTAACAAAATGAAATAATTTTCAGTTTAAACTTGTTCCTAATATAAAGTGTATTCTACTTAATTATTTTCTGCCCAAAATCGTAGTCGCTATACGCTACAAAAATAATTATTAGGACCCATAACGATTAGTATGGATAAAAGCTTTTTAAGCTTCCGCCATCTGGCAATGGACTCTCTTCATCACGTACACTTAATTAAAAGCATTTGAAGTGCAATGATCGTGTATGATGTAGGCGTCGTTCGGTAGTCCAAGCTGTTTATTTTAATCTGTGGTGCAAGTCCGATCCCTATCGCCTTTCCAGAGAAACTGTTGAACGACAAGCATTATAATGGGCTTTGATGTGTCTTCATTACATGATGCAATGTTGCATTTGTTTTTAGCTCTTTCTGTGGTAGGATTTTATGCTTTACAATGCTCAACTTTTTAAAGCATGTTATGTAGTTACATAAAATATTTAGAACGCAAAAAGTCCATGTTCCGAGTTTCCGAGAGAAAAAGCATAAGATATATACCAAGATTTGAGCAAGTTTGAAGTGCTCGTTGTGGATCTTGTCTAATCGTTCTTAACTTAGCAATTAGGTTAAGAAATATTTGCTGAAGTCATGACTTGGATGGGTGACCGCTAATGGCATTTACTACTGAGCGCTTCCGTGCTTCCGAGGGAATCTGTCTATCTCAGTTGTTGTCTTACGACGGTAATTGTTATAGCATGGTGGTAGGGTATTTCACCATGAAAATCTGTCACCAAGAATCTAACGGTGTATTCCTGCAGCTGTCGTTGAGAGCCAACAATTTTAGGTTAGCTGGAACAATATCTTTGACGATCTATTTTTTTTTTTGTATTTGTTATACGCTAGGCCCTAGCTGAACTTACGACCATAAAGCTTCACTGAGAATTTATTAGAAAAATACGAGTCTACATACGAGCCCTTTAATATTCTTATACATTATATTATACAAATGACAGAAAATAAAACGCGCGTAAGAACTAAATTTGAGAAGACAAATCAGAATACTTAAATCAATTAAGTATACCGTTTCTCTTACATTAGAATAAATGTCCCAGAAGCCTACACTTAAAACAGATCGTAAGTGCTGGCGCTTAAATCTTAGTTTGCACATGAGTTTGCTAGCAAAAGTACAGATTACAAACAAATATAATTTATTAATTTGTATATTACAATTTAATTAAGAGTACAAGTAGAAAATCTCTCCAAGCACCTAACGGTGTGCTCCGGCAGCAGTGCTTGAAAGCCAGTGAAATTACAGGCAGACTTAGTAACTATGTCTCAAGGTGACGGGCGCAGTGCAATTCGTTGACTTGAGACGAAATGCAACTGTTATAGGCAGAGGTGGGCCTCGAGCTTTTTCAGTAACAATAACATTAAAAAAAAACTGTACGTTAAAGTTTTTGGAATATAGTCGAACTTATCGTCAGAAATCGCGCAATAGATACTGAAAAGAAATCGTTATCAGCACAGGTGAGCGGACGAAAACACTAAGGATTAAGACTTTTCTTAGGTTTTATAACGTTTTCGTGTCTACGACTGTTTTTATAGTTTTGAAAGTTTACAGACTGGCGAAGGTTTTATTTGGCCTGTTCGTTGTGAAGACTATTGACCGCACAAATCATTTTATTGGACCTCTGCTGAAGCAATAAGTAGCTCGCCCAATACGAGAATGGACCTCGGGCTGTACTCAGCTTTACACGTTTTGACTTAAAAGACGTACTTATATATCTACGAAGACCACAAGTAAACATTATTATTTTAGATGTGCAAATATATTTTATGTTTTGTCATTTAACCAGTTGTTATAATTTAGTCACAAATTATCAACCTCTTTTTAAGATCTTATATTTCTACAACAGTCCGATCAATTATCTCATACACGAATTTGCAAATAATTGTGGAAGCAAAATATTTCTATATCTTTGATATAATTTTTTTTGATATAAATGCTATTCATACCAAATTTCTTGAATATTCTATCGTTTATATATCATTACTATTGAGCGTTTCCGTGCTTCGGAGGGCACGTTAAGCCGTCGGTCCCGGTTGTCGTCTTAGAATGGCAGTAGTTATAGCATGGTGGTAGGGCATTTTGCGAATGCCCGCCTGGCTAGCTACCACCCTAAAGTAGAAAATCTGTTGCCAAGCACCTAACGGTGTGTTCCGGCAGCTGTCCTTGAGTGCCAGTACTTCTAGATTAGCCTGAACAACATCTTCGACCACATCATCACTTACCATCAGGTGAGATAGTGGTCAAAGGCTAACCTATTAGGCATAAAAAAAAAAAAGTTTATCGATCAGATCTTAGTACCGTAGGTTAAACATACAAACAAGAATAGGTCCTAAACGTGCCACGTTCAACATTAATCTAACACTATAAATACAATAAGCACAAATAGTGCTGTCTCGTAAATTATCACAAAAATGCAAGTGCTAGAAAACAGCTTATTCTGTATGCTAATTCTAGTACAAAGAGAAGTCTCCTCGTTAATTGCTTTACCAAGACTAAAGCATTAGAAAATTACATAAATAAAACATGAGGTACCTATGATTAGAAAATAATATTATGACGTGTATAAATTTAACGCCGCTTTATCACATTTTTGAGGGTGGTACGTTTTTTGCTTGTAAATAACACATTTACATTATTAGAAAATGTACATACGAGTCTGAATTTTAGTATGCTGCTTTGCAATATTTGCAAATTTAATGTATCGTAAAATTTTAAGTATTATATTATTAAATATTAATCACGCTATCTATTTCTTTTGGGATTGAACATATGGTCCCATGCTTAGATATACAGGGTTATTGGAAAAATACTAACTACCTCTTAGAGTTCCTACTTCTGTTAGTCCTAACGAACATTATGAGACATTCTTTATTATGTTTTGGTGAAGAAATAAGCACATGGAGCACCTGGTGTTAAAAGTCACTTGTGCCTGTAATTTATTATTTCATATTATTTATTACTTTGCTCGATGTAAATATTCAAAACTCTATTCAATGAGAGCGCGGCGCGCGGCGCAGTGCAGTGTTGCCGGCGGGTATTCGCTCGGAGTATAGGCATTGTGTTTTACTACGAAACACAAAATCTATAACAATAAGTTTTTTTAGTACTGTCTGACAATTTTATGTTCTGTGGCTCGTAGTAAAAGACAATGCCTCCGAGCTAAGAGCGCCCGCCAGGGCAACACTGGTCTGCGCCGCGCTCCCTTTGAATAGAGTTTTGAATATTTACATGGAGCAAAGTAATAAAAAAATATGCAATAATAAATTAAAGCCCCACGAGACTTTTAGCATCAGGTGGTCATCGTGATTGTGTCGTCAAAAAAAAAATATAAAACGAAACATTATAAAAAAACAATCATCTCAAAATGTTTGTTAGGACTAACAGAAGTCAACTCTTAGAGGTTGTAAGCAGTTTTCCAATAACCCTGTATACACACTTAGGCGTAAACACACCTGCCTATCCTTTAGCGCCTTAATCATTAGGTACGTACCGGTGGTACACTCACTAGTACGAGTATAAACACGTTATACTAATATTATCTTATCTGGACCTTAGGTATTCTACGTCCTAAGCAAATAACGTGCTTGATAATTTGGACGTAGAATACCAAGGTGTTCCACCAACTAGAAATAAAAATGAACTAATAATAACAAATATTTTAAGAAAACATCAAATTAATATTTTAATACACACTTAAAAAATACAAAAGTATATCTAGTGACAATTCCGCCCAATTTTCCTGCTAAGCCGACGAGCGCACGATCGAGAAAGATTTCTCGATCGTGCGCTCGTAGAGTCTAGACCTCCTGAGGATGCTTCGTGTAGAAACGAAACGCGTCGAATATTCTTCCGGTTTGGCTGCGTGTCGTTTGTGACGTCACGTCAGCTTAGCAGGAAAATTGGGCGATGGGCGGAATTGTCACTAGATATATTTTTGAATTTTTTAAGAGTTTTATTAAAATATTAATTTGTTGTTTTCTTAAAATATTTTTTAAACATTTGTTATTATTAAAAATGGATTTCCGCAAAGTAACGCCTGAATCTATTCATTATAAAAACGAACTATTGACATACACGAAAACCTAGGTGATCCACAAATAATTATTCTTACGTCTTATACGTTTCGTGAAATCATTACGAGGTCTCCAATGTGCCAATGAGATGTAATGATTTGCAGCGTCATCTTCGATTCGGTTCTTTATTAAACCGGGTTAGGTATATCAAATAATTAATTATACTTACTTTTAAAAGTGGGTGTGGGAAGAGGCGACTAAGGGTAATACACCAGCAGGCCAGCAGCGCTTTCTGAGGAACTGCTATCTCACACTGCTATCCCCAAGGCGTCTGCCAAGCGTGGGTATTATGGTAAATGCCCCCCTAATTGGGGATTCTGTGTTCAGCAGTGGACGATACGTGTATCATTTTTGTTATTATTAAAGAAAACATATTCTACCGACCCCACACAAATGGGGGAAGGTTAAGAAAATGGTGATTTATTACTGGCGATGGACACCTATATATAACGCGCATGTTAAAGTTAAACACATTCTAATAATTCTACATAATTTGTTTGACATTCTGGAAGTTATATAATTATTTATTTATGCTGTCCGTACATTTAATGAAAGTAATATTGCGTTCGTTCGTGAGACGCTCTGACAAGATTGCTATGCCTCTTGAATACAGCCACACAAATGCATAAGCAATCGACCAGTCCGTGAGAAAACAGTTAACTACTACAGTTCTTTATTCTCTTACAATATTATACATACCCTGTATAAGATTTTAAGAGAATAATTCGATAGATGTCTTACTACACATCATACCACATAAAATTTACTAATATTAGACTTAGGACACTTTCCTTTTATCAGCATAATTCTTATGATTAGTAACTTTTGAAGCAGTGATGGCTCAGTGGCATTGGCTATGGACTGCCGCGCAGCAGGTCTATGGTTCGAATCCCACCGCGGGCTTGAGCTTCACCGCATGGTGGACGGGTATTTTGCGAACGCCTGCCTGGCCAGCGACCACCCTCAAGTAGTCTGATCTGTCGCCAAGCACCTAACGGTGTGCCCCGGCAGCAGGCCTTGAGAGCCACTGAAATTACAGGCACATGAGACTTAACAAATATGTCTCAAGGTGACGGGTGAAGTGTAATTCGTGACTTATCATTTCATGGATCTGTTGTAGGCAGGGGCTAGTCCGCTTAACATCAGGTTGTCCTCGAATGCTTCATAAACCCATAAAAAAATTAAGTATTCCATGACTATAGTACGTCTGTAATACCGTTCTTTATTCATGTGAATACCAGACTTTTCAATTGCTTCTATTTTTAAAGTTAGTACCTAAGTAAAATAGGGCATCCTTTGTTTAGCATCTTTATATTTTAACTCACTTTTTCCCCAAAGACTAGAATGTGTTGGACACTTTACATGTCTGGCAAGTTAGTTGACAGTTATCTTTTATGGAGATTTGGTCAAACTTTTTCTAATAAAATTGGACTAAAATTTATGAAAGTTATATGTTGCCATTCATTCTCATACGTACAGCCACTCTTTTTTTTATTTTATTATGAAGGATCAAGCGCGAGACCCACCGGATGTTAAGTGTAGTTAAGCGCCCATCACCTTGAGACATACCTGTTAAGTCTCATTTTGCCTGTTATTTCACTGGCTCTCAAGTACTGCTGCCGGAACACACCGATAGGTGCTTGGCGACAGATTTTCTACTTGAGGGTGGTCGCTAGCCATGCGGGCATTCGCAAAATGCCATTCCACCATGCGGTGAAGCTCAAGCTCTGGGCGGGATTCGAACCATGGACCTGCTGCGCAGCAGTCCATAGCCAATGCCACTAAGCCATCACTGCTTCTCTATGCATTGATATAATGTTTGGATGTTATTAATGTTTTTATATAGTAAGAAAACATCAATCGACAGTCTAACACTTATTTGCAGAAAATACTCCTGATAGTTACGGTCACCTGTTATTCAAGATGTAATAATGAATTCAAGTTTACAATCCACGACTTCGCATCTGCATGAAATACGGTACCTAAATGTATAGCATCTGGTACTTAAATATTTACTTATTTATTTATTCAGAATCAAAATACAAGTACCATTCCAGGAAATCCTTATCCTTAAGAGTAAAAAATTATATATTTACCATAACATATAGGTATCAAATAATATCGATTTCTTGAATTCTGTTGCCGTGCAAGCAAATATGACGATATTTCGGCAACGTAATTTAATAGGTGCAACGTTCGAACCATGTCGAATTGGATAGCACGTTAGTTTAAAAACAACTCAACCAATTTTGGTCAGGAGAAAAACAAAGACTATAACCGAATTGCCGTTGCTCTTTTGACTTTGCAGTAATTCTCAAGTTCTTTATATACGTACCTAATTAAGTATTTACTCGATTTATAATTATATAGAAAAGAACATTACTACAAAGTCAAAGTAATTGTTACTGGCTGAATTCGAGCCAGGCTAAATAAATAATTCGTAAAGCCGCTCGTGCAACAATAACTCACGAAGTTCTAGGAATGGTTCATTATTTTAATCAAATGTTTTAACTTTGTTTCATATGTTATCTTATTCACTAAGTAAATAAGAGTAATAACTACACTTTCAAACTTGTATGATATTCATACAATTTCACAAACTCTTATCATAGTTTACTATTTTTTTTAAATT